>JAOPSE010000143.1:1552803-2152803 GCA_029449295.1 Zea luxurians
ATAGGACAAAACTACAGTGACCAATAGTAAACCACTGTAATTGTTACAAAATTTTTGGAAAAATTTAAATCACTGTTGTAGTTCAAACCCACCCTGAAATCATGAATAGAAAAAGAAAAGGGGAATTTAATGATGAAGACCAATGTTACCCTAACCAAAATAGCAAACCCCTTGAGTGTCTACTAAAACATCTAAGGGGAATCCAAGTCTTAATCCATTATGTTTATCTCTAGGCAAAACCTCAAACTAAATTGATAGGCATAAACCCCTAAGAGCCTTTTATAACAAGAAAACCCTAAGTTATTAACTAACTTGGTTTTTATTCACTAGGCATAATTGTGAATAAATTTTACATATCATAGCATGCATATATCTTATTCATTGCATTCGATAGATTGTAACCTCGCGGACGGAGAATACATCCTCGTGCCGGAGCAAGGAGTTGCTCAGGAGGTAGCCCCGGATCCAGCACCAGAGCCTACCTCAGAGGATCTGCCTGCCCCAGCTTTGGAAGGCAAGCCCTGGTTTATGCATAACCAGTTCTATATATGCTATTTTACTCCACTTAATGTTTGTAGGCTTGTACTGTGCACTTAAGTGTAGGAGTTGCCTGGAACCCTAGTTGCATGAACTCAGGATTCCTTTTGAGATGGATACTAGTATGCTAGGTCGAGTAGCTTCTTACTAATTAGGGATCTCGGTAGAAGTCGAGTGATTTTTCAAGCACTCGCGCGAGGTCAGGAATTGGTTGTATCCACGTTCATAGCATAATGATGTTGGTCTGTGGACAACAATCCATGGGGATTGATTGTCTACGAGGTGGGAATTGGAATAAGGATTAAGGTGTGGTACCGTGAGTCAAGCGTTTGAACGTACTAAACATATGCCGAGAAATATGGTAAATTGGTAAGTCTAGTACCTGATTGAACCTGCCAGCAGACATATCCCCTCACGCGACCTGAGACGTGGTCTCCCATTTCGGTTATGGTGGGTACAAGTGCGGTCACTGCACGATGGCAGTCGGGGCCAGTGAGGCATTGTACGCCAAGGCGGTGAGCCCTGATCTGTTGCCAGGGAATTGATGGGGACGGTTGATATGTGTGGGGACGTAGTGCCTCGCCACGTTGTATGTTTAGGTTTGCCTTGCAAGGTTTAAAAACTTGATTCGAATCGTCTGCTTCTCGCAGCTAATGAGACTTCTTGATCCATGCTGCTACATTGAGTAACAAATGGAAATGTGATGTTTTGGCAAAAGATATTTGATTGCTAATTTGCTTGATACCATGATTGAGTAGATAGTACACAATTAGTTAAGAGAGTCACACTAAAACTTGAAAAAGCTAAAACTTGATTTATAGACTCAGCTAGTGCTTTTGGCAACCAAACCCCTCAGCCAAACAGCTGCATGTCTAGAGGTAGAGGAGTAGACTCCTCACACCGGGTAAGTCTAGCTGAGTATTAGTATACTCAACCTTGCTTGTGGCATAATTTTTACAGGTTCCCTAGAGGACATGGTTGCTGGAGTAACTTGGCCGTCCACCTTGCCACGGGTTGGACAGCTTCCCCATCTCTCTGTTTATTTATCGCTAGTTTTATTCCGCTGCATTCCGAACAATGATGACTACTTTTGCTAAACTCCGATGATGATGTAATAAATTTATTACTCCTTAATGTATGGTTTTATGCTTTATTGTATTTGCTCTGTGCCTCACCATCGAGTGAGTACGTGGTATTTGGTCCTGTTAGTGGCCTTTTCAGACTAGATCCGAGGGACTGACGTGTTATTCCTATTTAAGTGTGGTCTAGCCTCTAAGGCGGGACTTAGGCACTTAAGTTGGAATAATTCGGGCAGTTCCGCCACATTCCCACAGATTTTTATGCATATCAGTTATAAGTTTATTGTCTGCATGATTGTGGTAGCGATAAAACAGGAGAGAACTTGTTGATTTTGATAGATTTTTATGATTTATTCACAATTGCAGAGAGGTTTATTGAATTTTTGACATTTACCACTGCATTGGTTTTATGCAGTTGAACCGGTTGTTTTATGCAGCTTTCCATAGATATTTTATGCAATTCAGATTTAAGACAAAATGTGTGCATGATGCATTGGTTTTATGCCTTTAGTTCTTTTTGACAGGTTACATGATGTTTATTACCCACTATATAAATTTTATTCACAATTTTAGAGGCGCTTGTGCATGTTATTGAAATCATAATGTGACTGAAACCAGTGTTATTTTATTTTAAGCATACACATTTAGGTTATTTTAAGAATGCACGTATTGAGTGGATTCAACCAAACCGCACAATCAATGTATTTGCATATCCAACAATTTTATGTTTATAGCTCTCTATATTATGCAGGTGGATTCTGCGCAAAACATGAAGCACGTGGACCGCCCCCCTACTAATCCTAAGCGCATAACAATTCAGTCAAGCAGGAGTGCTTCAGCGTTGACATTATGCGCTTGAGGCCTACCACAGAACAGTCCAATCCAAGTCATGTTGAGGGAAATCCTTCACATGTTGAGAGACCAACTGTCATCAACGAAACAGTAGAGCAAATGGGTTCTAGCAATGACAACGACGACTTTATGCCACCTGTTAAGAACGTAATGTTGTTGAAAGCCATACAAGAGTTCTCAGAAAGATTGTGACAAAGAGTATAAAAGCGGATGATCTCCCCCGATAGGTTAGATATGAATTTAAATTGTTATTCATCTTTACTTTAACAATTTTTTGCTTACCACTTATGATTACAGCTAATCTAACATTTCATAATTAGTTTATGTAAATAGATGTAGTATGGAATATATATTTGCAACCACGCTTGCTTACCAGCTTGGTTCTGTTTTTTTCAACGCTTATGCCATATGTACAAATATATATTGCAACTACTCTTTCTTTCATAGAACTGCAAACAGATGTAGTATGGAATATTTTTTTCATCATGATACGACGAGTGAAATATTAATTTCTTTGTGCATAATTATCAACCAATAATATATTTTTAAGCTTATGATTAGAATTTGTTGTTATAACACAATTGTTTTTATATTTTATACCAGAGGCTTAATGTTAGGTGCAACCCACAAGATGTAATTGCAAGCATTCACATATTGAATGACAAACAACGTCATGCCATAATGCGGAAAGGGTTCTCGAACATCCTTGATATGACAGTAGATGCGCTTTGTAGTAGATCTCACCTTCGCTGGTTGATGGATAAGTTTGACCACAAGGACATGAAAATTTGCCCTGGTCCAGGAAAGGAATTAAAAATCACAAAGGATACTGGCACCTTATCCTTGGTGTACCAAATCATGGGGGTGGAAAACCATTGGGGATTGATGAAGCAGTTGCCTACAAGTAATTTGAGGTCAAACTTGGATTGGCTAAAGATGAGTTTAATGTTACATTTCTACAGGATCGCTTAAGGAAACGGGATGATGATGACCTCACCCATCAGATGTTTATTCCTTATCTTATTCAATCGTTTGTTGTTTCCTACTGTAGCTAGGGCATAACAAACCATGAAGTGCTTTTGACAGAAGAAATGCATCGTTTTTCATGAGACCGATTTGGTGCCAGCTTATATTCAATGAACTATGTGAAGCGTGTGAAGAAGTGACACACAAGAAGCCACAAATATCTCTACGACGATATACAGATGCTCGATTGTTGTCCTTGTAAGCAATCTTATGTCTTTTGTAACATCTATTGCCTTTTAGCTCATTGTTCTAGTGGGGCATGGCTCTATCAGATTATATGTTGATTGTTATGTTTACTTACATAGAATTTTACATGACTTACTAATTAATTTTTTTCTATAGTTGTATTACCTAGATCACCTGCATCGTTGTTGCCCCTCAAAACAAACTTGGTACACCTCGCATAAAATATATTGACAAGAATACCATAAAAGCATTGACTAAAGCTGATAAGAGGAAGACACGCCATAGGGTCGAAACCATTCGGCTATTGTGATGTAAGATCTTCACACTAAAACAAATATACTTCCATTTTCTGACAAATCTTATGTCAAATATATGTTCTTAGTTTTGAGTACCATTCTGCAAATAAAAAATTATGGTAAGTTCAACTTCGACTTCCATTAACTTCCACTCCATTAACTTTAACTTCCTTTTTTATTTAGTTTCGAAGCTCTACTGAGACACACTATTCAGTTGTACCTCAATCTGATCGCCGAACCGAGGCAAGTTTATGTTGAACTATCTACATCTTTTTTTACGATTTAAGTAAACAAAAACAATAGTAATGTGGTGATGGATTTTTACTAATTTTTTTTGAAAAACAACCGAGGTGCAGGTCTAACATTTATGATGCCCCACGCCCCGACCCTTGTGGTCGGCCCAACATTAACATCCAACTTCCATCGATCAAGGTTATGATGTCATGTAAGATCAACCTGCTCCCACCCCATCACCATCCTAAATTCATAGAAAAACTCGTTGGATATGACTCGAAGGTTGGCAAGGCATGCTTAGCCATAAAAGACACCCTTAGCAAGATTGTTGAGAAGCAATATGATCTAGCAGACAATTTTATAGAGCTGATCAACGATGGTACTATGTGCTGAGTCTGATAATTTAGAGAATGAGACAGATACGCCACAACAAACAAGTAATTCGGATGATTTAGTCGGTCAGTCATCTCATTTCACTATTTTTCATACATGCCAGAACAGTATTCAGAGTACATTTTGAAAGAGTTTTTATGTGCATAGGAAAAAGTCAACAATTACTACTTTCTGGATTATTTACATCAATGCATCTTGCTTATATATTTTCAACCCTAATAGATATAATGCCATCATGCATAAAGTACAGACATGTTGTTTTTTAACTTATGCAACAATGAATAGCCTATAATGTAAGTTTTCACATACTTTATTTATAATATATTTTGTATAAGGACGCACTACACACGGCACCCAACCCACTCTGAACCTATCAAGCCAAGCATCGCAACTTGAGACGCAGCTGGACGGTACCCAGGTAGAGGATATTCATGAAAGACAACAGCATATTCGGAGAGCATTAGAGACTTGCCCCAATGAAGCAGACATTGATACAACATTGCAGATGAACAATGAATCTCATGCAAAAACATCATCACACCAAGCACATCCGGTAATATATACAATCCCATTGGATTTTACGCATCATATGTATATTGTTTGCTTCTTTATTTTAGTTGGACACGAACCACACTATTGTCAACAAAAATTTTGCTCTGATGTTCGAAACAAACTTATTGAGGAACATAAATATCACACCTCAACTACATCAGCATGCACCTTCATGAGATCAAATACGTCTACCCGTTTGCCGATATTTGATGTGACACCACAAAAAAATGTTTGTTTAGCAGCCTTTATCTCATGTTCTACTTTTAGTTTTCAATTACATTAGTATAATAAATAGTAAATACTTTACTAAACATATACTTTTGATTAAGGAGGTGACACGACTGCAGATGACATAGAACATAACAACAGCGGACCAGTATTTGACCAGATACCATCTTCTCATGTTAGTATAATAACATACATCTTCTCTACTGCACTATTTGACATTTTAAAAATTTGTTCTGATGTTAAACAATTATTTTTCAGGTTGCATCTCAAGATGAAACACTCAAGTGCACTGCACGATCTGGATCTGCTCCACTCCTTACAAAGCTCGACTGTGTTCGTTCTCTGTGGGATCTATTGTGTTCCAAGGACATTGACATAAGCAGGTACAGATTATACAAAACATTAAGACCATCACTATTAGTTAGTTTGACATACAAAATATGAAAATGTAAAAGTATTCTTCAAATCATCATACAAGAACATCATAGATTATGGTGAATACAATGGAAACTGTCTCGATATTTATGAATCCTTCGCAGACAGAAAGTGTCTTGACAACGTGTTCTTGCAGTGTTTCATTGAATGTGTTCGCGATGATTCCAAAAATCATCGTCCAACTATGACCACTAACAGATTAATACTTGATGTCAATGTTGGGGTAGGTTCTTGTTTCATAACTATCGTAATTAGGCCCTGCTAAATATACTGACACACTCTCTTTATTGTACTTAGGCCCTACTAAACTTTGAGGAGCAGGAACGTCATAGTAAGACACCTCAGGCGTTTGACCAAACCATGCTACAGAATTGCTTACACAACACACTGCCTTCGTTGGTCAATTTGGATCAATGCAAAACAGTATTGAGCATTGTTCATATTTGCAATTTCATACTCATCTTTTTTTAAAACACATGTCATATTAATTGTACATTTTACTCACCATGCCTATGAAAAAACACCATGTAACTCATATACATATTTTTTCATAAATAGATAATGGTATCTATGCTTAGTAGGGGGCATTGGACATTGTACGTAATAAACCTCCAGAATCAATGCATCCGCATTTTAGATTTGAATCTATATGGTATAGATCTCGGTAGCACTACATGGAAGGACTATCATTATGCCCAAATGGATATGTGTGGAAGGAAATTCCCATGGGTTAGGGTTATAATGAGTAAGTTGAGCAAAGCTTTACAACATGTGTGCCCCAAAGCATCCTTCCCTAAATTTGGTAATTTCCCAATCGATATGCCACCAAATTGCCCAACAATGAAAATAAGGTCCAACGACTGTGGCTTTTATGTAATGAGATACATAAAGTATTATGACCACATGGCAGGTGCTATCACTTCTTACATTCAACCAGTAAGTGAATATACTAATGTAATTTTTTTCTGTTGCCCTCGTTGTACATGTTAGCTATATGTGTGTCTAACTAATGTTATGGTTTTTTTGTAGGATGACTCTCGAGACCTATGTGCTCTTGCTCTATATTACATCACATTTCATCGCCTCAACAAGGCACTGCCACTCCCAACAGACATTCAAAGATTTAAGTTTGCACGCAAGTAGTCAAGTTTGTTTCATCTTTACATGGAGGGGACCATGTCATATGGACTACTATAAGCACAATATGTTATTGTGATATTTTGGTCCTACAGCGTAGTAAACGATGTTAGGACACTTCCTTAGATGGAATGTGAATACCAGATGATCTGATACTTCAGTTAGGCTATTATGCTGCTTTCTTTATGAACATCAGCTGTTCTAATACTTTGGTTAGGCTGTTATGACGCTTTCTTTCGTGAACATTAGATGTTCTGATACTTTGGTTAAGCTTAAATGTGAACTTTAGATGTTATGAAGTTTTTCTTTTGTGAATCTGCATTCATGATTTCTGCATACCACATTTCCTATTATTATGACCAATTCATTTAATGTGATGCTTTGGTTAAGCTGTCTCTTTACTTATTGGTATGCTGACCATAATTTACTCTATGATATTTTTTATTTACTATACATATTGCTCATTCCTCACTTTTTTGGTCAGATAGTTTATCCATTATACAATTCTCATATCCTATTATATACGATGTTTTATTAATCACACTTATGCAACATCAGTGGAAGATATACGTCACATTTCATATACTTCAACAATCAGAGATATTAGACATTGATTTCACACGCAACTGGTTTTGCTTATATTAATCCGTTATACCGTCCATTTCAAAAAATATGTTTGCATAACATACGATACATCATTTGTGCCACATACTACTCACTGGGTGACTCACTATTGTTGATATCAACTATGTGTTTTTTAAGTTGTCATCTCATTCCAATGAGGAGCATTAGTTCCAACCTTGTTCCTAGATCCAGGCGGTCGTCCTCTCTTACGTCCAGCAAGGCTAGCCAATCGAACCCTATTCTCCTCCAATGACAAACATGTTCGACTGTTGTGACCATCAGCAATTCCACACTTCCGGCATTTCCTGTTCTTCTTCTTTGTAAATTTCGCACCCAATTTAATAACCTTTTGTTCACTCCCCTTGATTGTTCTTCCCTTTGGTTTTGCGTTATTTGGTTTTGCCAAGCTTATCCCATCGACAATAAAATCCAGTTTCTACATTCAAAATTACATATGGTTTTCAGCATATAATAATATGCAGTCCCACATGCACTTTAATACCATTATTACCTTTCTAGCATCTACATTTTGTGCATGGCCACCACTCTCATGCATATCCGCGTCCACCTGCAAATTATCATGTAGCCGCCCACACATTTTTATGTACAAACATAAACCAATAACACATTTTTATGTAGAGCCACAAACCAATAACACATTTTTGTAAATATTGTTAATACATTAGAACTGTACAACACTTTAAGTATTAAGTTGTCCAGACACTATAATCAATATCGTGATTAAATTTATTACATGTTCCATGGAACGTATCGATATAGGAATTTGAACATCGTCCACACCCCCTTCATGTATATTAGATACTACGTAAATTTCCTGAAAAACAATCGGTGAAATCACATTATATCTAATATGTAATTTATCATACACACGAAGATACACATTATGCATCAATATTTACTGTTAATCCGTTGCCATTCTTTTCACCCGATTCACCATCTCTTTCTATGTCTCTATTTTCTTCACCATCGTCCTGTGATTTTAATTTTTTATACATCATTAATGTACACGGACGAATATTATGTTACCAATAATAATATCAAACATCACATACCTTGATGCCATCACCACCACTAGTTCCACAAGTCTCCTCACCTCCTATATCTATCTCCAAAGGCGTAAGTACCTCCAGAAGCTCATCCATTGCCACTAGGGCTCTATCATTCCCTGCCTTCCATAGACTAGCATGATGCACTAGCTTCATTGCCTTTTTAAGCAACAACTTCTATCTATATGATTTAGTCTCTCCATCCTTTCCCTTCAAATTCCTATCATCTCTTGAAAACGGAACATCTTGCCTTGCCAAGTAGGTGTATCGTTGTAGAATATAATCCTTAGGTACCCGTTCGATTTGAAGATACATGAACGCGCGTAATATATGCACACATAATAGTCCTACAAAAAAACTATCGATCATAAGATTTTTTCCACATGTGTTTTCACATAAATCTAGATATTATTAACCCATCAATCTGTATATAATTAATATTGCGTACAACATACCTATATGTTCCCAATGTTTGCACTCACATGTATACTTTCCAGATTCTTCATCAGCTGTCAATTTGAATTGGTGTTGTCCCCACACAATTTTCTTTGATCTTGTAGTATGTTGCACTACCCAATCATTTGCACCCCCATCTGGATCATGCATTATCTTGAACACAGTTGCATATTTCAAAGACTCCTAGAATTTATTCATCACAGCCCTTGTGTATGCTCTCGCAACCGTTATCTCGAACATATATAGCATGTTTGTCTCCTTTTGACCCTATGTCGTCCATACTTCGAATTAGACCACACTTATTTTAATATTATTACTCCATAATATTTTATACTCACCATGCTTCCCAGTGCTTCTTTTGACTCTTTCATCTTCCTACTGTCTAGAAGCTTCATCATTTGCTTAGCGAATTGATGTAGTGGAGTGTTTGCATCCACATGTGCACTCTTCACGAGCATGTTCATGCTCTCGCTACGCTGTGTAGACAACATAAGACCACAATAATCATTTTTTAAAAAGGCAGGCACCCAATCCTTACGTATTCCATACATCTTTTTGAGAGTCATGTTATCGTGTAGATGGAACTCTTCAAACATCATTGACCATGCAGTCTCGAACTCCAATTCAATCAAAGGATGATGTATTATAGATTGGAACCTTGTCTTAAAGTTCACCTCCTCGAACCTTGCATACAACTCATTTAAAAAGGCATATACCTATTTTGCACATACCATAGACACAACCGATGGATTGTGTTTCGGAATACCCTCCCTAGTGCAACTGGCATTGCAGGACCTTGATCTGCAATCATAAATGATAAAACTGCATGAACTTTATGACACGTTCCAAAGAAATTCAAAACAAATTTAAAACATTTGTGATATATACATTGTCTGCATTATTATCAATCGTACCTATCAGCATTACTTGTGGCCCTTTGGTTCCCATGCATGTTTTGAAGGCGTTGAATACCCATTCAAATGTATCAACTGTTTCATCCCCCAATAATGCGAAGGCAAATATGGTGCACTGCAGGTGGTGGTTCGAACAAACAAACATTCCTAGTGGTTTTTCATACAGATTAGTCTTATGTGTTGTGTCAAAGGTAACTGCATCACCAAAATCCATGTAGTCCCCTTGCTGGCTTGCATGTGACCAAAATATGCTCAAAATCTTTCCCTCTTTATCCAACTGGAAGTCAGAGAAGAAATGTGGATTATCCTCTTTGCACAATGCAAAAAAGAGTAGCTTAGCCACATCATTGGCATTTCTCTCTCGTTGCCTTGCTTTTTTCCTGTAATTATTGTCAATTTTTCAGCATTGTGCGATATCAACACATATGCAAATTTCAATGCACAATTAGAAGCTAAAAAATTACAACTTACAGGTTATACATGTCCCGTGCTGTTATAGGGACGCTCTCAGGACCACCATGCATTTCTGAAACATAATCCATAATATAATGTTGTGGGATTCTGCTTTCCTGCATTGCACTGATGAACTCCATGTATTCAGGGTCATGAGTCTTGTTGCACTGCAATTGATCCTTTTCTATATCCTTCTTAAAGAATTCATGATTATGATCCAAGTGTAGCAGATCAATACGCACCGATATAACTCTCTCTTTGGCATCATCATAAATTTTCTGAAGTTTCATTCCAGCCCTGCATTGCGTCCGTTTTGAGCTAGTATTACATACCTTTGGGTTCGCTGTCCCCCTTTTAGCACTCTTTCCTTCCATCGAACAATTCAACCACTTACAGTTTTTTCCGTTCCCTATATTTTTTCAATGGAAACCCAACTTCATATGCATATCGACTATAAAATTGATATGCTTCATCCACATCACCGAATGTCATACCGACTTTAGGTACCAACCTCGGATCAATTGTCACTGCCTATTTAAATTAATAAACAGTAAATCAATGTACAAATACCAATAATATTATTGTTGCATACTGTTCAACTATATATAACATTACTGCTGCATTGATACGATCTTCAAGCAGATATTTGTTCGGCCAACACTAGTTCGATCGTACATACCAAGCCCTGACAGCGTTGTGTCTTCTCTAATGTGCTCCTTTCCACCTAATGCCGCCATTTTCCAGCGCGTGAGTATTTCCCCTGTTCTTTCCAGCAGTTGCAATAGCCCCTTGCAAAAACATTGGATTCTACTGTCTATCTACTTTGGAAACATTTTATTCTTACCTTTTTTCTGCGCCCATAACAAAATGAAGTCACAAGCGTTGTGGGCGCACTAATCACGGCCAGCATCGTTGGCATATCTGTTGCATTCCAACATCGTGGGCACGTTAATCACGGCCAGGATGTGGACCCATGAACGAACCACCCAAAGTATTTGTTGCCTATCTCATGTTATGCAAATTAGAACCAGTAAATATACTAGCATAAACACTGTTACGAACTAACAACCCGATATGCGGGTAACACGTCGCTGGCCCACCACGTGCGCACCTTCTGTTTACGCAAAATAGAACAAATATTTACACATGCATAAGTGTGTCACACGTGTTCCGACCGGCCTGTCCCGATCCCACGCGTATCCGCTACGCTGGCTAGGGATTCCCGCGTCTATCGAAAGCCCTGGGCTTCCATTACCAACAACATATATATATATATTTATATATATATATATATATTTACTACTCTATAAGAGAGCAAAGTAGGCATCCACCTGCTTAACCGTGCCTCCGCTCCCATGATTCACGTGCCCCTGCCCCCGTGATCCATCCTCACCCGATGCCCGCATGTGCTCCTTCATCCTCTCCCACTCCCTATTCCCCTCGACTCGCCGCCATCGACGCGAGCAGCTGCTGCAACGCGTTGCCTGTGCAGCACCTCCCCACGCTCGCTCATGGATCTTACTCACGGCCGTGATTTCCGCTTGCAAACCCCCACGCCCAATGCCCCCCACCCGTCCTTGGCTCCCCCTCGCCCTCGCGGCCCATCTTCGAAGTGGTCGTGGTTGTGCATCCGTGCTCATCGCCGCCACAACACCATTGTCTCCCCCGCATGCCACCTCCTTCCTTCTCTCGTCACCCACCGTGCCCTAACGAGTCACTTGCCTACTCCCTCCTCTCATCGCCCGTCGTGCCATCGCTGCACCCAAAAGCCCCACTGACTCCGACAACGTCCTATCCCACCTCTGCACACCGCGTTTCACTGCTCCCTCCCCTTCTTTCTCGCTTCTTCCCTCCATCTGTTCAACTGTCAACACGTATCCGCCACCGCCCTTCGCAGCACCAGCCATGGAGACGCTTATCACTTCCCCGTCGCTCTAGATCCTCATATTCCCCAATTGAAACTCCTGTAGCATTAGCAGCATCCGGTCAGTGGTTGTGTGGATCTAGGGCGTCTAAGTGCAGATCCAGTCCTACTTGCTCTGGATTTGGTGTTCTCTCGTGGAGGGAAGCCCGTAGAACAAAGCTCCTTGACTGGACGACGTGGCTGGGACTACGATTCCTATGGCGTCGGCACCGAGACTGACAGGGAATACGCCGCTGAAGGGGGAGTAGGCAGAGGGAAGCCCGTAGAACAAAGATCCCCGCCTCGACAACGCTGCTCGGACTACAGTTCATGTGGCGTCGGCACCGAGTCCGACACGGAAGACGCTGCTGAAGGGGGAGGAGGCGGAGGGAAGCCCGCGGAACAAAGCTCCTCGCCTGGACGACGCTGCTTGGACTACGAATCCTATGGTGTTGGCACCAAGTCCGACGCGAAAGACGCCACCGAAGGGGGAGGAAGCCCGCGGAACAAAGCTCCCCGCCTGGACAACGCTACTCGGACTATGGATCCTGTGGCATCGCCACCGAGTCCGACGTGGAAGACGCCACCGAAGGGGGAGGAGACAGAGGGAAGCCCGCGGAGGCTCTACCTATGGCTACGGTTCCTGTGGAAGCGACAGAGGGGGGCAGCGATGAGAAGCTGTGCAAGTGCAACCATGCCATCACTGACAGAGATATCCAGGAACTGATTCAGTCGCTAACGACTAAGGATGCATGGATTTGTTGTGCTTGTCGGCGCAAAGATGAGAAGGGGATCTTCAAAGGCAGATCCAAGAAGATGGACCTCTTGATCTGCATGGGATGCTACAACCATCTTTGCTGGGGGGTTGGGTCAATTGCTTACCCATTTGTGCACTCTCAATCACATGCCCTGAAGAAGAAGCACTGGTTTGCTGTTCTGTACAGTGATCCAGAAATAGGATACTGCTTCAAGTGTAACGCTGAGGTGCCAATGCTGGGCAAATGTGGAGAAGACGACAACGAGGGTGGTCTTGAACTGATCTGCGATATTGTCAGTAAGTTGCCGGATCAACCATCTATTGGTAAGCTTTCCTCTAACATTGCTCTTTGTGGTCCAATGGCTTTGCTTCTTGAATCCCCGGTGTCATTCTTGAACTCACGCTCCACGGCTGGGTATGCCATGATGCCAACTTTACTCTTCCGTCATGGCGTAGGTCTATTTCTATTTCTAGTTTGTGGGTCTAGATGGTCTATTTCTATTTCCAGTTTGACACTATGTATATATGCTATTCACAATAACAGAGCCATTCATGCTGTTGGGCGCCTTGGATGAACTACCTTTTCTTCAACAAAGATGGAGCTCATGCAGATTGATTTAGTCCCTTTCTTGCAATGTAAATGATTCTTAGGCTTAGTTTTTTAGTGTATCGTTAATGTTGACTTCATCATTTTTGTGGACTATTTACTATGCAATACAAGAGTGGAAGAAACAAGAGAACATCTGTTCTGGGAATGAAGTTTTATTAGTAGATGCTGGAAGATTCTTGGAATGCTTACAATCGACAGCTGGGTTTGTACAAAGCACGCAAGAATAGGTTTCCAACATGCTTTCGTATGCATCTTCATGGTCGCAGCATCGGAAGTTCAGAAATTGACAAACGACAAGATTTTTGAATGGTAAGGCTAACATCAGGCTCTGGACTGTAAAGTTCAGGGATTTATTTAGTCATGCACTCATGCTACACTTACACAGGGTGAAGGAAGGCATTAGGCCGCCTATTTTTCAATGGCTGAATAGTTTTGTTGTATATATACATCGAAAGGATGCCTTTCCCCTTCCATATGTTTTAAACAAAAGCAAAGTCAATTTTAGGCCAACAAGCGCAAGGACTAAACAGAGATTGGCAGCAGAATTCAACACAAATGCAGCATATTCTGTAGATTGTGATCAAGGATAATTGAGTTACTATGCCTAATGACAGATACACACTAAAAGATTATCTGATCAAGGAAAGCATGCAAGAACAGGTTTCCAACATGCTTTCCTCGTAATTCAAGGCTGTTGACAGACAAATTTTAGTGTGCTGCACCTACAGTAGTCTCAGAAAAACAAACTGTGAAATTTAGTCCCTTTCTTGCAATGTAAATGATTCTTAGGCTTAGTTTTTTAGTGTATCGTTAAAGTTGACTTCATCATTTTTCTCCCCATGGGTGCATAGGTTGTAGCTTATAGCTTCAGATTGAAAACAACTGATCTGATGTTTGGTGAATTGTCTGTCTTGATAGAGAGCTAGGCTCAATAAATATTATTTTTTGATTTGATACTTGAGATCACATTTATCTGCTGATATAGGTTGCCATTCGTGATGGCATTACTATGGATGGTGGTGGAGGTGTTTCCATTCCTAGAACATTCCACCTTGCAACTTATAGGATAGTACGTCACTTTTATTTTCTATAGATTTTTGTGGCGAGCTTATATTATTTTCTTTTTGATGCTTCCTCTATTTCATGAATAGTTTTCAGGCAGGTGTTTGATATATTTTTAACGCAACTATTTCAAGTCTTTGTAACTTGAGAAGTTGATATTGGATTTCCATCCTGATGTTGCAGCCTTCTTTTATTTGTCGCATCTAACTAGTCATGTTGGTTAGTGCTCTTATGTGGATTAACATCTTGTCACTGTTACTTTTTTAGTGGCTGTGTTGTAGTCAATTGGGAAATAGGAATGTGTAACCTTTTTCTAGAATTTACACTAGAAGCCTCGTAGGGGAATATATGTGGCCTTAACTGGTGAAAATTCTCACCTAGCTAACCCGAGCGGCCAGGATAGAAAGAAAGCAAAAAATCACGCCTGTGTAGACCCGAGCAGCCAAGCTGGAAAGAAAGCCACCAATCATGCCTATGTAGATGAGTTTCCCTCGACACGTTAATTCCTGCCTTATGTCTATAGTGCGAGTGCCTTATTTATCTCCGTAATTTTAGCCGAGGTGGATCCCTTCCTATATTTTCCTCTGCTTTGTTTCCTTGAATGTGTGGATCTCTTTCCTTCCCAAATTTCTCCATTGACGGCACAGTGGAAATCGGCGGTGCCCTCACAGGCTATAAATGGAGCCACACCGCCAGTTTCTATCTGCTCTCCCTCTTTTCGTGCCTCCAGAATTTGTCACCTATCACAACAGCTTCTCAGGTAATTGTGTTGAATTTGTGATCTATTTTATGTTTCTTGTGATTTTTATTCCCTTGACTATGCGAGGGACCATTTTTATTTCCTTGACTATTCGCTGGATGATAGGCGATGTGTGCCTTCCGTTCCGCCCGCCCACCATAATGTGGTCATGTGGTCGTGGACGTGTGAAAGGGAAATGTGCCCTTGGGCCATTTCTAAGTATTTTGGTGATTTAGTGTCCAACACAAGTGCCTAAGTGTAAAAAGGTGGACAAAGTACAAATCAAGAATTAAGGTATGTTTCTCAGACTTAGTACATTGTTTTATGGACTAATGTATTGTGTCTAAGTGCTGGAAACAGGAAAAATCCAATTGGAAATGTCTTGGCTCGAGCAGCCAAGAATCTGCTGAGTCTGCAAGCACCGGACTGTCCGTTGGTGCACCGGACAGTGTCCGGTGCGCCAGGCTGGCTCGAGCGAAGTGGCCGCTCTCGGGAATTCATCGGCGACGTACTGCTAAAATTCACCGGACTGTCCGATGAGCCAACGGTCGACCGGGCCAACGGTCGGCCGCGCAATCTGCGCGGGACACGTGGCCGAGCCAATGGCTAGAAGACGGCACCGGA
This sequence comes from Zea luxurians, assembly GCA_029449295.1. NCBI lineage: Eukaryota > Viridiplantae > Streptophyta > Magnoliopsida > Poales > Poaceae > Zea > Zea luxurians. Next base: position 1,568,968 of record JAOPSE010000143.1, read on the forward strand.
CTGTCCGGTGTGCACCGGACATGTCCGGTGCGCCAACGGCTCTCAGGCTGCCAACGGTCGGCTTCGATATTTAAGGAAGGAAATCGGGCACCGGACAGTGTCCGGTGTGCACCGGACTGTCCGGTGCCCCCGATGACAGAAGGCAAGAATGGCTTTCCAAACTTGTGCTCAACGGCTCCTAGCTGCCTTGGGGCTATAAAAGGGACCCCTAGGCGCATGGAGGAGGAAACCAAGCATCCTTTGAGCATCATTGATCACTCACACTTCATTCTTGCGCACTTGTTCAACATTCTAGTGATTTGAGCTCCGTTCTAGTGTGCTAGTCTCTTGAGCTCAAATCTTGGTTTTGCGTGTGCGTATTCGCTGTGATCTTTGTGTCGTGTGTGAGTTGCTAATCCCTCCCTTGCTCTGTGATTCTTCGTGAACATCTTGTGTAAGGGCGAGAGGCTCCAAGCTGTGGAGATTCCTCGCAAACGGGATTAAGAGAAGCAAAGCAACACCGTGGTATTCAAGTTGGTCTTTGGACCGCTTGAGAGGGGTTGATTGCAACCCTCGTCCGTTGGGACGCCACAACGTGGAGTAGGCAAGCATTGGTCTTGGCCGAACCACGGGATAACCACTGTGCCATCTCTGTGATTGATATCTCTTGGTTATTGTGTTGTGTTGAGATCCTTCTCTAGCCACTTTGCATATTACTGTGCTAACAAGTAACCAAGTTTTGTGGCTTAAGTTTTTGAAGTGTTACAGGATCACCTATTCACCCCCCCTCTAGGTGCTCTCAATTGGTATCGGAGTCGTTCTCTTCAAGAAAGGGACTAACCGCCTGAAGAGATGGATCCTAAAGGCAAGGGGATGGTGATCAATGACAAGGAGAAGGAGTCCTTCGTCAACGAGCCCAATGATGACAGGCCCACCGACTCAGGCTCGGGCCACAAAAGAAAAGACGGGAGGAAGAAGAAGACAAGGCGCATCAAGGAAATTGTCTACTACGACAGCGACGAATCTTCCTCCTCCCAAAAGGACGACAACTACGATAGACGAAAGACGGTTAACTCAAACTTTTTTTTTCGATTATTCGCGCATCCCGCATAGTTCAAATGCTCAATTGCTCCCCATTCCACTTGGCAAGCCCCCTCACTTTGATGGAGAGGATTACGGATTTTGGAGCCACAAAATGCGTACTCACCTGTTTTCTCTCCATCCAAGCATTTGGGAGATTGTGGAAAGTGGAATGAAATTTGATAGCTCGGATAGCCCTGTGTTTATTAATGAACAGATTCATAAAAATGCACAAGCTACTACTGTGTTGCTAGCCTCTTTGTGCAGGGACGAGTATCACAAGGTGAGCGGCTTGGACAATGCCAAGCAGATCTGGGACACCCTCAAGATCTCTCATGAGGGAAACGACGTCACCTTGCTCACCAAAATGGAGTTGGTGGAGGGCGAGCTTGGACGGTTCGCGATGATAAGGGGCGAGGAGCCGACACAAACATACAACCGGCTCAAGACCCTTATCAACAAAATAAGGAGCTACGGGAGCACGCGATGGACGGACCACGACGTCGTCCGCCTAATGCTAAGGTCATTTACCGTTCTTGATCCTCATTTGGTGAACAATATACGTGAAAATCCCAGGTACACCAAGATGTCGCCCGAAGAAGTTCTTGGGAAGTTCGTAAGCGGGCGAATGATGATCAAGGAGGCAAGATACGTGGACGACGCGTTGAACGGTCCTAGTCATGAGCCTCAACCCATTGCTCTCAAGGCGACAAGGAGCAAGGAGGCGCTACCAAGCAAGGTGGCACAAGTTGAGACGGCCGGACTCAATGATGAGGAGATGGCCCTCATCATTAAGCGCTTCAAGACGGCGCTTAAAGGTCGCAAGGGGCAGCCAAGCAAGACCAAAGCCAAGGGGAAGCGCTCATGCTTCAAATGCGGTAAGCTTGGTCATTTTATTGCTAACTGTCCCGACAATGATAGTGATCAGGACCAAGGGAACAAGAGGGAGAAAAAGAAGCATTACAAGAAGGCCAAGGGCGAGGCACATATCGGAAAGGAGTGGGATTCGGATTGTTCCTCCTCCGACTCTGACAATGAAGGACTCGCCGCCACCGCCTTCAACAAGTCATCCCTCTTCCCCAACGAGCGTCACACTTGCCTCATGGCAAGAGAGAAGAAAGTAAGCACTCATACTAGTACTTATGCCTCTTCGAGTGAAGATGAGTCTAGTGATGATGATGAGATAGATTACTCATGCTTATTCAAGGGATTAGATAGAACCAAGGTAGACAAAATTAATGAATTAATTGATGCCTTGAATGACAAGAATATGCTTTTAGAAAAACAAGAGGATTTGTTGTATGAAGAACATGATAAATTTGTAGAAGCACAGAAGTCTCTTGCTCTAGAAACTAAGAGGAATGAAATGCTCTCTAGTGAATTATCTTCTTGTCATGAAACTATTGCTAAGTTAAAAAGTTTTAATGATGATTTAAATGCTAAACTAGAAGTAGCTAGTAAATCTCATTCTTGTGTAGAAATTGTTGAAACTTGTAATAGGTGTAAAGATTTTGACATTGATGCTTGTAGTGATCATTTAGTTTCAATTTCCAAATTAAATGATGAATTAGCTAGTCTTAATGCCCAACTTAAGACTAGCAAGAATGAATTTGACAAGCTAAAATTTGCAAGGGATGCCTACACGATTGGTAGACACCCCTCAATTAAGGATGGACTTGGCTACAAGAGGGAAGCCAAGAACTTGACAAGCCATAAGGCTCCCATCTCCGCCAAGGAGAAAGGGAAGGCCCCTATGGCTAGTAGTGTGCAAAAGAACCATGCCTTTATGTACTATGATAGAAGACAACCTAGAAATGCTTATAGGAGTTGTAATGTATATAATGCCTTTGATTCCCATGCCATGGTTGCTTCTAGTTCTTCTTATGTGCATGATAGAAATGTTGGTAGGAGAAATGTTATTCATAATATGCCTAGGAGAAATGTCGTTAATGTTCCTAGGAAAGTTAATGAACCTTCTACAATATATCATGCTTTAAATGCTTCTTTTGCTATTTGTAGAAAGGATAGGAAGATAGTTGCTAGAAAATTAGGGGCAAGATGCAAGGGAGACAAAACTTGCATTTGGGTCCCTAAGGATATTTGTGCTAACCTTGCAGGACCCAACATGAGTTGGGTACCTAAGACCCAAGCCTAAATTTGCCTTGCAGGTTTATGCATCCGGGGGTTCAAGCTGGATTATTGACAGCGGATGCACAAACCATATGACGGGGGAGAAGAAGATGTTCACCTCCTACGTCAAGAATAAAGATTCCCAAGATTCAATAATATTCGGTGATGGGAATCAAGGCAAGGTAAAAGGGTTAGGTAAAATTGCAATCTCAAATGAGCACTCTATCTCTAATGTGTTTTTAGTAGAGTCTCTTGGATATAATTTGCTATCTGTTAGTCAATTATGCAATATGGGATATAACTGTTTGTTTACAAATGTAGATGTGTCTGTCTTTAGAAGATGTGATGGTTCACTAGCTTTTAAGGGTGTACTAGACGGCAAGCTTTACTTAGTTGATTTTGCAAAAGAAGAGGCCGGTCTAGATGCATGCTTAATGGCTAAGACTTGCATGGGCTGGCTGTGGCATCGCCGCTTAGCACATGTGGGGATGAAGAACCTCCACAAGCTTCTAAAGGGAGAACACGTGATAGGTCTAACCAATGTTCATTTCGAAAAAGATAGACCTTGTGCAGCTTGTCAAGCAGGGAAACAAGTGGGAGGCTCTCATCACACCAAAAATGTGATGACAACATCAAGACCCCTGGAGCTGCTACATATGGACCTCTTCGGACCCGTCGCCTATCTGAGCATAGGAGGAAGTAAGTATGGTCTAGTTATCGTTGATGACTTTTCCCGCTTCACTTGGGTGTTCTTTTTGCAGGATAAGTCTGAAACCCAAGGGACCCTCAAGCGCTTCCTAAGGAGAGCTCAAAATGAGTTTGAGCTCAAGGTGAAGAAGATAAGGAGCGACAACGGGTCCGAATTCAAGAACCTTCAAGTGGAGGAGTTTCTTGAGGAGAAGGGGATCAAGCACGAGTTCTCCGCTCCCTACACACCTCAGCAAAATGGTGTGGTAGAGAGGAAGAACAGGACGCTCATAGATATGGCGAGGACTATGCTTAGAGAATTCAAGACCCCCGAGTGCTTTTGGTCGGAAGCCGTGAACACAGCTTGCCACGCCATCAGCAGGGTCTACCTTCACCGCCTCCTCAAGAAGACGTCGTATGAGCTGCTAACCGGTAACAAACCTAATGTATCGTATTTTCGTGTTTTTGGGAGTAAATGCTACATTCTAATGAAGAAGGGTAGGAATTCCAAATTTGCTCCCAAAGTCGTAGAAGGATTTTTATTAGGTTATGATTCAAATACAAAGGCGTATAGGGTCTTCAACAAATCATCGGGTTTGGTTGAAGTCTCTAGCGACGTTGTATTTGATGAGACTAATGGCTCTCCAAGAGAGCAAGTTGTTGATCTTGATGATGTAGATGAAGAAGACGTTCCAACGGCCGCGATACGCACCATGGCGATTGGAGATGTACGGCCTCAAGAACATTTGGAGCAAGATCAACCGTCTTCCTCAACTATGGTGCATCCCCCAACCCAAGATGACGAACAGGTACCTCAAGTGGAGGCACATGATCAAGGGGGAGCACAGGATGTTCAAAAGGAAGAAGCACCTCAGGCACCTCCAACCCAAGTTCGAGCGACAATTCAAAGGGATCATCCCGTCGACCAGATATTGGGTGATATTAGCAAGGGAGTAACTACTCGCTCAAGATTAGTTAATTTTTGTGAGCATTACTCTTTTGTCTCTTTTATTGAGCCTTTCAGGGTAGAAGAGGCCTTGCTAGATCCGGACTGGGTGTTGGCCATGCAGGAGGAACTCAACAACTTCAAGCGCAACGAAGTTTGGACACTGGTGCCTCGTCCCAAGCAAAATGTTGTGGGAACCAAGTGGGTGTTCCGCAACAAACAGGACGAGCACGGGGTGGTGACGAGGAACAAGGCTCGACTTGTGGCAAAAGGTTATGCCCAAGTCGCAGGTTTGGACTTTGAGGAGACTTTTGCTCCTGTGGCTAGGCTAGAATCAATTCGTATCTTGCTAGCATATGCCGCTCACCATTCTTTCAGGTTGTACCAAATGGATGTGAAGAGCGCTTTCTTCAACGGGCCGATCAAGGAGGAGGTGTACGTGGAGCAACCCCCTGGCTTCGAGGATGAACGGTACCCCGACCACGTGTGTAAGCTCTCTAAGGCGCTCTATGGACTTAAGCAAGCCCCAAGAGCATGCAGGGTAATGACGTAGAAATTCGAGATGTCGATGATGGGCGAGTTGACCTACTTCCTTGGGTTCCAAGTAAAGCAACTCAAGGACGACACCTTCATCTCCCAAACGAAGTACACACAAGATTTGCTAAAGAGGTTTGGGATGAAGGACGCCAAGCCCGCAAAGACGCCGATGGGAACTGACGGACACACCGACCTCATCAAAGGTGGTAAGTCCGTTGATCAAAAAGCATACCGGTCCATGATAGGTTCTTTGCTTTATTTATGTGCTAGTAGACCGGATATTATGCTTAGCGTATGCATGTGTGCTAGATTTCAATCCGATCCGAAGGAGTGTCACTTAGTGGCTGTGAAGCGAATTCTTCGATATTTAGTTGCTACGCCTTGCTTCGGGATCTGGTATCCAAAGGGGTCTAACTTTGACTTGATTGGGTACTCAGATTCCGACTATGCTGGATGTAAGGTCAATAGGAAGAGTACATCGGGGACGTGCCAATTCTTAGGAAGGTCCCTGGTGTCATGGAACTCTAAGAAACAAACCTCCGTTGCCCTATCCACCGCTGAGGCCGAGTATGTTGCCGCAGGACAGTGTTGTGCGCAACTACTTTGGATGAGGCAAACCCTCAGGGACTTTGGCTACAATCTGAGCAAAGTCCCACTCCTATGTGACAATGAGAGTGCTATCCGAATAGCGGAAAATCCTGTTGAGCACAGCCGCACAAAGCACATTGACATCCGGCATCACTTTTTGAGAGACCACCAGCAAAAGGGAGATATCGAAGTGTTTCATGTTAACACCGAGAACCAGCTAGCCGATATCTTTACCAAGCCTCTAGATGAGAAGACCTTTTGCAGGCTGCGTAGTGAGCTCAATATCTTAGATTCGCGGAACTTGGATTGAAATGTAGCATACATGTGTTTATGCCTTTGATCATGTTCATTCTGCATTTTGTTGCTTATTGTGGTGCTCAAGTTGTACAAACACTCCCTGGACCTCACAAGTCCTGTTTGCAAGTAATGCACATATTTAGGGGGAGCTGTGCTACAACTTGACCCTTTGAGACTAACCATGTACTTGAGTTTCGTTGTTTTAGTCTCCAAGGAAAATTGAAAGGGAAAAGGTGGACTTGGACCATGCAAGACTTCCACTGCACTCCGATGAAAAGAGTAACTTTTCCAAGTTCATCTTCATACTCTTATTGCCTTTGTGTTCTTATTTGAAGATTTTGGTGAGGCAATGGGGTTAAAGGGCCATGATTGATCCCGTTTTGGTGCTTGATGCCAAAGGGGGAGAAAATAAAGGCCAAAGCGATAAATGGATCAGCTACCACTTGAGAGATTTTGAAAATAGTAGAATAGAGCTTTTGGTTTGTCAAAACTCTTTTGTTGTCTCTCTTGTCAAAAGTTGGCTTCTTGTGGGGAGAAGTATTGATTATGGGAACAAGGGGGAGTTTTTGAAATCTTAAGTCAATTTCTCTTAGAATGACTCTCTTTATGTCTTAACATGTGTGTTTGACTTAGAGATAGAAATTTGAGTTTGATTTGCAAAAACAAACCAAGTGGTGGCATAGAGTGATCCATATATGTCAAAATTGAATCAAAACAATTTTGAGTTATTATTTGATTTGATTTTGTACTTGTTCTACTTGCTTTATGTTGTGTTGGCATAAATCACCAAAAAGGGGGAGATTGAAAGGGAAATGTGCCCTTGGGCCATTTCTAAGTATTTTGGTGATTTAGTGTCCAACACAAGTGCCTAAGTGTAAAAAGGTGGACAAAGTACAAATCAAGAATTAAGGTATGTTTCTCAGACTTAGTACATTGTTTTATGGACTAATGTATTGTGTCTAAGTGCTGGAAACAGGAAAAATCCAATTGGAAATGTCTTGGCTCGAGCAGCCAAGAATCTGCTGAGTCTGCAAGCACCGGACTGTCCGGTGGTGCACCGGACAGTGTCCGGTGCGCCAGGCTGGCTCGAGCGAAGTGGCCGCTCTCGGGAATTCACCGGCGACGTACGGCTAAAATTCACCGGACTGTCCGGTGAGCCAACGGTCGACCGGGCCAACGGTCGGCCGCGCAATCTGCGCGGGACACGTGGCCGAGCCAATGGCTAGAAGACGGCACCGGACTGTCCGGTGTGCACCGGACATGTCCGGTGCGCCAACGGCTCTCAGGCTGCCAACGGTCGGCTTCGATATTTAAGGAAGGAAATCGGGCACCGGACAGTGTCCGGTGTGCACCGGACAGTGTCCGGTGTGCACCGGACTGTCCGGTGCCCCCGATGACAGAAGGCAAGAATGGCTTTCCAAACTTGTGCTCAACTGCTCCTAGCTGCCTTGGGGCTATAAAAGGGACCCCTAGGCGCATGGAGGAGGAAACCAAGCATCCTTTGAGCATCATTGATCACTCACACTTCATTCTTGTGCACTTGTTCAACATTCTAGTGATTTGAGCTCCGTTCTAGTGTGCTAGTCTCTTGAGCTCAAATCTTGGTTTTGCGTGTGCGTATTCGCTGTGATCTTTGTGTTGTGTGTGAGTTGCTAATCCCTCCCTTGCTCTGTGATTCTTCGTGAACATCTTGTGTAAGGGCGAGAGGCTCCAAGCTGTGGAGATTCCTCGCAAACGGGATTAAGAGAAGCAAAGCAACACCGTGGTATTCAAGTTGGTCTTTGGACCGCTTGAGAGGGGTTGATTGCAACCCTCGTCCGTTGGGACGCCACAACGTGGAGTAGGCAAGCGTTGGTCTTGGCCGAACCACGGGATAACCACTGTGCCATCTCAGTGATTGATATCTCTTGGTTATTGTGTTGTGTTGAGATCCTTCTCTAGCCACTTTGCATATTACTGTGCTAACAAGTAACCAAGTTTTGTGGCTTAAGTTTTTGAAGTGTTACAGGATCACCTATTCACCCCCCCTCTAGGTGCTCTCAACATGCCGGTGCTATTCCGTCATCGTCGTGCTGGTTTTCATGCGCTGCTATGAGCATAGTACAATTCGCATTTGTTTTTTCCCCTGCGCCTCGATCACAGGGGCACCACGGTCATGCACGCACGAGCACGACGAAGAGAGAGAGAGAGACAGATGTTTTCTTGTATAGATGCTCGATTGAATTTTCCTCCGTTCTGTATATATTTCTCCTTGCTTGCTGCTATGTGTCATCTCAATATGTTAATTGAAAACTACTCCAAATGCTTGATGACAGCGAAGTAGTGTTTGAAGATGAGGAAGACCCTATTACTCAAGCAGACTTACAAAGGTGGTTTGTTGATGATTGGGATAAAAGAACTCCTGTCAAAGTCTCGACCGATGGGTGCAGCAGTGACTTTTTAATGGGTGGTCTTTCCACAAAGGACATGCCAGTGACCAAAGCCGATCTAATAGATGTTCTATGTGATTATATCATGGAAATCCAAGACGATACGACACTAGAGTAAGTGCTCATTGATTTATCTACTTTATGTATACCAACTACTTAGATTATTGATATAGACTTTTGTCATGCTACATTACAGGATGATATGGATGCGAAGTTTGAACCCTTTTAAGATATAAATATCTGTCAAAGACCTACAAAACATATTAATGATAAACGAAGATATGACTCTAAGATGTTTTGACATGACCGTTCGGCTGCTTGCCAATAAAGAGTCACGTAGGCCGAAAGGTGAAATCATAAAGAATATAAAACATTATATGGACATGTGTTTCCGGGTAAGTTTGTTTTCAATCAATAATGTATTAATATATAGTATCTACATCTAATCTTTATGTGAAAATGTATATATACTTATCCAGAGAATGGTTGGTTTTGGTAAACTTCCAAAGTACCATCAGGACCCTACAGCAGAAGAGTTAGCCAAAACACTCGATTGTTGGTCATCAATGAATTATTATATCATGGGATATAGATATGTAAGTATGTATTCATTTCGAATGTATTTATAAAGGGGACTATGCATTTCTAATGACTGAGATTTTACAGGTTCTTATGCCATGGAAATTCAACGGATGTTACACCCTTTTTGTAATAGATCATGTTAAAAAGCATGTGACTTTTATCGACTTTACACCGACTCAAGATTGGTATAAGCACATGCCATACAAGAGGTTCGTGGAAGCGATTATCATGGCCTCAAAGAAATATAAGATTGCCTACAACAAGAAACATTCTAGATGGGCAGAGGATATTTTTAAGTGGAAACATACAATTTGGAATGGTGTTCCAATTGACTTAAGAGCGTATTTTCTTCGTACAACCTTCTCAGCAGTTTAATTTTTTTTATGATAATCATTTTATATAATATAGTTGGCCAAACATTCTTCTATAGGCTTAATACCAGCTACCTCGTTCTACATGATATGACCATGTGGGGAAATGATAGACGAATGGAATTTATTAGGGTGAGTGTAGTACGTTCGTTTCATTTTCAAACATACATTCCGGTTACATAATACAGATTTGATGTTTTGTTCTCTGCTGTCTTTGTGTGTAGGATGCAAAGATTCTTTGAAGGAACTTTGTGATTGATCTGTTAAGTTATGAGGACAATTCATGCCGATATGTCATCCCTGCAAATATACAATAGCGACTTATCGATATCGCTAAAAAGGATTAGATTAGTGTATGTTTGTCGACACATTTGTTTGTCATTACAAAATTCTAAATTGACTCTTTAGAAATAATATGTGATATTGATAATGTTTACCACACGAATTTTGCATATCATAGTGATATTTGTCGTTCTGTTTATATGTTTTATACAATTTTTTTTACTCCCGTCGCAATGCACGGGAACTCACCTAGTATATATATAGGCACAGCCCAGTGGACCAGTGGTGAGTACGGCCACTGCGCCAACACGCGCACAGGCATGAAACAACATAGGCGCAGCACAACAGTAGCTCGTTAATCCCACCTCGCCCAGTCTACAGCAAGAAACACGAAGTCACCTGTATAAAAAATGCCATGCCCTACTGAAACCAAAGTGCCAAACGGAAGGCCTGAGCACGACGACAATATAAGAACTTGGGCTAGAGTGGGCTGTCTACCAAATTTTTTATTTTCAGCCCATGTGCTCACTATGTTTAACGACCGAAGGATAAAAGTTGGATGTATCCAATCGAATATATTTTACCATGTTTAACGGTCGGATATTTATTTGGATAAAAGTCAGATGCATCAGATAAAATTTTCGAATATTTGATATCTGACGGATATCAGACATATTATATTTGTATCTGATATCCGAGTAGAATATCCATATCCGGTATCCAAAAAATTGACCAGATATCTGAAAATTTCATCTGCACTAGTGTTCACCTTCTTCGAGTCCAGATTTGGACAGATATTTTCCGAACCATTTTACATCCCCAGTTGAAATTTTTAAGATTTATCGAATTTTGCAGCGGATTACAAGTTTCACTGAAAATCATGTGAGTGTGAGAGGTTATAAGAACTGTCATTGTCTAACTTTTCAACCTGGTATAGCCTATGCAGAAAAGCAATCAGAAGCTAAAAACACCGGGTTTGATCATCTACTACCCTGCTCAAGTTCATCCGAAGGTGCAAACGGAAGCAGTCTCGATGCAGAGAGGTAAGGACAAATGCAAACTCATATCGATCTTTCTAAATTATTCACTTATCTTGATTTTGATTTTAAGAGCAGAATTTATGATTCAAGATAGTGAATGACTCAGAGCCTGAGACATAGCCACTTGGCATACTAGTGACAACGCAAAGGATTTCAAACACATCCTACACATGCTAGGTGTCAATCTCAAATGGTGAACATGTTTTGGATTCAACAAGTAATAGTCAAGTTCACAATTAAGAAAACAAGCTTAGCTCAACAAAAATGTATCAATATGATCAAAAACAGTCTAAGCCTGCCATAGCATCATCATGTACACAGAACATACTACTAGGAGCATAATCACAATCTAGCAGTTATACAACTGAAGCTAAAAATGCTATATGAGATGCATGTATAATACAAGAATTAAAAGAGAAAGACTAAAATCTATATGAAAAGGCAGAAGGAAGAAAAACTAAAAAGGGAGCCCTTGATAAAAAAGGGAAGCAAACACCCAATTCCCCTCGTAAATGTGCAAAAGAAGACTGATCAAGGGGTTTGGTAAAAATGTCAGCTAGCTGTCAATGGGTATCAACGTGGCCCAAATCAATGTTGTCTTTCTCAGAATGGTCACGAAGAAAGTGGAAGTGAACATCAATGTGCTTGGTCTTTGAATGCAGCACATGATTCTTGGCAATACTTATGGCACTCATGCTATCACAAAGCAGAGGCACATGATGAAAATCCAAGCCAAAATTCTATAAAGTAGCCATCATCCATAACAACTGCGAGCAACATCTAGCGGCAGCGACATACTCAGCTTCTATGGTAGACTCGACAACACTAGACTGTTTGCGAGAAGACCAGGAAACCAACGAAGTCCCTCAAAAATGACAAGTCCCAGAAGTATACTTGCGCCCAAGCTCATCTCTCAAAATCAGCATCAGAATAACCACACAAAGACAGAACACAAGAAGAGTACCATAAACAAACTTAGGAGTGAAGCGCAGGTACCTCATAATTTGTTTCACAACCTCTCTATGAGAAGTGCGTGGGGAAGCTTGAAAGAGAGCGTATAGACACACTTCAAAGTGTATATCCGGCCTCGTCACAATCAAGTACAGAAGGGAGCCAATCATGCTCCTGTACTCTTTCTGGTCCACGGGCTCATCGTCCTCATCAGCGTCAAGAACCATCGTGGTTGACATGGGCATCAAAAGAGGCTTGGCCTCACCCATGTCAAACTTCTTTAGGATGCCCTTTGTATACTTTCCTTGATGCACAAAGGTCTCATCTTGGGTCTGCTTGATTTGCAGCCCAAGAAAGAAGTTCAGCTCACCCATCATGCTCATCTCAATTTCCCTGCTCATAAGATCTAAAAACTTGGAAACAAGAGCACAAGAAGAGGCAGCAAAGATAATATCATCCACGTATATCTAGACTAACAGGGTATCGCTGCCATGGTTGAGAAGAAAAAAAAATTATCCACAGAGCCCATTTTAAAACCCTTTGAAAACAAGAAAGATTTCAAATGCTCATACTAGGCTCTAGGGGCTTGTTTCAAACCATACAAAGTTTTTTGGAGTTTAAAACATAGTTTAAAAACTTGGAACTCTCAAAACTAGGGGATGTCTCACATAGACCTCTTCCTCTATATACTCATTCAGAAAGGCACTTTTGACATCCATTTGAAAAAGCTTAAAACCCTTTGAAGCAGCAAAGGCTAAAAGGATCCTAATGGCCTCCAAACGGGCAACAGGGGCAAAGGTCTCCTCATAATCAATACCCTCTTTCTGTTAATACCCTTGGGTAACCAACCTTGCCTTGTTTCTCACTACCAATCCATCCTCACTCTCTTTGTTTTTGAAAACCATTTTGTACCTATGGGATGGCTGTTTGAAGGAGGTGGCACCAAAACCCAAATCTGATTTCTCTCAAATTTCAAGCTCCTCATGCATAACATTGAACTTGTTAGGATTAGACAAAGCGTGTCCAACATCCCAGGGCTAAAAACTAACAACAAAAACTGAGTGAGCAAAATGAGAAATATGTTGTGACATGGAGCGAGTGACTCACTCGTGAAGATCCCTGCTCATCTACTTAGGAGGGTGATGACGCTGAATGTGCTGCAGAGCCTCCCCTCGAGGAAGTGGCCTCTGCCTCTACAGTAGCCTGACCGCCTCTAGGCTCAGCAGGCTCAGACTCGACTAGACCCCAAGTAGTGGCAGAAGTGGGTTCGGGTCCGTCAGCCGAAGTAGTGGAAGCAGGCTCGTCTAAAGCAGCCGGTGGAGTCGACTTGAGATCACCCCAATCATCGTCATCAAGCTCCTCCTCCACAAAAATGGTTTGTCCCATCTGATCTAGACCTGCATGCTCAAAGACAGGGGATGGACAAGGTGTAGTCTCATCAAATGTAACCTCACAAGTCTCCATAATGCGGTTAGTCTCCAGGCTAAGAACATGATAAGCATGAGAATGTAATGCATAACCTAGGAAAACCCCATCAGAAGACTGAGACTCAAATTTGTCCAAATTTCCATGTTTCAGCACAAAGCACTGTAGCCAAACACCCCGAAATGGCTAACCTTGGGTGGTTGTACAAACCGCAACTCATATGAAGTCTTGTTCAACAAAGCTCGAAGAAAATTGAGGTTCAACACTTGACAAGCAGTGTTGATCGCTTCGGCCTAAAAACGTCTAGGAGTCCTATGCTCATCAAGCATCGTCCTGGCCATCTCAACAAGGGTTTTCGATTCTTGCATTCAACAATGTCATTCTGCTGAGGCACATTTGGAGACGAAAACTGATGGCTAAGTCCCAAAGAAGAGCAAAAGGTGTCACACCCGGATTTAAAGGATAAAGCCGGGTGTGTCTCATATGTGGGCCAAAGAAGAACACCACATATAATGACAAAGTCTATAGAGATAAATGTCACAAATATCATAAATGTCATTATTACATAGCGAAAGTCTTACAAAAAATAAATGATAATAATAAAGTGAACTAAATATTTTATTCCTTGGCACCACAAAGCTGGCTGGGAGATGCCACCTAGATCAACTCTTGGACCACCTGCTCTTCACCTGTGGGGGTTTATATATTGCAAGAGTGAGCTCACAAAAGATCATAGCTCAACAAGTTATGGGAAATAATGTGCATGAACTCACCATAGGTGGGAGTTCACGTGAAGTGTAAGGCTGATCAACAAATAAGGGTTAAAGCTGAGCGTTGCTTTTATAAGTTGGTCAAAATTTTATTAGCAGTTACTAAATGTAAGTAAATACCAAACCAGAGTAATAGTAGATCAAAGTGATAATAAATCCCAATGTGATGCAAATGACAAATTGAATTTAATTCCATAAATTAATCATGTGAGGGTCTGAGCGCTCATCACCGTGAGCATGGCTGATATACCAGTTTTACACTCTACAGAGGTTGCACATCTTTACCCACAAGTCATGTTACCCATCTGCCAAGGGATCGCGACTTCCCATACACCTCTACCTAGGAAGCAAGGCAGTGTAACACTACAAGGCCTTTACAAAGTTCCACTAGCTTCAAAAAACCTGCTACAGTTTCTAGGAAGCTCCAATGCAGGGACCCCTCGCCTGACCGCTTTCACAGCAAAATCAACCCAAGGGCCTACCTACACTGACCACTCCCCTACTGCCCTTGCCCCTTTCGGGTAAGGTAGTCCTCCACTAGCTTTCCTAATTAGTTAGCCAAGGGCGTCCCATACCACTCTTGTGGTAGCACTGTTTTCCCGGGTGGTCGCTCCATGTTCCAATTAACATAATGATCTTATCATGAACAATAAATAACAACTGATAATAAAAGTATGATCATGAATATTGTGTATCTCCATGTAACACCCTTGGTGTTACCAGAACTAAAACTTTGGCATGACATTATTTGCACTGGCATTTCATTATGTATGCTACACCTAGAGTGCATCCACTAGGTAAAAATTTCAAAACAAGTTGTGATGTCATGACTTGAATTGATCCTTAACCCTAGGATAGGGTGCTTACCCAAGGACTAGAAGCATGTGGGTGTGTGAGATAGCAATTTGAGTATGAACTCAAAGATTAGTGAAGATGTTCAAAGGAGACTAAACTTAGAGTGTTTGAGTGCCACATAAACCCTAGAACACTCAATCCCTAATAAGGACCCTATAAACCCTAATTAGTGCTTTATGAGGTGACTCCAATTTTTATGCACTTTTGGACCAAAGTGCATATATCAAAGTGGTAGAGTAACAAAAACAAGGCAACTTCTATATTTGGAGATTTCCAAGTTTTATGGAACATATTGGAGTAAATTGCAAAAAGGTCCAAAAGGCACCCAAATGCTTAACTCTGAAAAACAGTGATATTGTGTTGACTTTAGATCTCTGAATATCTTGATCTATGGAGATTTTGTCATGGGTCACTACAACAAATTTGTAGAGCTATTAAAGTAGTCCAAGTTTGATTAAGTGATTGAGCCCTAGAGCTATACAGAAATTGGGGCAAAATGGTCTAGAAGTTGGGCTGTGAGTCAGGTGTTGGTCTGAAGGTTAGACTGACCATGGCATTAGATCAACTTTGGAACCTCATTGTGCTTGATCGAGTGGAGGTATGAGCAAGAACCTTATAACAAAATTAAGGCTGGCATGATGGACAATAACTTTGATGTAGTTGGATAAACAAGTTGTCACATAAAAATTTGAGAAAAGAACTCCTCAAATTGCTCTATCAAGCACTCAGAATTCAGTTTGCGTGAATAGTGAACTGAACAAGATTGAGTTCTGTGTGCCCACCACCGACATCCCTCCGCCGTGATTCGAGCTCGCGCCACGATTGGTGTCGCTGAGACGTGGATCAATGAAGTGGTAAAAGATCTCTGGCTCAGACTCGGTGATCGAGTTACTGCTCTAGCCACAGACACCACATGTCCTCACCGTGTTTCATTCACCGCCACTGTAGCAAGCCATCGGACGCTCCGGCCGTCCACACAGCTGGTTGGAGGCCCTCATGTTGAACTGTCGTAAAGGGTTCGTGGTAAGTCCGCCACGTTACTGGCCTATGGACACCGTTGAAGCTAATGTGGAGCTCCTCGGGCTGTCACCGCCGCCATGATTCAGCGGTCAAATTGACCACCGTCATGGTGACTCCCTTTAAATTGAGCTTGCTCTTAGTCCCGCCTCTCCGTTACACACCCAAGCCACCCTTTGTTTCCCCCGTTCCACTGTCGGTAGCCAAGAACACCAGTTTTTCCCCATCAATGGTCACCAGCGCCGCCGAGTGGTGCACCCGCGTGGTCAGCCTTTCCTAAGGTTGGAAATAGTTTTTTAACTCATGTTTCGCAGTCTATAGGTCATGGTAAAGCTTATGTGCTTGCCCGTTTGAACTCTACTGTGCAGGATTAACTAGAACACCATTGTGTCGTTCGGTGAATGCCGCTGAGGGCAGTGTCCACGTCGACCAGCGAAACTGTTGCTTCTCTGGGAAAACCTAGGTGAGCACCGTATGTTTGATGAATTACTGGTACTCGTCATGACCTTGGATTGAACCCTACCGTGCTCGAGACCTCGGTACACCTGACCGGAGCTCGTCAATCCACCGTCGACGTGGCTAGTGAGGCTCTAGGTGGTTTGAGGTCAATTAACTTAGGGGAAATAGGAGGTAAGTCTCGGGGATCATATTGGTATACTCGGTTTCATCGGAGGGGTCACCGTCACCGGGAAACCACGAGTCCGGCCATGTGTTCGACGCGGCTCCGTCAAGGACCTAGAGCCATGAAAAAACAAAAGTCTAGGGGTCTTTGCGCAAATGTCAGTGAGACACATCAATAGTACCTAGGGTTCCTTACTGGTTATTTGAATACCTAGGGGCCTTCGCGCAAATCTGTAACGCGGGCACAGGCACGTGTGCGTTTCTTCTATCGCGGGCTAACTTGGGCCAGATTTGGCCCAATACTATTCATCATTTTTCTTTTCTTTTTACTGTCAGCTTCAGGAATTTATAGATAATAGTAGAAAATTAATCAAATCATGAGACTAATTTTGCTAGACTCCTAAAAACATTGAGTAATTAATAAAAATAGTTTCAAGATTTTTATCCCAAGCCTGGGATTATTTAACATTTAAAGATGCTCAAACCAAGCCTTTTAGAATTTTAGAAATAAAACCCTAGGTCCAAAAATCATAAAAATTTGTGGTAAGATTATATACCCTTAGAATAGCTCCTGATTAAAAATTGAGCTTGTTTGGAGTTGATTTGCCCAAAGGACTAGAACCTAGCTAAGTATAAGTATTTAAATCCCTAAACTTTGGTACTAATTTAGGGTTAGATCAAACTTGAGTTATACATAGTGTTAAACAACCAAATGACCAACTAGAACATATATAGTTCTTTGATTTTCTAAATTAAGCTTAATTTGATCCTTTTAGGCAAAGACTATATTACCCAGAAACATGAGTGTAATTGTCATATCCTTAGTTAAGAATATGTGAGCTTTCCACCTCTCTCTAAATGAGAATTTGCATAGCATATCATTACATGAGCATTCATATACTTCTAATTGACTTGTAGAGCACCTAGAAGAAGAATTTGAAGTGGAAGAGGAGTCTGCTCCTACATCTGAAACTTCTCCAACTGAAGTTGTCTCTGAAGGTCCTATAGAAGGTGCCCCAATAGGGTTTGCTACTAACTGCAATATCCTAGTAGAAGAGCCTGACTCTCCTCCTCATCAAGGCAAGCCCCGGTGCATTTGCCACCTCCTTGCTGTTTTAAAACTTTTATCACTTATAAGCTGCATTAGGTGGTAGGAATTGAATGATTAAACCTTTGCTGCATAACTTCCTTGAACTATTGATTACCATCCTTGATACCTGATTTGAAAAGCTAGATGTGCTTAGTATGCTTATAAACAAGGAACGAAATGTTTTGATACATGAATCATGTCTTTACAAAGAAAAACAGGCTAGAATGATGAAGGTATCAAAGGCCTTGATGACTTCATTATTTCAGAAGGGTACCTCTGCCAGGTACCAGGTTTTCAGAAATAGTTTTATTTGAGACTAGACGTTGAGCAGGAAAGGTCGCCCATCTGTGTCGTTTAAGTACCGCATGATTGTTGGCATGCTGATCTAGGACCCTTTAACTAGCCACATGCCTCATAATGGGTAAGCTTAGCCTCGGTTGGACCAATACCAGAAAGGTCGGCCGACAATGGGAGTGGAGAGATGGTGAGAGTATCGTATATTCACCTGGCAAGACGCTGGATGGTGGGGTACTGAGCTCTCAGTTGGCAGGGACCCATTCTGGTCTTGAGAAACTCGGGTGCAAGTTGACATATGCAAGGGTTAAGTGCTACATATGTCGTGTGGTTGGAGATCCCCAGCTGGGTATTAATCGATTCAGATCGCCAAACTTCTCAGATATGAAGACTGGATCTTCGACCCTCATCATAGATAACAAGTGAAACTAAAGCTGCTAAAATGAAGCTAGTGTAGGACAAGTGAATGCTCTAAATTAGGCAAATCTAGATTTAGAAAAAGTACTTAACTTGTGAAGTAAAAGATTGGCATACGGATCCACTATTAGTAAGCTTTTCTGCAAAAATGAGTCTTTGAAATTTGATAAGCTTTACCTTGATTCCCAACAAACCAGCATACCCTTGAGAGTCTTTTCTTTAGTCAGGTAAGTCTTGCGTACTCAGGGTTTTATTCCCATTGTTGCTGCAGGAGAGACTATTAACACTTTTGAGATTTGCTAAACTGACACCGGAGGCTTTTACTTTTGTTTATGTTTATTATGTGTGTACTGTGGGAAGATGGCTTCTTACTAGGTGTTGTAATATGTTAGCACTTGAATCTACCCCAGGCATGTAATAATAATACGTACTACTTGGTTTGTATACTTTAAAAGTCTACCGATGTATATTATCTTATTGTAAAGTCTTCCGCTCCATGCCTGTATTTAAAGTTTATGTTCTTGTCGGGTTATTGTAATACTTGCAACTATGGTGAATGGTCCTTGGGAATGAATGGTTCATCGAAACTTAGCACCCCAAATAAGTTATCTGATTCACTTACATATCCATCCAAGGCCTTGAGGGCAAGGATTGGTGTACGTGGGCCTGATAACTTGGTTGGGTTGTGACAGATGGTATCAGAGCCATTCACAATTTTTTGCAAATAATAGAATAATCATCAGAACATGTCTTTAAATGAAATTGAGTTCAAATAAAATTTGTTGGAAAAATCGAAACTAGGATCACATGCCTGGTAGTAAAAGTGCAGTTAGTCCTATAGTAAGATAAGGACTAATAGGTGGCTTAACTTGAGGTACTAACCACTAACCCACAACTTAGGCTGGAATATAATCTTCTGCGGTTACACTGACAAAACCTTAGAATATTACGACTAGTTAATTTCAAAGTGAGTAGGATTGCCACCGCCATAAAGCGTGATAGCCAAATATGTTGGCAGTAGTTGAGAGGTGAATAGGAAATGAAGCATGCATCATAACATTCACTCCTTTGATAAAATTTTCCCCTAAAGCTAAATGGTTACTAGAATATATGTGGGTTTAAAAAAATTATTCTTACTAATCCTACTAATCCTTTGATCTTTTCTTTCATCTTTATTCCTTAAAAATTCAGAATGGCTCCCCCAAAGTAGACGCCCCATATGCGGGTTGGACCACAAGGCGTGCCCAAGCATCAGATGGCCTCCCGTGCAGTGGAGACCGGCAGTAGCAGTCGTGCACCTCAGTTGCAGGTGGAGCAGCTGCAGCAGAGTCTAGATGTGTCCTTCAATGAGCGATGTCTCGACACAGCCCATATTCTTGAGCTGCTGGCGGAAAAGAAGCAGCTTCAGAAGGAATTAGCTGAGCAGAAGGAGCGCCTGGCGGCAACCATGTGATCCCGGGAGGCAGCTTTTGCCCATGAGGACCACTTGAGGGGTCGTTTCCAGGATTTGGTTCTAGCTTATAATCATCTGGAGGGTTAATCTAATGAGCTACATGAGGAAGTTCACTAGCTGTACTACCAGATGCATCCCAATGATGCGCCAGGAGCCGCAGAAGCAGAGGGTGGTGTGGTGCTAGCAGATGGGGGTGAGCCCGATGCAGACCTAGACCTAGAACCAGCTCCTATGCTTGTACCAGGTGGTGAGTCCCTAGGAGGTAGTGATGCTTCTGAGATAGCTAGTGATACAGAGGGTTAATGTGAGTATGTGACATGTGTATGGTGCCGTGACCTCTATTGTAGGCATAGGATAATAAGCTATGCCAATTTTGGTATTGTAATGAATAAAACTCCATGTACCTGCCTCATGTAATATATTTCATGGTTATGGATGTTTATTCATGAGTTTGTTTTACTCTAGATGCCTATGTGTACTCGTGGGTTATATGGGGCTGGCACATCGCGTGGTGGTGCAGAAGCTGATATCAACCCTCCACCACCACCAGTTCCACCTACACTTGAAGATGCCATTGCTGCCCTAGTGAATGCCACTGCTGATAATGCTAGGGTTTTGCATGAGATTGCTCATCATCAAAACAATTAGGGTGGGCCTCGTATTCCCCAGAATCAGCAAAGAAATGCAACATACATGGAATTTATGGAGACTCGGTCGCCAGTGTTTGCTAAAGGAGAAGAGCATCTTGACGCAATTGAGTGGCTACAGGTGATTGAACAAAAGTTTGGCCTTATTTAGTGCACTGAGGTACAAAAGTCTTTATTTGCTGCACAACAACTTTCCGGAGCTGCCAGCACTTGGTGGTCCAACTTTGTCGCCATACAACCTCCATATCACCAGGTTACTTGGGTTGAATTTAAGGAAGCTTTTCGTGCTCATCATGTTCCTGATGGGGTTTTGCAAATGAAGCTTGAGGAGTTTCTGAGACTTAGGCAAGGGGCAGATACTGTGATGCAGTATATTGGGAAATTTAACCACCTTTCTCAGTATGCTATTGAGCATGTGAACACGGATATCAAGAAAAGAGAATGTTTTATGAGAGGCCTCAACTCAAAATTGCAAAAGAAGATGGCCACTTGCTATGATCTTACCTTCAATCGGGCAATAAGTGTGGCTATAGATGTGGATGAAAAGACATGAGTACATCAAAATGTGAAGCAGACATGGAAAGGTTCTAGGTCAGGGTTTTCTCAGTCGACGGCGACGCGCCAGAAGGTGGTAATCAAGACTGTTGGTTCTACAAACGTTCCTTACCGTTCAACTGCCTATTCTTTCAAAAACCCAACTTATATTTGTCCCACCAACTGGCCAAACCAACTTCCACCTGCAAATACTCAAGTTCCCCGCTTGCCTTCTCCCACTAGGACTAAATATCCTTGCTACGACTGTGGAAGGTGGGACATTTCATTAAAGATTATTCCTATCCCCACCAAAATAACTCCAATTTCCAAACACTAGCAGGAAACAGTTCTCAAAATCAGAATAAGAATACCCCTAACAACAATGCCAAAGGGAAGGACAATAGAAAGACTGGTCAAGTGTTCTATACTCAAGTTGATGTGACTCCAGAAGGGAATCCAGTGCTGATGGGTACGTTCTTTGTTGCCCATCATTTTGCTAAAGTACTTTTTGATACTAGTGCATCTAATACATTCATAAGTAGAACTTTTGTTGTGGATCATGATGTTCCAATTCAAGAAACAAACATGGGAGTTATTGTAAAATATCCTAGAGGTAAGTTAGGCACAAAGGAAGTAGCATTTCATGTGCCAGTAGAATTGGGTGGGCATACCTACCCCACCAATATGATAGTGCTGAAGGGCTAGGACATAGATGTGATCCTGGGTATGAATTGGCTAGCTCAACATGAAGCCATTATTGACACAAAAAGGGACTATTCAGATAAATACAGTGTTAGGAGAAAGTTAGTTAAAGATCTAGTTGTCCTCTCTAGAAGAAGTTCCAGGAAGGGCTTATAGTGTGGTAGTCGAAGAGTTGGTCAAAATGCTGGTAGTGCGAGAATTTCTAGATGTGATTCTAGAAGAGTTGCCAGGTTTGCCGCTAGAGCGTGACGTGGAATTCTCTATTGAACTTAAGCCTAACACAGCTCTAGTTTCTCGGAGATCATACAGGATGCCCCCAAATGAACTGTCACAGAACCTCCCAAGGTATTAGGCCCACCTACAGCTATCCTTGTCCTAAGGACCTCGGACACCCCTGTAGATACACATAATTACTTGACAAGTTTGGTCATCTGTATCCTCATCATATTTCCCAAGAACGCTTCACCCATCACGCAGACATTACATCACATAGCCGGAGTAAAGAAACAGCAGAAGTGGATTACAATAACATAATTTACATTAACAAAATATAGAGAGAGTGTACTTATTACAATACCGGGTGTTATGAGTGCATAAAGTATTATTACAAACTAGGGAGGCAAAACACCCTCCCTCACAAAAGTTTAGTGTTTTCAAACTGGGAGGCAACACATCCTCCCAAACAGTTTACTGATTGGCCTCCTCCTTGTAACACTCCTGGTGTTACTATAACTAAAACTTGAGCATGACATCATAACATTGGCATTGCATATGTTTGATACACCTAGAGTGCATTCACTAGGCAAAAAATTCAAACAAGTTGTATTGTTTAAGTGTATTTGCAAATAGCACCCTGGATAGGAAACTTTACCCTAAACAGGGATTAAAGGGGTAAAACTTAACCCAACTTGAGAAAATCCAAATATTTTAGGGTAATAGTTATTAAATATCCCCAAAAACAAAGTTGAATCTCATTTATACCCCTGGGATACTAAAAACCCTAATTGGAACCCTGGAAAACTCTAAAACCAAACCCTAGGGGCTTATGTGCAAAATTAGTCCATTTTTGGACTAAAGTGCAAAAACTAAGTCAAATAAGTTTCTTAAGTCCTTTGGTTCACAAATATTTGGACTTGAAAGCCAAACCCTAAGTTTTGGACTCAATTGCAAAATGGACCTCATTTGAATTCTATACTAAGTCTGAAATTTCAGTAATATTGGCTCAACTTTGGGGCTTTGTAACTTTCAAAGCATGGGGTTTTTGCCCAAATTGACCACAACAAGTTTGTAGCCCAATTATAGGAGAACAACTTTGCTTAAGGATGTGAGCTCTGTTGTTAAGAAAAATTTGGAGATAATCATACTCAAACCTTGGCTGTCAGGCTGGATTCATTCTGAAATTCAGCTTTTCAGTGTAACCGGGTCAACTTTGAGTGTGAATTGAACCTTGATCCAGTGCTCAAATGAGTTCAACCTCTATAGTCAAATTGTAGCTGGTTTGTAGCTCTGAAACTTTGCTACAGAGAGTGGAGCAAGTTACTAGAGAAACTTTAGAGAAAATTGGTCCTAAACTATGACGGTCAGGCTGTCTGAATACCATTTCCCCATGGTACAGTAACCCGAGTGGATCAGGTCGCTAGCGCGACTATCCTCGCCGCCGATGACTCCCTCCGCCGCGATTCGTGCCGCCGCCGCTTCGATTCGTGCTCGGGTTGATCGGATAGCACCCAGTGACCATCGCCGTGGATAAGCCCGGTCAGTAAACTATTCCGGCTAGTCGTCGTACCCCCTCCCCTTGCTCATCGGTCACCCGGATAGATTTCCGCCGCCGTTGAGCCATCACTGCCGCCCGCCGCGTGTCCTGACGCTTTACCACGTCGCGGCTAACCGTGCTACACATATCCGGTGATCGCCGGAGGTGCCGCCACGGTAAAAGCCACGTTGCGCGGCCACCAGTGACTCACCCTTCGTCTCGACCGCCGGTCTCTCTACTCAGAATTGGGCACCACCGCTTAGCTTCCCTATAAATTGAAGCCACCGTGAGCTCCGCAAGGTCATCACGCACCCAGCCACCAGATATCGTTCTCAATCGTTCACCTGAGAGCTTGAATTTCACAGTTTCCCCAATTCGGTTTCCGCCACCGCAAAAACACCCTCACCGCGGCCAGCCGTCCCAAGGTCTGCTCATTCCTTTTTCATCTCTGTTCTAGTATACTTACGTATTGGTGATGCTCTCCGACCCTTCCAATCGAACCGGACCGCCACCCATCGCCGGGAACACGGCTGTCTTGCCACGATGCTCACGGCCACCGTGGCCAGAGCTCCATATTTGACCATTAGTGAAATTGGGTTGGGGAAAGTGGTTAGGACGGGTCCTATTTCAATTCTGCTACTCGGGAGCGCCGGTCATGGACCCGTTCGGCCGGTACAGTGGCTCACCGGAGCGCGGCCACGTTCACCGTCGTCGGGGACTACAAACCGAGAATAGATAGAAGTACGAGGGTGTCTTTGAAATTGTCAGCGGCTGTGTTAAATAGTGCTTTGGGCTTTGTCGGGATATTCAAGAAAACAGGGGCCTTTCTGTAAGGCTGAAAGGGCGCGGGGGCGCGCGGGCGCGTTTCCACTCTGGGTTGGGCCGACTGGGCTAGAACTGGTCCAGTCCTGTTCAGCTTTTTCCTTTTTCTTTTTCAATAAAGCTTTAGAAATATGAAGAAAAATGTAGAAAAATGCTAAAATTGTGAAACTAATTTTCCTAGGCTTGTTATTTTCCCTAGTATTTAGTAAAAATAGTTTGGTGATTTTTGGTGGAAATAAGAAATTTTAGGGTATTTAAAGTAGTT
Organism: Zea luxurians; assembly: GCA_029449295.1. Lineage (NCBI taxonomy): Eukaryota > Viridiplantae > Streptophyta > Magnoliopsida > Poales > Poaceae > Zea > Zea luxurians. Next base: position 1,593,532 of record JAOPSE010000143.1, read on the forward strand.
AAAAGTATTAGTTATGGATTTTTAGAAAATAATTGGTAAGTCCAAAAATGCCCAAACTTTTTATGGGCACTTAAACCAATATTTAGAAGTCTTGGGTAGAATTTGGGTTGATTTGGACCTTGTTTGATCACTAAACCCAAAACCACCCCCCTGCCCTATGAACTCCTTTACTGACTCCGGAAACCCTAGGTTCTCGGAGTACCGTGAAGGAAAGTTGTACTCAAGACTTAGATAATAAGTTCATATTATCTTTGCATCCTCATGAGCATCCCATGGCATCCATTCTTATGCATATATATGGTTATGTTAGAACACGAAGAAGAAGAAGAAGTCACTGAAGAGGGAACTCCACCAACCTCAGATCCTCAAGCAGGCAACTGCTTTTATTTCGATATTTGTGGATCCGAGCAAGACTCACCTGATAACAAAGGCAAGCCCCGGTGCATTTGCCACCCTCCTTGTCGTTTTTAAAATCTTTCTCACTTGCTTGATGCATTAGGTGATAGGAGCTGATTGATAAAACAATTCCTGCATTACCTTCCTTGAATTTGATTACCTTCCTTGATCACCTGTTTTACAGAAGATTTTGATGCTTAGCATTGCTTTAGAAAAACAAAATGTTTTGTTTTTACAAAAGTTGATGTGGCAAAGGTGGGTGGGTTGTTTTCAAAAATAAAACTTGATGGTGAATCCATCACGGCCGTGATGGACATCGGAAAAGATGTACCTCTGTCAGGTACCAAGTTTTTGGGTTAAAAAGATTAAGCTGAGACCGGGCGGGTGACTTGCACGAGAAGAGAGTCTCGGTGTAGTGTCTCCGTCTGAGTCGATTAAGGACCGTCTCGATGTAGACTTGATGATCGAGGACCCTTTAACTAGTCACATGCCTCGTCATGGGTAAGCCTTGCCTCGGGCAGACTAAGGCCGGAATAAGATAACACGAAATGGGCGTGGAGCGGTGGCGGGAGTAGCGTGTACCCTCCGTGGCAAGAGGCTGGACGGTGGTGTATCTGTGCTCTCGGTTTGCGTGAACCTGATCCGGTCTTAAGAACCTCGGTGGCGGGTTGACATATGCAAGGGTTAAGTGCTACATATGTCGTGTGATTGGAGATCCTCAGCTGAGTATAATCGATTCGGATCGTCGTACCTTCACGGTTATGAAGACTTGGTCACTGACCTACACGTAGCATTCCACTAAAGATGATAGGTATTTGTTAAGAAATTGGCTAGTACAGGACCAGTGATTGAACTAGGGTAGAAAGAACTCTAGTTGCAGGTAATTGAACTTAACTTGACAAATAAAATTGGATTTTTAAGGATCCACTTTAGTAAGCATTTCTGCAAAACAGAGTCTTTGAGTATTGAGAAGCCTTACCTTGACTCCCTAAAAGCCAGCATACCCTTGAGAGTCTTTTCTTTAGTTGGGTAAGTCTTGCTGAGTAATTCCATACTCAGGGTTTATCCCTTCGTTATTTTTAGGTGAGGAAGTAGCAGATTTCTGCTGCTTCTGTGCCAAGGTGGTTCCCAAAGAAGAAACCCAAGACTGAAGTGCGGGAGGACTTGGTCCTCCATATAGAACTTTTACTTAAATCTTCTCGGGAGGAGTTTTTGCCTCCCTTGGTGTAACACCATAAAAGCCATCAATTAAAATAATAAATTTAGATATTATATTAATTAGGGTAATAAAATTTTTAGTGTTTAATTGTTCATTTGCATCGTTTTCTTTGCATGCGCTTGATTGATTATCGGATGATTGTTGTTAATTTCCTTTTAAAAAGAAATCTTAGTAATTAAACAATAATTAAGAAATATAATAATTATTATTCTAAAAATGAGTATTTTGTTTATAAATATTTTTGGTGAATTTTTATAAATTTTTGAGCTCTTTAAATAAGCGTTTCGGAATTGTAAAAAAAAAAAACCCAGCCGACCGGCCCACATGGGGCCCAAGACCCCAAACCCTAGCCTAACGCACCAGGCGCGCGTGCTCCCTGGAAAAGCCAGCCGCCGCCGCCTCTATTCCCTCTCTCCTCTCTTCTCTCTCTCCCACTCTCTCTCTCTCTCCTCTCACCGCTCTCTCCCGCCCAGGCCGCACGCTTCGCACGCCCAGGCGCGCCGCGCCAGGGAGCCGCCCTGTACGCCGTGGCCGAGCCAGGCGGCCGGCCGAGCGCCCAGCCGCCGAGCCTGGCACGCTCCCGCGCCGCCGCGCGGGCAGCCCGGTCCCACCGCACGCGCCGCGAGCCGCCGCGACGCCGCGCGCACCCGAGCCCAGGCTGCGCCCGATGACGACAACGAGCCCCGCCCGACCGAGCGACTCGCCAGGAGCTCGAGCAACCCAACCGCCGTTTCCCTTGCCGTTCCACGCCCCTGCGTAATGGTAGCATCAAACGGACACCCGTTTCCTTCTTTCCCTCTCCCATTTCTCCCCATTATGAGCAGAAAACCGACGCCATCATTGGCCAGTGAAGGCTACCGGCGCCCCATGAACTCCCTGGCGTCCTTTCCCCTCTCCCTCCCTCTCTCTATAAAAGGGGCAGCAGAGCTCTCTCCCATCCTCCCTACCCGAGCTCTCTCCCATTCCTCGCACTCTCTCGCTCGCCGTTCGTCGCCGGAGTGTGCCGTTCGTCGCCGGAGTTCGCCGGAGCCGCGTACTAGCTGTCCGTAGTCGAGCCCCGCTCTCCGTCGATCCGTCCCCGTCACACGCACGAACCCGAGGTTGTTGGCGACCCAAGTTTATTTTGTGTATTTTATAAAAATACTTTTGATTCGATCCATGGGTTGCATATTTTGTTTGTTGTACGAACATATGTGATTCGCGACATTATATATATGTGTATGAGCGTTATGAATTGTTTGGTAGTTTCAAGCGATTATTCGTACACCGTGTTATTTTATGTTAATCGACGCGTTGATTTTGGTTTAGAGAAATATGACGTAGATTTAATAGTCACACGTTGGTGATAAAAATACTAGATAAGAAATTATAGTCAATTTTGGTCACGATAAATTTTAGAAGCTATTTGGAGAATTATAAGTGTATTTTGAATGGATTGGGAAAATGGTATAGATGTCATGTGAATATTATAGGATTTTAGATGATTTATCTAATTATTTTATTAGCATTTTCTTTTTAGAAAGAAAAGAGAAAATATCACCGATAGTGTGGAAAATAGATTTTTTGCTAGTTAAATAACCTTGTTCGCAAATTGAGCACTTAGATTTTTAGAGTAAGCAAAATACTAGTTTATGTCAGATTATCCTCACTTGTTTTATAAAAAGTACAATTTCCAATTTATGTAGACTTTTAGAATATTAATATTATTGGATTCATTTTTGGTCATACTAAACAATTTGAGTTAGAAATAATAAAAGGTATTAATTCATTTATTAGTATTAAAAGATGATATTTATCATTTAATGTTATTAATGATGTTAAAATATATTAATACTAGTTAGAACCGTATTTATTGCACCCACCCATAAATTCACCATTAGGATTCACATTAATAGCTATAATTAAATTAATAAGTATTTACGTGAGTAGTACGTAATTAAAATGTGATTAGTACGACGTGTTAATATGCATGTAATGATGTATGATTATGTAATGGTGCATGTTTACTTATGGGTGCATACTTTATTTTTGTATGTGCGATGTGCGACTATAATAGAAGCGGACTGTGTGGTAGAGGATCCGAACTCGTTCGGGGATGACCCGCAAGACGCTGTTGAGCAAGGCAAGTGGATTCCCCCTCTGCATACTCTTTTTGTACCCAGTCATTGCATTTAATAATGTTTACTTTTGATATACTGCATAATTTGATGGGTTTCACCTAATTAAGGATTTCCTAGATTTACTACCTGTATTCCTTGTTTAACCTGGGGAAATAATTAAGCTGTGCGAGATTTACGCTACCGCTCAACCTAATAATTTCTTAATGTCACTCATTAATTGATTTTAATGTTCCAAAGATTTAATTGGCAATTATGGCATTAACCCGATGGTTAAGATAACTTTACTGCAAATTTAATTGGAACATGGAGTGACCACCCAGGATAATAGTGCAACCACGAGTGCTATCATGGCTCTGGCTTTGGTAATTAGCTCTATATGCTTAGTGCCTAGCAACCTTACCTGAAAGATGGGCAAGAGGGGGAGCGGTAGGTGCTGGCAGCCCACGTTAACATGGGGTCGTATTCTTGGCTAAGGTACTTCACCCAGGGGGCCACCACCATCGTCTTAGAAACCTTAGCGGGTTGCTTCGTACTAAGTGTATTTTGTGAAAACCTCATAATGGATCCTTAGCCATTCACCTCGGCAGTGTCTAAGGGTCCGATCAACCCGGGCTAAATGGGATACATGGCTTGTGGGTAAAGTTGTACCACCTCTGCAGAGTGTAAAACTGATATATCAGCCGTGCTCCCGGTTATGAGCGACCTGGACTCCTCACATGATAATTGAACTTAAAGATGGACATAAATTGAGATCCGATGATCTGTCAATAATTTGCTTAAGTGGTTTCACTTAAGTGTTTTTGTTATATTCATATTCCTTTGTTTAATTAGGATATTTGGGATTCACTCTTATTAGTAAGACAGGTGTTGATAATAAAATGTTGACCAACTAAAATGCTTACTGCTCAACCTTAGCCTCACCTTGTTATACCTGCATTAATTTTTCCCCCACTTGCTGAGCCCCGACCATAAGTGAGCTCACCCTTGCTAATATTTTGATCAGAGGGTGATGCTGGAGACTTTGATGGAGAATTTATCGACGAGGAATTCTAAGTCTAACGATGCGCCGGTCAACTTCCTGTGGAAGATTGCCCAGTTGTTTATTTCCGCTTTACTTTGATATGATACTTGTTTAAGACACAATGTTTCAGATGATGTAATAAAGTTTTATACTCTCTTTACGCCTTTATTGCATTGTCTTTTGATATATTACACTTGTGACGTCAACATATGTGTGGAAATGGATCCTGGCACACATATGGTATGCGCTCGGTCCTACCCCCTGGAACCGGGTGTGACAGAAGTGGTATCAAAGCTATGCTGACCCTAGGTCGTTAGATTAGTTAGAAATGGAAAGCCTAGTTGTTCAAAACTTGCTAATTTCATTCCTATAGATTCCTTTATCAGTCTTACCTCTTTGAAATTCAACTAAGTTGACTCTTCTCTTGTAGATGGTTCGCACTCTCCAAACCACCCGCGTCAACACCAGCTACGCCCCTCAGCCCCAGCAGATCCCGGTCTACCCAGTGGTAGTCGAGGATGCTCCAGCGAATCTCCCTCCCGTCCAATTGGAGAACGTGATCAACCTGGAGGACAGCTCGGAGGAGCAGCTGCCGACCCCCACCCCGTTGGCCGAGTCCCTGGCCTTCGCAGCTGGGTCAGCGACGTCAGCATCGTCGGCACCAGCCTTCCAAGCACCTGCACCTGGAGGCGACGACCCTGATGACTCCGGAGACGGCGACGACGAGGATGACGACGACGACGATGATGGAGAGGACGAACACGTCCACGAGGAAGCTAACTACGCCCAGCAGGACCACTTCATGGGGATTGGTCCAGTTGTTGAACATTACACATCAATGTTCGAGACAGGACACTTTCCCAACCTGCTGCAAGCAGTGCTGCACGAGCTAGGAGCCTACGTCCGCCCAATGTACGAGACGAGGCGAGTGAGCGAGCCTCCCCGGGCTTGCTATTACATCACTCGCATCCATGTCAGGGTGATGGATGCAGGTGACAGGGGATTCAGGACTCTGTCTGCTCACGAGTCCCTGATACCGCTGTCCACCTACGCTGCCTCTGTCAGCGACGCTGCCCGTCGGACCCTGTGGTCGCTTAGCCACACCTACCGGCAGCAGCTGCAGAACACAAGGTTCAGGCATCTCCCTCAGCGCCTGCGTGGAGAAAGCAAGACCAACATTGTCCCAGGTGAACCTGGTGAGGATCGCCTCAACACCCTAGCTGGTGTAGTGGCCGGTCTCAACACCGACCTGGACAGTGCCACTCTGGACCTCTACAGTGTGCACTTGGAGCTGGAGAATGCCCACGCCAGGATTGCAGCCCTGGAAGCCCAACTGCAGGGACTGAATCCGCCAGAAGCTCAGGTTCCCGCCGTGGCGTTGTCTCCTCCCCGCAAGAGGCTGCGCTATGGAGAGCCCGGATCAGTCACTAGGCTGCTTTAGGAGTGTTGATCATGATGTAATAAGTTACGCTTCGCGTTAGACGATGAAACTATCTTTAAATTTTTATATTAATAAATATCAACCATGTGATGGTGATTGATTGAAATGCTTGATTTGAATCTTTGTTTGAGTGCTATGGTCTTATGGAATGATGGCCATAAGAACATATAAAATTTGTAAAACTTAAGCTATTTTCCCTCTAGAATCTTTTCTACTCCTCACTTTTCTAAGGACTTCACTTCCTAACAAATCAGATGGTGAACCAACGTCAAGGACCTAACAACTGGAACCAGCGTGGACAACAAGCACCACCACCACCGCCACCACCAAATCCCAATATGGAGCAGTTCATCGCCGCCCAAATGCAGATTCTGCAAGGACTCACTGCTGCGGTCCAGCAATTACAACAGAACCAACAGAATCAGCAACCCCAGCAGCAGCAGTATGCACCCCCGGCCAGAGATAAACACCGGGACTTCATGAGTCATCACCCGCCAACTTTCTCTCATGCGGTTGATCCTTTGGATGCCGATGACTGGCTTAAGGTTATCGGAAAGAAGTTGGACATCACTCAGTGCAACGACCGGGAGAAGGTCTTGTACGCCTCGGGAAGACTCGAGGGAGCTGCGTTCGATTGGTGGGATGCCTTCACAGCGGCACATCCCAACGCTGATACCATAACCTGGCAGGAGTTTCAGGAGAACTTCCGCGCTCATCATATCCCCTCTGGAATTATGAAGCTGAAGAAGAAGGAGTTCCTTTCCCTTACTCAAGGGAATATGTCTGTCAGTGAGTATCGTGATCGCTTCACTCAGCTTTCACGTTATGCCCCTGAGGAAGTGGACACTGATGAGAAGCGCCAAGAGCGTTTCCTGGAAGGATTGATTGGACCTCTGAACTATCAACTTCAGAGTCACACATTCCCCAACTTTTAGACACTCCTGAACAAGGCAATTGGCCTTGAGAGCAAAAGGAAGGAGCTATCTGACCACAAGAGAAAATTCCAAGGTCAGTCCAGCAGGAACACCCGGCCAAACAATGCTCAAGGTTCGCAGTTCCGCTCTGGAAATCAGGGTGGAAATAATTATCAAGTGCAACGCTCTGGACAGCAAGGCCAGAGAAATAATCAGAATCAGAATCAACAAAGGAGCAACCCCCAGGCCAACCAGAGGTCTGGTGGAAATTCACAGAATCGTCAGGGTGGCACCAACAACACTCAGGCCAGGAACAACGCACCTGTCCAACCCAACGGCTGTTTCAAGTGCGGTGAACTAGGCCACTATGCCAACAATTGCCCAAGGCGCAACCAGCAAACACCCCAAAGGAGCAACACTCAGAGAAATGACCAGAGCACCCCCGCTCGTGGATCTTCTCAGAACAAGACTCCGCAGAACCAGAGCCGAGGAAGGGTCAATCACGTCATTGCGGAATCAGTGCCTGAGGATGCCGACATTGTGTATGGTATGTTCCTTGTTAACTCCATACCTGCATCAGTTTTATTTGACTCTGGAGCATCACATTCATTTATAACTGAGTCATTTGTGGAAAAACATAACATACCTAAGTACCCTCTGAAGAGAATATTACACATTAGTTCACCGGGAGGTGACATGAAGGCCACACACTCATGCCCTCATGTTAATATCAAGATTCAAGGAATAGATTTTACAGTCGACCCAGTGGTCCTAGGATCCAACGGGATTGATGTGATTCTTGGATGCAACTGGTTGAAAAGTTGTGATGGAGTGATACGGTGTGCCAACGGAACAATTACGTTGACAAGTCCTCAAGGTGAAAGAATCCAAGTCAACATAGACAAGTCAACAGATGAAAAAGGGAAGACAGTGATCAATCACTTGGAAGAAAATCCCCTGGAAAATATCAAAGTAGTGTGCGAATACCCAGACGTATTTCCGGAAGAATTACCAGGTATGCCACCTGACCGTGATATAGAGTTTTCTATTGAATTAGTACCCGGAACCGCACCTATCTCGAAAAGACCTTATAGAATGGATGGCAAAGATTTAGTAGAACTGAAGAAACAAATAGAAGAATTACTAGAAAAAGGTTTTATTCGCCCAAGTTCATCCCCTTGGGGAGCCCCAGTGCTGTTTGTGAACAAGAAGGTTGGTTCGAGGAGAATGTGTGTGGATTATAGAAGTTTGAATGAAGTAACCATCAAGAATAAATACCCACTACCTCGAATTGAAGATTTATTCGATCAAATGAAGGGAGCTAAGATATTCTCGAAGATAGATCTAAGATCGGGATATCATCAGTTAAAGATTCGAGCAGAAGATGTACCGAAGACAGCCTTCACGACGAGATATGGATTATATGAGTTTTTGGTCATGTCATTTGGACTGACTAATGCACCAGCATACTTTATGAACTTGATGAATAAAGTATTCATGGAATATCTGGATCAGTTTGTGGTCGTATTCATTGACGACATACTGATATATTCTCCGAATGAAGAAACACACGAAGATCATCTAAGGCTAGTCCTACGAAAGCTTCATGACAACCAACTGTACGCAAAATTCTCGAAGTGTGATTTTTGGCTTAAGGAAGTTGCTTTCTTAGGGCATATTGTTACCGATGGTGGAATTAAAGTGGACCCAGGAAAGATAAGTGAGATACTAAATTGGAAGCAACCCACAGATGCGTCCAAGATCAGAAGTTTTCTTGGATTAGCAGGATACTATAGAAGATTTATTGAAGGTTTTTCCAAGTTAGTGAAGCCTCTTACTTCTCTACTGGAGAAAGGCAAAGAGTTCAAATGGGATGAAGCTTGTCAGAATTGTTTTGAGGAACTCAAGAAGAGGTTAACCACTGCACCAATACTGGTAATGCCAGACATCCACAAGGGATTTGATGTGTATTGCGATGCATCACACCTTGGACTTGGATGTGTGCTAATGCAAGAAGGAAAAGTGATTGCTTATGCTTCAAGACAGTTGAGGAAGCATGAGAAGAATTATCCTACGCATGATTTGGAACTAGCTGCCGTAGTGCATGCTTTGAAGATTTGGAGGCACTATATGATTGGAAACAAGTGCAAAATCTTCACGGATCACAAAAGCTTGAAATATATATTCACTCAGAAGGAACTCAACCTCAGACAGAGAAGATGGCTAGAGTTGATTAAAGATTATGATTTGGAGATACAATATCACCCCGGAAAGGCAAATGTAGTAGCTGATGCTTTGAGCCGTAAGGGTCAAGTGAACAACATCACTACTCATTTGATGTCACAGGAATTGTGCTGGGAAATGGAACGACTCAACCTTGGATTTCTCAATAATGTAGAAGCAATGGTGATGGAAGTCGAATCTACTTTGGAAGAAGAGATTCGTAAAGGACAAGAGTCCGATGAGAAGATTAAGGAAATTAAAACTTTGATTAGGCTGGGTAAAGCCCCAGATTTCACGGAAGATGAACAAGGCACAATATGGTTTAAGAAGAGAATCGGTGTACCAGAAATTGAGCACTTACGCCAACTTATTTTGAGAGAAGCTCATGATTCAGCTTACTCTATTCACCCTGGAAGCACAAAGATGTACCAGGATCTTAAGGAAAAGTATTGGTGGTACGGTTTGAAAAGAGATGTTGCTACTCATGTTGCATTATGTGACGTGTGTCAGCGAGTTAAAGCCGAACACCAAAGACCAGCAGGATTGCTACAACCTCTCAAGGTACCTGAATGGAAATGGGAAGAAATCAGTATGGATTTCATAGTTGGGCTACCCCGTACTCGAGATGGCTATGATTCAATATGGGTCATAGTAGACAGGTTAACTAAAGTGGCACATTTTATACCTGTGAAGACAACTTACTCAGGAGCCCAGTTAGCAGAATTATACATGTCAAGGATTGTTTGTCTGCATGGAGTACCGAAGAAGATCGTATCAGATCGAGGAACCTAGTTTACCTCGCGCTTTTGGAAAAGACTTCATGAGTCCATGGATACCAAGCTAAACTTTAGTTCAGCTTATCATCCTCAAACGGATGGGCAAACGGAAAGAACAAACCAAGTCTTGGAAGATATGCTAAGAGCTTGCGCTCTAAAGCATGGTAGAAGCTGGGATAAAAGTTTGCCTTATGCAGAATTTTCGTATAACAACAGTTATCAAGCGAGTCTCAAAATGGCACCGTTTGAAGCACTATATGGACGAAAGTGTAGAACACCACTTTATTGGAATCAGACTGGAGAAAGTCAAGTATTTGGTCCAGAAATTCTCCAAGAGGCGGAAAAGCAAGTACAAATTATCAGAGAAAATTTGAAGACAGCACAGTCAAGACAGAAGAGCTATGCTGATAATAGAAGAAGAGAATTGATGTTTGAAGTAGGAGACTTTGTCTACCTTAAAGTTTCACCGATGAGAGGAATGAAAAGGTTTAAGGTTAAAGGAAAATTATCACCTCGCTATATCGGCCCATTTAAGATTTTGGAAAGAAAAGGTGAAGTAGCCTACCAGTTAGAGCTACCCGATAGATTATCTGATGTGCATGACGTATTCCACGTATCACAACTCAAGAAGTGCTTAAGAGTACCAGAAGAACAGTTACCCATGGAGGAACTGAATGTTAATGAGGATTTGACTTATTCGGAGTACCCAATCAGAATTCTGGAAACATCTCACAGAATTACGCGGAGTAAAGTCATTAACATGTGCAAAGTTCAGTGGAGTCATCATTCGGAAGATGAGGCCACTTGGGAAAGAGAAGATGAACTCAGAGCAGAATTTCCCCAGTTATTCTCGGAAGTTTCTTAATCTCGAGGATGAGATTCTTTTTAAGAGGGGTAGGTTTGTAACACCATAAAAGCCATCAATTAAAATAATAAATTTAGATATTATATTAATTAGGGTAATAAAATTTTTAGTGTTTAATTGTTCATTTGCATCGTTTTCTTTGCATGCGCTTGATTGATTATCGAATGATTGTTGTTAATTTCCTTTTAAAAAGAAATCTTAGTAATTAAACAATAATTAAGAAATATAACAATTATTAGTCTAAAAATGAGTATTTTGTTTATAAATATTTTTGGTGAATTTTTATAAATTTTTGAGCTCTTTAAATAAGCGTTTCGGAATTGTAAAAAAAAAACCCAGCCGACCGGCCCACTTGGGGCCCAAGACCCCAAACCCTAGCCTAACGCACCAGGCGCGAGCGCTCCCTGGAAAAGCCAGCCGCCGCCGCCTCTATTCCCTCTCTCCTCTCTTCTCTCTCTCCCACTCTCTCTCTCTCCTCTCACCGCTCTCTCCCGCCCAGGCCGCACGCTTCGCACGCCCAGGCGCGCCGCGCCAGGGAGCCGCCCTGTACGCCGTGGCCGAGCCAGGCGGCCGGCCGAGCGCCCAGCCGCCGAGCCTGGCACGCTCCCGCGCCGCCGCACGGGCAGCCCGGTCCCACCGCGCGCGCCGCGAGCCGCCGCGACGCCGCGCGCACCCGAGCCCATGCTGCGCCCGATGACGACACCGAGCCCCGCCCGACCGAGCGACTCGCCAGGAGCTCGAGCAACCCAACCGCCGTTTCCCTTGCCGTTCCACGCCCCTGCGTAATGGTAGCATCAAACGGACACCCGTTTCCTTCTTTCCCTCTCCCATTTCTCCCCATTGTGAGTAGAAAACCGACGCCATCATTGGCCAGTGAAGGCTGCCGGCGCCCCATGAACTCCCTGGCGTCCTTTCCCCTCTCCCTCCCTCTCTCTATAAAAGGGGCAGCAGAGCTCTCTCCCATCCTCCCTACCCGAGCTCTCTCCAATTCCTCGCACTCTCTCGCTCGCCGTTCGTCGCTGGAGTGTGCCGTTCGTCGCCGGAGTTCGCCGGAGCCGCGTACTAGCTGTCCGTAGTCGAGCCCCGCTCTCCGTCGATCCGTCCCCGTCACACGCACGAACCCGAGGTTGTTGGCGACCCAAGTTTATTTTGTGTATTTTATAAAAATACTTTTGATTCGATCCATGGGTTGCATATTTTGTTTGTTGTACGAACATATGTGATTCGCGACATTATATATATGTGTATGAGCGTTATGAATTGTTTGGTAGTTTCAAGCGATTATTCGTACACCGTGTTATTTTATGTTAATCGACGCGTTGATTTTGGTTTAGAGAAATATGACGTAGATTTAATAGTCACACGTTGGTGATAAAAATACTAGATAAGAAATTATAGTCAATTTTGGTCACGATAAATTTTAGAAGCTATTCGGAGAATTATAAGTGTATTTTGAATGGATTGGGAAAATGGTATAGATGTCATGTGAATATTATAGGATTTTAGATGATTTATCTAATTATTTTATTAGCATTTTCTTTTTAGAAAGAAAAGAGAAAATATCACCGATAGTGTGGAAAATAGATTTTTTTGCTAGTTAAATAACCTTGTTCGCAAATTGAGCACTTAGATTTTTAGAGTAAGCAAAATACTAGTTTATGTCAGATTATCCTCACTTGTTTTATAGAAAGTACAATTTCCAATTTATGTAGACTTTTAGAATATTAATATTATTGGATTCATTTTTGGTCATACTAAACAATTTGAGTTAGAAATAATAAAAGGTATTAATTCATTTATTAGTATTAAAAGATGATATTTATCATTTAATGTTATTAATGATGTTAAAATATATTAATACTAGTTAGAACCGTATTTATTGCACCCACCCATAAATTCACCATTAGGATTCACATTAATAGCTATAATTAAATTAATAAGTATTTACACGAGTAGTACGTAATTAAAATGTGATTAGTACGACGTGTTAATATGCATGTAATGATGTATGATTATGTAATGGTGCATGTTTACTTATGGGTGCATACTTTATTTTTGTATGTGCGATGTGCGACTATAATAGAAGCGGACTGTGTGGTAGAGGATCCGAACTCGTTCGGGGACGACCCGCAAGACGCTGTTGAGCAAGGCAAGTGGATTCCCCCTCTGCATACTCTTTTTGTACCCAGTCATTGCATTTAATAATGTTTACTTTTGATATACTGCATAATTTGATGGGTTTCACCTAATTAAGGATTTCCTAGATTTACTACCTGTATTCCTTGTTTAACCTGGGGAAATAATTAAGCTGTGCGAGATTTACGCTACCGCTCAACCTAATAATTTCTTAATGTCACTCATTAATTGATTTTAATGTTCCAAAGATTTAATTGGCAATTATGGCATTAACCCGATGGTTAAGATAACTTTACTGCAAATTTAATTGGAACATGGAGTGACCACCCAGGATAATAGTGCAACCACGAGTGCTATCATGGCTCTGGCTTTGGTAATTAGCTCTATATGCTTAGTGCCTAGCAACCTTACCTGAAAGATGGGCAAGAGGGGGAGCGGTAGGTGCTGGCAGCCCACGTTAACATGGGGTCGTATTCTTGGCTAAGGTACTTCACCCAGGGGGCCACCACCATCGTCTTAGAAACCTTAGCGGGTTGCTTCGTACTAAGTGTATTTTGTGAAAACCTCATAATGGATCCTTAGTCATTCACCTCGGCAGTGTCTAAGGGTCCGATCAACCCGGGCTAAATGGGATACATGGCTTGTGGGTAAAGTTGTACCACCTCTGCAGAGTGTAAAACTGATATATCAGCCGTGCTCCCGGTTATGAGCGACCTGGACTCCTCACATGATAATTGAACTTAAAGATGGACATAAATTGAGATCTGATGATCTGTCAATAATTTGCTTAAGTGGTTTCACTTAAGTGTTTTTGTTATATTCATATTCCTTTGTTTAATTAGGATATTTGGGATTCACTCTTATTAGTAAGACATGTGTTGATAATAAAATGTTGACCAACTAAAATGCTTACTGCTCAACCTTAGCCTCACCTTGTTATACCTGCATTAATTTTTCCCGCACTTGCTGAGCCCCGACCATAAGTGAGCTCACCCTTGCTAATATTTTGATCAGAGGGTGATGCTGGAGACTTTGATGGAGAATTTATCGACGAGGAATTCTAAGTCTAACGATGCGCCGGTCAACTTCCTGTGGAAGATTGCCCAGTTGTTTATTTCCGCTTTACTTTGATATGATACTTGTTTAAGACACAATGTTTCAGATGATGTAATAAAGTTTTATACTCTCTTTACGCCTTTATTGCATTGTCTTTTGATATATTACACTTGTGACGTCAACATATGTGTGGAAATGGATCCTGGCACACATATGGTATGCGCTCGGTCCTACCCCCTGGAACCGGGTGTGACACTTGGTTTGTATAATATTACTACTCAGCACTCGCTTTTAGTTCTGGTCTGTCATAAAACAACTTGAGCTTGCTTTTAAATAAATGTGAATTACGTAATCGCTTCCGCAATTCTTTATCTCCGATGTTCTGTAATGTCTGCAAGACGGGTGAATCGTTCCTGGTAAGGTAAGGAAAGATACCAAACTTGTCAAGTAATTCAGGGGCACCTACAGGGTTGTCTGAAATCCGTTGGACAAGGACAACTGTAGGTGGGCCTAATTACTTGGGAGGTTCCGTCACACTCCTTTGGTACCACCTTCGAGCAGAAACATCAAAACTCCGTTGTTTCATCACCTACAACACCATGGGTTCGAAAACCCTGAGTACAAAGTGTACTTTCGCAAGTCTTACCCGACAAAGGAAAAGACTCTCAAGGATATGCTGACTTGGGGGATTCAAGTAAAGCTGATCAAGAATCAAAGACTATGTTTGCATAAATGCTTACTAACAGTGGATCCTTAAAAATCCAATTTTATTTTCAGGATAAGTCATTACCTGCATATAGAGTTCTTTCTATACTAGTTCAAACACTTGGCCTATGCTAGCCGTCTTTTATCAACCCTTCAATTTACTGGATTGCTACATGTAGGGCAGTGACCAAGTCTTCATGTCCGAGAAGTAACGGCGATCCAAATCGATTAATACCCAGCTGGGGATCTCCAACCACACGACATATGTAGCACTTAACCCTTGCATATGTCAACTCGCCACCGGTTTCTCAAGACCAGACCGGGTTCACGCCAACCGAGAGCACAGATACACCACCGTCCGGCCTCTTGCCACGGAGGGTACACACTACTCTCGCTATTTTTCCACTCCCATTGCGTGGTGGCCTTTCTGGTATTGTTCCGACCAAGGCGAAGCTTACCCATGACGAGGCATGTGGCCAGTTAAAAGGTCCTCAATCATCAAGCCTACATCGACACGGTCCTTAATCGACTCAAACGGAGATACTACACCGAGACTTCCTTCTCGTGCAAGTCACCTGCTCAGTCTCGTCTTTACTATTTAAAACCCAAAGTTTGGTACCTGTCAAAGGTACATCTTTTCGACGCTGAACCCATCATGGCCATGATGGATTCACCATCAAGTCTTTTCTTTGAAAACTTCCCATCCCATCTGAAGCATCATTTTTGTTTAAAACAAAACATTTTGTTTTCTAAGGCAAGACTAAGCATTGGAAAACTTTTAAATAAAACATGTATCAAGGAATGGTAAACAGTTCCAATGAAGGATATGCAGCAATTGTTTATCACCCAACTCCTATCACCTAATGCATCATTTCAAGTGATAAAGAGTTTGAAATAACAAGGAAGGGTAAATGCACCAGGGATTGCCTTGTGTTGTAGGAGACTCAAGATCTGTTCCACATATCAAAGTAGAAATTGCTCTCGGCAGGTGGAATTTCAGCTTGTGGGGTAGTTTCTTCTTCGACTATCACTTCTTCTTCGTTTTCTATACAAACAATACATATACATGAATGCTCATGTGATGCTATGAATATGCAGTTATAATAGAAACACACTAAGTTGTATCTTGAATATAACTTTCCTTCACGGTACACCTGAGTCACTAGGGTTTCTTGAGTTAGTACTCTATTAGGGTTAGGCAATTTTATCCTAGGAAGCTAGTGTCTTGGGTTTGGGTGCAAACAATGTCCAAAGCATGTCAAACTTTACCCAAGGGCTTTAATTACTAAACCAAGCCTGCTCAAAGAAGTTTCATTATTTTTGATGCTACCAATTTAATTCTAAAATTCTTAAAGACTAGGTTTAGGCATCCATAAATGCTAAATAATTCCTAGTTGGGATTAAAAATCTTGAAACTATTTTTATTAAAAACTAGAGAAATTTAGGAGTCCAGTAAAATTGGTCCCATGATTTTATCATTTTTCTAGAATTTCCTATAAATTTCCTAAGCCTGGCAGAAAAAGAAAAAGGAATGAATAGTGTTGGGCTGAATCGAGCCCAAGCCGGCCCAAGAACAGAGGAAACACGTGCGTCCGTGCCCACGTTGGCAACCTTGCGCAGAGACCCCTGTCGATTTGGAAAAACTAAGAAGCTGTGGTACTATTCACATGTTTCTCTGACATTCGCACTTAAGCCCTTACACTTCTATTTCTTCACCGCACTCGATCCACGATGGTAAACGGCGATGAGTGCGCCCTCCGGCAAACTTGTACCGGTCGAGATGCGCAACAACAAGTGCCCTAACTCGGTCGACACCTAATTCCACTCCTGGCGATCCTAATCCGACCCTCAATTGCACGAATTTGGCCCAGAGTTCATCTGTTCACGACGACAGCGAGACCTAAGGGAAAATTGAGGAGTTCTAGGTACTTAACGCGGTCTAGTTCAATCAATCGGGTCTACGAGCAACAGGAGACTTAAGGGATGTGAGAACACCAAGCAGAGAGGCATGAACCAACCTGTAGATGGCTGGCCACGGTGAGAAGCTCACGGCGGCGCGCAAAACCGATTTGGGAGAAATCCCGAATTAAGGCGCTACGGTGGACGATTGGAGGCGAGGAGCGATGCACTGGGCGCGCAACAACCTAGCGGAGCTAGCTATGCACTCAATTTATAGAGATCAACAGCGGTGGCGCCCAATTTGGGGAAGACACGCTGGCGGCCAGAGAGAGGGGTAAGTTACTAGCGCGAGCTACCGTGGCGGTCACTGGCTAATGAGCTACGGCGGTCACTGGTTACTCTCCACGACTCGCGACGACGTGGTAAAACAGCCTAAGGCATGGCACGACCGAGTGAACGGCGACAGCCACAGCGATGGCCACACAGCCACATCGCCGACAAGTGGGTACGGTGAACAGTCCGGTGACAGGGTCCGAGCTCATCCCAACGCCAAGATCTTTTACCCCGAGTCATTATCCGCGCGCCACCGGGCATGAATCGCAGCATCAACACAAATCTGGGTGCAGGGATCATCGGCAGTGAGATACACTGCACCTGATCTTGTTCAGTACTGTACCATCGAAGCTATTCATTAAAGCGCATGACAGAGCGAGTTAGAAGGCTTGATTCTCAAACTTTTGTGTAGCAACTCACCAATCCTTCTGCAGCAAAGTTGTTGATCTATAATCTAGCTACAACTTTGTTACAAAGGTATTGCGCAAACATCCACTCAATCCCCCGTAATCTGATCACAAAGTTCATCCAATTTCACTGTTTGCTCAAAATTCAGTCTTCAATCGTGACTGATAGCCCATCTTCAGGCTTATTTTTCTCCAATTTTTGTACAGCACCAATGCTTAGTCACTTAATCAAAGTTGTACTTCTATCATAGCTCTACAAGATTGATGTATTGACCTAGGGCGAAATCCTCATGAATTAAGAAATACAAGGCTCCAAAGTTGGCCTAGTCTCACTAAAATTAGAGTTAGCCACATAAGTGTGCTTGAGACTATTTGCAATTAAGTCCAAATTGTCCCATAATACTTGAAAATCCTCCAATGTAAAAGTTGTTTAGTTTTTGATGTTCTACCACTTTGATATTTACATTTTGGTCCAAAAGTGTATAGAATTTGGATTCACCCCCTAGGGTACAAATTAGGGTTTTCTAGGGTTCCTTTTAGGGTTTTGAGCACTCTAGGTTTTTTGTGCCACTCAAATCCATCAATCTTGATCTCTTATGAATATTTCCAATGACTTTTGAGGTATTACTCATTTTGGCTTACTATTACCTACATGCCCTAATCCTAGGGTTGAGTACCCTACCCTAGGGTTAAGAGTACTTCAAGCCACCATATCACACATGTTTTGAAATTTTTACCTAGTGGATGCATTTTAGGTGTGACAAACAAAATGAAATGTCAATGCATATGATGGCATGCTCAAGTTTTAGTGCCAGTAACACCAGGGGTGTTACATCCTTCCCCCTATAAAAGAATCTCGTCCCGAGATTTAAGGTCCTAAGGTAAGTAGTGGAAAAGGAAACATGTCATATCTTTATTTCCTTATTTATCTTACAGAGCAGGGGGTGGTATGGGGTTTATTCCAACTTTACAATCAGATACACATATCTTACGGGTTACATGAAGCTAAAAACCTAGGAAAATTCTTCTCCAAGAAATATTGAGTCTCCCAGGTAGCTTCGTCTTCGGTGTGCTGGTTCCATTGTACCTTATAGAATTTTAGAGTCCTTTTTGAGTGATTTTGTCCTTCTGATCCAGAACTCGAATGGGATGTTCCGAATAAGTCAAATCTAGTTCCAAAGCAACATCCACCACATCGATGGTTCGATCAGGAATTCGAAGGCACTTCTTTAACTGGGATACATGGAACACATTATGTAC
The DNA here is from genome assembly GCA_029449295.1 of Zea luxurians. Lineage (NCBI taxonomy): Eukaryota > Viridiplantae > Streptophyta > Magnoliopsida > Poales > Poaceae > Zea > Zea luxurians. The sequence continues at coordinate 1,612,303 of JAOPSE010000143.1, forward strand.
CACAGATAATGATTCAGGCAATTGAAGTCTGTACACCACTGGTCCGCACTATTCAAGAATGGGAAACGAGCCAATGTATCGGGCTGCCAACTTTCCTTTTACCCTGAACCGATTAACACCCTTCATCGGTGATACTTTCAGGTATACATAATCCTTGACTTGAAAGATCAAAGCGGCGTCGTTTATCCATATAACTTTTCTGCTGAGCTTGAGCTTCTTTCAAGTGGTGCCTTATCCGTTGGACCTTTTCTTCTGTTTCTTTGACCAAGTCAGGCCTAAAAACCACCGTTCCCCTGGTTCAGACCAATTTAAGGGTGTTCGACATCGTCGTCCGTATAGTGCTTCAAACGGTGCCATCTTAATGCTTTCTTGATAGCTATTATTATAAGAAACTTATGCCAATGGTAGACAATCATCCCACTTCTGCGGGAACTCTAGAACACATGCCCGTAGCATATCATCAAGTATCTGATTCACTCTCTCAGTTTGTCCACTTGTTTGAGGATGATAAGCCGAACTGTGGAGCAATTTTGTACCCAAGGATTTGTGCAGCTCTTCCCAAAACTTGGATACAAATTGCGGTCCCAGTCCGACACTATCGTTTTTGGAACTCCACCCCAAGGCACACCAACTTGTGGCAATTCCGGACAAGAGACTCAATAGACCCAATCTGCTCCTCCTCAAGCAAACACGCCGGTGCGACCTGTTGCTCCTAATGCATCCACAAATAGGTCGTGCTTCAAATGTGGACATGTTGGACATTATGCCAACTACTGTCCCAACAGGGCTGCTTATACCACTCTAGCTCCAATGAAGCAAGGTCAGGTCTCAAGAGGTAAGAGCCAGGCCTTATCCATCAATCAGGGACAAGTCAACCATGTGGAAGCAGAAGCTGAACCCGAAGAACCCAAAAACCAGGAAGAGGTGTCGGTTAAAGGTGATGAAGCCAATGAAGAAGGAAATGAGCAACAAGACTAGAGTATTATTTTTAAGGATAGTATTTATAAGACCTAAATAATACCTTAGGTAGTAGCTAGTACTTTATTATTTTAGGAATAGTAATATTTGAACCTATGCTTTAATAACAAGTTATGCATCATGCTGAGATTCTTGATTGTGCATATGTGTTGAGACAAGATTGAGATACATCCCTTTTCTTACTAATCTCGAGGACGAGATTATTTTTAAAGGGGGTAGAATTTGTAACACCCAAAATCTCATTTTGGTGATTTACAGAATTCTCCAAAGGATTTGAGATAAAATGACTTCTAATAATGATTTTATTCCCTTATAAAGTATATCTCACTAAAGGGAATAATTAATAACAATAAGGGTATAATTAATAACAATAAGGGATGGGTATGCAAAACTTAGATCAAAATTTGAAACTAAAACTAAGACCAAAAATAGAAGAAAGACTTTTAATCTATTTAGTTTCCCCTTTACAACTATATAATTAAAGCACTCTTTAAAAATATATAGGCATTAAAAATAATTCATGATAAACATTATAAACTAACTTTAAACTAAACCAATACTAAGTATTGGAATTATGGGTAATTATTTAAATGAATACATTTTCAAACACAACTGTTTCTTGAAGAATGTGTGTTGCATATTTGGAGCATTTGCATAAATAAAACAGTAAATAAATAAATTTATACTTGCATAACATGTTGGATTATTTGTTGTTACATTTGAAAGCAAATCCTAAATTTGAATCGTGTGTGAAATTAGAAATTTCAAATAAAATTCAAAAGAAAATAGAAAATGAAAAACAAGAAATAGAAAATAAATAAATAAATAAATAAAAACAAAAGGCTCACCATACCCGTCTAGGCAGAATCCTTCTTGGCCCACTTACCCACACCCCATGCCACCAGCCCATTAAACACCTCAGCCCAGCACGGTCGCGTGCGCGCCTGTGCGCGAAGTCAGCCGCTGATAGGCGGGCCCGCAATCCAGCCAACCCCACACACGTGCAGTTTTCCCAGCCTCTAGCATGTGGGCCCCTCCTGTCAGGATCGCCATCTTCCAGCCGTAACCAAATCCGCGCGGGGGGAGGAGGTGGTTGCGATTCGAGGTCACCTCCTCGCGCCTACATAACTAGGTCACCTTTTCCTTCTCTCCCCCCTCAAGTCGCAATCCAGCGAGGTGTATGTAACACCCTGATTTTGGGGGTATAAAATTTCTTTCTAACTATCACCCAAAATCATGTGTTACTCTTCTTTTTCTCACTCTAGGTTTTCTCTCTCTAGATTCATTCTCCCTTTTGCCTTTTTGATTAGAGATAGCTTAAACTAGTGGAGGTTAAGTATTTATTTTTTAAAAACCTTATGAGTAATGACATGTTGCATCATGCTGAGCTTAAAATATCCTTTGAAGTGTTGCATAAGTTTGAATTTATTTGAATCTGAAACCTAGTTTGAATTTGGATTTGAAAAACCCTATAGAAAAAGAAATGGAAAAGGAATTAGAAAATTTAGAGAAAAAGAAAAGGGGAAAGCATCCCAAACCAGCCCACCAGGCCCAGTCCCCCGCGCGCGCCTGCCGCCCCTGACAGGCGGACCCCGCCTGTCGGGGCCAGTCTTCAGCGCGCGCTCTCTCTCGCTCTCTGCCCAGTGGGGCCGATCTGCCGGCACCAGGTTCCTTCGCCTGCGCGCTCCCTTTCTCTCTCTGTCTCGCGGGCCCGGTTCGCCAGTCGCCAAGCCGTTGCCCCGCGTGCCCCTTTCTTCTCTCTCTGCGCCGTGGGCCAACCCTGTCAGTTCCGCCTTCTCCGCGCTCACCGTGGACCGGCGCGTGCACACACGCGCACGTCGCTGGGTTTCTCGGCCACGACGCCCGCCCACGCGCCCAGCTCCCTTCATAAAGCCCCGCCAGTGCCCCGCGCACACCCCTCACCTCATTTCGCACAGCTTCACGTTCTCTCGCGCTCTGCCCTCACCGCCAGCCGCCGCCGGAGACCCACGCCCGCGTTCCCGGCCATCTAGATCGCCGGAGACCGCCCCAAGTCTCCCCGAGCTCCGCCCCGAGGTGAGACACCCGTCCTCGTGCCCAATTTCCCCTATTGTGCCCTGTGTTCAGTCAATTTCGCCTTCGCAGGTGCTCGGTCGTGGCGGTCCGCCGTGCTCACGCGGTGGCCGGCCGATTTAGCCCGGTCTAGTTCACCGGAGTAGGCCCCTATGTCACCCGTGCCTCTGCTGAAGTTAGCCAAGACCTTAGCGCGCCTTAAGTCCCCTCCCCATGGTCGGAATGGCTCACCAGAGTTTCTCTGGTCCGCCCGAGACCTTCTCACCGCCGTTTTACCTTCTCTGCCCGTGGATTCATGGCCTCTTCCCCGCCATTGAGTTCGCCGTGGTGCCCTCTCCCTCTATGCCCAACTCCGGCGACCCCGGAGCCACCCTAGCTCGCGCCTACCTCAACTCTGGCAACCTCACCGCCGCGGAGAGGAGCGGCGCCGCCCACAGCCGTTTGTTTCCCCGGTCTGATTTCCCCCGTCCGATCTTGATCGCACGGCCCGGACCGCGGGATACCGCTTCACGCATGCGTGCCTGACGCCCTGGCCCTCCTGTCAGCGCCACCCACAGCCGCTCATCCTTCTCGGTCTGATTTCCTCCATCCGATCTTGATCGCATGGCTCGGACCCCCTTGGACCCCTGCAGCAGTCCGTTCCCCCCTGGCGCTGGTGCCGCTCGGTCAGCGCGCTCTCCCCCTCTGTCGCTGACACTCCCTGGCCCGTCTGTCAGCGCTCGCCCGCCCCCGCGCGCGCCCTTGACCGCAGATCTAATCTCATCCGTTGGTTTTAGATCTGACGGTTAGACTCACCCGATACCCCTTCACGTGGCTGTTTTGCTTAAGAAACACCCTGGTTTTAAGAAATCAACCCGTTATCCTTTGTTTTAGCGCATAGGTCCCTGGTTTGTTTTAATTAGACCCCTGGACTTTTATCTTATCACAGAATTAGCCCTAATTTCATATTTTGAATTCCCAAACTTGTTTATTTCATAACTTTTGCATATGAACTCTGAATTGGGTGATTCAAATTGCAAAATGTTCATAGAATTATTCTCTGTTTAAATAAAATGGTTTCACTCTGTCTGCACACTCTAATTTTTAGGATTGAATATGAACTAATGTAGGTGTATGTTTTATTTATTTAATATATAAATAAAGGAGAACCTTAGAGATTTAAACATGTTTAAGCTTGTGAAATTAATGATAGGTATTACATGAGTTCATCTCTGTTCTAAATTATAGGTCACAATAAAATAAATGGATCTATGATTATGTACTTGTAAATAACACTTAGGGAAATAGTAATCTATTTTCAAATAAAGTTAAGGTATGTTATAGTTTATGTTATACTTTGAATTCATTATCCCTTATGTAGTATTGTGCCTTTTAAGATGTGTTCCAATGTCTGTACATGTTTGGTGTAATGTTCATTTGTACTTTCCAAATGTATTGAATGCATGCTCGCCTTATTTAGACAACGAGCAGTCCGAGGTTCCAGAGTGTGTAGTTGGAGACCTCCCTAAGCAGCAACCTGGTGAAGGCAAGTGTCCTCTGACCTATTATGTCCTACATACTTTATAATTCATTGTCCCGCATTACTTTATGAAACCTAAGGATTGACTAGTCTGTATTCACTTATCCTTGTTTACCTTTTGGGTTACTATGGTTAGCATGTTGCTATTGCCTTAACTTAATCAATGAACATGATGTGAACATTTATGATATGATACTGTTATCCTGAATATGTGGATGATCTTGTGATACCTTAGGGGACTTAGGCCTTTTTCCTGAGTACCTCTTTGTAAGGACCTCTTCGTGGAGTGACCACCCGAGATAACAGTACAACCATGAGGGTGGAATGGGACGCTCTTAGCTGATTAATTAGATGAACCTAGGGGTGTAGTTGGCTTTGCCGGAGGGCCATCAATGGGGGCCGGTGTTGGGGACTTGTTCTCAAGTGCCATGAATTAAGAACAAGGCAACACAAAATATTAAATGTTAATGCCCTTTGTCCTTCGAAGCATTATTTCCCTTAGGATATAATGATCTTCAGACGAAGGTCATGAAGGACATACCTTCATCATCATGGTATAAATTAATAAAAGGAGAAGCATATAGAATGCAGTTAATTACATGAACAATTATATAACATTATCAATTCGTCCTCATTATATTGTCATGGAAAAATAGAAACAAAATTAGATTACATATGTACCTTCGGCTTGACAAAAGGTTAAAGTACAAGTATGACGCATGAGCCAATACTAGTCAGCGTGAACAGTACGGGGAAACTGTTCACCTATTTATAGGCACAGAACGCAGCCTGTGAGAAATTACATTTATGCCCTTTACATTTATTGTTAACTAATAGACAATTCTATGAGGACTAGATAGCCTTTTCTCCTTTTAAGTCGGTTCCTTTCTCCGCCATTTAGCCGAAGCTCCCCTGCACGTAGCTTCGGAGCAACTCCAAACTTCGTCACGATCATGCTTTTTACGTCGTACATGCTTTTAGTCCGAGTTCGAAGGTACCTATTCACATGTCACACTTGAAGATTTTGTTAAATCTTTGAGGACCTTCGGAGGACGAAGGCCCCCAACAGCCAGGGCGTAGTGCTCGCTCTTCCAAGGTTGTGGTGCAGACGTTCATTCGATTTGGTTTTTATTAGTCATCCATCTTGGGGAGGTGTACTGCATTTGTACGACTGGCGAAACCTAACAAGTAGCTATGCACCATGGGAGTCTTTGTAAAGGCTACGTAGTGAAACCTTGCTGACTCACCTTGGTAGTGTTTGAGGGTTTGATCGACCCGAGGCATAAAGGGATCATGACTTGTGGGTAAAGTGTACAACCTCTGCAGAGTGTTAAAAACTGGTATATCAGCCGAGCTCATGGTTAAGAGCAGCCTTGGGATCCTCTTTGATTAGAAGAACTTTGGATACGTTTATGATGATTAAGAATGTTGGTTATAAAATCTGATCTCTTGTATTCCCTCGTTTGAGGAAGTACCTTTGGGTAATAACTAGGTTTATTACTAAAAGTTGGCTCTACTAATAATAATAAATACTTGACTAACCTAAAAGCAACTGCTTAACCTCAACTCCACAAACAGCTAGTCCACTTTAGCCAAACGGGACATTTGCTGAGTATGTTGATGTGTACTCACCCTTGCTTTACAAACCACCCCACCCCAGGTTATCCCCACTGTACTCAGTGCTCAGGAGGTGATGCTGGCAACATGGAAGATTTCGAGGAGTTTCAGGACTACGACGAGTTCTAGTGCTTTCTTAGTGGCAAACCCCCAGTCAGCTGCCTGTGTAGGCATAGCTTCTATGTTCCGTATTTCCGCACTTTGATAATTATGTTGAACAATGGTTATGTATTAGACTCTATGGATGTCTTGGACATCTTAATGTAATAAAGTACCTTTCTGCTATTTATTTCAAGCATTGTGTGATGATGTCCAATTATGTAATCGTTGTGTACGTGAGTTTCTGATCCTAACACGTACATGGTTCGCATTCGGTTTGCCTTCCAAAACCGGGTGTGACATAAGTGGTATCAAAGCCTTGCTGACTGTAGGACTGCTAACTTAGACTAGAATGGTCGCCCTAAAGACTATAGACCCCTACTCTTACCTTGACCTCAGTGTCTTTTCAAAAGATGATCATCTTGACCAACTCTATGTTGTTTACTTATCTCAAAAGTTTTATCTCACTTTCCTTTCTATTTACTTCCTGGTCTCATAGTTCTACTCTTACTCTTGTGCTTATGATGTCTTTTGTAGATGGCTCGTCTTAGGTGCACTGCACGTAAGTCTGTGATCCCCTTTTTGCCTTCTCGCCTGGTGGAGCGTCCACTGCGTCGCATAGTGCCAGGTCAGTCCAGTCATTTGGAGAGACTGCATCGTCGCCTACACGAGGAGCAGGAGCAGGACTAGAAGCAGCAGGACTCTTCCCCCTCGCCTCAGCAGGAGGTGGAGTCTGAGAGGCCGCCTTCCCCTACACCTCAGCCAGATATGCCCCCTGCACCACCACAGGGCATCCCGGCTGCTGGAGGAGACCCCGATAGAGACGGAGACGACGACGATGTCGATGGCAGTTCAAGCCACGACATGGAGCACTCGGAGGAGTCAGAGCCGGAGGGATGGATCGCTAGACCCATCACTCGTGACGCTGCTCGCGGGTGTCACGTCCATGATGCTCTCGATACCCTGTTGCGTCGGGCTTTCGACCGACACACATGGTCCATCGAGTATTGTTGTGTAGACTACTAGCATCGTCGCGGGTTATACCCAGACTAGTGGGAGGCTACTTGCTTGGTGCACGATCTGGATGATGATCCGGGGTGCAAAGGCCTTCTCAAAGCACTATTCTATTACTGAGAGGGATACTGCCAAGGCAGCCATGCAAGATGCATTACGACGGGCACTTTCTCAATATTGCTCGTTATTCAGTGGGGTAGCTGATGGCCTTGACCTGAAGTACTACCCTCGCCGTTCGACCGGCAGTGCTGGGGTGTGATTGTCTCGCCAGTTGGCGAAGGCATTCCCAGGCTGAGCAGCATGGTCAACTTGGTTGCCGTGCTCAACACAGAGTTGGACCATGCCCTTGACGAGTTGGGCAAGGTTCGAGCGGAGGTTGCGGAATTGCGTGCTGAGTGCGCAGCACGCCACTATTTGGATGGTGGTTCTCTTGCCCCTGTCGGGATTCAGCACCATTACCGTTCACCGCCCCGTGGTTGCTTCGACTATGGTACCCCAGACTGTAGGACCTGGATAGATTTGGATCCTTAGATCAACAGAGTTGGAGTCTGTAATAATGCTTAGTTCGGTATCTTAGTCTAGTCAGTCTTAGTTAGAGTTAGTTTGCTCATCTTTTGATGGATGCTTGTTATGATGGACATGTACTGAAGTTGGATCTTTGTAATGATTGTCACCAAGGTGTGGGTATCCCCTGCAACTTGGTGTAGTTATTAATAAATTCAGTTATTTAGTGGGGTAATCCATCTATTTTCACTTTCCTCCTTATCTGAGAAGCTGTCAGTGAAGATGATCAATTGTTTAGTGTTGTGAAGTTTTCCGTATATCTTTTCTTATGCTGAAAGACTGCAAAGTCAGATCTGATATATGTGTGATTTCTACAGATGTCTGAGAATAGGCGCAGAGGTGCGAGGCGTGCACAGCCAGAGCAGCAGGCACCCTAAGAGGAGGCAGCTCCGCAGCAGCATTTGCCACCGCCACCCCTGATGACCATTGAGCAGATGTTCTTGATGAAGACCCAGGCAGTTCAGGCAATTGGTCAGACCCTAGCAGCAATGCAGCAGGTACAACAGCAGCCACCACCGCCTCAGCCTCCAGTGCAAGTCTAGATGCCACAAGTGCCCAGAGACAAGCGGGCGGAATTCATGAGGGGTCATCCCCCTATTTTTGCCCACTTTGCTGATCCCATGGACGCTGAAGATTGGCTGCGTACCGTGGAGCGTGAGTTGCACACTGCCCAGTGCAACGATCATGAGAAGGTGTTGTATGGTCCTCGACAGCTGAGGGGAGCAGCACAGTCTTGGTGGGAGTCTTACCTCGCCACCCATGCCAACCCTGAAGCCATCACTTGGGAGGAGTTCAGGGATAACTTCCGTCGCTACTATGTGCCCGAGGGACTGATGATAGTGAGGAAGGAGGAGTTTCTCGCGTTGAAGCAAGGTCCCCTGTCTGTCAGTGAGTACAAGGATAAGTTTCTGCAGCTGTCGCGTTATGCCCCCGAGAATGTCAACATGGATGCCAAGAGGCAGTACCGCTTCTTGAGAGGATTGGTTGACCCTCTCCATTATCAGCTGATGAACCACACCTTCTCTACCTTCTAGCATCTGATCGATAGAGCAATCATGATAGAAAGGAAGCATCAGGAAATGGAGGACAGGAAGCGTAAGATTGGTGGACCTCAGGTTGGGAGTAGCAGCCGTCCTCGCTACTCAGGCAACCCACCTCAGCAATTCAAGCAAGGTCACAATCACCAGCACCAGCATCAACGTCAGAACCAGCAGCAGCAGTACCAGAGGCAGTTTCCTCAGCAGCAGCAGCGGTACCGTCAAAATAACCAGCAACGAGGAAATCAATACTAGCGTCAGAGCAACCAGGCAACCCGTCCTCCTGCCCCAGCAACCAACCAGAACAATCAAGCAGCACCAGCGCAAGGAGGAGGTCGGGCATGTTTCCACTGTGGGGAACAAGGCCATTGGGCGAATCATTGCCCGAAGAAAGCAGCTCAGCAGCAGCTAGCTCCCAATGCCCCAATTAGGCAGAATGCAATGCAGCAAGGAGGCAACAACCGTGGGCAGCCTCGTGCCCAGTATGGAAAGGTGAACCACTTGGAGGCCGACACAGTCTAGCAGACTCCAGGAGTGGCACTAGGTACGTTTTCAGTCGAGTACCATTCTGCAAATGTGTTATTTGATACTGGAGCAACGCATTCTTTTGTGACTGCATCATGGGTAGAATCACATAACATACCAATAGCACCCATGTATCCACCTATGAGAGTTAGTTCAGTTGGTGGAAGGACCCAAACTGATAGATTTTGCCCTAATGCAAAGGTTCAAATAAGGGGGATAGAGTTCCCCGCTGATTTAATAGTTATGGGTAACCAAGATACAACTACAAATGTCATCCTAGGGATGAATTGTCTAACCAAGTATCAAGCCGGTCTTAGTTGTGATAAAAGAACAGTGAAGTTAGTATCCCTATCAGGAGAAGAAGTGTTAGTGGAATTGATCTTGTCAGGACCAAGAAAAGGGAGTTGTCACCAAGTTACCGCTCATATTGAGGAGATTAAACCATCAGAGGCTATCAATGTAGTATCAAATTTCCCAGATGTGTTTTCCAAAGAGTTACCAGGTATGCCACCTGAAAGGAAGGTTGAATTCACCATAGAGCTTATTCCAGGCACCGCCCCTATTTCCAAGAGAGCCTATCGTGTGTCTGGACCAGAGTTGGTAGAACTCAAGAAGCAAATTGATGAGTTGTTAGAGAAAGGCTACATCAGACCTAGTACTTCACCTTGGGCAGCCCCAGTGTTGTTTGTGGAGAAGAAGGATGGCACAAAGAGGATGTGCATCGATTACCAAGCCTTGAATGAAGTTACTATCAAGAACAAGTACCCCCTGCATAGAATTGAAGATTTATTCGATCAGTTGAGAGGAGCCAGTGTGTTCTCGAAGATAGATCTGAGGTCAGGTTACCATCAGCTTTGAATCCAACCTTCAGATATACCGAAGACAACATTCATCACCAAGTATGGACTGTATGAGTTCACGGTCATGTCATTCGGTTTGACGAATGCGCCAGCTTATTCCATGTACCTAATGAACAGTGTGTTCATGGACTACCTCGACAAGTTCGTAGTGGTGTTCATTGATGACATTCTTATATATTCCCAGAATGAGCAGGAGCATGAGGAGCATTTGAGGAGAGTACTTCAGAGGCTACAAGATTGTCAGCTATATGCCAAGCTTAGCAAGTGCGAGTTCTGGATCAATGAAGTCCTATTCTTGGGTCACATTATAAACCGAGAGGGATTGGTTGTAGATCCGAAGAAGGTAACAGCTATCTTGGACTGGAAAGCACCAAAAGATGTTTGAGGAATCAAGAGTTTCATCGAAATGGCCGGTTATTATCGACGTTTCATTGAAGGTTTCACCAAGATTGACAGGCCAATGACAGCCTTATTGGCAAAGAAGGTTGAGTTCAAGTGGACCCCAGCATGCCAGAAGTCCTTTGAGACATTGAAGGAGAAGTTGACAACAGCACCAGTGCTAATTATGCCAGATATTCACAAGCCAGTCTCAATATATTGCGATGCTTCGTACACCGGTCTGGGATGTGTGTTGATGCAGGAAGGGACAGTAGTGGCATACTCATCCCAACAGTTAAAAGTTCATGAGAAGAATTATCCTACTCATGATTTGGAGTTAGCAACAGTGGTTCATGCATTGAAGACCTGGAGACATTATCTGTATGGGCAGAAGTGTGATATATACACGGACCACAAGAGCCTCAAGTACATATTCAGTCAGTCAGAGCTAAACATGAGGCAACGAAGATGGCTAGAATTGATCAAAGATTATGAGCTGGATATTCATTATCACCCAGGCAAAGCAAATATAGTTGCAGATGCTCCTAGCAGGAAGAGTCAAGTCAATATGTTGGCCGCTCACCCGATGCCGTTCGAGCTAGCAAAGGAGTTCGACAGATTAAGTCTCGGATTTCTGAACAACACCCAAGGGGTGACAATTGAGTTGGAACCCACTCTAGAGCAAGACATCAAGAAGGGTCAGAAGGATGATGAGAAGATCAATGAGATCTGGCAGCTGATCATAGATGGGAAAGGCAAGGATTTCCGTGAAGATGCAGGAGTGGTATGGTTCAAGGACAGACTGTGTGTTCCCGATATCAAACCAATCCGGGAACTGATTCTCAAGGAAGCTTATGAAACATCGTATTCTATACACCCTGGCAGCGAGAAAATGTACCAAGACTTTAAGAAGAGATTCTGGTGGCATGGTATGAAAAGAGAGATAGCAGAGTATGTGGCCAGATGCGATAGTTGTCAGAGGATCAAGGCCAAGCATCAGAGACTTGTAGGTTTGTTGCAACCGTTGCAGATTCCTCAGAGGAAATGGGATGAGATCGGAATGGACTTTATAGTCGGTTTGCCCCGCACTCGTACTGGTTATGACTCTATCTGGGTAGTAGTGGACCATTTGACAAAGGCGGCCCATTTCATACCAGTCAAGACCACTTACAATAGTGCGGTGTTGGCCGAACTATACATGTCTCGGATTGTGTGCTTGCATGGTATTCCAAAGAAGATAGTATCAGATAGAGGCACCCAGTTCACCTCTCAATTTTGGCAATAGTTACATGAAGCTTTGGGCACACATTTGAAGTTCAGTTCAGCTTATCACCCGCAGACAGATGGCCAAATAGAGAGAACCAATCAGATTTTGGAGCATATGTTGAGGGCTTGTGCCTTACAAGACAAGATAGGTTGGGACAAGAGATTACCATATGCAGAATTCTCTTACAACAACAGCTATCAGGCCAGTCTGAAGATGTCACCGTTTGAAGCGCTTTATGGAAGGAATTGCAGAACTCCACTGCATTGGGACCAACCTGGTGAAAGATAGGTGTTCAGACTAGATATTCTGCTTGAAGCCGAAGAGAACATCAGAATGGTCCGGGAGAATTTGAAGGCAGCACAGTCCAGACAGCGAAGCTATGCTGACACCAGAGAAGAGAACTCAGTTTTGAAGTGGGAGATTATGTCTATTTGAAGGAGTCACCCATCAGAGGAACCAAGAGGTTTGGAGTCAAAGGCAAGATAGCACCTCGTTATATGGGACCGTATTAGATTCAAGCCAGACGTGGAGAAGTGTCTTATCAATTTGGCTTACCAGAGAACCTGTCCGCTGTGCACGATGTGTTCCATGTGTCATAGTTAAAGAAATGCTTGAGAGTGCCACAAGAGCAGTTGCCAGCAAAGGATCTTGAAGTTCAAGAAGATCTGACTTATATTGAGAAGCCAACTCAAATTCTAGAGACAGCAGATCGGGTCACCTGGAGAAGTACCATCAGGATGTGCAAAGTCAAATGGGGTCACCACTCAGAAGAAGAAGCAACCTGGGAAAGAGAAGATGATTTAAAAGCCAAGTACCCTGAGCTCTTTTCTAGCCAGCCCTGAATCTCGAGGGCGAGATTCTTTTAAGGGGGATAGGTTTGTAACACCCTGATTTTGGGGGTATAAAATTTCTTTCTAATTATCACCGAAAATCATGTGTTACTCTTCTTTTTCTCACTCTAGGTTTTCTCTCTCTAGATTTATTCTCCCTTTTTCCTTTTTGACTAGAGATAGCTTAAACTAGTGAAGGTTAATTATTTATTTTGTCAAAACCTTATGAGTCATGACATGTTGCATCATGTTGAGCTTAAAATATTCTTTGAAGTGTTGCATAAGTTTGAATTTCTTTGAATCTGAAACCTAGTTTGAATTTGGATTTGAAAAACCCTATAGAAAAAGAAATGGAAAAGGAATTAGAAAATTCAGAGAAAAAGAAAAGGGGAAAGCAGCCCAAACCAACCCACCAGGCCCAATCCCGTGCGCGCACCTGTCGCCCCTGATAGGCGGACCCCGCCTGTCGGCGCCAGTCTTCCGCGCGCGCTCTCTCTCTCTCTCTCGCTCTCTGCCCAGTGGGGCCGATCTGTCGGCGCCAGTTTCCTTCGCCTACGCGCTCCCTTTCTCTCTGTGTCTCGTGGGCCCAGTTCGCTAGTCGCCAAGCCGTTGCCCCGTGTGCCCCTTTCTTCTCACTCTGCGCCGTGGGCCAACGTTGTCAGTTCCGCCTTCTCCGTGCTCACTGTGGACCAGCGCGTGTGCACTAGTGCACGTCGCCGGGTTTCTCGGCAACGACGTCCACCCACACGTCCAGTCCCTTCATAAAGCCCAGCCAGTGCCCCGCGCACACCCCTCACCTCATTTTGCACAGCTTCACCCTCTCTCGCGCTCTGCCCTCGCGGTCAGCCGCCGCCGGAGACCCGCGTCTGCGTTCCCGGCCATCCAGCTCACCGCAGACCGCCCCAAGCCTCCCCAAGCTCCGCCCGGAGGTGAGACACTCGTCCCCGTGCCCAATTTCCCCTGTTGTGCCCTGTGTTCGGTCAATTTCTCCTTCGCCGATGCTCGACCGCGGTGGTCCGCCGTGCTCGCGTGGTGGCCAGCCGATTTAGCCTCGTCTAGTTCACCGGAGTAGGCCCCTGTGTCACCCCTGCCTCTGCTAAAGTTAGCTGAGACCTTAGCGCACCTTAAGTCCCCACCCCATGGTCGGAATGGCTCACCGGAGTTTCTCCGGTCCGCTCGAGACCTTCTCACCGCTGTTCTACCTTATCTGCCCATGGATTCATGGCCTCTTCCTCGCCATTGAGTTCGCCGTGGTGCCCTCTCCCTCTCTGCCCAACTCCGGCGACTCTAGAGCCACCCTAGCTTGCGCCTGCCTCAACTCCAGCGACCTCACCGCCGCGGAGAGGAGCGGCGCCGCCCGCAGCCGTTTGTTTCCCCGGTCTAATTTCCCCCGTCTGATCTTGATCGCACAGCCCAGACCGCGGGATACCAATTCGCGCACGCGTGCCTGATGCCCTGGTCCACCTGTTCGCGCCACCCGCAGCCGCTCATCCTTCCCGGTCTGATTTCCCCCGTCCGATCTTGATCGAATGGCTCTGACCCCCTCAGACCCCTTCATACCCCTTCGGACCTCCCTCCGTCCGATCTTGATCGAATGGCTCGGACCCCCTCGGACCCTTGCAGCCATCCGTTCCCCCTTGGCACTGGTCCCGCTCGGTCAGCGCGCTCTCCCCCTCTGTCGCTAACACTCCCTGGCCCGTCTGTCAGCACTCGCCCGCCCGCGCGCGCGCTCTCGGCCGCAGATCTAATCTCAGCCGGTGGTTTTAGATCTGACGGTTAGACTCACCCGATACCCCTTCGCGTGGCTGTTTTGCTTAAGAAACCCCCTGGTTTTAGGAAATCAACCGTCGTCCTCTATTTTAGCGCATAGGTCCCTGGTTTGTTTTAATTAGACCCTTGGACTTTTATCTTATCACAGAATTAGCCCTAATTTCATATTTTGAATTCCCAAACTTGTTTATTTCATAACTTTTGCATATGAACTCCGAATTGGGTGATTCAAATTGCAAAATGTTCATAGAATTATTCACTGTTTAAATAAAATGGTTTCACTTACTGTCTACACACTCTAATTTTTAGGATTGAATATGAACTAATGTAGGTGTATGTTTTATTTATTTAATAAATAAATAAAGGAGAACCTTAGAGATTTAAACATGTTTAAGCTTGTAAAATTAATGATAGGTATTACATGAGTTCATCTCTGTTCTAAATTATAGGTCACAATAAAATAAATGGATCTATGATTATGTACTTGTAAATAACACTTAGGGAAATAGTAATATATTTTCAAATAAAGTTAAGGTATGTTATAGTTTATGTTATACTTTGAATTCATTATCCCTTATGTAAGATGTGTTCCAATGTTTGTACATGTTTGGTGTAATGTTCATTTGTACTTTCCAAATGTATTGAATGCATGCTCGCCTTATTTAGACAACAAGCAGTCCGAGGTTCCTGAGTGTGTAGTTGGAGACCTCCCTGAGCAGCAACCTGGTGAAGGCAAGTGTCCTCTGACCTATTATGTCCTACATACTTTATAATTCACTGTCCCGCATTACTTTATGAAACCTAAGGATTGACTAGTCTGTATTCACTTATCCTTGTTTACCTTTTTGGTTACTATGGTTAGCATGTTGTTATTGTCTTAACTTAATCAATGAACATGATGTGAACATTTATGATACGATACTGTTATCCTGAATATGTGGATGATCTTGTGATACCTTAGGGGACTCAGGCCTTTTTTTAGTACCTCTCCGTGAGGACCTGTTCGTGGAGTGACCACCCGGGATAACAGTACAACCATGAGGGTGGAATGGGATGCCCTTAGCTGATTAATTAGATGAACCTAGGGGTGTAGTTGGCTTTGCTGGAGGGCCATCAATGGGGGCCGAGGCGTAGTGCTCGCTCTGACAAGGTTGGGGTGCAGAGGTTCATTCGATTTGGTTTTTGTTAGTCACCCGCCTTAGGGAGGTGTACTGCGTTTGTACGACTGGCAAAACCTAACGAGTAGCTATGCACCAGGGGAGTCTTTGTAAAGGCTACATAGTGAAACCTTGCCGACTCACCTTGGTAGTGTTTTGAGTGTTTGATCGACCCGAGGCATAAAGGGATCACGACTTGTGGGTAAAGTGTACAACCTCTGCAGAGTGTTAAAAACTGGTATATCAGCCGAGCTCACGGTTAAGAGCAGCCTTGGGATCCTCTTTGATTAGAAGAACTTTGGATACTTTTATGATGATGATTAAGAATGTTGGCTATAAAATCTGATCTCTAGTATTCCCTCGTTTGAGAAAGTACCTTTGGGTAATAACTGGGTTTATTACTAAAAGTTGGCTCTACTAATAATAATAAATACTTGACTAACCTAAAAGCAACTGCTTAACCTCAACTCCACATACAGCTAGTCCACTTTAGCCAAATGAGACATTTGCTGAGTATGTTGATGTGTACTCACCCTTGCTTTACAAACCACCCTACCCTAGGTTGTCCCCACTGTACTCAGTGCTCAGGAGGTGATGCTGGCAACATGGAAGATTTCGAGGAGTTTCAGGACTATGACGAGTTCTAGTGCTTTCTTAGTGGCAAACCCTCGGTCAGCTGCCTGTGTAGGCTTAGCTTCTACGTTCCGTATTTCCGCACTTTGATAATTATGTTGAACAATGGTTATGTATTAGACTCTGTGGATGTCTTGGACATCTTGATGTAATAAAGTACCTTTCCGCTATTTATTTCAAGCATTGTGTGATGATGTCCAATTATGTAATCGCTGTGTACGTGAGTTTCTGATCCTGGCACGTACATGGTTTGCATTCGGTTTGCCTTCCAAAACCGGGTGTGACAGTGTATTGTCGCAGTGCGCGTCGCCATCATTTTGCGGGAGAGGCGGAGAGAACTAGGGCTGCCGTCGGTGAACTCCCTTGATACTGGTGTTCTACTTCCATAGGGTTACTTAGAGGATTCTCGGGTGTGCACCGATTGCGATAGTGGCCTTCGTGGGCAGGGAAAACCACTGGTTCTCCCCTAATTGCTCAACGGAGCCTTGACGCCGCCGCAGCACTGCAGTGTGTCGTGGATAGAGCTCTACACCGCGTCTACATAGGTGAGTACATGTCAGTAGTGTTCGCCTCGTCCTCTACTTCAGGTAGCACCGGTCAGCTTAGAATTAGGAGCTCGGGACCACTATGCAGATCTTCGCCGGTTTAGCTCCGTCGCTCGGCGTGGTGGCGCTGCCACCCTACTCTGTTGGGAGGCAGATGACAGATCCCTATCTCTGTTGGGAGGCAGATGACAGATCCCTGGCCGTTGGATTGTGAGGGTGAGGGATAGGATTAGAGCTGGGTGTCCTAGTCATGGTACAGATCAGGACCATTGATATGTAGATGGACAACTCCAATTAGATGATCGCATACTCCTTCGTAGTTGGATACAGGCCGTTTGTTTCGAATCGGGCGTGTTAGATAGATCACGGTTATTTCAAACCCCAGTCGTATATTCCTAATCCCACTCCTAATCCCACAGCCATCATCACATACCGGCTCGGGATCTAATCTTGACCGGAAGGCTCAGATCGGACAACCCTAGATGCTCGATACCCCTTCAGCCCGACACTTTTGCATAAAGAGCTCCTTTACTTTAGTCTAATCAACCCGCAGTCCATCTTTACATAAAGACCAGTGCATATTGGTCCTAAAATTTGTGTTTTCAACCCCAAGCTCTTGAGAAATATTAACTATAACCCCAAATTCAGTTAGTGATATAGAATAAAATTTGGTAATTGATTTTTAGTATATAAATAATTCTAATAATCTTAGAAAACCACTATCTCATTCGTTTTTACTCCGATTTGATCCATTCAAGTTTCGTTAGCTTCGTAATAATATTGGCTATGCAATAACAACATTAGTTTTATCATATCACATATTCTTATTGTTGGAGAGAAAATCCTCCGGCCGGGTGGCAGAATGCACCCGCCCTAATCCTAAGATGAGGAGGGGGCCTAAGCGGTTGCCTATTTGGTGAATTTGGGGTGAACACAAGAGCACACGAGGGTTTATAGTGGTTCAGGCCGCTAGGAGCGTAATACCCTACCTCCACTGTTTGTATGTTGTAGGGTGTGTGTTTGAGTGTGTCCCTTGTAACGCTGTGTCCCTTCCCTTTTATAGTTTAAGGGAGGTACATACAAGGATCCTGAGCCCCGACATGTGGGCCTAGGAGCATAATGGCAGGAATACATTATGTGAATAGTAAATGCTGATAGCACACAAAGATCCTCTGCCTTAGTAACGCATGAGTAATCAGCGGGAGTCATGATGGCTGTAGTCCATGCAACATTGATAGGTAGTAACCCTTTTCCTGGTAACGTGGGAGTAATGGTGAATCATTGTCCTCGCTATGGTAACGTATCAGTAACAGCACGGCCCACGCAACATGGACTGGGCGTGCCACCTGTCACTGGAGTAGACAGACACACGTCTTATCCAAAATAAATGCCAAGACGCATGTAGCCTAGAGGCTTTATGTCAGGCTCCGCCCGTTGGTTATGCCACGCACAGTAGGCCACGTGGCAGCATCGGGTCTACGCCTGAGCGGGGAGCAGGAGCGTATGCAGATAGGTTCGGATCCCACCAGACCAGGTCTGGACACGTGTCGGCACCGGACCCCTGCCTGGGCCCTGATTAAGGCCCGGGTGTGTTCTGTCCTAGAACCCTGGGACCCTACTATGGGCGGCCCGGACCCCATACGGGGGGGGGGGGGTCCGGATCCCATTCCAGGGGTCTGGTCCATACACGTGGGGGTCCTGGACAAAACTTGCAGGTCCGGACTGTATATCCAGGGGTCCGGCACTTTCCCATGGGGTCCGGACTCACTGTTGATGCCTTGGAGTATATCAGTTTCTCTGGACATGTGGCGGCCCCGAACCCGCTCATGTGGTGGGGTCAGGCGCTGTTGCTGGCCCAGAGTAGTCACTCGAGGCTGGGGCGAGTCATGGCCTGGTCTACATACAGCTCTTTTACCACGCGACTAAGAGTAGCCGTGTGGGTATTGTGCTTTTATACAATAGTAGGGGGTACCCTAGTTTCAGGGTACCGACACTTATAATTATATATTGTTTAATCTGTGTTTAGTATATTAAGCTTGCTAATTAAAGTTAACCTATCTATAATTATAATCTAACTAAAATATGATTTCTAATCAAGTTATAATCCAGATCAAAGTTGAGTTAATTATTTATAGTATATTTTCTCATATGATGTATAATCACGAATTTATAATATGGTTTAATATTTAATCACATAGATCTTCTATGAACCATATCTTTTTAACTATAACTCTGTTTTTAGTGATTCTCGAGACTACGCTCTCGTAGCATCGTGTAGAATATTTTTATGTTGTCTGTTCTCATGTTTCGTGTACTGTTATTTTTATGTGCTCCTTGTCTATTTGTATGTATTGCTATGAATAGTGGTGAGGTCACCAGAATCTGAAGACCAACTTGGTACCCGGGATCTCAAGTCTAAGGCAAGTCGTGCCCATGATCACTTTTCTTTACCTAATAATGTTCCTGTTAATCACTGTGACATGCTCAGGTTAATTTGATGGGAGATAATAGGTTTCCCTAGTATTGTTTATCCCACACCATGCAAACAAATGAAGTATTAGGTAGATTTGCTATTGCTCTACCTGGTTTTGGGATTAATGCTATATTGAATTATGATCATGTTCCAATTTTGATGTTGATTTAATTATTGTTCAAGACAAGATTATTTTGTTAATTAAAATATGGAGAACCATCCGAGAAAACAGTGCTACCACAAGGGCGGTATGGGTTGCACTTGGCTGACTAATTAGGAAGGCTATTGGAGGACTACCTTACCCGAAAGGGTCAAGGGCGGTAGAGGAGCTGTGGTATAGGGAGGTTCTCGGGTCGATCATGCTGCGATAACATTTCGGATGAGGGATTCCTATATCGCCCTTCTCAGAAATCGTAGCGGGTTTTCTGAAGCTAGTGGAACTTTGTAAAGGCCTCTTAGTGCTACCCTGCCTCGTCTCGGTAGAGATGTATGGGATTCATGACCCCGTGGCAAATGGGTAACACGACTTGTGGGTAAAGATGTGCAACCCTCTGTAGAGTGTAAAACCGGTATATTAGTCGTGCTCATGGTCATGAGCGGCTCGGACCCTCACATGTGTAATTTATGGAACTAAACTTAATTTGTCATTCGCATTGCATTGTGGGTATTATTATTAATTGTGATCTCTTATTTATTTAGGTTGGTATCTACTTATACTTAGTAACTACTAATAAAATTTTTACCAATTTTAAAAGCAATGCTTAGCTTTAACCATCTTATTTGGTAAGCCTTACACTTCACATGATCCCCCACTGTAAGTGAGCTCATGTACATTATTCCTCACAACTTGTTGAACGATGAACATATTTGAGCTCACCCTTGTTGTACTCACATCCCTCCGGGTCAAGGATAGGTACCACAAGATAAAGAGCATGAAGGATGCCACGATGAGTTTGTGAGAGGTCTAGGCTGTCATCTCCCAGTCAACTATGGTTGTTGGATCGTTGTCTTCATATGATGTAATTATTTAACTATTTTGTGCAGAACTCCATTATATATTAAAGATGTGACATTCGTTTATATACCATGAGTCATCATATGTGTGAGACTCGATCCTAGCACACATTTGATTCGCGTCCAGGTTTGCCCCTTAAATCCGGGTGTGACATCGGCCCATGTATTATTTGTATGGGAGTGATGTCCTCATCAGGAATCCCTCATTCGAAAAGCCATCGCATTATGATCGTCCGAGAACCTCCCTATACCGGCAGCTCGTCACACCGCGGTTTCCCCTTTCGGGTAAGACAGTCCTCCACTAGCTTTCCTAATTCGTCAGCCAAGGGCATCCCATTCCACCCTTGTGGTGGCACTGTTTTCTCAGGTTAAGCTTCATGTTCCAATTAACAAGATAATCTTATCATGAACAATAAATAATCCAACAATAATAATAAAGCATGATCATAATCCATATATAGCATTAATCCCAAAACCAGATAGTGCAATAACAAGACTACCCAATAGTTCATTTGTTTGCAAGGTGTAGGGTGAAAAAAAACTAGGGTACCCTATTAGGTCCCATCAAGTTAATCTAAGCATGTCACGGTGATTATCGAGAACATTATTAGGTAAAGAAAAGTGATCAAGGGCACAACTTGCCTTTTCGGTGCAACTCTAGGTACTTCTCCAATTTGGTCTTTAGGTTTCTCGTGACCTTGCATCTACTCGCAACAAACATACAGATAGACATGGAATAGGTAGAAATATCATTACACCAAAGATGAAAATAAACCACACAATAGTATTCTACGCGTTGCTATAAAAACGTAGGTTCGAGAACCACCAATATCAGAGATAAAACGTAGGAGATATGGATTTTCTAAGTTTTCTAAGTATTTTATATTATTTTTACACTTGAAAACATTTTTTAGATATTTCCCACCTTTTTATTTGTTTCTTTAGAAGAAGGACGACAAACACTATTTTTAAAAAGTTCGGGGGCCAAATATTAAAAACAGGACCTATTGGCGATATTCTTTGAATAAGTGTGGATGGCGGGTTGATTTCTAGAAACCCTAGGTACTCTTTTACAAAGTAGACACGATCGAAGGGGTATAGGTGAATTCTGGCCGCCCAATCCTGTAACACCCCAGGTGTTACTCAGGGTTTCTCCTCAGTATCCACATTGTGACCATTATCACATGTGCTTTAGTTGGAGCAAAAGGCACCAATCTTGAGGAGCTAAAACTTAATCAAGTCTTTTTCACCTTAAGAACCATGCTGTGACCATATGAAGCTTAAGGAAGAAAGAAAATGCCAAAACCCTAACAACCCTTTCTAGAGGGCAATGGAGCACTGAAAAGAAAACTCAATAAAGACCAAGAAAACTACATTGTCATGACTTGGGCCAATTATAAAAGTTGTAATACACTAATTAAGCTACAAAAAAATAGTCAGAGAGTTTGCCCAAAAGAATTTTTCAAAATCCCCAAACAAGCCATTCAAGTGGAGGCCTTCTATAGAAATCAGAATTTCAGATTTCTGAAATTCAGCCCCCTCACCCAAACTCGAGCGCGTTCACCATGATCCCTAATTCAAAACCGTGAGCCCCCATTCACAAATATGAGCTAAACTAACCCCTCTACCACATATCTGAAGATGGCATTGGGATTTTGGCCTTAGACACGACAAAACCAAGGATTTGCCTTGGGCTCGGGCTGTGAGACAGATCCTACTTGAGTGCTCCATAGCTCTAAAACCAGTAGGCCAAATCCTTTGACCACCACAAAAGATCAGTAGCTTAAGGGAAGGGGAAGAGGTTTTGTGCACTGACCAAGGCAAGAGCAGGCATGGACGAGTGACTACACGCGCCAGAACTCTGGCAGAAGCAACGCGCACACGTGTTTGACCCTGGTCAGCACGCCAGCGTTCGCCCAACCCGCGCGCGCTCGCCCCCGCGCACGGTCAAGTCCACTGCACGCCCTCCTCACACCTGCACCTATAAAGGCCATTAGTGAGAGCACCTAGAGGGGGGGGGTGAATAGGTGATCCTGTAAAACTTCAAAAACTTATAGCCACAAAAACTTGGTTAATTGTTAGCACAATAATTGCCAAGTGGCTAAAGAGGAATCCTCAACAAAACACAATAACCAACAAGGATCAATCACAGAGATGGCATGGTGGTTATCCCGTGGTTCGGCCAAGACCAACGCTTGCCTACTCCACGTTGTGGCGTCCCAATGGACGAGGGTTGCAATCAACCCCTCTCAAGCGGTCCAAAGACCCACTTGAATACCACGGTGTTTTGCTTCCTTTTTTTTCAATCCCGTTTGCGAGGAATCTCCACAACTTGGAGCCCCTCGCCCTTACACTTGAAATTCACAAAGAACACGGAGCAAGGGAGGGATTAGCAACGCACACAAGACACAAGAATCAGAGTGTCAACACGCACACAAATCGCAACAAGAGCTCGCAACACGACTCAATGAGTTCACAACTCCACAAGAGCTCTATATGCTATCACAATGAAACGAATGCGCGAAATCGATGTCTTGGTGCTTAGAAATGTTGTGGAGATGCTTGGTGTTCTCCTCCATGCGCCAAGGGGTCCCTTTTATAGCCC
This sequence comes from Zea luxurians, assembly GCA_029449295.1. Classification (NCBI taxonomy): domain Eukaryota; kingdom Viridiplantae; phylum Streptophyta; class Magnoliopsida; order Poales; family Poaceae; genus Zea; species Zea luxurians. Next base: position 1,635,240 of record JAOPSE010000143.1, read on the forward strand.
CAAGGCAGCTAGGAGCCGTTGGGAGCAATCTTGGAAGGCTGATCTTGCCTTCTATCGACTGGCGCACCGGACAGTCCGGTGCCCACCGGACACTGTGCGGTGCCCGATTTCCTTCCTTAAATAGCGAAGCCGACCATTGGCAGCCTGAGAGCCGTTGGCGCACCGGACATGTCCGGTGCACACCGGACAGTCCGGTGCCCCCTTCTAGCCGCTGGCTCGGCCACGTGTCCCGCGCAGATCGCGCGGCCGACCGTTGGCCCGGCCGACCGTTGGCCCGGCCGACCGTTGGCTCACCGGACAGTCCGGTGCACACCGGACAGTCCGGTGAATTATAGCCGTACGTCGCCGGTGAATTCCCGAGAGCGGCCAGTTCGCTCGAACCAGCCTGGCGCACCGGACACTGTCCGGTGCACCACCGGACAGTCCGGTGCTCCCAGACTCAGCAGATTCTTGGCTGCTCGAGCCAAGACATTTCCAATTGGATTTTTCCTGTTTCCAGCACTTAGACACAATACATTAGTCCATAAAACAATGTACTAAGTCTGAGAAACATACCTTTATCCTTGATTTGTACTTTGTCCACCTCTTTACACTTAGGCACTTGTGTTGGACACTAAATCACCAAAACACTTAGAAATGGCCCAAGGGCACATTTCCCTTTCAATTAGCCCTTGGACATTCTTGCCTCAGCCTCGCACACTCGCCGCGCTCAATCACCGGAACATTGGCCGTGAACCTAGAGCTCCACCGCGACCAGCTCACCCCAGCCACCCCTCGCCCATGCCATCTACTCGGTTAGCTTCACCAGAGACCCGTGAAGCTTCCCAAACCCTCAGACCGAGCGCAACCCCACCGGAGGCACCGGACCACCCTCGCCAGACTTCCTCCGCTCACAGGAGAGTATGGACCGGGTAAGCCACTACACTATTTTCAAATTGAACTCTACCGCCGAGCCAACCAATTGAACTCTACCGCCGTATTTAGTCTGGACTCCTCGCCATCGATGAGCTCTTCCGCCCTCGCGCGCGGCCCGAGCGACTCCGACCACCTTCGACCACCATCAACCCATCGACATGTTTGCCAGGACCTCCCCGACCTCCGTGGACACTTCACTGGAGCTAGATCACCGCCGGTAAGCCCCGCCGCCCTTTCTTCCGTCGCGGTTACTATTTCGGTGAGGTTAGGAGCGCGGGTTAGATAGTTCACAAGCCTGGGGGGTTTCTGCAATGTCAGTGACTCAGCTGAATAGTAGCTCAAGGACCTATCTATAAAAAACGCAGGAAAAATACGCCAGGGACCCAAGCGCAAAGTGGAATTCCTTTTCCATTTAAAATTCAAATCCTTTTTAATCACCAGCAGATTTAGAAAAAGCATAACTTGAGTATTATTCATCCAAAATTTGTCAAATTAATTTTGCTAGCCTTTGCATAATGTAATCTACCAAGTAAAAATAGCAGAACACATATTTCCTATATTACTTTTTAGAGTATTGATTAAAATAGAAAAACCACTTAAACATTGGAAATAAGAAAAATGGTAGAAAAACTTTTAGACTAGGCTTGAGAAAATTTATGGAGATGCTTGACCAATAGTTACACTGTCTAAAAATGTTAAGTACCCCAGTACCCAAGATTAAACAATTTTTATCCCTTAGGATATGTTTTCACCCAAACCTTGGAAAAATAGAAAAGGGCATTAAAAATGGAAACCAGAGAGCAATATTATTTTTCCTAGCATGATTAAGTGATAAAGTTCATGGTAAAAATATATGGAACCCTAGTCCAGTACTGATCTAGAAGTTATGTTTTTATTTAGGTATTGAGTACTTAAGAAAGATAATGATTAAAAATAATACGACATATGCAACAGTGATAAGAAAATTTTAGTAGACCCTTGACCACTATTGTACCACTGTAAAAATAGTAACCACCCTAGAACATCACAGTAAGTGGGTTAAACAAATAAAACTAGGAAATTGCCAATACCTAAAAGAATTAAAAAGAAAGACTAAAAGTGGGAAACAGTGAGCAACCCTATTTTTCCCTAAGTACTTATGATGTGTACTGTGAGGGAAAAATATAAAACTAAGGTAGTTGTGCAGTAAAATATACCCCACCCCCTACCCCATGAGAAAGATTATATATTCCAAGAAAATCATATAACCCATCCCCTTTAAGTAAAAATAACCAACTTTAGGAATGATTGCTCTTGCGCAAAGAAGAAACTAGAAAAATTGGAAAATCTATTGTTTGACATTTTTCAAATAGAGTGGTAGTAGAAAGCACCCACTAAGCCCCCAAACTTAGAAAATCAACATTAATTAACCATTACGTATATTTGGCTAAAAATTGGCATAGAAGCATATTATCACCCACAAACACCAGCAAAAATAAGTATTAGGGCAGAAGCCATTTCTACTCAAGGGTTGTAGTTCAAAGTACCCCTCTGCCCTAGATTTTAATATTTTTGTATAGAGAAAACCACTTCCATTTTAGGCCTCAATTTTTGAGACAGACTTGTGTAAGCCAATAGGAAGCCACTTTAATTGATTTAGGATTTTTGGAAATTTCTAAAATAGAGGCGTAGTTCAACCTACCCTATAAAAGACCTTAAAAGTTGAAAAGAGGAAGAAATCATTGAAACCTAGTATGGACTTTAGACATGTACAAATGGATAATTACGTTGCATTCATACTCATATATTTGCATTCATTAGATTGCAATCTCGCGGACGAAGAGTACGTCTTGATCCAAGAGCCAGAGGGACAGCAAGAAGAAGCTCGGGAACCAGCTCCCGAACTTGTCGCTAAAGAATCTCCCGCTGCACCCGCAATTGAAGGCAAGCCCCGATTATATGTAGTTCAAATCCCTCATATAAACAGTTACGCAATTGAAGGCAAGCCCCGATTATATGTAGTTCAAAGTACCCCTCATATATATATATATATATATATATATATATATATATATATATATATAATATTTTACTACACTTAATGATTGTAGGTTTGTAATGTGCACTTAAGTGTAGGAGTTGGTTGAAACCCAAGTTGTATGAACTCAAGATTCCTTTTTGAGATGGATACTAGTATGCTAGGTCGAGTAGCCGCTTTGCTAATTAGGGATCTCGGTAGAAGTCGAGTGATTTTTCTAGCACTCGCGCGAGGTTAGGAATTGATTGTATTCATCTTGGTAATGGGATCTTTGATGGTCTATGGACATGGATCCAGGGTGGATGTCTTGTCTATGAGACAGGAATGGAATTAAGGATTAATGTGCGGATACCTGAGTCAAGCGTTTGAAAGTACTAAACACATATCAGGAAATATGGTAACCGGGAAGTATAGTACCTGACGCGGACATTATCCCTTACTTGTCCTAAGACGAGGTCTCCCATGCTAGCTATGGTGGGTGCAAGTATAGCCATTGCACGGTGGCAGCCAGGGTCAGTGGGGCATTACATGCCAAGGCGGTGAGCCCTGGCCGCGAACGGGGAATCGATGGGGACGGCTGACGTGTGTGGGTACGGAGTGCCCCTACATATCGTGTGTTTAGGTTTACCTTGCAAGGTTAAAAACTCGATTCGAATCATCAGCTTCTCGCAGCTAATGAGACTGCTTGACCCCTTGTACTGTATCGAGTAGAAAGTGAAATGAGGTTCTTGTGATAACATGTTGATTGCACTAAATGATTGTTACCATGTATGTTTAGAGAGGTGCAAACCTAGCATAATTAAAGATACTAGAACTGGAAAAGTTAAAACTGTTTTTAGACTCAGCTAGTGCTTTTGGCAAACCAAACCCCCTCAGCCAAACAACTTCATGGTCTAAAGGTAGAGGAGTAGACTTCTCACACCAGGTAAGTCTAGCTGAGTATTAGTATACTCAGCCTTGCTTGTGGCATATTTTTTTCAGGTACACTGCAGGACATGATTCATGGTGTGACTTGGCCTTCCACCTTACCATCGGGTTGGATGATCAAGTGGGATGTCGCCTCGGCAAGAGAGGACCAGAAGGAGTAGTGGACCAGGCCTTGCCCTATTCCTCAGTACCGTCGCTATTGATTATCCGCTGTATTATTAAAAACTTGTTATCTTTTATCACACTCTGATTTATGTAATAACTTAAGTACTTTAATTTGTGGTTTCATGTTTATTATATTCAGTCTCACCATCGTATGAGCTAATGGTATTCGATCCTTGGTAAGTGGCTCTATTGGACGAGATCCGAAGAACTAAACGGTTTATTCCGGTTTAAGTGTGTTGCTGCCTTAAAGGTGCAATTGGGCACTTAAGCTGGAATAAATCGAGTGGTTCTGCCACAAATCCAACATCTGCGACCATAATTAGATCATAACCTTTATGAACCAGTGCACGATCCTAGTCGTAGGATGAGATACACGACACCAAATCAACCCCGAGCCACTATGCTACCTGAGCCGTCGATCGTAAGATGTGCGGCTCAGACTCCTTTACTCGAAGCGGTACATAACAGATCTAATCTTAGTCGCTCGTTCTAGATCTAACAACCAGGACCCCTCATCACTCCTTTGGTTGCCTAGGCACAGCGGCACAGCTTTGGCCGATGGTGGTGCGATGGCCGGAGCAAGCATCCATCGATCTCGCGCACAAAACTCCATCCCGAGGCCGCTACATGATGCTATGAACATGCCAAACTTCTGGACCAAGGATTTACTAGCGATAGCGTCGTGGCGAGGTCGGACCACGGCGGGCAGCGACTCTACTGCTCCGATGAGCAATTTGGTGCACATGGGATGGCCCCGGGCTCAGGTGTTCCATATGCAGGCTTCTACGGACCTTAGGAGATGACCCCGTACACTTTACCGAGGGGTGGGTATGTCGACGAAGAGCTAAGAATGGCGTGTGGCGGCCCGATTCTTCTTTCCGCGACGACGATGATAAACTTGACTCCCGGTGGCTCTCATGTGCTATGGTCTGGTGAGTATGGGCGGGCACGGAGGCTCGGTATTTATACTCCCAGGCCGGAGAAGATAGATAGGGACGAGGAAGCAACGGCTTGGCGAAATCAGTGTAGGATCCATGGCATCCGTTGTTCCGAGTCCGATGCAGGGCGTAGAGGGAGAACCATCTCGCCATTTGGGCCCACACGCCAGCTGTGGACCTGCGAGTTCGCATGAGTTGTCTGGCTGGGCAGCAGACCCCATCGATCAGTGACTCAGGCCGACACGCGTTGATGATGTTGGGATGCGGGAGATAGGAGGTTGGGCCGGTGCGGTGAAACGCTGCTGCCTGCTGGTAGTGATTTGGGCTGGCTGTGTGGGATTCGGCCCAGCGCAGGTATGCCTCTCTTTTCTTTTCTTTTCTGTTTTATTTTTCTTTTTCCTATTTTTAGTTTTCAATTTCAATTCCAGGTTGGGTTTTCAAATCCAAACCATATTTGAATGCACAAAGAAACTCCAATATGAAATGCAACAGTATTTTATTATTTTATTTATTCATTTATTATTCCTATTTAAACAAATGTTTCAAGTATGAATTATATATTATTCCTTATAGAAAATTAGTAAATTTTGAATGTGGAATAAAATTGTAATTTAATTCATAATGAATAACCATCAATTATTTATTTTAGGAGTGAATAACTTCAAAGGTGAGGAATCCATGTTTAAGAGATATTTTACTTCTTAATCTTTTGAAGAAACTTTTATATACTATTTATTTAATAGGGAACATGCTTTCACCGATAAAACATAGTCTTTAAAACAAATTATGATTTTATTTTTCTAACATCTAACTAATACTCTAAACTATGTTTTAAGGGTTTACACCTCGAATATGTAGGTCAACAGGGACCGTGACTGTAGCAAATGACCCAGAAAAAGCAGGGACACGTGCTATAGCCCAGGCCACCAGAACACTTGGCTTGGCTTTTCCGGTGGCGGTGGGAATTGACGGAGCAGAGTGGAGTCCACTGTCCTGTCCACCAGACCACCACACACCTCTTCTCCTAAACCCACCCCCACCCTCCAGTTCCCAGCGCACCGCACCACCGATGGGCACGGCCGTCCGCCTGCAGCTGGTCTTCCGCCCACCCGCTGCTGCTTCTCCTTGCCGTCGTCGTCCCTCATCAGGTCATCTGATTTGGAGACGGCGTCTAGATTACCCAAGATCATCCTCGTCCCGGCGGCCCCAGCAACCGCAATCCTCCAGCACCGCCATCCGTGAGAGCAAGCAGCAGCAGGTGACACTGAAGCTGACGTACCTGGAGATCAACAGCTGGGTGTGGGAGGTGCAGCAGCAAGGCCAAGCCCCCGTGCGCATCCTGGTGGACCCCGTCCTTGTCGGCAACCTCGACTTCGGCGCGCCCTGGCTGTTCGACGGCGCCAAGAAGAATCCCAAGGTGAAGGCCCTCGGGGTGGACGACCTGCTGCTGGCGCCGGAGGCGAGGCCGGACGTGCTGCTCATCACGCAGAGCCTGGACGACCACTGCCACGTCCGGACGCTGACGCAGCTGTCGGCCAGGGCGCCTGACCTGCCGGTGGTGACCACCCCCAACGCGCAGCCAGTGCTCGCATCCCTGCCCACGCCCTTCCGCCGTGTCACCTACATCGAGCCCGGCCAGTCCACCGCCGTCAACCAGCAGGTCCGGGTGCTGGCCACCGCAGGCCCCGTCCTGGGGCCGCCGTGGCAGCGCCCCGAGAACGGCTACATCCTCATGGCCGCAGGTGAGGAGAGCGGCCCCGGCCTCCTCTACTACGAGCCGCACTGCGTGTACGACAGGTCCTTCCTGGAGGAGAAGCAGCTGCGGGCCGACATCGTCATCACGCCGGTGGTGAAGCAGCTCCTCCCGGCCAACTTCACCCTCGTCTCCGGCCAGGAGGACGCGGTGGACCTGGCCAGGCTGCTGCGAGCCAGGTACGTGGTACCCATGAGCAACGGCGACGTGGACGCCGGCGGACTCCTGGCAACCGTGCTCACCAAACAGGGGACGACGCAATCCTTCAAGGCCCTGCTGTCGGAGGCGCTTCCCGAGGCGCAGGTCCTCCACCCCACGCCCGGCGTGCCGCTCCAACTGCAGCTGGACTGGACATCATAGATGGTGGGCAATGAGGGCATCCATCCCCAGCCACAATCATACCATTCTCGGAGTTTATATAAGTGCACATATATATATAAGAAGCCACACCCAGAATAGTGATTAAGCTCGTGAACGTAACTCCTGTAACTTTTATTCATTGCTTAAGCTCTCTACAAATGATCCACATACATACAAATACATACATGCATACGTGCGTACATACATTCGAGTTGAATTGAACAACAAAAGATTTGGAGACAAGGCAAAAAAATAGCTCAACGGGGCAAACCACCAAAGAGCACACAGCATTCAAGAGCTCCCAGCGTGCTCTTCTCCAACCCACAAAGAGTTTCCAGACTTGATGATGCCTGTAATGGTAAATGGGCAAACTTATCGGTGTGTCCCGCCTCTCCTCCTGGAGGACGAGGATGCAATGCGTGCCCGAGGAAGACCCAGAATAGCCACCAGCCCACCGATGAAAGATGCACCGGCTGCCACCGCAAAAGCAGGTGCATTCCCACCGCCGAACAGCTGATCCCATGGGCCACTCCCAAGCGACACAATAACCTACAGCAGGTGCCAGTTAGTGATATATATCCCCAAAAAGCTGCATCATCATCTATCCTGACTCTAGTTCAACTTACTCCAATCCACTGTCCTTTTGTCATGCTGCAGTTTACCAATTTACGTCTTGAGTACTCTTTCCTTTTACACACACAAGTTTTTCAGGGATTGATTTGTACCAATGCAGGCCACTGTTTCTTTAACACAAACAGTACAAACACACATTCTCTGTGCCTTGCAAGGCTGACCCTAATTGTGAACCTAGCCTTTTCTGCTAGCTTATATTCATTATATAGCCGTCGGTTTGTTCAGCTATTTTCCATCACAACTAAGTCTTCAATTTTCTTGGTGGAATTGTGCAACAAGAAGGGGAATGAAAACCTGATCGCTTTTCTAAACCTAAGGTTGGTTTTCAACATATGCTGGTTCGAATTTAGAGTTTTAGACCTTCAGTTCCATCAATAGGCTAATTATGGGTGTTCACTATTGACTCAGGAATATCTTGGCCCCATGCCATCATTTATGAATCGTTTGCTTTCACTTCAATTAGAGGTCAGTAGCACACATCGAAGCTTCGTTTGCATTGTGAACTGTTCAAATACTTCAATATCTCAAGTTGGTACCAGACCTGCCAATTGTTTCCTCGATTTGGTTTCGTCTTACCTTTTGGAGAAGACAAAGATGATCTCACGTGTGGATATTATTCCTGTGACCTTGGGTGCACATGGTTCTTTAATGAGGGCCCATATTTTTTATCAAAGAGGAATTTCACTCAAGGTGGAGATTGTTAGATTATCAGCCGAAATCTAGACTATCCATGAAATTTTCTCCAATAGGGAATCCACATGTTGAGAACTGAGATACAGCCATTGCGATTGCAACACCACTGCTTCTATGCCATTCGATTATATAGTTTTATTTTTCTCGAACTCTTAGGAGAGTTGCATATTTATATTAAAGGGACAGGAAAAGGGGTGAAGAACCCCGTGCAATGCAACCTACTTATCAATTATATAGTGATTTCACTGTCGTGTGCTTCTTGTTCTTTGTCTAATGTTTGACTATGTGGCCATGTGTTACACTGAAGGTCAAATCTGGTATCTGGTATATCTATAATTTGGCACTATATAAATGGAATATATAGAGAAGAGCATGTCTAGTGCAGTGGTGAGAGCTGTCTCAGAGTCACCAGATCAACGGTTCAAAATAGCCTCTCCTCATTTGCAGAAGGGAAGGCTTGCCTCGGCTTATCCCTTCCCTAAACCCACTCATGTGGGAGCTTCCGACACTCATAAATAGAAGATATAGACACAACATCATTTGCATTCATTGTACACTAAGAATATAAATAATTTGTAAAAACAGGTTCTAGAACCAATAATCATTTCGAGCAAGTGTTACTAGGTAAGGATTACTTGGATCCATTATCTACTGGTCAGTGCGAGTCAATTACACTACGACTGGACTCCGGATGTGCATAGGACTGAACCAAAGCCAAGTAAAAAAAAACTTCAAAGGTAATTTACCTGTGGTATGACAATAGCTAAATTGAGAATACCCATTGCTAGGCCTGCAAGCAGAAACAGAGTTTTAAGAAGTGCGATCATGATGATAATACAAACTCAAAATGGACATACCTTGGCCAAGACCGAGATTTTCAACACGACTAGCAGCCATTGCATATGGTATACTGTATGTGATCTGCAAATAAGGAAATGAACTGAATATACTACATGGAGAATATATGACAGACCTGAAAATGGACAGAAATCATTATGATGAAAAAGAAAAAACAGTCTTTTACTCACCGCCAGGGGTGCCCCTAAAATTGTAAAAACCACCAAAGAAGCAACGACAATGCCAGTCGGAGGTGCACCACTGGATGGATAATCCATGTTCTTTGCAACATATGTTATTACAAGCATTGCCAAGAAGCACAAAGTCATTAGAATATTGGAGACACCCCATACAAGTCCAGCTCCCCACTTCCTACATAACTTTTCTAGCACAACAGATGTGAACCCAAGGACGACAGAGTTGAGCATTAGACCAAAAGAACCCATTCTCACACCATCATGGTACCTTTGGGTCTCTCCTGGGTTGTCTGGGCTTCCTCGATAGATTTCTCGGCCCATCCAATCAGTATCAAAGAGGGTAAAAGGAAACCATGCAATCCAAGTAAGGGCAGTGACAATTAAGACCATCCAAATTGGTAGGGTGAAGTATCTTAATGACCCAAAAAGTTCCCAGAGGAAAGCTTCCTGTTCAGCACCTGGATTTTGTGCTTCATCACTTCCAAAAGTTTGAGGTTCTTGCACGGATGTTACAGTAGTGTACGTTGTGATGACCAGAACAATAATGTCAAGAATAAAGGCAGACTTAAGGTTGGCACAACTGATGCCGCAGGACTCTGTAACAGTGAAAGGAAATATCGAATACCATCCACTGTATGCTCCGGTGGCATATCCAAGTATGTTTCCCAGGGCCATGAAGAGTGAAAAGTATGCATTAGCGATCCGAGTCCTCCTTGGGTCATTCTCTGCCACATGAAGGGTCAGAAGGGAGTCATTTATTTCTGAGTTCTTGTTTTCCCTTTTTGATAAACAACAGTGGAAACCCATAAGAAATTTAGGGCTAGCTAATTTCCCCCTGGGTCCCCAAAGATTTAAGTTTACAAACTAGCCCTTAAGGTGAGCGCAGGCTCCGGCCAGAATTGCCAAACTGAAAATTTACCTAAGTGGAAAACAATCATCTAGGAGTATAAGTATTTATATTTTACAAAAGAAAAAACTGTGCTACCACTAGGAACACATAGTAATGTCACATCAGATGTTGCCTCTTTGCGTACAAGCTGATAGCAGCCACAGGCCAATCTGAGCCTTGCAATTATTAACGAGGGCCCTTTAAATACCTGTCTGTTTGCAAAAGTTGCCGACCGACCATCCTCCTATGATTCAAAACTTGGAATAATAATGGAGTAACCCCTGAATATCTCTCTCCCTATGTATTAATGTATAGTATGTAGGCCTACCGCTAGCACAGCATGAAAGCGATCCCCTGACCTGCCTGAGAAAGGATTGACACATTGTTATTTGCTTGTTGCCGAGGTCTCCAAAAAATCTGATGCTAATACCGTGCCAGCTCGCAAGGCAACTGCCACTCATCATAATTTGGAGCTTTGGCACTCGTGTAAAATGAGCAGGTAGGCACGGCGAGCAAGGTCGCATCGGAGCAAAGAATCTGGTGCTAAAGGGGAAAACGACAGGAAGATAGAGGAGGCTCTTGTTCTCATGCAAATACGCACTCCGACTCGGTACATTCATCATATACTTGTGTGATGTGATGTGGTGAAGGAACGACCGCCGCAGAGAAACAAATATCGGAGGCCGTTTTCCGCTTGGCCCCTCGTGATATGCCAAATTGCTTTGTTTTTTAGCTACGCGACGCATGGCATCATCAGGCAGGCAAGCAAGGAAGGCAGGTGTGAGTTGGCGAGATTTTAATTTTAATAATTATTATAACGCTAAAGCAAAAAAAAAATCTAAGGAAGGATCGCGTGCGGCGCAAGCGAAATCGGATGCGTGAATTGAGTGAGCCAGCAGGAACCGAGGAAGTGTCCCGTCCTGGATCGAAGCAATCTAGAGCAGGCAGTTGCACAAGAGAATTTGCAATCGCATTCTAAAATAAGCTCCTCTCCGTCGTCTAAATGAATTGAGGACGACGAGAAGTGAGACGGACGGTTGCCTACCTGTGAGGTCGGCGAGGAACGCCCTGCAGGGCCCCTGCGTGCCGTTGTTGCCCACGTCGAGCAGCCAGAATCCTACAAGGTAGACGCAGATGGCGCCGAGGCGCGTTGAGCCCGGGGTGACGTCGTCGCCGAAGAGTCGGCCGAGGTCAGCGGAGAAGCCGACGGTGAGCACGGCTGCGGCGATGCACGCGGCGCCGGCGGCGATGAAGGGCCTGCGGCGCCCGAGCGGCGAGGCGGCGGGGCCGATGCGGTCGGAGAGGTGGCCGACGAGGGGCTGAACGAGGAGGCCGGACAGCGGACCGCACAGCCAGACGAGACTGGCAAAGGCGTGCGGGATGCCCAGCTCCTGCACGTACGGGGTCAGCAACGACAGCTGCAGCGCCCAGCCGAACTGCACCCCGCAGGCGACCGACGCCGCACGCAGCAGCTTCCGGAGGGGCACCTTCCGCGGCGGGGTTGAGGTCGCCGCCGGAGCCGTGCGCGGCGGCATCCCGCTTGACTCGCCGCGAATCGAATCGCTGAGTTGTTTTGATTTTTTGGTTCGAATTCAATCCAGGGGGTCAGAAGAGGAGAGGACTCGGGGGAGAGTAGTAGAGCTAGAGTGGATGGAGGTGGAGTTATATTGCTCCAGTTTGTTTTTGCTTTTCGCAGCTTCTGGCCACCAAAAGCTATTGCGGACTGTCAAACATTCAGTTTTTCAGTCAGCTTCTATAAAACTCGTTTGGATAAAAACCATTCAAAATTAATATAAACATATAATCGGTTGAGTCATCGCAATAGTAGTAATCCGTCACTTTATAGATCCTGAGCCCTATGGATAACTTTATTTTCCTCCACACGTAATCTTAATGATACTCAGATTCTCTACACAGCCAGATTCTCCCCACAGCTAGATTCTCGAAAAAGCTGGTCAGAAAAAAGCTGAACCAAACAGGTCCATTATCTCTCGTACCCTTTTGAGGGCGGACAGCTAAAAGAACGTCCAAACTAGCTCCAAAACAGATATTAGTCAAGAGTGACGGTTCTTACTCCAACAGCTCCCTCATTCTTCTCAAAAAATCGTGTCCCGCATCCGCAGCCTCCTCTCCCTCATATTTTGGTGTGTTCCATCCATCCTCAATCCATTCCTCAACGTATTGGATCATTCACAGCCTCTCGACTAGAGATGTCAATGGGTACCCGACGGGTTTTACCCGATATGAAGGCGGGTACGGGATGATTTCTCTACCCGCGGGTATGTTAATTGGTAAAAACCTCTACCCATAGGTAAAATATACCCACATCAATACAACTATAACCATCTATTAGATTCCATCTTAGCTAAAATAAAACCCTTCTCTAGCTATCATTTGTCTAGATACCAAGTTATGTAATCATATGATTATTATATGTGAAGTTGAAGCTGTTTTTATATGTTTATTTAATATTTTGAGTGATTGGTATATTGGTGTCGGGTACCGTAATTAGGGGTTGTCGGGGACCATAATTAGGGGTACCCTCAAGACGCCTAATTCTCAGCTGGTAACCCCCATCAGCATAAAGCTGCAGAGGCCTGATGGGTGCGATTAAGTCAGGGATCAGTCCATACGAGCGACTCGATCACGCCTCGCCCGAGCCTAGCCTCGGGCAAGGGCAGCCGACCCTGAGGTGTTTTCCGTCTCGCCCGAGGCCCCCTTTTACGGCAGACGCATCTCCGGCTCGCCCGAGGCCTTGCCTTCGTTAAGAAGCAACCCTGACTAAATCGCCGCGTCGACCGACCAAGTCACAGGGGCATTTAACGCAAAGGTGGCCTGGCACCTTTATCCTGACACGCGCCCCCTGGCAGAGCCGAAGTGATCGCCGTCACTTCGCCGCTCCACTGACCGGTCTGACAAAAGGACAGCTCCGCCTACGCCATCCCGACTGCAGTGCCACTTGACAGAGTAAGACTGACAGGCAGTCAGGCTTTGCCAAAGGCGCCATAGGAAGCTCCGCCCGACCCAGGGCTCGGACTCGGGTTAAGGCCCCGGAAGACGGCGAACTCCGCTCCGCCCGACCCAGGGCTCGGACTCGGGCTAAGGCCCCGGAAGACGGCGAACTCCGCTCCGCCCGACCCAGGGCTCGGACTCGGGCTAAGGCCCCGGAAGACGACGAACTCCGCCTCGCCCGACCCCAGGGGTCGGACTCCGCCCTGGCCTCTGCCGAACAACCTCCGCCTCGCCCGACCCAGGAGCTCGGGCTCGGCCTCGGCCATGCAGGACAGACTCGACCTCGGCTTCGGAGGAGCCTCCACGTCGCCCGACCTAGGGCACAAGTCCGCCACGTCAACAGGAAGCGCCATCATCACCCTACCCCGAGCCGACTCGGGCCGCAGAGAACAAGACCGACGTCCCACCTGGCTAGCTCCGCCAGATAGGCAATGATGGCGCCCCGCTAGACCCATGACGACGGCGGCTCTCAGCTCACTTACGGAAGCAGGAGGACGTCAGCAAGGGCCCAACCGCTCCGACAGCTGTCCCTCCTCCAGGCTCCGTTGCTCCTCCGACAGCCACGACACCACACCAGCTGGGTGCCTAGATCTCTCCGGCTGCCACCTTGGCATGTACTTAGGGCACTAGCTCTCCCCCGCTAGACACGTAGCACTCTACTACACCCCCATTGTACACCTGGATCCTCTCCTTACGCCTATAAAAGGAAGGACCAGGGCCTTCTTAGAGAAGGTTGGCCCCCGCGGGAACGAGGGCAGGGGCAGGCGCTCTCCTGGGGCCGCTCGCTCCCCTCACCCGCGTGGACGCTTGTAACCCCCTACTGCAAGCGCACCCGACCTGGGCGCGGGACGAACACGAAGGCCGCGGGATCTCCACCTCCCTCACGACTCGGCTCCGGCCACCTCGCTTCTCCCCCCTTCGCGCTCGCCCACGCGCTCGACCCATCTGGGCTGGGGCACGCGGCACACTCACTCGTCGGCTTAGGGACCCCCCGGTCTCGAAACGCCGACAGTTGGCGCGCCAAGTAGGGGCCTGCTGCGTGTTGACGAGCAGTTTCCCGTCAAGCTCCAGATGGGCAGTCTCCAACGACCTCTCCAACCCGGGACGATGCTCCGTTTCGGGAGCCTCGAGTTCATGTCTTTCGACGGCAGCTACGACATGATACTCCTTCCACCGCCGCGCGACGGCGACAATGGTGGCCGACAGCCCGCCCGCCGGCGGCGGAATCGACGACGTCTTCCCCGCGTGGGGGAAGAACATCATTCGAGCTCGCCCCATCCTCTCCCTCGCCATCGGAGGAGGAGGCGGGGCAACCAGGGCCGAGCGGGAGGCTGCGCTCCGTCGGTTGTCGAGCGAGTCGACATCCCCAGCGCCCCAACGGAGGACGCGTCGGGCGTCACCCTCGCGTTTGAGGCGAAGGCGAGTGCCGTCCCCCGCAACACGCCAACCCCGAGCAAGTGGACGACGCCAGCACGCTCACGGAGGGCCTGCAGGACGTCGCCCTCGTACCCAAGACGACGACGGCGCGATCAGCCCCCGATGTGACTTCGTCGCTCCTCGTCGACGAAAAGGTACCGACTGATTCCCATCTTTCGTCATTTCGACTCGACCTCAACCCGCCTAGCGGCCTCGCTCTGGCGGGCGCTCACGTTGGGGCGAGTGCAACCTCTCTTGGGTTTCGTGTGCGGTCGCCTTGGGACCGATTGACGGGCGTCTCGACCTACGGGCCCTCTGTAGCACCCAAAAATTCTAACTAGGGATTTGACATGACGTTCATACAAAGAAAACATCATAGTAGAAAAGCCCCTCAATCTATTTGCTAAAATGGTGAATTCCTCGCAAGAACCCTATGATCAAATTTCCTTTTTGGAAATATTTAAATTAATTATTGAGACAGATTATACACTACTTAGAGTAGGTGGGTATTAATTTGTGAATGAACATTTAGTTAAAAAAAATATTAGAATTATGTGTGTACACTACATGATTGAAATAGTGGTCAAAATGGCTAAAATAGTTTATGAACATGTATAAAAGTGACCTGCATTCTCATGCTGGATATTTTGTAATGTTGCATATAATTTGAAATTTTAGAATCAAATCATATTTAAAGTAGAATCCAGAATTTAAATGCATAAAGGAAAACAGAAATAAAAAGGAGAAAGGAAACTACCAAGTTGGGCCAGCTACCCTGCTTTCGGCCCATATTCCCTCAGCCTCGGCCTGGTGGGCCAAATAAGCAACCACGCGGCCCATGCGGATCCTCCGCTGCGCTGCTTCATCACTGACACGTCGGGCCCGCGATTCAGCCACTCCGCGCCGTAGCTCGTTCTTGCGCGTTTCGCCCTCGGTCACAGACCAGCGGGGCCCGTTGGCCGGCCACCTAATCGTTGTGCCTCTCTGGGTCCGTGGGCCCGCCCTGTCGGACTCGTCCCCTTCCCCAAGTCCACGGCAACGAAATCGCCGCCGCCATCCGCGCAACAGAATTACGCGCAAACTGTGCGGGCGCTGACACGGAGCACTCGCTATATGGTTGGGCGGCTTCGGGGTATAAAGCTGAAACCATCCTCGTCAGCCATCGTGGCCGCGACACCAGCTAGCGCCACCGCTCGCCCTAACCAACGGGAACCAAGCCGCCGTAGCCGTCCACGCGTTCGCGACCTCCGCAGTCTCGGGACCTTGTCCGAGGTTGCTACTGGGTACCTCGGGGAGGGACTACTTGGCTTCACCGGGTGAGCCGTGACCTCAAACCCTCCAGATTGTTCGCCGTCGCGCAGCGACGCTATGAATCCGCCGTGCGCCGTGGCCGGGCTTCATCCGCACTTCAATGCCGGTAAGAATATATCCATTGTGATCGTGATGCCGTGCACACCGTGTAGCTCCGTTTAATTTGACTATGGTGCTCGGGTGGTCGGATTCGTAGACCGACGATCTCGCCGCCGCGCGGTGGCTTTGCTCTGGTGGTCTGCTGCTCGGGGTAGACGATGGATTAGAGCCGTCCGATTTATGTTGTGCGGTGGCGATAAGTTGTGCAGATGCGTTTTGGCTATAGCGTTCGTGGATCGTTGGATCTTCAGCCAACGTGCAGGATTACACGAGCGCATAACGATTCGAGTGTTGATCTGGGCCGTGCGTTTCGGATCCTACGGCCGTTATAGCGTACCGTTTCATTACAATAAAGATCTAATCCTAACCATCGGTTGGTGATCCAACAGCCCTGGATGCTAGATACCCCTTCGCCGTGGGAGTTTTGCGTAAGAACCCTCGGGTTTCAGTAAAATAAACCCGCCATCCGTACAACAGCGCCCTGTGTCTTAGAAATAATTGTGTTTTAGCCCCCTGCGCTTTGCAGTAATTGAGGCCCAGTCCGGAGTATTATAAAACAGAGAAAATAGTTTATAAATGGATTTTTTAATAGATAAATAAATGCTAGAACTTGTTTAAATCATAGAAAATCCATTTTTAGTCCAAATTAATCCATTCCACTTTCTAAAATTTTGAAATTTTATTCTCTACCACCTAGAGCCTCTGTTTTGTCATGAAAACAATTAGAAATTTAATCTCTCACTTAATCCATTTTAAGCACATAAAACCTTTGAAAATTCATAACTTCAAATCTATAACTCCAAAATTAATAATTCCTGTTCCTGTGATCTTATTTAAATATGTAGATTATTAATATGTATTTTGCATATATGTTTGGTGTAATGTTAATTTTGCCTATCCCATGTTTGTTTGTATTGCTACGACTAGCGTGAGGTCACGAGTCACCTGAAGATCATCCTGGTACCTGGAAGCTCAAGTCCCAGGCAAGTTGTGCCCTTGATCACTTCTTTTACCCACTCATGTTCTAATTAATCATAATGATCTGCATAGGTTAATTTTGATGGGACCCAATAGGATACCCTAGTTTGTCTATCTTTATACCTTGTTTACCACTGAACTTTCTAAGTAGTACTTGCTAGTGCTATATGTGGATTTGGGTATGGAGATACAATATTTATGATTACACTTTTGTTATCATTTGTTATTTACTGTTCATGATAAGATCATTATGTTAATTGGAACATGGAGAACCACCCGGGAAAACAGTGCTACCACAAGGGAGGAATGGGACCCCTTGGCTGATTAATTAGGAAAGCTAGTGGAAGACTACCTTACCCGAAAGGGGCAAGGGCAGTAGGGGAGTGGTCAGTGTAGGGAGGCCCTCGGGAGGATTTTGCTGCGATGGCGGTCCTGCAAGGGATTCCTGCATTGGAACTTCCTATAAACTGTAGCGGGTTTTCGGAAGCTAGTGGAACTTTGTAAAGGCCTCGTAGTGGATCCCTAGCCATTCACCTCGGTAGTGTCTAAGGGCCTTGCAAACCCTGGCGACATGGGATACACGACTTGTGGGTAAAGATGCGCAACCTCTGCAGAGTGTAAAACTGGTATACTAGCCGTGCTCACGGTCATGAGCAGCTCGGACACTCACATGATTAATTTATGGAACTAAATTCAATTTGTCATATGCATTGCATCGCAGGTGATGTTGTTACTTTTGTTCTACTATTTAACTGGGTTGGTATTTACTTATACTTAGCAATTGCTAATAAAATTTTGACCAACTTTAAAAGCAATGCTCAGCTCTAACCATCTCCTTTGGTAAGCCTTACACTTCACGTGAGCTCCCACCTTTGGCGAGTTCATGCACATTATTCCCCACAACTTGCTGAGCGATGAACGTATGTGAGCTCACTCTTGCTGTCTCACACACCCCACAGGTCAAGAACAGGTACCACCGGATGAGGCGCATGGAGGATGCTGTGATGAGTTCGTGAGAGGTCTAGGCCGTCGTCTCCCAGTCAACTTTGGGTTGCTGGACCGTTGTCTCCTTATAATGTAATTATTTATTTTGTATAGAACTCCTGTTATATATAAAGATGTGACATTCGATCCTGTGCCATGATTCATCATATGTGTGAGACTTGGTCCCAGCACACCTGGTGATTATGTTCGCGCCCGGGTTTTGGACCCCTAAAATCCGGGTGTGACAGAAGTGGTATCAGAGGAATGTTGACTGTAGGACGAAACCTAGATAGAACTGGACAACCATTCTCTACTTACCTTTGCTACTCTGATTCTGTTCTAAACTTTTCTTAATATTTTCTCGTCTATTTCCGCTTTACTCTGATTATTCTTACCTTTTCATTCTAAAGACAAATGTGGATTTCACACTTTGAAATCTTGTGCCTAAAATGACTTTTAGGAATAGGAGACCTAATCTTAGGAACAAAAACAAAACTATTTTTTTTATCTATGCACTTGAATGTTTGTTCTTATGATACTTGCCTGATTGAGTGTGATGAGTTGTGGAGTAATGTCCACAATTACATCTGCATATACATAATGCTTATAAAACTAACTAGACAAACTAGATTATCCCTCATTAAAGTATCTAGCCTAACAATATTCATCTCATCTTGAAAGATTCTATCTTACACTCATAGATCCATCTTAAAAGATTATCTCTTATCTCAATAGATTCATCTCACCTTGACATATTCATCTTACCCTAACAACTTTGCTTATCTCATCCTAAAGTAACAACCAGGATCTAATCCAAATTAATGAGATCTTATCTAGTCATAACAATCTAACTCAGATCTGATCTAATGTGATGGATTAATCTAACCTAACGAAGTCTAACCTTAAGTTGAGCTAACCTAAGGTCAATCACTTAACTAGTTGATAGTGGTAAAATAAATGAGACTCTACCTCTATAAAACATATTTTTAACTTATTGCACTCTGCACTAAATTAAGAACGACAGACCAACTCGTCCGTGAACAAACAACATGACCTACCTCACAGGCTACTTAGTACATTTGTCCTAAAAGCAAAGAAAAACTTTGTTCAAACCTACCTACCTCGTGTACCCCAGTTATCCTAATTACGTGTCCCTAATTCCGATAACAACTTCAAGAACGAAGATCGAAGATGATCGACCTCATCAATCAAGGAAGGATAAGATGCAAGCCAGATCTTCAAAGGAATCAAGATCCACAATCCGGGATGGAGTCTTTCTTTACCGTACTCTTTCTTACCCAAACCGCTCTATGCTTTAAAGACATATTTTACCATACACAATAAAGTGGATATACATACCCAAGCTTCCCTAATCACCTTCTAATTTGTATTATAAAACTTAAAAAAAAATGGGAATTAAAACCACTTGAAAACTTAAAACATAGACTACAAACCAAACTTATTGCAACCTCTTTCTTACAAATCTCGAGGACGAGATTTCTGTTAAGGGGGGTAGGATTTGTAGCACCCAAAAATTCTAACTAGGGATTTGACATGACGTTCATACAAAGAAAACATCATAGTAGAAAAGCCCCTCAATCTATTTGCTAAAATGGTGAATTCCTCGCAAGAACCCTATGATCAAATTTCCTTTTTGGAAATATTTAAATTAATTATTGAGACAGATTATACACTACTTAGAGTAGGTGGGTATTAATTTGTGAAGGAACATTTAGTTAAAAAAAATATTAGAATTATGTGTGTACACTACATGATTGAAATAGTGGTCAAAATGGCTAAAATAGTTTATGAACATGTATAAAAGTGACCTGCATTCTCATGCTGGATATTTTGTAATGTTGCATATAATTTGAAATTTTAGAATCAAATCATATTTAAAGTAGAATCCAGAATTTAAATGCATAAAGGAAAACAGAAATAAAAAGGAGAAAGGAAACTACCAAGTTGGGCCAGCTACCCTGCTTTCGGCCCATATTCCCTCAGCCTCGGCCTGGTGGGCCAAATAAGCAACCACGCGGCCCATGCGGATCCTCCGCTGCGCTGCTTCATCACTGACACGTCGGGCCCGCAATTCAGCCACTCCGCGCCGTAGCTCGTTCTTGCGCGTTTCGCCCTCGGTCACAGACCAGCGGGGCCCGTTGGCCGGCCACCTAATCGTTGTGCCTCTCTGGGTCCGTGGGCCCGCCCTGTCGGACTCGTCCCCTTCCCCAAGTCCGCGGCAACGAAATCGCCGCCGCCATCCGCGCAACAGAATTACGCGCAAACTGTGCGGGCGCTGACCCGGAGCACTCGCTATATGGTTGGGCGGCTTCGGGGTATAAAGCTGAAACCATCCTCGTCAGCCATCGTGGCCGCGACACCAGCTAGCGCCGCCGCTCGCCCTAACCAACGGGAACCAAGCCGCCGTAGCCGTCCACGCGTTCGCGACCTTCGCAGTCTCGGGACCTTGTCCGAGGTTGCTACTGGGTACCTCGGGGAGGGACTACTTGGCTTCACTGGGTGAGCCGTGACCTCAAACCCTCCAGATTGTTCGCCGTCGCGCAGCGACGCTATGAATCCGCCGTGCGCCGTGGCCGGGCTTCATCCGCACTTCAATGCCGGTAAGAATATATCCATTGTGATCGTGATGCCGTGCACACCGTGTAGCTCTGTTTAATTTGACTATGGTGCTCGGGTGGTCGGATTCGTAGACCGACGATCTCGCCGCCGCGCGGTGGCTTTGCTCTGGTGGTCTGCTGCTCGGGGTAGACGATGGATTAGAGCCGTCCGATTTATGTTGTGCGGTGGCGATAAGTTGTGCAGATGCGTTTTGGCTATAGCGTTCGTGGATCGTTGGATCTTCAGCCAACGTGCAGGATTACACGAGCGCATAACGATTCGAGTGTTGATCTGGGCCGTGCGTTTCGGATCCTACGGCCGTTATAGCGTACCGTTTCATTACAGTAAAGATCTAATCCTAACCATCGGTTGGTGATCCAACAGCCCTGGATGCTAGATACCCCTTCGCCGTGGGAGTTTTGCGTAAGAACCCTCGGGTTTCAGTAAAATAAACCCGCCATCCGTACAACATCGCCCTGTGTCTTAGAAATAATTGTGTTTTAGCCCCCTGCGCTTTGCAGTAATTGAGGCCCAGTCCGGAGTATTATAAAACAGAGAAAATAGTTTATAAATGGATTTTTTAATAGATAAATAAATGCTAGAACTTGTTTAAATCATAGAAAATCCATTTTTAGTCCAAATTAATCCATTCCACTTTCTAAAATTTTGAAATTTTATTCTCTACCACCTAGAGCCTCTGTTTTGTCATGAAAACAATTAGAAATTTAATCTCTCACTTAATCCATTTTAAGCACATAAAACCTTTGAAAATTCATAACTTCAAATCTATAACTCCAAAATTAATAATTCCTGTTCCTGTGATCTTATTTAAATATGTAGATTATTAATATGTATTTTGCATATATGTTTGGTGTAATGTTAATTTTGCCTATCCCATGTTTGTTTGTATTGCTACGACTAGCGTGAGGTCACGAGTCACCTGAAGATCATCCTGGTACCTGGAAGCTCAAGTCCCAGGCAAGTTGTGCCCTTGATCACTTCTTTTACCCACTCATGTTCTAATTAATCATAATGATCTGCATAGGTTAATTTTGATGGGACCCAATAGGATACCCTAGTTTGTCTATCTTTATACCTTGTTTACCACTGAACTTTCTAAGTAGTACTTGCTAGTGCTATATGTGGATTTGGGCCGGTATGGAGATACAATATTTATGATTACACTTTTGTTATCATTTGTTATTTACTGTTCATGATAAGATCATTATGTTAATTGGAACATGGAGAACCACCCGGGAAAACAGTGCTACCACAAGGGAGGAATGGGACCCCTTGGCTGATTAATTAGGAAAGCTAGTGGAAGACTACCTTACCCGAAAGGGGCAAGGGCAGTAGGGGAGTGGTCAGTGTAGGGAGGCCCTCGGGAGGATTTTGCTGCGATGGCAGTCCTGCAAGGGATTCCTGCATTGGAACTTCCTATAAACTGTAGCGGGTTTTCGGAAGCTAGTGGAACTTTGTAAAGGCCTCGTAGTGGATCCCTAGCCATTCACCTCGGTAGTGTCTAAGGGCCTTGCAAACCCTGGCGACATGGGATACACGACTTGTGGGTAAAGATGCGCAACCTCTGCAGAGTGTAAAACTGGTATACTAGCCGTGCTCACGGTCATGAGCAGCTCGGACACTCACATGATTAATTTATGGAACTAAATTCAATTTGTCATATGCATTGCATCGCAGGTGATGTTGTTACTTTTGTTCTACTATTTAACTGGGTTGGTATTTACTTATACTTAGCAATTGCTAATAAAATTTTGACCAACTTTAAAAGCAATGCTCAGCTCTAACCATCTCCTTTGGTAAGCCTTACACTTCACGTGAGCTCCCACCTTTGGCGAGTTCATGCACATTATTCCCCATAACTTGCTGAGCGATGAACGTATGTGAGCTCACTCTTGCTGTCTCACACACCCCACAGGTCAAGAACAGGTACCACCGGATGAGGCGCATGGAGGATGCTGTGATGAGTTCGTGAGAGGTCTAGGCCGTCGTCTCCCAGTCAACTTTGGGTTGCTGGACCGTTGTCTCCTTATAATGTAATTATTTATTTTGTATAGAACTCCTGTTATATATAAAGATGTGACATTCGATCCTGTGCCATGATTCATCATATGTGTGAGACTTGGTCCCAGCACACCTGGTGATTATGTTCGCGCCCGGGTTTTGGACCCCTAAAATCCGGGTGTGACACCCTCTGGGTCCGAGGAAGATGACGACCCCAGCATCTGCTGGGATTTCTCTGGATCTGGCAACCCCAGTGCCATGTGGGACTTCATGACCGCATGCAACTACTGCCTCTCCGACTGTTCCGGCGGCAGCCGCAGCCTTGACGACAAGGACTGCGGCCCGAGCCGCGAATGTTTCCACGTCGAGCTAGGGGACCCCTCCGGAGGCAACCGTCTCGGCATGCCGGAGGATGGTGATCTCCCTAGGCCAGTGCCTCGCGCCGACATCCCACGGGAGCTAGCTGTGGTCCCCGTTCTGGCGGGGGGTCATGACCCACAGCTCGAGCAAGTCCGCGGGGCGCAGGCCGGGCTCGACGAGGGGGCAGGAGCGCTCGAGTTGATCCGCCGGGACGTCGGACAGGTATGGGCGGGCCAGCCCCCGGCCGGAGAAATACGTCACCTGCCCCAAGGTCTCCAGCACCGCATCGCCAACAATGCCAGGGACAGGCCGCCACCCGCATCTAGCGGGACCGGTCAGGACCTAGCAGCCGCAGCGATGCTCCTCCGCGCGATGCCGGAGTCATCAACCACCGAGGGTCGGCGAATCCAGGGAGAGCTCAAGCATCTCCTGGAAGGCGCTGCGGCCCGTCGGGCCGAGAGCTCTGCCTCCCGAAGGCAGGGGTACCCCTCGGAACCCCGTGCCGCGATTTCCCGACTCATGCGGGAAGCCTCGGCCTACACCGGGCGCACGCGCAACACCGCGCCTGCGGCCCCGGGCCACCTCGGCGACGAGCACCCTCATCGTGACCGTCGGGCCCGCCTCGACGAAAGGGTGCGCCGAGGCTATCACCCCAGGCGTGGGGGACGCTACGACAGCGGGGAGGATCGGAGTCCCTCGCCCGAACCACCCGGTCCGCAGGTCTTCAGCCGAGCCATTCGGCGGGCACCGTTTCCGGCCTGATTCCGTCCCCCGACTACTATCACAAAGTACTCGGGGGAAACAAGACCGGAATTGTGGCTCGCGGACTACCGCCTGGCCTGTCAACTGGGTGGAACGGACGACGACAACCTCATCATCCGCAACCTCCCCCTGTTCCTCTCCGACACTGCTCCTGCTTGGTTGGAGCACCTGCCTCCGGGGCAGATTTCCAACTGGGAGGATTTGGTCCAAGCTTTCGCCGGCAACTTCCAGGGCACGTACGTGCGCCCCGGGAATTCCTGGGACCTCCGAAGCTGCCGGCAACAGCCGGGAGAGTCTCTTCGGGACTACATCCGGCGGTTCTCGAAGCAGCGCACCGAGCTGCCCAACATCACCGACTCAGATGTCATCGGCGCGTTCCTTGCCGGCACCACTTGCCGTGACCTGGTGAGCAAGTTGGGTCGCAAGACCCCCACCAGGGCGAGCGAGCTGATGGACATCGCCACCAAGTTCGCCTCTGGCCAGGAGGCGGTCGAGGCCATCTTTCGAAAGGACAAGCAGCCCCAGGGCCGCCCGTCGGAGGATGCTCCCGAGGCGTCTACGCCGCTCGGCGCCAAGAAGAAAGGCAGGAGGAGGTCGCAAGCGAAACGCGACGCCGCCGACGCAGACCTTGTCGCCGCCGCCGAGTACAAGAACCCTCGGAAGCCCCCCGGAGGGGCTAACCTCTTCGACAAGATGCTCAAGGAGACGTGCCCTTATCATCAGGGGTCCGTCAAGCACACCCTCGAGGAGTGCGTCATGCTTCGGCGCCACTTCCACAAGGCCGGGCCACCCGCAGAGGGTGGCAGGGCCCGCGACGACGACAAAAAGGAAGATCACCAAGCAGGAGAGTTCCCCGAGGTCCGCGACTGCTTCATGATCTACGGAGGGCATGCGGCGAATGCCTCGGCTCGGCATCGCAAGCGAGAGCGTCGGGAGGTCTGCTCGGTGAAGGTGGCGGCGCCAGTCTACCTAGACTGGTCCGACAAGCCCATCACCTTCGACCAAGACGACCACCCCGACCACGTGCCGAGCCCGGGGAAGTACCCGCTCGTCGTCGACCCCATCATCGGCGACGTTAGGCTCACCAAGGTCCTGATGGATGGGGGCAGCTGCCTCAATATCATCTACGCCGAGACCCTCGGGCCCCTGCGCGTCGATCTGTCCTCCGTCCGAGCAGGCGTTGCGCCCTTCCACGGGATCATTCCTGGGAAGCGCGTCCAGCCCCTCGGACGGCTCGACCTTCCTGTCTGCTTCGGAACACCCTCCAACTTCCGAAGGGAGACTTTGACGTTCGAGGTGGTCGGGTTCCGAGGAACCTACCACGCAGTATTGGGGAGGCCATGCTACGCGAAGTTCATGGCCATCCCCAACTACACCTACCTGAAGCTCAAGATGCCGGGCCCCAACGCGGTCATCACCGTCGGCCCCACGTACAAACACGCGTTCGAATGCGATGTGGAGTGCGTGGAGTACACCGAGGCCCTCGCCGAGTCCGAGGCCCTCATCGCCGACCTGGAAAACCTCTCCCGAGAGGTGCCGGACGTGAAGCGACACACCGGCAACTTCAAGCCAGCGGAGACGGTTAAGGCCGTCCCTCTCGACCCCAGTGGCGACACCTCCAAGCAGATCCGGATCGGTTCCGGGCTCGACCCGAAATAGGAAGCAGTGCTCGTCGACTTTCTCCGCGCGAACGCCGACGTCTTTGCGTGGAGTCCCTCGGACATGCCCGGCATACCGAGGGATGTCGCCGAGCACTCGCTGGATATTTGGGCCGGAGCCCGACTGGTCAGGCAGCCTCTGCGCCGATTCGACGAGGAAAGGCGCAGGGTGATAGGCGAGGAGATCCACAAGCTGTTGGCAGCAGGGTTCATCAAAGAGGTATTCCATCCCGAATGGCTTGCCAACCCTGTGCTTGTGAGGAAGAAAGGGGGGAAATGGCGGATGTGTGTAGACTACACTGGTCTCAACAAAGCATGTCCGAAGGTTCCCTACCCTCTACCTCGCATCGATCAAATCGTGGATTCCACTGCTGGGTGCGAAACCCTGTCTTTCCTCGATGCCTACTCAGGGTATCATCAAATCAAGATGAAAGAGTCCGACCAGCTCGCGACTTCTTTCATCACGCCCTTCGGCATGTACTGCTATGTCACCATGCCGTTCGGTTTGAGGAACGCGGGTGCAACGTACCAGCGGTGCATGAACCATGTGTTCGGCGAACACATCGGTCGCACGGTCGAGGCCTACGTCGATGACATCGTAGTCAAGACAAGGAAAGCCTCCGACCTTCTCTCCGACCTTGAGGTGACATTCCGGTGTCTCAAGGCAAAGGACGTCAAGCTCAATCCCGAGAAGTGTGTCTTCGGGGTACCCCGAGGCATGCTCCTAGGATTCATTGTCTCCGAGCGGGGCATCAAAGCCAACCCGGAGAAGATCGCAGCCATCATCAGCATGGGGCCCATCAAGGACTTAAAAGGCGTTCAGAGGGTCATGGGATGTCTCGCGGCCTTGAGCCGTTTCATCTCGCGCCTCGGCGAAAGAGGCCTGCCTCTGTACCGTCTCTTAAGGAAGGCCGAGTGCTTCACTTGGACCCCCGAGGCCGAGGAAGCTCTCGGGAACCTGAAGGCGCTCCTCACCCAGGCGCCCGTCTTGGTACCCCCAGCTGATGGAGAAGCCCTCTTGGTCTACGTCGCCGCTACCACCCAGGTGGTTAGCGCCGCGATCGTGGTCGAAAGGCAAGAAGAGGGGCATGCATTGCCCATTCAGAGGCCAGTTTACTTCGTCAGCGAGGTGCTGTCCGAAACCAAGATCCGCTACCCACAAGTTCAGAAGCTGCTGTATGCAGTGATCCTGACGAGGCGAAAGTTGCGACATTACTTCGAGTCTCATCTGGTAACTGTGGTGTCATCCTTCCCCCTGGGGGAGATCATCCAGTGCCGAGAGGCCTCGGGACGGATCGCAAAGTGGGCGGTGGAAATCATGGGCGAGACAATCTCGTTCGCCCCTCGGAAGGCCATCAAGTCCCAGGTACTGGCGGACTTCGTAGCCGAATGGGTCAACACACAGTTGCCGACGGCTCCGATCCAACCGGAGCTCTGGACCATGTTTTTCGACGGGTCGCTGATGAAGACGGGAGCCGGCGCGGGCCTGCTCTTCGTCTCGCCCCTCGAGAAACACCTGCGCTACGTGCTGCGCCTCCATTTCCCGGCGTCCAACAATGTGGCTGAGTACGAAGCTCTGATCAACGGATTGCGAATCGCCATCGAGCTAGGGGTCCGACGCCTCGACGCTCGCGGCGACTCGCAGCTCGTCATCGACCAGGTCATGAAGAACTCCCACTACCGCGACCCGAAGATGGAGGCCTACTGTGATGAGGTTCGACGCCTAGAAGACAAGTTCTACGGGCTCGAGCTTAACCACATCGCCCGGCGCTACAACGAGACTGCGGACGAGCTGGCAAAGATAGCCTCGGGGCGAACGACGGTTCCCCCGGACGTCTTCTCCCGGGATCTGCACCAACCCTCCGTCAAGATCAGCGACACGCCCGAGCCCGAGGAGCCCTCAGCCCCGTCCGAGGTAACCTCGGCCCAGCCCGAGGAGTCCTCGGTTCAGTCCGAGGTGCCCTCGGCCCATCCCGAGGCGTCCTCGGTTCAGCCCGAGGAACCCTCGGCTCCCGAGGGCGAGGCGCTGCGCATCGAGGAGGAGCGGGGCGGGGTCACGCCCGATCAAGATTGGTAGGCCTCGTACCTGCAATATCTCCGCCAAGGAGAGCTACCCCTCGACCAGGCCGAGGCACGACGGGTAGCGCGACGCGCCAAGTCGTTCGTCTTGCTGGGCGATGAGAAGGAGCTCTACCACCGCAGCCCCTCGGGCATCCTCCAGCGATGCATCTCCATCGCCGAAGGTCAGGAACTCCTGCAAGAGATACACTCGGGGGCTTGCGGCCATCACGCAGCGCCTCGAGCCCTTGTCGGGAACGCTTTCCGGCAAGGCTTCTACTGGCCAACGGCGGTGGCTGACGCCACTAGAATTGTCCGCACCTGCGAAGGGTGTCAATTCTATGCGAAGCAGACCCACCTGCCCGCTCAGGCTCTGCAGACGATACCCATCACCTGGCCCTTCGCTGTGTGGGGTTTAGACCTCGTCGGCCCTCTGCAGAAGGCGCCCGGGGGCTACACGCACCTGCTGGTCGCCGTCGACAAATTCTCCAAGTGGATCGAGGTCCGACCCCTGAACAGCATCAGGTCCGAGCAGGCGGTGGCGTTCTTCACCAACATCATCCATCGCTTCGGGGTCCCAAACTCCGTCATCACCGACAACGGCACCCAGTTCACCGGCAAAAAATTCTTGGATTTTTGCGAGGATCACAACATCCGGGTGGACTGGGCTGCCGTAGCTCATCCCATGTCGAATGGGCAAGTAGAGCGTGCCAATGGCATGATTCTACAAGGGCTCAAGCCTCGGATTTACAATGACCTCAACAAGTTCGGCAAGCGATGGATGAAGGAACTCCCCTCGGTGGTCTGGAGCCTGAGGACGACGCCGAGCCGAGCCACGGGTTTCACGCCGTTCTTCCTGGTCTACGGGGCCGAGGCCGTCTTGCCCACTGACCTGGAATACGGCTCCCCGAGGACGAGGGCCTACGACGATCAAAGCAACCAAGCTAGCCGAGAAGACTCGCTAGACCAGCTGGAAGAGGCTCGGGACAGGGCCTTACTACACTCGGCGCGGTATCAGCAGTCCCTGCGACGCTACCACGCCCGAGGGGTCCGACCCTGAGACCTCCAGGTGGGCGACCTGGTGCTTCGGCTGCGGCAAGACGCCCGAGGGAGGCACAAGCTCACGCCCCCCTGGGAGGGGCCATTCGTCATCGCCAAAGTTCTGAAGCCCGGAACGTACAAGCTGGCCAACAGTCAAGGCGAGGTCTACGGCAACGCTTGGAACATCCAACAGCTACGTCGCTTCTACCCTTAAGATGTTTCCAAGTTGTTCATATACCTCGCACCCACGCAAAGTTTAGTAAACAAGGAAGGGTCGGCCTCGCCTCGGCAAAGCCCGACCCTCCCTCGGGGGCTACACCCGCCGAAGCCAAACCGCCGCGCACGGCGCACGCAACCACCCAGCGGTTACAAGTGACCCTCCACTTTTGCCCAGACCAACGGGCGAAAGGGGCAGGCAGCCATGCAGGCGGCATGCAACCGCGCCAAGTGGACGCGCCTCTCCGACTCCTGACACGCCAGCACGGAGGCCCAAGCCCACGCGTCGCGCGACCGGCGCGCCGGATGCTGCATGCAAGCAACTGTACCACTTGCGCCACCACCGCACCTCCTCGATTGCGGAACCGATACCGCGACCCGAGGCGACCCAGCGCGCGACCCAGCAGCGCCAGCTTGACGCAGCGGTCAAACGCGGTCAAAAGTGGGCCGGCGGTAATGACGGTGGCAGGCACGCGGGAGCAGCGGTCACGCCGTCAACCAAGCTCACGTCCCATCCGGAGGCAGCAAGAGAACCCCCTCTCACGGCGTGAAGACGACGCGCCCGTGACCCGTTCCTCGAACGGCTCGCGCACGCGCAACGGCAGCCTCGCCAACTACTCGCCCCGTCGCATTAACTCCGCGGCTGGACGAGCGGCGCTTCTGGCAGGAGCAGCTGGCGACACTTCGCCTTCGCCAAAACAACCGCGCCAAAAAAGGTACGCCGCGTCGTTCAATTTCGTATCCTTTTTCCTTTTTCCTCTTTCTCTATCTCTTGCAACAGGGACCGGGAAAGGGGATACCCCTAAAGGGATCCTTCCCCGTGAAGGAACTAGGCTCCGAGCCTCCTTACTGATCAGGGGTTCGAAGGCTGGCCCCCCGAAGGGTTCAACAGCCGCCTCAGATCGCGTGGGCCCGACACCCACTACTGGTCAGAGGTTCGAAGGTCGGCCTCTCGAAAGGTTCCACGGCCGCCTCAGGCTACTCGGGCTCCGCGCCCCTTACTGATCAGGGGTTCGAAGGCTGGCCCCCCGAAGGGTTCACAGTCGCCTCAGACACCGAGCGAGGGATGACCAGGGGTACGTTCGATACATAACCGAGGCTCAGGCTGCGCTCCCGAGGTACCCTAGGACATTTCCGAGACCAGCGGGAACGATCCTGCAACGGAATCCCATCGGAGGGAGGCATCGAGCCCTCGGACCCCGTCGCCAGGTGACCGGGTCCGGCAGATCACCCGCAGGTACTTTTGGGTGTGCCTCCAGGCCCCTAGCCGACCCCCAACGAACGGGGCACGGACGTCCACTCGGATTACCCGCTTGCAGCTCACCGGAGACACCATGTTCGGTGCCCATCGAGGGTAACATGGCGTTCTCCCCCCTCCTCCTTGCGGAAAGGCGACGTAGGGGCGTATGTAAAAAAGCCGAGTCTGTCCCTGATCGCCCTCTCGCCCTGTGCGGAGGCTCGGGGGCTGCTCTCGCAAACCCGGCTCCGGCCAAACCGTTGACAGCGTCAACATACCAGCCCGAGAACTTGGGCCCCGACAGTGCACCCGGGCTACGGCCAGTTCGCATGAGGGAACCACCAGACCGGCCGAAGCATTACGCAAGGCATTAAGACCTCGAAGGAGTGAAACCACTCCTCTGAGGCCTCGGGGGCTACACCCGGCGGGTGCGCTCGCGCGCACCCACCGGAACAAAATGCAACCGAGAAAGGCTGGTCCCCTTGCAAAAAAGTGCGACGAAAGCCTCCAAGCGAGTGCTAACACTCCCTTCGAGGCTCGGGGGCTACTGTCGGGGACCATAATTAGGGGTACCCTCAAGACGCCTAATTCTCAGCTGGTAACCCCCATCAGCATAAAGCTGCAGAGGCCTGATGGGTGCGATTAAGTCAGGGATCAGTCCATACGAGCGACTCGATCACGCCTCGCCCGAGCCTAGCCTCGGGCAAGGGCAGCCGACCCTGAGGTGTTTTCCGTCTCGCCCGAGGCCCCCTTTTACGGCAGACGCATCTCCGGCTCGCCCGAGGCCTTGCCTTCGTTAAGAAGCAACCCTGACTAAATCGCCGCGTCGACTGACCAAGTCACAGGGGCATTTAACGCAAAGGTGGCCTGGCACCTTTATCCTGACACGCGCCCCCTGGCAGAGCCGAAGTGACCGCCGTCACTTCGCCGCTCCACTGACCGGTCTGACAAAAGGACAGCGCCGCCTGCGCCATCCCGACTGCAGTGCCACTTGACAGAGTAAGACTGACAGGCAGTCAGGCCTTGCCAAAGGCGCCATAGGAAGCTCCGCCCGACCCAGGGCTCGGACTCGGGTTAAGGCCCTGGAAGACGGCGAACTCCGCTCCGCCCGACCCAGGGCTCGGACTCGGGCTAAGGCCCCGGAAGACGGCGAACTCCGCTCCGCCCGACCCAGGGCTCGGACTCGGGCTAAGGCCCCGGAAGACGGCGAACTCCACTCCGCCCGACCCAGGGCTCGGACTCGGGCTAAGGCCCCGGAAGACGACGAACTCCGCCTCGCCCGACCCCAGGGGTCGGACTCCGCCCTGGCCTCTGCCGAACAACCTCCGCCTCGCCCGACCCAGGAGCTCGGGCTCGGCCTCGGCCATGCAGGACAGACTCGACCTCGGCTTCGGAGGAGCCTCCACGTCGCCCGACCTAGGGCACAAGTCCGCCACGTCAACAGGAAGCGCCATCATCACCCTACCCCGAGCCGACTCGGGCCGTAGAGAACAAGACCGACGTCCCACCTGGCTAGCTCCGCCAGATAGGCAATGATGGCGCCCCGCTAGACCCATGACGACGGCGGCTCTCAGCTCACTTACGGAAGCAGGAGGACGTCAGCAAGGGCCCAACCGCTCCGACAGCTGTCCCTCCGCCAGGCTCCATTGCTCCTCCGACAGCCACGACACCACACCAGCTGGGTGCCTAGATCTCTCCGGCTGCCACCTTGGCATGTACTTAGGGCACTAGCTCTCCCCCGCTAGACACGTAGCACTCTGCTACACCCCCATTGTACACCTGGATCCTCTCCTTACGCCTATAAAAGGAAGGACCAGGGCCTTCTTAGAGAAGGTTGGCCCCCGCGGGAACGAGGGCAGGGGCAGGCGCTCTCCTGGGGCCGCTCGCTCCCCTCACCCGCGTGGACGCTTATAACCCCCTACTGCAAGCGCACCCGACCTGGGCGCGAGACGAACACGAAGGCCGCGGGATCTCCACCTCCCTCACGACTCGGCTCCGGCCACCTCGCTTCTCCCCCCTTCGCGCTCGCCCACGCGCTCGACCCATCTGGGCTAGGGCACGCGGCACACTCACTCGTCGGCTTAGGGACCCCCCGGTCTCGAAACGCTGACAGGGGTACCCCCAACACTCCTAAACACGACTGGTAAACACCTTCAAAGCAAACCTTAAAGACTGACAGTTTGGGTCAAAGTCAAAGCTTCGCCCACCAAGGGACGCGATCTCGCCTCGTCTGAGCCCGGCCTCGGGCGGGAACAGTAGTCCCGGACGAATTCACGTCTCTCCCGAGGGTCTCCTCAGGCAGTGAGCACACCCACGGCTCAGCCAAAGGCAAGCCTTGTCGTGCAAGCGACCTTGGCCAAATCGCCTGACTAGCCGACCGAAGTGCATGCGCATTTAATGCTGGGATCGCCTGACACCTTATCCTGACACACGTGCCTCAGTCGACAAGGTCGAAGTGACCGCAGTCACTTCGCCCTTTCACTGACCGATCTGATAGGAAAACAGCGCCGCTCGCCCCACTCCGGCTACCGTGCCAACCACCCGGGTGAAACTGACAACAGCCAAGTTCAGCCTCGGGCGCGGCAGAAAGCTCCGCCTTGTCCGACCTTAGGCCTCGACCTCGGCCTCGGCCTCGGGAGGAGATCTCCGCCTCGCCCGACCCCAGGGCTCGGCCTCCGCCTCGGCCTTGGGGAGAGTCACGTCCTCGCCCGACCCTGGGCCTCAGCCTCAGCCTCGGCCTCGGAGGAGCCGCCGCCTCGCCCGACCTTAGGCTCAGATCGACCGCGCCACAAGGGATACATCATTACCCTACTCCTAGCTAGCTCGGGCTACGAAGGAACAAGACCGGCGTCCCATCTAGCTTACCCCGGTAACAGGCAATGATGGTTCCCCGCATGCGTCCATGACGTCGTTCGTTCTCAAGCCCCCTACGAAAGCAAGGAGACGTCAGCAGGATCCATGCAGCGCCAACAGCTGTGCTTCTACAGGTCTCAAGGCACTTCTCCGACGGCCACGTTACTACCTCTACAGGGCTCAAGACGCTCCCCCGACGGCCACATTATTATATGTACAGGGCTCATGGCACTTCCCTGCCAGCCACGTTAGCTCCAAGCTACACCCCATTGTACAACTGAGCATCTCCTTGCGTCTATAAAAGGGGATGTACAGGAGGAGGGGGAGAGGGAGGAGGACGGGTAGACGCAGGACAAAGGGACGGGAGAAGACGAGCAGGGCCAGACCCTCTCTCTCTCTCTCTCGCTCTCTCCTACTTGCTCTCCCGCTCTCGCTCTCTCGCAACGCTTGTAAACCCCTACTACGAGCACCCTGGTGCAGGATAATACAAGGCTCATTTTCCTCTCTTGTGTTCCATCCCGCACCAACCCATCTGGGCAGGGACACGTAGCGACAAATTTACTAGTCGGTCCAGGGACCCCCCGGGTCCGAAACGCCGACAGTTGGCGCGCCAGGTAGGGGCCTGCTACGTGTTAACGAACACTTTCCCGTTGAGTTCCAGATGGGTAGACTTCAGCAACCTCTTCAGCCCGGGACAGTGCTCCGCTTCGAAAGTCTCGAGTTCATGTCCCTCGACGGCAGCTACGACATGGTACTCCTCCCCTCGCAGCACGACAACAACGACAGTCAGCTCGCCCGGCGGCGGCGAACTCGACGACGGCATCTCCCCGCGGCGGAGGAGGAACACCTGGGTCATCCCCGCCACCCTCCTCGCCGGAGGAGACGGAGATGGGGCAACCGTGGCCACGCAGGAGGCGACACCTTATCGGCTGTCGGACCGGAGCAAGTCGACGACGCCGGCACTCCTCCGAGGGACATGTCGGGTGCTGTCCTCACGCCTGAGACAACGACGAGCGTCGCTCTCCCGCAACGTGCTAGCCCCAAGCGGACTGATGACGCCAGCACCCTCGTAAAGGACCTGCTGGGCGTCGCCCTCGTACCTCAGATGACGGTGCGTGCCGTCCCCGACGCGACTTCATCACCATCCATCGACCTAGAGGTACCGTCCGTATTCCACCCTGTTCCCTTTCGGTTCAGTTTCGACCCACCTAGCGACCCCGCTTTGGTGAGAGCTTTCGCAAGGGCGTATCCAGACCTTCTGGGGTACCATATGTGGTCAACCTGGGACTGACTGATAGCCGTCTCAACCTCCGGACTGGCGGGTTCTGAGGAAGAGGACGACCCCGACTTCGGTTGGGATTTCTCTGGCCTTGGTGATCCCGATGCCATGCGGGACTTCATGTCCGCATGTGACCACTGCCTCTCCAGTTGCTCTAACGATGGCCATGGCCTTGACGATGAGGGTTATGGCCCAAGTCGCGAATGTTTCCACGTCGATTAGGGAGATCACTATGAAGGCAACCACCTCGGCATGACGGAGGTTGGCGATCCCCCTGGGCCCGCATCTCGCGTTGACATCCCGCGAGAGCTAGCTGTGGTCCCAGTCCCTACGAAGGGTCAGGACACACAACTCGAGCAAATCCGCGAGATGCAGGCCAAGGTCGACGAGGAAGCAAGGCGACTTGTGCAGCTCCGATAGAACATCGAGCAGGAGTGGGCAGGCCGAACACTCGCCGGAGGAGCCCGTCATCGGGCCCAGGACGTCCAGTGTCGTATCATCGACAATGCCAGGGCAGCGCTGCCCCCGGCCGTCAGTGGGTCCGGCCAGGACCTAGCTGCAGCGGCAATGCTACTTCGAACCATGCCGGAGCCATCCACCACCGAGGGGCGGCGTATATAGGGCAAACTCAAGGATCTCCTGGAAGGTGCCGCAGTTCGATGAGCCAAGAGCTCTGCCTCCCGAAGGCGAGCTGACCCCTCGGAGCATCACGCGGCGTCCTCCCGACGCATGCGGGAGGCCTCGGTCCATCCCGAGCGCACGCAGGATGAGGCACCTGCCGCCCGGGACCGCCTCGGCGATGAGCAACACTGTCGTGACCGTCGAGCCTGCCTCGAGGAGAAGGTGCGCCGAGGCTACCACCCTAGGCGCGGGGGACGCTATGATAGTGAGGAGGATTGGAGTCCCTCGCCCGAGCCACCCGGTCCGCGAGTCTTCAGCCGGGCCATACGGCGAGCGCTGTTCCCCGCCCGGTTCCGAGCCCCAACTACCATCACCAAGTACTCGGGGGAGACGAGGCCGGAGTTGTGGCTTGCGGATTACCGGCTGGCGTGCCAGTTGGGAGGGGTAGACGACGACAACCTCATCATCCGCAATCTTCCCCTTTTCCTCTCCGACGCTGCCCGGTCCTAGTAGGAGCATCTGCCTCCTACGCAGACCTCCGACTGAGACGACCTGGTCAAAGCTTTCGCTGGAAATTTCCAAGGCACGTACGTGCGCCCTGGGAACTCATGGGATCTCCGAAGCTGCTGCCAGCAGACAGGGGAATCCCACCGAGAGTACATTCGGCGGTTTTCGAAGCAGCGTACCGAGCTGCCCAACATTACCGACTCGGATGTCATCGGAGCTTTCCTCACCGGCACCACTTGCCGAGACCTGGTGAGCAAACTGGGGCGCAAGACTCCCACCAAGGCGAGCGAATTGATGGATGTCGCACCAAGTTCGCCTCGGGTTAGGAGGCGGTCGAAGCCATCTTCCGAAAAGACAAGCAGCCTCAGGGACAGCCGAAGGAAGACGCCCCAGAGGTGTCCGCCCAGCGTGGCGTGAAGAAGAAGACTAGGAAGAAGGCGCAAGCAAAGCGCGATGCCGCTGACGCGAATCTCGTCGCTGCGGCCAAGCACAGGAACCCTCAGAAACCTCCTGGAGGGGTCGGCGCGTCCGACAAGATGCTTAAGGAGTCGTGCCCTGTAACACCCACTTTGTAATTGCTAGATAAAATACCAATAGAGAAAGCAATTTCTCTCTTTATGTGAGTTTGATCTTTATGCATCATCATATGTGAACACCATATTTTAAAACAGATAATTATAAAATATATGCCACTAACTCGTTGCATCATGCTGAGATTTTTATTTTGTGTGCATTTTATGACAATACAAAAATAATGTAAAAAAGAAATATATTAAAGTCCAAAGTGGAATTTGACATCTAAATGAAATTCTAGAAATTAGAAAAGAGAAAGAAATATTATAAAATACAAGATAAATTCATAAATGAATAGATCCTATATTGGTAAGTTCAAAATTGAATATATAAACTGAGAATAAACTTGCCACAAAGTTTGGAAACTTAAACCTGGCATTGATTTGAAAATTTGAATTTGAAATAGAAAGAAAATAAAAAGAAAAAGAGAACAAAAGCTTACCTGGGCCGCAGAACCAAATTCTGGCCCATCTTCGCGACTTCTCTTCTGGTCGGCCCAGTGCGCTGCCCCGCGCAGCCCATCTCCTTGTCGCTGAGTCAGGCGCTTACAAGTGGGTCCCGCGTGTCATCTCCTTCCTTACCGAAACGGCCGCGCGCGCGTGGAGCTCAACAAACCTCGCGGATTCCGTGGCCATGGTTTCCGCCGCGGTTCTCTCTGGGTGGTTAGTAGCTAGCCGTGGCTCTCGCCCCTATATATAGCGCCCTCCGTGAAGAGCTCTCAATATCGACCGCGTGCGCATCCTCAACACGGCTCGACTGCAGTCACCGCCGCCGCGGGCGTTTTCCTGTTTGCCATCTCAACGCCGGGGGGTTCCTCCTTTGCGTCTCCGGTCCGCCGGTGGGTGCCGGGTTCTACGCAGGGGTATTCCGCTTGAGATAGTGTCACTCCTGGGCGAGTTCGGCGGTCGGTGCCGACTGAATTGCTCGTCGACGTCATCGCGCCGCCGCACTTCCGCCTGTCGCCGTGGCCAACATCAACCGGATGGCGATCCTCGGTAAAAAGTCCTCCTCTGAGTTCGCCTCGACCTCCTCTTCGCGTAGCATCGTCGGGATCGGAGTTCTAGCAACTATATGCGGGTGGGGCTGTCGGCCGGCAATGGCGGCCACCGCGGTAACGCATCCCGCCGCTGATGGCTCATCGGGGGGGGGGAAGAGAATAGGGGGGATGTCGCGGGTCGTTGGATCCTTGATGAAGGGTGCAGGTGTGGCGATGGGTACAACCGTTGGATCAGTCACGGACGCTTCGGATCAGTCGAGTGGATACCCCTTCGCCCCATTAAATACCAGCCGTTGATTTCTAATCTTGCGACTCACGGCGCGTACCGGTTCGGATGGGGGGGGGAAAATCTAATCTGGTCCGTCTGTTTTGAATCGGATGGCGCAGATCGGCGCAGAACCCTTCGTCGTGGCCTATTTGCATAAGAGCCCCTCGGCTTTCACGGAATAAACCCGCCGTCCAGGGACCCTGTTCCCTGTGTCTCGGGATTCTTGCGCCAGAACCCCCTGCACTTTCCTGAAATTGAGGCCCAGTCCAGAACTCATTTAATTTGAATAAATGAATTAGAAAATGGATTTTTAATATGAAAATAATTACTAGAACTTAGTTAATTAATAGAAAATTCATTTTAGCTCCAAATTGAACCATTCCAGTTTCTAAAATTTTGTAATAATATTCTTCATCATTTAGTGTCTCTGTTTTGACATGAACTCTGTCAGAAAATTTATTTATCATTTAATCATATTTTAATCACATTAAACCTTAGGAAATTCATAACTTGAAATATATAACTCCAAAAATTATGATTCCTGTTCCTATGATTTTATTTTAATGAGTAGATTATTATCATACAGTTTGTTCTTATGTTTGGTGTAATGTTAATTTTGCCTATACAATGTTTGTTGTATTGCTACGACTAGAGCGAGGTCACGAGTCACCTGAAGATCATCCTGGTACCTGGAATCTCAAGTCCCAGGCAAGTTGTGCCCTTGATCACTTCTTTTTACCCAGCCATGTTCTGATTAATCATAATGATCTGCATAGGTTAATTTTGATGGGACCCAATAGGTTACCCTAGTTTGTCTATCTTTATACCTTGTTTACCACTGAACTTTCTAGGTAGTACTTGCTAGTGCTATATGTGGTTTTGGGTATGGAGATACACTATTCATGATTACACTTTTGTTATCAGTTGTTATTTATTGTTCATGATGAGATCATTATGTTAATTGGAACATGGAGCGACCACCCGGGAAAACAGTGCTACCACAAGGGAGGAATGGGACCCCTTGGCTGATTAATTAGGAAAGCTAGTGGAAGACTACCTTACCCGAAAGGGGCAAGGGCAGTAGGGGAGTGGTCAGTGTAGGGAGGCCCTCGGGAGGATTTTGCTGCGATGGCGGTCCTGCAAGGGATTCCTGCATTGGAACTTCCTATAAACTGTAGCGGGTTTTCGGAAGCTAGTGGAACTTTGTAAAGGCCTCGTAGTGGATCCCTAGCCATTCACCTCGGAAGTGTCTAAGGGCCTTTGCAAACCCTGGCGACATGGGATACACGACTTGTGGGTAAAGATGCGCAACCTCTGCAGAGTGTAAAACTAGTATACTAGCCGTGCTCACGGTCATGAGTAGCTCGGACCCTCACATTATTAAATTATGGAACTTAAACTCAACTTGTCATATGCATTGCATCGCAGGTGAAGTTGTTACTTTTGTTCTATTAATTAACTGGGTTGGTATTTACTTATACTTAGTAACTGCTAATAAAATTTTGACCAACTTTAAAAGCAATGCTCAGCTCTAACCATCTTCTTTGGTAAGCCTTACACTTCACGTGAGCTCCCACCTTTGGCGAGTTCATGCACATTATTCCCCACAACTTGTTGAGCGATGAACGTATGTGAGCTCACTCTTGCTGTCTCACACACACCACAGGTCAAGAACAGGTACCGCTGGATGATGCTCATGGAGGATGCTGCGATGAGTTCGTGAGAGGTCTAGGTCGTCGTCTCCCAGTCAACTTTGGGTTGCTGGACCGTTGTCTCCTTATAATGTAATTATTTATTTTGTATAGAACTCCTGTTATATATAAAGATGTGACATTCGATCCTGTGCCACTATACATCATATGTGTGAGACTTGGTCCCAGCATACCTGGTGTTTATGTTTACGCCCGGGTTTTGGACCCCTAAAATCCGGGTGTTACAGAAGTGGTATCAGAGGAATGTTGACTGCAGGACGAAACCTAGATAGAACTGGACAACCATTCTTTACTTACCTTACTCTTATTCTTTTCTAAACTTATCTTAATCTTTTTCTCATCTATTTCCGCTATACTCTGATTATTCTTACCTTTTTCCTTCTAAAGACAAATGTGGATTTCACACTTTGAAATCCTGTGCCTAAAGTGACTTTAGGAATAGGAGACCTAATCCTAGGAACAAAAACAAAACTATTTTTATAAGTGTCTATGTATTTGAATGTTTGTTCTTATGATATCTGTCTGATTTGGATCTTTGTTTGAGTGTGATAAGTTGTGGAGTAATGTCCACAATTGCATCTGCATATACGTATAGGCATAAATAGAATTCATAAAATAACTAGACAACCTAGATTATCCCCATTGGAACATATCTAGCATAAGAGATTTATCTTATCCTAAAAAGATCTCATTCTAACCAATTCATCTTATCTTAAAAGATTCTCCCCCTATCTTAATAGATTCATCTCATCTCAAGAGATTCTATCCTACACTCATAGATCTATCTTATCTCAAAAGGTCTTAACTTATCCTAATGTATATAGATCCATTCTATCTTAAAAAAAAATATATTCTCTTACTTTAGATCCATCTCATCTTAAAAGATACTCATCTTATCTTGAAAAGATTTTATCTCAGCCTAATAGATCTAACTGACCTCAAAAGATTCATCTTATCCTAATAAGCATACTTATCCACCCTAGATTAAACAACCATGATCTAGTGCAACTTAATTAGATCTTATTTAGTCAAACTAGTCATACCAATCTAACCTAGATTCAATCTTGTGTAATAGATCCATCTTATCTTAAAGGATATTCTATTACCTTAATAGATTTATCTTACCTTAAAAAGATTTTATCTGGTCCTAATAAATCTAAAAATTCTAACATATCCTAATAATATTTATCCTACCCTAGTAGATCTATTTAACCCAAACTAGTCTAATCTAGTCATATTCAATCTAATCTAGCTCCTACTTAATCTAATATGATCTAATCTAGTGTGTGTTACTTAATGCTGGTGCAAAAGATATGGCCATGCTCCTAATTCACTTAAGTCTAAATTGATGACTTAGATCAGCTCAGCCATACCCAGGTTACATACCCTATCCAAACCATACAGAAGCAAAACAATCAAACCAGACTCTGACTAATCTCATTTAACTCATAGCCATCTACTAAACTAATCTAATGTGGCCTACTTAATCAGACTAATGATACAGGTAAAAGAGATTAGACCTTACTAGCCAAGTGTTAACTTAGCACATTAGACTAACTCAACCATGAGCAGAAGATCTAACTCGACCAATAGATTCATAATGGATTGCATGATCTGTTTATCCCCACCTAACATCAAATAAACTTTTGATCTACATCATGTAGTCTATCTCATCCATACCTATATTAACCATATTCCCCAGCCCAATAACATACACTAACTCCTAATTACTGAGACAAGACCGAAGATGATGATCAACTTCATCAAAGGAGGATGAGCATCAACTCAAGTCTTCAAGGATCAAGTGTGGTCACCAAGATGAGTCAAGATCCACAATCTTGGATGGAGTTTTTCTTATCCTACTCTTTCTTACCCAAACCTATGTATACCCTAAAGACATCTTCTATCCTACATAATAAAGTGGACATACATATAATACCCATGCTCTCCTATCACTTACTAATAATAAAAAGAGAGACCCTTGATTTAGAAATTAAAAAAAACTAAATTGCAAACCAATCCTTTTTGTATTCCCTTTTCTTACAAATCTCGAGGACAAGATTATTTTTAAGGGGGGTAGGATTTGTAACACCCACTTTGTAATTGCTAGATAAAATACCAATAGAGAAAGCAATTTCTCTCTTTATGTGAGTTTGATCTTTATGCATCATCATATGTGAACACCATATTTTAAAACAGATAATTATAAAATATATGCCACTAACTCGTTGCATCATGCTGAGATTTTTATTTTGTGTGCATTTTATGACAATACAAAAATAATGTAAAAAAGAAATATATTAAAGTCCAAAGTGGAATTTGACATCTAAATGAAATTCTAGAAATTAGAAAAGAGAAAGAAATATTATAAAATACAAGATAAATTCATAAATGAATAGATCCTATATTGGTAAGTTCAAAATTGAATATATAAACTGAGAATAAACTTGCCACAAAGATTGGAAACTTAAACCTGGCATTGATTTGAAAATTTGAATTTGAAATAGAAAGAAAATAAAAAGAAAAAGAGAACAAAAGCTTACCTGGGCCGCAGAACCAAATTCTGGCCCATCTTCGCGACTTCTCTTCTGGTCGGCCCAGTGCGCGCCCCGCGCAGCCCATCTCCTTGTCGCTGAGTCAGGCGCTTACAAGTGGGTCCCGCGTGTCATCTCCTTCCTTACCGAAACGGCCGCGCGCGCGTGGAGCTCAACAAACCTCGCGGATTCCGTGGCCATGGTTTCCAGCCGCGGTTCTCTCTGGGTGGTTAGTAGCTAGCCGTGGCTCTCGCCCCTATATATAGCGCCCTCCGTGAAGAGCTCTCAATATCGACCGCGTGCGCATCCTCAACACGGCTCGACTGCAGTCACCGCCGCCGCGGGCGTTTTCCTGTTTGCCATCTCAACGCCGGGGGGTTCCTCCTTTGCGTCTCCGGTCCGCCGGTGGGTGCCGGGTTCTACGCAGGGGTATTCCGCTTGAGATAGCTGTCACTCCTGGGCGAGTTCGGCGGTCGGTGCCGACTGAATTGCTCGTCGACGTCATCGCGCCGCCGCACTTCCGCCTGTCGCCGTGGCCAACATCAACCGGATGGCGATCCTCGGTAAAAAGTCCTCCTCTGAGTTCGCCTCGACCTCCTCTTCGCGTAGCATCGTCAGGATCGGAGTTCTAGCAACTATATGTGGGTGGGGCTGTCGGCCGGCAATGGCGGCCACCGCGGTAACGCATCCCGCTGCTGGTGGCTCATCGGGGGGGGGGAAGAGAATAGGGGGGATGTCGCGGGTCGTTGGATCCTTGATGAAGGGTGCAGGTGTGGCGATGGGTACAACCGTTGGATCAGTCACGGACGCTTCGGATCAGTCGAGTGGATACCCCTTCGCCCCATTAAATACCAGCCGTTGATTTCTAATCTTGCGACTCACGGCGCGTACCGGTTCGGATGGGGGGGGGAAATCTAATCTGGTCCGTCTGTTTTGAATCGGATGGCGCAGATCGGCGCAGAACCCTTCGTCGTGGCCTATTTGCATAAGAGCCCCTCGGCTTTCACGGAATAAACCCGCCGTCCAGGGACCCTGTTCCCTGTTTCTCGGGATTCTTGCGCCAGAACCCCCTGCACTTTCCTGAAATTGAGGCCCAGTCCAGAACTCATTTAATTTGAATAAATGAATTAGAAAATGGATTTTTAATATGAAAATAATTACTAGAACTTAGTTAATTAATAGAAAATTCATTTTAGCTCCAAATTGAACCATTCCAGTTTCTAAAATTTTGTAATAATTATTCTTCATCATTTAGTGTACCTCTGTTTTGACATGAAACTCTGTCAGAAAATTTATTTATCATTTAATCATATTTTAATCACATTAAACCTTAGGAAATTCATAACTTGAAATATATAACTCCAAAAATTATGATTCCTGTTCCTATGATTTTATTTTAATGAGTAGATTATTATCATACAGTTTGTTCTTATGTTTGGTGTAATGTTAATTTTGCCTATACAATGTATGTCTGTATTGCTACGACTTAGCAGCTGAGGTACACGAGTCACCTGAAGATCATCCTGGTACCTGGAATCTCAAGTCCCAGGCAAGTTGTGCCCTTGATCACTTCTTTTTACCCAGCCATGTTCTGATTAATCATAATGATCTGCATAGGTTAATTTTGATGGGACCCAATAGGTTACCCTAGTTTGTCTATCTTTATACCTTGTTTACCACTGAACTTTCTGGGTAGTACTTGCTAGTGCT
Organism: Zea luxurians; assembly: GCA_029449295.1. Classification (NCBI taxonomy): domain Eukaryota; kingdom Viridiplantae; phylum Streptophyta; class Magnoliopsida; order Poales; family Poaceae; genus Zea; species Zea luxurians. The sequence goes on from JAOPSE010000143.1 coordinate 1,678,391, forward strand.
ATATGTGGTTTTGGGTATGGAGATACACTATTCATGATTGTACACTTTTGTTATCAGTTGTTATTTATTGTTCATGATGAGATCATTATGTTAATTGGAACATGGAGAGACCACCCGGGAAAACAGTGCTACCACAAGGGTAGGAATGGGACGCCCTTGGCTGATTAATTAGGAAAGCTAGTGGAAGACTACCTTACCCGAAAGGGGCAAGGGCAGTAGGGGAGTGGTCAGTGTAGGGAGGCCCTCGGGAGGATTTTGCTGCGATGGCGGTCCTGCAAGGGATTCCTGCATTGGAACTTCCTATAAACTGTAGCGGGTTTTCGGAAGCTAGTGGAACTTTGTAAAGGCCTCGTAGTGGATCCCTAGCCATTCACCTCGGAAGTGTCTAAGGGCCTTTGCAAACCCTGGCGAACATGGGATACACGACTTGTGGGTAAAGATGCGCAACCTCTGCAGAGTGTAAAACTAGGTATACTAGCCGTGCTCACGGTCATGAGCAGCTCGGACCCTCACATGATTAAATTATGGAACTTAAACTCAACTTGTCATATGCATTGCATCGCAGGTGAAGTTGTTACTTTTGTTCTATTATTTAACTGGGTTGGTATTTACTTATACTTAGTAACTGCTAATAAAATTTTGACCAACTTTAAAAGCAATGCTCAGCTCTAACCATCTTCTTTGGTAAGCCTTACACTTCACGTGAGCTCCCACCTTTGGCGAGTTCATGCACATTATTCCCCACAACTTGTTGAGCGATGAACGTATGTGAGCTCACTCTTGCTGTCTCACACACACCACAGGTCAAGAACAGGTACCGCTGGATGATGCTCATGGAGGATGCTGCGATGAGTTCGTGAGAGGTCTAGGTCGTCGTCTCCCAGTCAACTTTGGGTTGCTGGACCGTTGTCTCCTTATAATGTAATTATTTATTTTGTATAGAACTCCTGTTATATATAAAGATGTGACATTCGATCCTGTGCCACTATACATCATATGTGTGAGACTTGGTCCCAGCATACCTGGTGTTTATGTTTACGCCCGGGTTTTGGACCCCTAAAATCCGGGTGTTACATGCCCCTATCACCAGGGTCCCGTCAAGCACACCCTTGAAGAATGTGTCATGCTCCGGCGCTACTTCCATAAGGCCAGGCCCCCGGCGGAAGATGGCAAGGGCCAAGGCAACAACAAGAAGGAGGGCGACAAGGAAGAGGAGTTCCCGGAAGTCCACGACTGCTTCATGATCTACGGCGGGCAGGTGGCGAACGCCTCAGCTCGGCACCGCAAGCAGGAGCGCCGGGAGGTCTGCTCGGTGAAGGTGGCAGCGCCAGTCTACCTAGACTGGTCCGACAAGCCTATCACCTTCGACCGAGGCGACCACCCCGACTTCGTGCCAAGCCCAGGGAGGTACCCGCTCGTCGTCAATCCGATCATCGGCAACGTTAGACTCTCCAAGGTCCTCATGGACGGAGGCATCAGCCTCAACATCATCTACGCCGAGACCCTGGAAATCTTGGGGGTTGATCGGTCCGAGGTCCGGGCCGGTGCGGCACCCTTTCACGGGATCGCACCCGGGAAGCGTATCCTGCCCCTCGGGCAGATTAACCTACCCGTCTGCTTCGGAATTCCCTCCAACTTCCGAAAGGAAACCCTCACCTTCGAGGTAGTTGGGTTCTGAGGGACCTACCACGCGGTGTTGGGAAGACCGTGCTACGCCAAGTTCATGGCCGTCCCCAACTACACCTACCTCAAGCTCAAGATGCCAGGTCCCAACGGGATCATCACCGTCGGCTCCACATACCACCACGCGTACGAATGCGACGTGGAATGCGTGGAGTATGCTGAGGCCCTCGCCGAGTCCGAGGCCCTCCTCGCCGACCTGGAACGCCTCTCCATGGAGGCGCCCGATGCGAAGCGCCACGCCGGCAACGTCGAACCAGCTGAGGCGGTTAAGTCCGTCCCTCTCGACCCCAGCAACGACGCCAGCAAGAAAGTCCGGATCGGCTCCGAGCTCGACCCCAAATAGGAAGCAGTGCTCGTCGACTTTCTCCGCACAAACGCCAAAGTTTTTGCGTGGAGTCCCTCGGACATGTCAGGCATACCAAGGGAGGTCGCCGAGCACTCACTGGACATCAGAACTGGAGCCTGACCCGTGAAGCAGTCCCTGCGCCGTTTTGATGAAGAAAAGCGCAGGGCCATAGGCGAGGAGGTCCACAAGCTACTAGCTGCAGGGTTCATCAAAGAGGTATTCCATCCCGAATGGTTAGCTAACCCTGTTCTTGTAAAGAAAAAGGATGGGAAATGGAGGATGTGCGTAGACTACACTAGTCTAAACAAAGCATGTCCGAAGGTTCCCTACCCTTTGCCCCGCATTGATCAAATTGTGGACTCCACTGCTAGGTGCGAAATCCTGTCTTTCCTCGATGCCTACTCAGGCTATCACCAAATCAAGATGAAAGAGTCCGACCAGCTCGCGACTTCTTTTATCACACCTTTTGGCATGTATTGTTATACTACAATGCCATTTGGCTTGAGGAATGCAGGTGCCACCTACCAGAGGTGCATGAACCATGTGTTCGGAGAGCACATCGGCAGAACGGTCGAGGCTTACGTCGATGACATCGTTGTCAAGACAGAGAAAGCCTCCGACCTCCTCTCTGACCTTGAGACGACATTCAAGTGTATGAGAGCAAAAGGCGTGAAACTCAATCCCGAGAAGTGTGTCTTCGGAGTTCCCCGAGGCATGCTCTTGGGATTCATCGTCTCCGAGCGGGGAATAGAGGCCAACCCGGAGAAAATCGCGGCCATCACCAACATGGGACCAATCAAAGATTTAAAAGGAGTACAGAGGGTCATGGGATGCCTTGTGGCTCTGATCCGCTTTATCTCACGCCTTGGCGAAAAAGGATTGCCCCTGTACCGCCTCTTAAGGAAGTCCGAGCACTTCACTTGGACCCCCGAGGCCGAGGAAGCCCTCGGAAACTTAAAGGCACTCCTTGTCAATGCGCCCATCTTGGTGCCCCCCGCTCCGGGAGAAGCCCTCTTGATTTACGTCGCCGCAACCACTCAGGTGGTCGGCGCCGCGGTCGTAGTCGAGAGACAAGAAGAAGGGCGCACACTGCTCGTCCAGTGGCCAGTCTACTTCATCAGCGAAGTGCTATCCGAGGCCAAAGCCCGCTACCCGCAGATCCAGAAGCTGCTCTACGCAGTGATTCTGACACGACGAAAGTTGCGACACTACTTTGAGTCTCATCCGGTGACTGTGGTGTCATCCTTCCCCCTGGGAGAGATCATCCAGTCCCGAGAAGCCTCGGGTAGGATAGCAAAATGGGTAGTGGAACTCATGGGCGAAGCACTTTCATTCGCCCCTCAGAAGGCCATAAAATCCCAAGTCTTGGCCGACTTCCTGGCTGAATGGACTGACACCCAGTTACCGACGGCCCCGATCCAACCCGAACTTTGGACCATGTACTTCGACGGGTCGCTGATGAAAACCGGAGCAGGCGCGGGCTTGCTCTTCATCTCACCTCGGGGAGAACATGTTCGTTACATGCTGCGCCTTCATTTCCCGGCATCAAACAACGTGGCCGAGTACGAAGCCTTGGTTAATGGCCTGTGCATCGCCGTCGAGCAAGGGGTTCGGCGCCTCGACGCTCGTGGCGACTCGTAGCTCGTCATTGACCAGGTCATGAAGAACTCCCACTACCGTGATCGAAAAATGGAGGCCTACTGCGACGAAGTTCGTCGCTTGGAAGATAAGTTCTACGGGTTGGAACTCAACCATGTTGCTCGACGGTACAACGAAACCGCAGATGAGCTGGCGAAAATAGCCTCGGGGCGAATTACGGTTCCCCCGAACATCTTATCTAAGGATATATATCAGCCATCCGTCAAAGTCAACGACGCGCCCGAGCCCGAGGAGGCCTCGGCCCAGCCCGAGGTACCCGCGACCGCTGAGGGTGAGGCCATGCGTGTCGAGGAGGAGCAGAACGGGGTCACACCGGTCCCGAACTGGCAGACCCCGTACTTGGAATATCTCCTCCAAGGAGAGCTGCCCCTCGACAAGGCCGAAGCTCGGCGACTAGCTCGGCGCGCCAAGTCGTTCGTTTTACTGGGTGATGAAAAGGAGCTGTACCACCGCATCTCCTCGTGCATTCTCCAACGATGCATATCCATTGCCCAAGGATAAGAGCTGTTACAAGAAATACACTCGAGGGCTTGTGGTCACCATGCAGCACCTCGAGCCCTCGTGGGAAACGCTTTCCGACAAGGTTTCTACTGGCCAACCGCAGTGGTCGACGCCACTAGGATTGTACGCTCCTACCGGGGGTGTCAATTCTACGCGCGTCAGACGCACCTGCCCGCTTAGGCCCTGCAGACAATACCCATCACTTGGTCGTTTGCCGTTTGGGGTCTGGACCTCGTCGGTCCCTTGCAGAAGGCACCCGGGGGCTTCACGCACCTGCTGGTCGCCATCGACAAATTCTCCAAGTGGATCGAGCTCCGACCCTTAACCAGCATCAGGTCCGAGCAGGCGGTGGCGTTCTTCACAAATATCATCCATCGCTTTGGAGTCCCAAATTCCATCATCACCGACAATGGCACGCAGTTCACCGGGAAAAAGTTCCTGGACTTCTGCGAGGACCACCACATCCGTGTGGACTGGGCCGCCGTAGCTCACCCAATGACAAACGGGCAGGTGGAGCGAGCCAACGGTATGATTTTGCAGGGACTAAAATCGAGGATCTACAACGACCTCAAAAAGTTTGGCAAGCGATGGACAAAAGAGCTACCCTCGGTGGTCTGGAGTCTGAGGACGACGCCAAGCCGGGCCACGGGCTTCACGCTGTTTTTCCTAGTCTATGGGGCCAAGGCCATCTTACCCACGGACATGGAATACGATTCCCTGAGGACAAAGGCGTACGACGACCGAGGCAACCGGACCAGCCGAGAAGATTCCTTGGACCAGCTGGAAGAGGCTCGGGATGTGGCCTTACTACACTCAGCGCGGTATCAGCAGTCTCCGCGACGCTACCACGCTTGAAAGGTTCAGCCCCGAGATTTCCAAGTGGGGGACTTGGTACTTCGCCTACGACAAGACGCCCGAGGACGCCACAAGCTTACTCCTCCCTGGGAGGGGCCGTTCATCATCGCCAAAGTTCTGAAGCCCGGGACATACAAGCTGGCCAATGATCAAGGCGAGGTCTACAACAACGCTTGGAACATCGAACAGCTACGTCGCTTTTACCCTTGTCGGTGTTTCGGACCCGGGGGGTCCCTGGACCGACTAGTAAATTTATCGCTGCGTGTCCCTGTCCAGATGGGTTGGTGCGGGATGGAACACAAGAGGGGAAAATGAGTCTTGTATTATCCTGCACCAGGGTGCTCGTAGTAGGGATTACAAGCGTTGCGAGAGAGCGAGAGCGGGAGAGCGAGTAGGAGAGAGCGAGAGAGAGAGAGAGAGGGAGGGTCTGGCCCTACCCATCTTCTCCCTTCCCTTTGTCATGCATCTACCCGTCCTCCTCCACCTCCCCTCCTAGACATCCCCTTTTATAGACGCAAGGAGATGCCCAGCTATACAATGGGGGTGTAGCTTGGAGCTAACGTGGCTGGCAGGGAAGTGCCCTGAGCCCTGTACAGATAATAACGTGGCCGTCGGGGGAGCGCCTTGAGGCCTGTAGAGGTTGTAACGTGGCCGTCGGAGAAGTGCCTTGAGCCCTGTAGAAGCACAGCTGTTGGCGCTGCATGGATCCTGCTGACGTCTCCATGCTTTCATAGGGGGCTCCAGTTCTGATGTCCAGTGAGTGCTCGGCGACCTCCCTTGGTATGCCTGGCATGTCCGAGGGACTCCACGCAAAAACTTCGGCATTTGCGCGGAGAAAGTCGACGAGCACTACTTCCTATTTGGGGTCGAGCTCGGAGCCGATCCGGACTTTCTTACTGGCGTCGTTGCTGGGGTCGAGAGAGACGGACTTAACCGCCTCAGCTGGTTCGAAGTTGCCGGCGTGGCGCTTTGCATCGGGCGCCTCCTTGGAGAGGCGTTCCAGGTCAGCGAGGAGGGCCTCGGACTCGGCGAGGGCCTCAGTGTACTCCATGCATTCCACGTCGCATTCGTACGCGTGGCGGTACGTGGAGCCGACGGTGATGATCCCGTTGGGACCTGGCATCTTGAGCTTGAGGTAGGTGTAGTTGGGGACGGCCATGAACTTGGCGTAGCACGGTCTTCCCAACACCGCGTGGTAGGTCCCTCGGAACCCAACTACCTCGAAGGTGAGGGTTTCCTTTCGGAAGTTGGAGGGAATTCCGAAGCAGACGGGTAGGTTAATCTGCCCGAGGGGCAGGATACACTTCCCGGGTGCGATCCCGTAGAAGGGTGCCGCACCGGCCTAGACCTCGGACCGATCAACCCCCAAGAGTTCCAGGGTCTCGGCGTAGATGATGTTGAGGCTGCTGCCTCCGTCCATGAGGACCTTGGAGAGTCTAACGTTGCCGATGATCGGATTGACGACGAGCGGGTACCTCCCTGGGCTTGGCACGAAGTCGGGGTGGTCGCCTCGGTCGAAGGTGATAGGCTTGTCGGACCAGTCTAGGTAGACTGGCACTGCCACCTTCACCGAGCATTCCTCCCGGCGCTCCTGCTTGCGGTGCCGAGCTGATGCGTTCGCCACCTGCCCACCGTAGATCATGAAGCAGTCGTGGACTTCCGGGAACTCCTCTTCCTTGTCGCCCTCCTTCTTGTTGTTGCCTTGGCCCTTGCCATCTTCCGCCGGGGGCCTGGCCTTATGGAAGTAGCGCCGGAGCATGACACATTCTTCAAGGGTGTGCTTGACGGGACCATGGTGATAGGGGCATGGCTCCTTAAGCATCTTGTCGAACGCGCCAGCCCCTCCAGGAGGCTTTCGAGGGTTCCTGTGCTCGGCCGCAGCGACGAGATTCGCGTCAGCGGCATCGCGCTTTGCTTGCGCCTTCTTCCTGGTCTTCTTCGCGCCACGCTGGGCGGACGCCTCGGGGGCGTCTTCCTTCGGCTCTCCCTGAGGCTGCTTGTCTTTTCAGAAGATGGCTTCGACCGCCTCCTGACCCGAGGCGAACTTGGTGGCGACATCCATCAATTCGCTCGCCTTGGTGGGAGTCTTGCGCCCCAGTTTGCTCACCAGGTCTCGGCAAGTGGTGCCGACGAAGAAAGCTCCGATGACATCCGAGTCGGTAATGTTGGGCAGCTCGGTACGCTGCTTCGAAAACCGCCGGATGTACTCTCGGAGGGATTCCCCTGGCTACTGGTGGCAGCTTCGGAGATCCCATGAGTTCCCAGCGCGCACGTATGTGCCTTTGAAATTTCTTGCGAATGCTTTGACCAGGTCGTCCCAGTCGAAGATATGCGCAGGAGGCAGATGCTCTAGCCAGGCCCGGGCAGCGTCGGAGAGGAAAAGGGGAAGATTACGGATGATGAGGTTGTCATCATCTGCCCCTCCCAACTGGCACGCCAGCCGGTAATCCGCAAGCCACAACTCCGGCCTCGTCTCCCCTGAGTACTTGGTGATGGTAGTCGGGGCTCGGAACCGGGCGGGGAACGGCGCTCGCCGTATGGCTCGGCTGAAGACTCGCGGACCGGGTGGCTAGGGCGAGGGACTCCGATCCTCCTCACTGTCGCAGCGTCCCCCACGCCTGGGGTGGTAGCCTCGGTGCACCTTCTCCTCGAGGCAGGCTCGACGGTCGCGACGATGTTGCTCGTCGCCGAGGCGGTCCCGGGTGGCAGGTGCCTCGTCCTGCGTGCGCTCGGGATGGACTGAGGCCTCCTGCATGCGTCGGGAGGACGCCACGTGATGCTCCGAGGGGTCAGCTCGCCTTCAGGAGGCAGAGCTCTCGGCTTGTAGAACTGCGGCACCTTCCAGGAGATCCTTGAGTTCGCCCTGGATACGCCGCCCTCGGTGGTGGATGGCTCCGGCGTGGTTCGAAGTAGCATCGCCGCTGCAGCTAGGTCCTGGCCGGACCCGCTGACGGCCGAGGGCAGCGCTGCCCTGGCATTGTCGACGATACGGCGCTGGACGTCCCGGGCCTGATGATGGGCTCCTCCAGCGAGTGTTCGGCCTGCCCACTCATGCTCGATGTTCTGTCGGAGCTGCACAAGTCGCCTTGCTTCCTCGTCGACCTTGGCCTGCATCTCGCGGATTTGCTCGAGCTGTGTGTCCTGACCCCCCGCAGGGACTGGGACCACAGCTAGCTCCCACGGGATGTCAACGCGAGATGCGGGCCCAGGAGGATCGCCAACCTCCATCATGCCGAAGTGGTTGCCTTCGTCGTGATCTCCCCGAGGCCGAGGCGGAGGCCGAGCCCTGGGGTCGGGCGAGGCGGAGATCTCCTCCCGAGGCCGAGGAGGCCGAGGTCGAGGCCTAAGGTCAGGCGAGGCAGAGCTTCCTACCGGGCCCGAGGCCGAACTTGGCTGTTGTCGGTTTCACCCGGGTGGTTGGCACGGTAGCCGGAGCGAGGCGGGCGGCGCTGTTTTTCCTGTCAGATCGGTCAGTGAAAGGGCGAGTGACTGCGGTCACTTTGACCTTGTCGACTGAGGCACGCATGTCAGGATAAGGTGTCAGGCGATCCCAGCATTAAATGCGCATGCACTTCGGTCGGCTGGTCAGGCGATTTGGCCAAGGTCGCTTGCATGACAAGGTTTGCCTTTGGCTGAGCCGAGGGTGTGCTCACTGCCTGAGGAGACCCTCGGGCGAGACGTGAATTCGTTTGGGACTACTGTTCCTGCCCGAGGTCGAGCTCGAACGAGGCGAGATCGCGTCCCTTGGTGGGCGAAGCTTTGACTTCGACCCGAACTGTCAGTCTTCAAGGTTTGCTTTGAAGGTGTTTACCAACCGTGTTTAGGAGTGTTGGGGGTACCCCTAGTTACGGTACCCGACAACCCTTAAAATGTTTCAAGTCGTTCATGTATCTCGCTTTCTTTACATACACAAATAAAGTCTAACCATCAAGGGAGGATCGGCCTTGCCTCGGCAAAGCCCGACCCTCCCTCGGGGGCTAGAAGGGAGGAACCCCCTCTGCGTCAAAATTTTCCTCGGAAAAGTTTTCTACCAAGAAAAGTTTTCTACCAAAACGACTTTCATGCTTTCTGACTATATCGGTAACGGAACCCTGAAAACGAGCGCGAGAGACCTTGAACGGCAATGCCGACCGAGCCGAGGGACTCCTACGCCTTCGGGATACGGATACCTCACTCATCACCTTCCACAAAAAGTAAATCACGCTCGGATAAGCGTTCTGCTATCGAACAAGTCCTAATGCTCGGGTAGAAAACGACTTCTGTGCTTTCGGCTATATCGATAGCAAGATCCTACAAACGGGTGAGAGAGCACGTAAACGGCAAGTCCGACCGAGCCGAGGGACTCCTACGCCTCCGGGATACGGATACCTCACTCGTCACCTTCCGCGAAAAGTAACTCACGCTCGGATAAGCGATCCTGCTACCGAACAAGTCCTAACACTCGAGTAGAAAATGACTTTCGTGCATTTTCGACTATATCGATAACAGGATCCTAAAAACGGGCGAGAAAGCACATAAACGGCAAGGCCGACTGAGCCAAGGGACTTCTACGCCTCCAGGGTATGGATACCTCACTCATCACCTTCCACGAAAAGTAACTCTCGCTCGGATAAAGCGATTCCGCTACCGACGAACAAGTCCTGATGCTCGAAACGAGAGGAAAGAAAACACAACTTTATAATCCAAACGCTAAATATGTTTAGGCCTCAGCGGCCGCAAAAAACATGCGCATACTTCAAGCAAGCTGTTTCTGTAGGCTCAGACATCGGCAGGGGGAGGAACAGCACGCTCGGCGTCATTTCCACCCTCGGCAGAAACCGGCCCGACCTCAGGCAGCGACACGGGTGGAAGGACCTTCACCTCGAAGGAGGAAGCCAGTGCCGCGCTTGGGCCCTCGACAACCGCGTCAAGCCTCTGGACCTCGGCTAAGGCAGCCTCTTCTTCGTCGGCGCCCCACGGAGTCTGCTACGCACATGGCCGCCCAAGGCCTGCAGGAGACTCTGAGGGGAGCTACCCGAGGGGACGTCGTCGAGACCAAAGAAAGCCGAGACAACCTCGGACATGGCCACACGCTCGGTTTTCTTCCACCCAGCCGCCCCGACAAGCGCCTTGCAGTTCTTGACGGACTCGTCAAGAGCCGTCTTGAACCCTGCAGACAGCAGGACAACATTCTTCATACGCAAGGAGAAGAATGGAGACAAAAACAAAGTCTTAGAGCGGGGAAAACACCCCATCGGCCTGGACACCCTAGCTTGGGCGGACCAAGCAGACCCGACGGCCACGGCCAGACCCTTCGCAAGGGTCTCGGCCCAAGCGGTCGCCTCGGGGTCCGAAAAGGGGGAGCACCCTTTGCGCCGAAACTTTCCTCCGAAAAGTTTTTCCACCAAAACAGCTTTCGTGCATCTCGACCATGTCAATGACGGAGTCCCAAAAATGAGCGACTGAGACCTTGAACGGCAAGGCCAATCGAGTCGAGGGACTCCTACCCCTCCGGGATATGGATACCTCACTCGTCACCTTCCAGGAAAGGCGGCTCACGCTCGGGTAAGTGATTCTGCTACCGATGAACAAAGTCTTGATGCTCGAAACAAGAGGAAAGAAAACACGGCTTTATACCCAAAAGTTCAGGCCTCAGCAGCCATAAAGAACAAACACACATACATGGGATAACAATGGTACCTAGACTTGGACGTTGGCGGCGCCCTCGCGGGTGTCCCGACCTACGGCGGATGTCTTAGTACTCGAAGCTATTACATCTCGCTCTCAAGAGGGTACCATTACCAATAGGACTCCGGGTCCATCCCCGCAGGAATGAACAACCTCCACACCAGAAAGCCTGCGGGATAACGAGCTCCGACCAGCTCACCGGCAACCACTGCACCAGCAGCGCGACAACGACCTCCGCCTCGGGCGGCTAAACAGCAGTAGCGATGACCTCAGGGCCAACGCTGCTACTAAGAGGCCCTCGTCCACGTCCCCTCACGAGGGACAAGAACCAGACATTGAAGCCATAGAGCCGGAGGTCCGGAGCACAGCTGGCACCGATAGTCTCGTCGGCAGAGGCAACCGCTGCGGTGGGGAGCCTCACCAGCGGCAGTCCCCACTCCAGCGCCGGTGACAGCGTCCACCTGCACGCGGCACGACCATCGCCCGAGTAGAGGACGGATAGCTGCACCCTGGCCAGGCAGCAGCAGTTCGCCTTCCCCGCATGGCTAGAGGACGCCTCCGCAGGGCTGGAGGATGCCCTTCTCCCCCGAATACTGGAGGAAGAAGCGGGTCACCAGCCCACGCGGGAGGCAGGACCCGACTCGGTGCACCCTCCCCCTCAGCTTGGATGATGAACATCCTTGAAGCTGAGGGTGGGGCAGAGGCCGCAGCTCGGCTTGCTAGGCTGGTGATCATCCCTACGGATGACCATTGGTGAGGGGATGCAGCCGGGCTGCACGATGAAAATCCTTGAAGCCGAGCGATGACTGAAGAGCGCCAACCCCCATGAGGTCGCGCTTCTCAAACAGCAGCGAGAAGAAAGCCACACAGCTATGCCCCATTTGGGGGCTCGAAAGGTGGAAGGGAGCGATACAAGAGAGGAGTGCGAAGGCATGGCTACTGCCCAGGGGATCGATCTCCTTTTATAGGCAGATCTCCTCACTTGCACCTCCAAGTGTCACAGGCAAAGTTTCCACCGACGTGCTCCAGGGTTCCCACCCCACGACATGGGGGCTGGGTCCCACACGTCATGAGAGCCGACCCGAAACGCGAAGGAGGCAAACCACCGCACGCATGTAACCGCCCTGCGGTTATAAGCGTTCCCTCATCCTCGCCGAAACCAACGGACGAAAGGGCGAGCCACCGCGCAGGGAGCATACAACCGCGTCGCAGTTATGCACCCTTTCGGCTTCGACACATCCGGTGGACCAACACGGAGGCCCGGTCCCACATATCATGTAACCGGCGTGACGGTCACTATGTGCAAGGAAACCGCACCGCCACCTGCGCCAATGCTGCGTCTTCTCGACTACAGAACCAGTGCCGCGACTCGAGGCAGCCCCGCGCGTGACCCAACAGTACCAATTAAGTGCAGAGATCACGAGTCAGTCAGCCGCGGGGGCAGGCGCGACAGTTGATATGGCCAAAGGCGGACCGGCAATAACTGCTGCAGCAGACGAGCGGAAGCAGCGGTCAAATCACCCCCAGGCTCGCGTCTTTTCCTGAAGCGGCAGGGGAGCCCTCGCCCACGACGTAAAGACAACACGCCCGTGCTCCGTTCCTCGAACGGCCCACGCACGCGCAACGGACGCCCCACGAATCGCTCGTCCCGTCACATTAACTCCTTGGCAGAGCAAGCGACACCTTTGGTAGGTGAAGCGGGCGACGTTTCACCTCCGTCATGATGACCGCGTCAAAAAAGGTGCGCCACGATTATTTAAATTCATATCCTTTTCCGTTTCCCCTCTCTCTCTCTCTTGCCACAGGGACCGGGAAAGGGGATATTTCGAAAAGGATCCTTCTCCGCGAAGGAAACGGGCACCACGCCCATTACTGATGAGGGGTTCGAAGGCTAGCCCCTCGGAAGGGTTCGACAGCCGCCCCAGAGCACTCAGGCTCCGCGCCCATTACTGATCAGGGGTTCGAAGGCTGGCCCCTTGGAAGGGTTCGACAGCCACCCCAGAGCACTCGGGCTCCACGCCCATTACTGATTAGGGGTTTGAAGGCTGGCCCCTCGGAAGGGTTCGACAGCCGCCCTAGAGCACGCAGAGTGAGGGATGACCCTGGGTACGTCCGTTACATGGCTAAGGCTCGGGCTACGCTCCCAAGGTACCCTAGGACATTTCCGAGACCAGCGGGAATGATTTGTAATGGAATCCCACCGGAGGGAGGCACCGAGCCCTCGGGCCATATCGAAATGGGCCCGGGTCCAGCAAATCCCCTACAGGTACTTTTGGAGCACGCCTCTAGGCCACTAGCCGACCCTTAACGAACGGGGCAAGGGCGTCCACTCGGATCACCCGTTAGCAACTCACCGGAAACACCATGATCGGTACCCTCAGAGGGTAACATGGCGCTTTCCCCCCTTCCTCCTTGCGAAAAGGTGACAAAGGGGCATATAATAAAAGTCGAGACAGTCCTAGATCGTCCTCTCGCTCCGTGCAGAGGCTTGGGAGCTGCCCTCGCACCCGGCTGCGGCCAAAACTGTTGACAGCGTCAACAAACCAGCTCAAAAAACTCAGAGCCTGACCATGCACCCGGGCTGCGGCCAGGCTGCATGAGGGAACAGCCAGACCGATCGAGGCATCACAGCAAGAATTAAGACCTCAGAGGAGTCAAACCACTCCTCCGAGGCCTCGGGGGCTACACCCGGCAGGTGCGCTCACGCGCACCCACCAGAACGAAACATAACCAAGAAAGGCTGCTCCCCTTGCAAAAATCCGGCAGAACCTCCAAGCGAGTGCCTGCACTCCCTTTGAGGCTCGGGGACTACTGTCAGGTACCGTAATAAGGGGTACCCCCAACACTCCTAAACACGGCTGGTAAACACCTTCAAAGCAAACCTTGAAGACTGACAGTTCAGGTCAAAGTCAAAGCTTCGCCCACCAAGGGATGCGATCTCGCCTCGTCCGAGCCCGGCCTCGGGCGGGAACAGTAGTCCCGGACGAATTCACGTCTCGCCCGAGGGTCTCCTCAGGCAGTGAGCACACCCTTGGCTCAGCCAAAGGCAAGCCTTGTCGTGTAAGCGACCTTGGCCAAATCGCCTGACCAGCCGACCGAAGTGCATGCGCATTTAATGCTGGGATCGCCTGACACCTTATCCTGACACGCGTGCCTCAGTCGACAAGGTCGAAGTGACCACAGTCACTTCGCCCTTTCACTGACCGATCTGATAGGAAAACAGTGCCGCCCGCCACGCTCCGGCTACCGAGCCAACCACCCGGGTGAAACCGACAACAGGCAAGTTCAGCCTCGGGCGCGGCAGGAAGCTCCGTCTCGCTCGACCTTAAGCCTCGACCTCAGCCTCGGCCTCGAGAGGAGATCTCCGCCTCGCCAGACCCTAGGGCTCGGCCTCCGCCTCGGCCTCGGGGAGAGTCACGTCCTCGTCCGACCCTGGGCCTCGGCCTCAGCCTCGGCCTCGGAGGAGCCGCCGCCTCGCCAGACCTCAGGCTCAGATCGACCGCGCCACAAGGGATACATCATTACCCTACTCCTAGCTAGCTCAAGCTACGAAGGAACAAGACCGGCGTCCCATCTAGCTTACCCCGGTAACAGGCAATGATGGTTCCCCGCATGCGTCCATAACGTCGGTCATTCTCAAGACCCCTACGAAAGCAAGGAGAAGTCAGCAGGATCCATGCAGCGCCAACAGCTGTGCTTCTACAGGGCTCAAGGCACTTCTCCGACGGCCATGTTACTACCTCTACAGGGCTCAAGGCGCTCCCCCGATGGCCACGTTATTATCTGTACAGGGCTCAGCGCACTTCCCTGCTAGCCACGTTAGCTCCAAGCTACACCCCCATTGTATAGCTGGGCATCTCCTTGCGTCTATAAAAGGGGATGTCCAGGAGGAGGGGGAGAGGGAGGAGGACGGGTAGACGCACGACAAAGGGACGGGAGAAGACGGGCAGGGCCAGACCCTCTCTCTCTCTCTCTCTCTCGCTCTCTCCTACTCGCTCTCCCGCTCTCGCTCTCTCGCAACGCTTGTAACCCCTACTACGAGCATCCTGGTGCAGGATAATACAAGGCTCATTTTCCCCTCTTATGTTCCATCCCGCACCAACCCATCTGAACAGGGACACGCAGCGACAAATTTACTAGTCGGTCCAGGGACCCCCCCGGGTCCGAAACGTCGACAATTGGAATTTAAGACTTTCCTAGCGGGTACGGGTTACCCGACGGGTAAAAATACTCACGTGGGTACAGGTATGGGTAAGATTTTATACCCGCGAGTATATATGGGTTTTTTGATGGGTACGAGTATGGAATGATACTACCCGACGGGTATGTACCCGTTGCCATCCCTACTCCCGACGACTGAACAGATTGCACCACATGTCACATTTAGAGAAACTGTTGGAGTACCTATCATGATTCACTCTTAAAACTTTTTAGCATACTCTTAATAATCAGTTTTTGGGGTAAAATTTTTAACATCGTTTTGGAGTTGCTCTGAGACGCAAAAAATATTTGGGGACATATGTGATCTACATAAAGTTCTAAATGATACACATCATATGAAGAGTTTGGTGTGTGTAATATATATATATTTGGAGCTCTAGCCTTCCAAAATAGTCAGGAAAGTCTTGGTCCAACGTTGCATCCGGTTTAGCCGCACTAGGTCTCAGGCGTCTATAAAAGGAGTCCTAGGCGCTACGGTTTCATTTTTTAGCGGCACCGGTGGTGACGCCCCTACCCCGTCGATGTGCACACGGCGACAGTTCCCTGAGGGAGCGCGGCGGCAGCGACGACCTCTTCTCGGCGCGAGCGACAACGACGACCTCCCCTAGGCGCGAGTGGCGACCGCGGCGGCCACCTGAGGCGCGCGCGATGGCGATGCGTGTAACACCCTAGGTGTTAAGCAAGCATAAAACATTGCATATCATGAGCATAAGCACCATCTATTCCTTGATCATGGTTATCACATGTGTTGTTGAATGAAACTAGTTAGAAGTTCTAGATTTATTTACTTCTAATGTTTGTTTTATTATAGTGCATAACATGTGATGTTGGGGGATGGGTGTGCTAGTCAACAAACATGCCTAGATGACTTAGGAGATCAATTGTTACAATGTTCATATGGAATGTTTGTCTTGATTGTATTTCAAAGTCATGGTTGACTAGGTTGTGTTCTAGAGTACTCACTAGTACAAAGAGCTCTATAGTGACGGTTGCAAACCTATTTTCACTGGCGTTTCTTAGAACCATCGGTGCTAGGGGCCAGTAAAAATCATCATTTTTACATGCGGGTAACTGAGGACCGCCAGTGGAAATCGATTTCTACTGACGGTTGAGTTAAGAAAACTGCCAGTGAAAATCGATTTCCACTGACGGTCGACGTAATAAATCCGCTAGTAAAAATTATTTTCAGAAACATGAAACAACAAAAAAATTATTTAAAGAGAGTACTCACCTCACCTGCCCGTCTCCGTCGAAGTCGTGACATTTTTCACGTGTTACACGGTTGTTAGAAATCAAACCGTCGACCTCACCCTTGCGCATACCCTCAACTATCACTCTGCCTATGACATGCTTTGTGTCTAGTTTGTAGTTTTTTGTCCACATATTACAATCATTTGAGTGTAAATTACTTGTTTGAGATTGTAAAAAAATTCAAATAAAAAAGTTATCAACTACAAAGTTGAATAACTTTTGAAGTTCTACAACTTTCATTTGGACACTTTTTTCATCCAAGGTAGTTTGCAAAATTTGAATTTTAAATTTGACATACTTAGATTCAATTTTGAGAACCGAAATGAGTTCAAATAAAAAAGTTGTCAACTACAAGTTTCATAACTTTTAGAGATCTACAACTTTTATTTTGGTGGTTTTGTCATACGAGGTCGTTTGAGAAACTCAAAAAATTAAGGATATAAATGATTTCTAGTGGCGGTTCCTTAAGAAAACTACCACTAGAAATCGATTTCTACAGGCGGTTTTTTAAGAAAACCGCCACTAAAAATCATGGATTTTTACAGGCGGTTTTCTTAAGGAATCGCCTGTAGAAATACGATTTCTAGTGATGGATTTCTTAAGAGCCGCTACTAAAAATAGCACAGACGGTTGATAACTGAATCCGTCTGTAAAAATATATCGTCCCGCAGGCTTTGAGCCTTTTTCTACTAGTGACTTTTCTTTGATCAAATAAAAGGTTGATCACAAATATTTTATATGATGGTAAGCAAAGCAAAAGTGGAAGAGAATTTTATAAGGAACAAACTTTTTTGATGAGTTGATCCATGAAGATAGGTGTAACATAATCAAACATAGCTCACAAGTGAGGGATCAGTACAAAACCAGTAAAAGTCTAAGTCAAATTCTATAACCGACCCTAAAGACATCCCACGTTTTTCAAATTTTGTTATATAACTTGAGCAGATCCAAAACTAAAAGTTGCTAAGAAATTCTTAAGAAGTATTGTGTAAAAGTTTGAGATCAAAGTAAGACCATTTGATAAGGTTTTGACATCACTTAATGACTGCAATCAGGACACAGACAACAACAAGTTAACGGCCAATTATTTCTTAAACCATTTGATAAATGGGCGAGCATATTATATGAAAGTTGTAGGGTATAGTGTCAGCTCTAACTTTGTTTATTGGAGCTCAAGCTAAAAACCGCATTTACCCCTTTGTTTCACCGTTTGAACTGATGTTACACGTCATATTCCATTGCTCGACGCGTGGAGTCTGCCACGTGTGTGTGGGGCACATGCACGCGCACCGCCAGCGCCTACTCCCCACGTTCCTCGCCCTCTATCTAGTCTCTCTCGCGGTGGAGCACTTCTCCCCCATTCCCCACACCCCACTGACCTCGTTCGTCGACTCGCTCTCCCTCCTTTCCTCTCCAGCGCGACTCGCAGCCGTTTGCCATTGATGGCGAGCTCTTAGCTCCGTGGCCGCGCTGCTCCAGCTCACCTCTGCCCAGATTAGCGTCGCCATTGCCTTCCTCGTTGCTTGTGGAAGCCTCGTCACCTTGTCCTCGAGCCAAATCGGCCACCCGAACCGCCACGCCGCGGACGCCGGCGAGCTGCTTCCGCCGTCCACCGTGGCTGCGCCTCCACAGTACATCTCTAGCCGAACCACCACCCACGGGCGAGCCATAGGTGGGAGATCGACGCCGACCCCTCCGGTGAGCTCCTCCCGCCGTCGACGATCCTCCGCACGCGGCCTTCTCTCCCCATCTCACGTTCTGTACGCAAGGTAGGAGAAGCACTTGAGTTTGTGAATTTGATAAATTCCAAGGGATTTTGTGAATGACCATAGACTCATATGAATAGTGTATAAATGGCTATTTTGTGAGGATCTGTTTGAGTTTACTTCTAGGGGCTTTGGTGCAAATGTGTTTTCCCTTTTGTTTTTCTTATTTTCTCCGTTTTAACCTGGTGAGCACCTTTGAAAAATCATAACTTGCTTGTTTTTTTATCTAAATAAGATGAAACAAGTTTTGTTAGTTTGCTGGTTAACTGATCTATTGTTTAAAAATATGAAATGTTAGTTTCAACAGTTTTTATTGAGCTGTTTTAATTAATTTGTGAAACTGCCTGTCGGGGACCATAATTAGGGGTACCCTCAAGACGCCTAATTCTCAGCTGGTAACCCCCATCAGCATAAAGCTGCAGAGGCCTGATGGGTGCGATTAAGTCAGGGATCAGTCCATACGAGCGACTCGATCACGCCTCGCCCGAGCCTAGCCTCGGGCAAGGGCGGCCGACCCCGAGGTGTTTCCGTCTCGCCCGAGGCCCCCTTTTGACGGCGAACACATCTCCCGCTCGCCCGAGGCCTTGCCTTCGCTAAGAAGCAACCCTGACTAAATCGCTGCGCCGACCGACCGAGTCGCAGGAGCATTTAACGCAAAGGTAGTCTGACACCTTTATCCTGACGCGCGCCCCCCGGTAGAGCCGAAGTGACCGCCGTCACTTCGCCGCTCCACTGACCGGTCTGACAGAAGGACAGCGCCGCCTGCGCCATTCCGACTGCAGTGCCGCCTGACAGAGTGAGACTGACAGGCAGTCAGGCCTTGCCAAAGGCGCCATAGGAAGCTCCGCCCGACCCAGGGCTCGGACTCGGGCTAAGGCCCCGGAAGACGGCGAACTCCGCTCCGCCCGACCCAGGGCTCGGACTCGGGCTAAGGCCCCGGAAGACGGCGAACTCCGCTCCGCCCGACCCAGGGCTCGGACTCGGGCTAAGGCCCCGGAAGACGGCGAACTCCGCTCCGCCCGATCCAGGGCTTGGACTCGGGCTAAGGCCCCGGAAGACGGCGAACTCCGCTCCGCCCGACCCAGGGCTCGGACTCGGGCTAAGGCCCCAGAAGACGACGAACTCCGCTTCGCCCGACCCCAGGGGTCGGACTCCGCCCTGGCCTCTGCCGAACGACCTCCGCCTCGCCCGACCCAGGAGCTCGGGCTCGGCCTCGGCCATGGAAGACAGACTCGACCTCGGCTTCGGAGGAGCCTCCACGTCGCCCGACCTAGGGCACAAGTCCGCCACGTCAACAGGAAGCGCCATCATCACCCTACTCCGAGCCGACTCGGGCCACAGAGAACAAGACCGGCGTCCCATCTGGCTAGCTCCGCCAGATAGGCAATGATGGCGCCCCGCTAGACCCGTGACGACGGCGGCTCTCAGCTCCCTTACGGAAGCAGGGGGACGTCAGCAAGGACCCAACTGCTCCGACAGCTGTCCCTCCGCCAGGCTCCGTTGCTCCTCCGACAGCCACGACACCACACCAGCTGGGTGCCAAGATCTCTCCGGCTGCCACATTGGCATGTACTTAGGGCGCTAGCTCACCCCCGCTAGACACGTAGCACTTTGCTACACCCCCATTGTACACCTGGATCCTCTCCTTACGCCTATAAAAGGAAGGACCAGGGCCTTCTTAGGGAAGGTTGGCCGCGCGGGGACGAGGACAGGGCAGGCGCTCTCTCGGGGCCGCTCGCTTCCCTCACCCGCGTGGACGCTTGTAACCCCCTACTGCAAGCGCACCCGACCTGGGCGCGGGACGAACACGAAGGCCGCGGGATTTCCACCTCTCTCAGACTCGTCTCCGGACACCTCGCCTTCCCCCCTTCGCGCTCGCCCACGCGCTCGACCCATCTGGGCTGGGGCACGCGGCACACTCACTCGTCGGCTTAGGGACCCCCGGTCTCGAAACGCCGACAGTTGGCACGCCAGGTAGGGGCCTGCTGCGTGTTGACGAGTAGCTTCCCGTCAAGCTCCAGATGGGCAGTCTCCAACGACCTCTCCAACCCGGGACGGTGCTCCGTTTCGGGAGTCTCAAGTTCATTTCTCTCGACGGCAGCTACGACATGATACTCCTTCCACCGCCGCGCGACGACAACAATGGCGGCCGACAGCCCGCCCGCCGGCGGCGGAATCGACGACGTCTTCCCCACGTGGTGGAAGAACAACATTCGAGCTCGCCCCGTCCTCTCCCCCGCCATCGGAGGAGGAGGCGGGGCAACCAGGGCTGAGCGGGAGGCCGCGCTCCGTCGGCTGTCGAGCGAACCGACGTCCCCAGTGCCCCAACGGAGGGCGCGTCGGGCGTCGACCTCGCGTTTGAGACGAAGGCGAGCGCCGTCCCCCCACGACACGCCAATCCCGAGCAAGTGGACGACGCCAGCACGCTCACGGAGGGCCTGCAGGACGTCGCCCTCGTACCCAAGACGACGGCGCAATCAGTCCCCGACGTGACTATGTCGCTCCTCGTCGACCAAAAGG
Organism: Zea luxurians; assembly: GCA_029449295.1. NCBI lineage: Eukaryota > Viridiplantae > Streptophyta > Magnoliopsida > Poales > Poaceae > Zea > Zea luxurians. The sequence continues at coordinate 1,698,860 of JAOPSE010000143.1, forward strand.
TACCGATTGATTCCCATCCTACGTCATTTCGACTCGGCCTCAACCCGCCTAGCGACCTCGCTTTGGCGGGCGCTCACGTTGAGGCGAGTGCAACCCCTCTGGGGTTTCGTGTGCGGTCGCCTTGGGACCGATTGACGGACGTCTCGACCTACGGGCCCTCTGGGTCCGAGGAAGATGACGATCCCAACATCTGCTGGGATTTCTCTGGATTTGGCAACCCCAGTGCCATGCGGGACTTTATGACCGCATGTGACTACTGCCTCTCCGACTGTTCCGACGGCAGCCGCAGCCTTGACGACAAGGACTGCGGCTCGAGCCGCGAATGTTTCCACGTCGAGCTAGGGGATCCCTCCGAAGGCAACCATCTCGGCATGCCAGAGGATGGCGATCTCCCTAGGCCGGCGCCTCGCGCCGACATCCCGCGGGAGCTAGCTATGGTCCCCGTTCCGGCGGGGGGTCACGACCCACAGCTCGAGCAAGTCCGCGGGGCGCAGGCCAGGCTCGACGAGGGAGCAGGAGCGCTCGAGTCGATCCGCCGGGACGTCGGGCAGGTATGGGCGGGCCAACCCCCGGCCGGAGAAATACGTCACCTGCCCCAGGGTTTCCAGCACCGCGTCGCCAACGATGTCTGGGACAGGTCGCCACCCGCATCCAGCGGGGTCGGTCAGAACCTGGCAGCCGCAGCGATGCTCCTTCGTGCGATGCCAGAACCATCAACCACCGAGGGTCGGCGAATCCAGGGAGAGCTCAAGAATCTCCTGGAAGGCGCTGCGGCCCGGCGGGCCGAGAGCTCTGCCTCCCGAAGGCAGGGGTACCCCTCGGAACCTCATGCCGCGACTTCCCGATTCATGCGGGAAGCCTCGGTCTACACCGGGCGCACGCGCAACACCGCGCCTGCGGCCCCGGGCCACCTCGGCAACGAGCACCATCGTCGCGACCGTCGGGCCCGCCTCGACGAAAGGGTGCGCCGAGGCTACCACCCCAGGCGTGGGGGACGCTACGACAGTGGGGAGGATCGGAGTCCCTCGCCCGAACCACCCGGTCCGCAGGCCTTCAGCCGGGCCATCCGGCAGGCGCCGTTTCTGGCCCGTTTCCGACCCCCGACTACTATCACAAAGTACTCGGGGGAGACGAGACCGGAATTGTGGCTCGCAGACTACCGCCTGGCCTGCCAACTGGGTGGAACGGACGACGACAACCTCATCATCCGCAACCTCCCCCTGTTCCTCTCCGACACTGCTCGCGCCTGGTTGGAGCACCTGCCTCCGGGGCAGATCTCCAACTGGGAGGAGTTGGTCCAAGCCTTCGCCGGCAATTTCCAGGGCACGTACGTGCGCCCCGGGAATTCCTGGGACCTCCGAAGCTGCCGGCAACAGCCGGGAGAGTCTCTTCGGGACTACATCCGGCGATTCTCGAAGCAGCGCACCGAGCTGCCCAACATCACCGACTCCGATGTCATCGGCGCGTTCCTTGCCGGCACCACCTGCCGTGACCTGTTGAGCAAGTTGGGTCGCAAGACCCCCACCAAGGCGAGCGAGCTGATGGACATCGCCACCAAGTTTGCCTCTGGCCAGGAGGCGGTCGAGGCCATCTTCCGAAAGGACAAGCAACCCCACGGCCGCCCGTCGGAAGATGCTCCCGAGGCGTCTACTCCGCGCGGCGCCAAGAAGAAAGGCAAGAAGAAGTCGCAAGCGAAACGCGACGCCGCCGACGCGGACCTTGTCGCCGCTGCCGAGTACAAGAACCCTCGGAAGCCCCCCGGAGGTGCTAACCTCTTCGACAAGATGCTCAGGGAGCCGTGCCCTTACCATCAGGGGCCCGTCAAGCACACCCTCGAGGAGTGCGCCATGCTTCGGCGCCACTTCCACAGGGCCGGGCCACCCGCAGAGGGTGGCAGGGCCCGCGACGACGACAAAAAGGAAGATCACCAAGCAGGAGAGTTCCCCGAGGTCCGCGACTGCTTCATGATCTACGGAGAGCATGCGGCGAATGCCTCGGCTCGGCATCGCAAGCGAGAGCGTCGGGAGGTCTGCTCGGTGAAGGTGGCGGCGCCAGTCTATCTAGACTGGTCCGACAAGCCCATCACCTTCGACCAAGCTGACCACCCCGACCACGTGCCGAGCCCGGGGAAATACCCGCTCGTCGTCGACCCCATCATCGGCGACGTCAGGCTCACCAAGGTCCTGATGGATGGGGGCAGCTGCCTCAACATCATCTACGCCGAGACCCTCAGGCTCCTGCGCGTCGATCTGTCCTCCGTCCGAGCAGGCGCTGCGCCCTTCCACGGGATCATTCCTGGGAAGCGCGTCCAGCCCCTCGGACGGCTCGACCTTCCTGTCTGCTTCAGAACGCCCTCCAACTTCCGAAGGGAGATTCAGACGTTCGAGGTGGTCAGGTTCCGAGGAACCTACCACGCGGTATTGGGGAGGCCATGCTACGCGAAGTTCATGGCCATCCCCAACTACACCTACCTGAAGCTCAAGATGCCGGGCCCCAACGGGGTCATCACCGTCGGCCCCACGTACAAGCACGCGTTCGAATGCGATGTGGAGTGCGTGGAGTACGCCGAGGCCCTCGCCGAGTCCGAGGCCCTCATCGCCGACCTGGAGAACCTCTCCAGAGAGGTGCCAGACGTGAAGCGACACGCTGGCAATTTCGAGCCAGCGGGGACGGTTAAGGCCGTCCCTCTCGACCCCAGTGGCGACACCTCCAAGCAGATCCGGACCGATTCCGGGCTCGACCCCAAATAGGAAGCAGTGCTCGTCGACTTTCTCCGCGCAAACGCCGACGTCTTTGCGTGGAGTCCCTCGGACATGCCCGGCATACCGAGGGATGTCGCCGAGCACTCGCCGGATATTCGGGCAGGAGCCCAACCCGTCAAATGGCCTCTGCACGGATGACGCCCGGGGGCTGCGCCCCTCCGCGTCGAGATTGGGTGTACTTTTCCGCATCAAAAATTTTCGATCAAAAAGGGGCTTTGGCGTTCTCCCGGCTATGTCAGAAGTAGGGTCCCGAGGAGCGAACGTGGGTACATGTAAGTGGCGAGGCCGACTGAGCCGAGGAACTCCTATACCTCCGGGTTAGGGACACCTCACTCATCACCTGCCATGAAAAATGACCCAACTCGGGAAGTCACCCTATTATTGACGAGCTAGGCCGGACGCGCAAATTAAAAGAAAGGAGAGTACGACTTCATGCAAGAAAAATAAAGTGTTCAGGCCTCGGCGGCCGCAGTAAGGCGCACATCCAACAGAAACTGTTCCAACAAGAGTCAGGCGCCGCCTTGGGAAGGAGCCGCGCCCTCAGTTCCGCCCCCGCCGTCGGTAAGGTCCACCTCGGCTTCCGGCGACGGCGCAGGAGGAAGGATCTCCGCCTCAAAGATGGCCGCCAGCGCCGCGCTCGGACCCGCGGCGACCGCGTCGAGCCGCTGAACCTCTGCCAGGGCAGCTTCGTCTTCGTCAGGAAGACAGTACCCCTCACTGACCCGTTCCAGGTCCACAACGTAATGGGAAGCGAGCACGGCGAAGGCCCGCCTGACGCCGTGGTATAGCGCCTCGCGGACTTTGCCGCACGCGTAATCACCCAAGGCTTGAAGGCGGCTTTGAGGGGAGCTTCCTGAAGGGACGTCGCCGGGCCCAAGGATCCGATAAACGTCCGAGACGGCCTCGGACATGGCTGCGAGGTCGGCCTCCCTCTGCTCGGCAGCTCTGGCAAGCGCCTCGGCGAGCGCCTTGGCGGACTCGTCAAGGGCGGACTCGAGCTCTGCGAACAACCAGAAGAAAGACCTCAAGCACAAGCAGAAGAAACAAACAAGAACAAGAACCAGGGACGGCCAAGGCATACCTCGGGCTCGGGCACGCTGCTCCGAGGCCGCGACTTGGGCTGTGGCTAGGTCGGCCGCGAGGGTCTCAGCCCGGCTTTCGGCCTCGGCAGCCCGGCCCCGAGATTGGTCCCGCTCCTCGACGACCTGGACGAACTCCGACCGTTGCCGTTGCGCCTCCGCGTGCGCTGCCGCCGCCTCGGCTCTCAGGTCAGCGCAGAGCAACTGGAGGTCCGCTATCTTAGCATCCTGCTGAGAAAGGCGCGCGGTAGCCCCGGCGAGCGAGGTCCTCAGGGATCGCAGCGAGCCCCAGACATCGACCTCGCGGCGGATGAACGACGACTTGGCGGCGCTCCGATCCGTCAGATCCTGGGGGAAGGAAACAGGGCGTCACGACGAACGCCTCGCTCACATAAAGGAAAAGGTATGCCTGAAACCGTTACCTTGAGGATTTTGGGGACGTCCCTGCAGAGAACCTCCAGCGACGACCGGAGCGACCCCACCGTTGCTTCAGCACGTTGGCGGAGCTCGTCCCAGGACTGGTCCTCCTGTTCATCATCGAGAACGAAGACAGGGTCCGAGGCCTCGCGGGTCCGGAATCGGAGCAACTGGCGCCGGGCCTCGGGGCTCCGCCGCACAGCGACGAGGCTGCCGCCCGGCTGGACGAATTGCACGTCCACGCCCACCTCTTCCGAGGCACTGGGCACCGCCGCAGCAGCCATCCCGACACTGGCAGCAACCAGTTGCTCTCCGACTGGGACGGCGGCGACTTCAGTGGCGGCAGGCGCCAGCATGGCCGGCACGACAGGCGGGCTCGGGACCACCTCGGCGCCAGCCGCCTCCCCTATCACGATGGCCGCCTCGGCAGAAGAGCCCGCCTCGGGAACCTGCTCCCCAGAGACAGGCGACGCCCGAGCCCCCTGCGGTGAAACGCCCTGCGAAAGGGTCGGCTGAACGACAAAGCCCGGGGCGGCACTGGCCGCCCGGACCGACGCCGTCTTAAGGGCCTTCCGGGGTGCCAGGTCGGTCTGGCCATGGCTTCGCTTGCTGAATAAAAAAGAAAAAAAAAGAGAAAGGGAAAATCACGGCCGGAACATGTGAATGAAGCGCCAGGACGAAGACATTCCAAGATATTTACCCGCTCCGGGCCATGATCAACCGTGCCTGGGGGGAGGTCTCTTGGATCTCGCTCCCCGGAACCGCCGTCGAGGTCCGCTTCGCCGACAGCTTCGGCACCACCCTCGCTTTGGGCGCCCCGAACGCCCGGGAGGCGGACTGCCCAGGCGCCGCCACGGCGACCTGAGGGTCGCTCCCCCGCGCTGCCGGCGCGGGCGGCGGCTCTCGGGGAACGGATGCCTCGGCCTGGCCCCCTGGGGTCGCCTCAGCTCCTCCAGCCGAGGGGTCAAGTACCCTCTCGGGTTGCCCCCGCCCCTCGGGCCGGGAACCCGGCGTCCCGACTCTGGGAACTGACGGCATCAGCCCGCTCGGGGGCTGGCTCGACGGCTCCTGGCCACACCCCAAGCCGGGGCTGAGGCTAAGACGGGCGGCCATGTCGTCCTCCTCCTCATCACCGTCGTCATCTTCGTCATCAGGTGTCTCCGGCGACGGCTCCCTTGGGAGTCCTTCCCTCTCCTGCTGGCGGCGGCGCTTCTCCAAGGCGTCCCGAGCCCGCCTCCGCTCGCGCGCTCGGGCCTTCTCCGCGTCCTTCTTCTTCTTCTCCTCCTCCGCGGCGACCCGCCGCGCTGCCCGGTCCACCGCGTCCTCCGGGACCCGTGGCAGGGAGGGCTTGTGCCACCCCACCTCCTAAAGAAGGGGGAAAGAAACCCAATCATAAGAACCAGGAGCAACCCGATGTATGAAGAAGGAAGGAGCGAACACTCACCAGAGTTACGCACCCCTGGTCGGGGCGCATCCGAAGCTGGGAGAAGGCGTGGGGGTCCGGCTTCCCCATCGCGGCCGACACCCGCCATTAGAGGGCGTCGAAGGGAAGAGGATCAGGGGACATTCGTGACCCCTCCCAGTCAGCCTCCGGGGTCATCTCCCAAAGCGGCAGCCGCCGCTCCGCCAAGGGAAGCACTCTCCGACGATGGATGGCGGCAACCACTCCCGCAGCGGTGAGTCCTCCCTCCCGCAACGCCTTCAGGGCCTGGAGAAGGGGTTCGAGGTTCTTCTGTCTCTCGTGTGGAGTCCCATGGCGCCAGGCGTCGGTGGCGGCGGTGACAACCCGCTGGGAGAACGGCGGGAGCAACTCACCGTCATTCCGGAGGTAGAACCACCGGCGCTGCCACCCCTTGTTCGAGGACGCGAGGACGGCAGGGATGTACTGCGACGCCCGCGACTGCCTCAACAAGAGGGTGCAGCCGCCGGCCCGCACCGCTGCACGGACCTTCCTCTCCCCCGTCGGCAAGGCAAAAAGCTCGGTGAAGAAGAGATGAGTCCACAAATCCCAATAGGGGGCGATCCCCAAATACCCTTCGCACACCGCTACGAAGATAGCGGCCTGCGAGATGGAGTTGGGGGTGAGGTTATGCAACTCCACTCCATAGTGGAACAGGATGGCCCGCATAAAGCGGCTCGTCGGCACACCGAATCCCCGCTCGTGGAAGGAGACGAAGCTCACGACGTACCCCGGCGGTGGGGATGGAGCGACTCCGCCCATGGGAGGAATCCATTCTGGCCGCTGCTCATCGGTGAGAGGGCGAAGCAAACCCTCACCGACGAGATCCTCCAAATCACTCGCCGTCACCGTGGAGAAGGGCCATGGGTCGCGCGGCGAGATGATGGTCACCCGGTCAGCCATCGCCGAGCGGAAAGGGTGGTGGCGCAAAGGACAGGGAGGGCGGTTTCCTTTTCTCTGGCTAAGTCTCTCAGGCTGCAAAAAACCTAAGAGGGAGACAGGAAGCGGGGCAAAGAACCGTCACCGGACCCTCTCCGGGGTATATGAAGACCAAAGCGAAGACGGTTCCAACGTTCCGCCCGGACCGGACGCGGGGTTCAAAAACGCGAAGCGAAACGGCCGTTCCTCGAACGGCTCGCGCACGCGCAACGGCAGCCCCGCCAACTACTCGCCCTGTCGCATCAACTCCGCGGCTGGACGGGCGGCGCTTCTGGCAGGAGCAGCGGGCAACGCTTCGCCTTCGCCGAAACAACCGCGCCAAAAAAGGTACGCCGCGTCGTTCGGTTTCGTATCCTTTTTCCTTTTTTCCTCTTTCTCTATCTCTTGCGACAGGGAGCGGGAAAGGGGGATACCCCGAAAGGGATCCTTCCCCGTGAAGGAACTAGGTTCCGAGCCTCCTTACTGATCAGGGGTTCGAAGGCTGGCCCCCCCCCGGAGGGTTCAACAGCCGCCTCAGATCGCGTGGGCCCTACACCCACTACTGGTCAGAGGTTCGAAGGCCGGCCCCCCGAAGGGTTCCACGGCCGCCTCAGGCTACTCGGGCTCCGCGCCCATTACTGATCAGGGGTTCGAAGGCTGGCCCCCGAAGGGTTCACAGTCGCCTCAGACACCGAGCGAGGGATGACCAGGGGTACGTTCGATACATAACCAAGGCTCGGGCTGCGCTCCCGAGGTACCCTAGGACATTTCCGAGACCAGCGGGAGCGATTTTGTAACGGAATCCCATCGGAGGGAGGCATCGAGCCCTCGGACCCCGTTGCCAGGGGACCGGGTCCGGCAGATCACCCGCAGGTACTTTTGGGCGTGCCTCTGGGCCCCTAGCCGACCCCCAACGAACGGGGCACGGACGTCCACTCGGATTACCCGCTTGCAGCTCACCGGAGACGCCATGTTCGGTCCCCATCGAGGGTAACATGGCGCTCTCCCCCCTCCTCCTTGCGGAAAGGCGACGTAGGGGCGTATGTAAAAAAGCCGAGTCTGTCCCTGATCGCCCTCTCGCCCTGTGCGGAGGCTCGGGGGCTGCTCTCGCAAACCCGGCTCCGGCCAAACCGTTGACAGCGTCAACATACCAGCCCGAGAACTTGGGCCCCGACCGTGCACCCGGGCTACGGCCAGTTCGCATGAGGGAACCACCAGACCAGCCGAAGCATTACGCAAGGCATCAAGACCTCGAAGGAGTGAAACCACTCCTCCGAGGCCTCGGGGGCTACACCCGGCGGGTGCGCTCGCGCGCACCCACCGGAACAAAATGCAACCGAGAAAGGCTGGTCCCCTTGCAAAAAAGTGCGACGAAAGCCTCCAAGCGAGTGCTAACACTCCCTTCGAGGCTCGGGGGCTACTGTCGGGGACCATAATTAGGGGTACCCTCAAGACGCCTAATTCTCAGCTGGTAACCCCCATCAGCATAAAGCTGCAGAGGCCTGATGGGTGCGATTAAGTCAGGGATCAGTCCATACGAGCGACTCGATCACGCCTCGCCCGAGCCTAGCCTCGGGCAAGGGCGGCCGACCCCGAGGTGTTTCCGTCTCGCCCGAGGCCCCCTTTTGACGGCGAACACATCTCCGGCTCGCCCGAGGCCTTGCCTTCGCTAAGAAGCAACCCTGACTAAATCGCCGCGCCGACCGACCGAGTCGCAGGAGCATTTAACGCAAAGGTAGTCTGACACCTTTATCCTGACGCGCGCCCCCCGGTAGAGCCGAAGTGACCGCCGTCACTTCGCCGCTCCACTGACCGGTCTGACAGAAGGACAGTGTCGCCTGCGCCATTCCGACTACAGTGCCGCCTGACAGAGTGAGACTGACAGGCAGTCAGGCCTTGCCAAAGGCGCCATAGGAAGCTCCGCCCGACCCAGGGCTCGGACTCGGGCTAAGGCCCCGGAAGACGGCGAACTCCGCTCCGCCCGACCCAGGGCTCGGACTCGGGCTAAGGCCCCGGAAGACGGCGAACTCCGCTCCGCCCGACCCAGGGCTCGGACTCAGGCTAAGGCCCCGGAAGACGGCGAACTCCGCTCCGCCCGACCCAGGGCTCGGACTCGGGCTAAGGCCCCAGAAGACGATGAACTCCGCTTCGCCCGACCCTAGGGGTCGGACTCCGCCCTGGCCTCTGCCGAACGACCTCCGCCTCGCCCGACCCAGGAGCTCGGGCTCGGCCTCGGCCATGGAAGACAGACTCGACCTCGGCTTCGGAGGAGCCTCCACGTCGCCCGACCTAGGGCACAAGTCCGCCACGTCAACAGGAAGCGCCATCATCACCCTACTCCGAGCCGACTCGGGCCGCATAGAACAAGACCGGCGTCCCATCTGGCTAGCTCCGCCAGATAGGCAATGATGGCGCCCCGCTAGACCCGTGACGACGGCGGCTCTTAGCTCCCTTACGGAAGCAGGGGACGTCAGCAAGGACCCAACCGCTCCGACAGCTGTCCCTCCGCCAGGCTCCGTTGCTCCTCCGACAGCCACGACACCACACCAGCTGGGTGTCAAGATCTCTCCGGCTGCCACATTGGCATGTACTTAGGGCGCTAGCTCACCCCCGCTAGACACGTAGCACTTTGCTACACCCCCATTGTACACCTGGATCCTCTCCTTACGCCTATAAAAGGAAGGACCAGGGCCTTCTTAGGGAAGGTTGGCCGCGCGGGGACGAGGACGGGGCAGGCGCTCTCTTGGGGCCGCTCGCTTCCCTCACCCGCGTGGACGCTTGTAACCCCCTACTGCAAGCGCACCCGACCTGGGCGCGGGACGAACACGAAGGCCGCGGGATTTCCACCTCTCTCAGACTCGTCTCCGGACACCTCGCCTTCCCCCCTTCGCGCTCGACCCATCTGGGCTGGGGCACGCGACACACTCACTCGTCGGCTTAGGGACCCCCCCGGTCTCGAAACGCCGACACTGCCATAAATTAAGAAAACTCATAAATAATTCTAGAAAAGTGAAAGAAAATATGATTTCAGTTTTGTTGAGTAGGTATTGTTGTGTAGCATCTGTGAAAGTATATCCCTGGTAGCTTCTGTGGAAAATATTTATGTTATGATTGAAAGTTGTGTTTTGTTGTTTTCTTGTAAAATTCATTATAAAAATAATATAATGAAGTTGGATATGAATATTTTTCTATGGGAATAATATGAGTAGAAGCACCTAATAAAAAATGTTGGTTCTGTTGTTTGGTTCTTTTCACCATGATAAGCATTTTCAAGTATAATTCAGCCTGTTAGCTTGGCATTTTTTGTGTAGGTACTGCATGGAATATCATTAGAATTTTACAGTGGGCTAATATTAGGTCCATGATGCTACGGTAATTTTTGTAGATTTTTCTAAAGTCTCAAAATAATATCTCCAGTTATATCCTTATGATTTAAATAAAAGAAAAAGAGGTTTTTGGATTAGAAGTATAATTGAACCTTTGGTCAGTTATGCGGTCAGTTATGCAAAGTTAAAGTTGTAAAACCTGTTTGTAAGATCTGCAAGTGCGTAAATGTGGTGGGGTAGATAACAAGTTGTATGATTCGATGGTTTCCTTTTGCTATATGCTAAATGGTAGTTATTTGAAGTGATTTGGGTGCTTAGAAGAAAGGTCAAGTCAGTGAGTTAGTAGTAACATAACTAGTTGTTAATTTCAGGTCACAAGGATCTCACTGATGATGAACAACTCTATTTTAGGTTATTTGCTAAGGGTGAGTGTTGCATGTTGTGTTGCTACTATAATTGAAATTTTGCACACATTCCAGAAAATATAAGACAACTAGTTGCATTGCATATCATATTCATCACTCTTATGCATTCTTGATGCTCATACTATGCATATGCATGCAATAGGTGTTCCCCAAGAAGTCACGCTACTTGAGTTTGAAACCGTGAAACAAGAATCTTCTGAGGAGTCTGCAGTTACAACTGGAGAAGGAATTCCAGAAGATCTCCCTGAGTGCCTGATCACCAACCTTCATCTTTCCTAAAAGGCAAGCTCTAGCATCTAATCCCTATAGTTTGCAATAAATGATTTATTTACCTACCTGCCTATGATTGTTGCATTAGGTGGTATGAGTTGTTTGGAAACAATTGCTGCATTTTATCCTTGATTACCCTTGTATATCCTTATCCTTGTCACCTGGTTACGTTAGGTACGCTTAAATGCTTAGATCTGCTTAGACCGGTAGAAGTCGAGTGATTTCCTGTCACCTGCGAGATATAGGTGGATACCTTATGCTTGATTGGGTATTGCCATCAGAAAATAATCAATGCTAGTGTGATTGTTAAACTAAGACTGGGCAGAGTCTTATGGGGGTTGTTAGGCTACAGTGATCCCCCTACGTCGATTAAGGACCATCCGTAGGGTCTCTCGAGTCATGTTGAATGCATGCCTAATCACTTAGCTGGCCAGATAACTCGTTCCAATCGCGAAGCCGAGTAGTTCAAGTCTAGCCAAGGAGCGCGACTGAGTGTGCATCCACAGGTGGTTGTAGATGATTAGACCAAGGGAAGTGCATGGTTAGTTGACCTGGAGACGACCTTAGGCTATATGGATTGGACATCTTGGCTACCCTTGAATCCCCGTGAGATGGCAGCGGGACGGACCTAGCTTCAGAATTGTTTGAAAGGTGACCTATGCTGTCGTTGAGAGTGCACTTCACAAGGTACACCGGGTTTGTGTTAAGAATACCTCTCCAACTGGTTAGTAATCGATTTGAATCGCCATCGCTCCTGGACAGTGAGCACTTGACTATTGCTATCTCATCGTAGTAAGAACTACACCATGATAAATGAGGATATTGATGAAAGATGATCACATTAATAATTAAAATCAAAGGTTGGGTTACTCATGCTTGTCTAGTAATTAAGAGCATTGCTCAATTGATTCATCACTAAAGCTATAACTAGACTTATACTGAATCAGAAAATGTCGTCTAGCTAATTAGGTGATGACCTAGCTTGGCAACAGAATAGGTAAAAATGAACTGCTAAAAGATGAATAATATTCATGATGCCCCTTAAGTTGCTAATAACCACATTAATTCATGTACTCTTACAAAATAAAGAGTCAACTCCATGTAAAGCCTTGTATGATCCTTGGTGTCTTTTATGTTATTATTTTCTGGTTTTGGACGGGTAAGTCTAGTTGAGTACATTAGAGTATTTAGGGTTTTATTCCCATTATTGAAGATGATGTGATGTACCAAGGTTATTGCAAGTTGGGCCTACATCCGGCTATGGATGATGATTTTTGGAACTACTTTACTTTCCGCTACTTACTTTGGTTTGTAATAACCAAATATTCCGATGTTATGTAATATTTGTAAATGTTCAGACTATGTATGACTATGTATAACGTGTGGTTGGTTCACTGAATCATGTAATCATGTATGACCTTGGTTGATTCGAATCCATTAAGGTTCAGCGGACTACCAGTTTTATATTGGCTCAAGTGTGATATGGTTTGATCATTTCGGTGATTGCTATTACACTAGTGCTCATATAAATTGGTCGGTTCTATCACAGCTGGCACCAGAGCAAGATTCAGTATTGAAAGTCATCTAGAGGGGGGTGAATAGGCGAAATCTGAAATTTATAAACTTAAACAGAAACTTAAGGTTGGAGGTTAGCGTTAGAATTAAATTCAAGTTCGAAAGATGGTTTCTTTTGCTAGTAGTTGCTCAAAGAATGCGGATGACATATAAGTTCTTCTGTGGGGGGTGATACAACAAGTTGAAAGCCTCAATGTTAGGCGACTCCTCTTCGACCACCTGTTCTTCTCCTATGGGGGTGATACAGCAAGAGTGAGCTCATATAAGTTCATCGCTCAACAAGTTGTGGGGAATAATGTGCATGAACTCACCAAAGGTGTGAGTTCATGAAGTGTAAGGCTGATCAAACGAAATAAAGGTTGAAGTTGAGCATTGCTTTTATAAGTTGGTCAAAATTTTATTAGCAGTTACTAAGTGTAAGTAAATACCGAACCATAGTAATAATAAGTAAAAGTAATGATAAAATAATCCCAGATGCAATGAAATGACAAATTGAATTTAAGTTCTATAAGTTAATCATGTGAGTGTCCGAGCCGCTCATGACCGTGAGCACGACTAGTATACCAGTTTTACACTCTGCAGAGGTTGCGTATCTTTACCCGCAAGTCGTGTTACCCATTTGTCATAGAGTTGATGAGACCCATACACATCTACCAAGAAAGCGAGGCAGGGTACCACTACTGTGACAGAACCTTCCAAGTTATTAGGCTCACCCACAGATGTCCTTGTCCAACGGACCTCAGACAACCTGCAGGTGCACCTGATCACTTGACAAGTTCGGTATCTATACTCTTACCTTGCCCAAGAGCGTTTCATCCGTCACATAGATATTACAACATATCGGAGGCACGAGTATGCGGAAGCAGTTACAACAACTTTATTTTAGATTAAAGTATAGAAAGAGTAGTATTATTATAGACCAGAGCAAAATATAGGAGTGCTGGAGTAATATTATTACATAACATGGGAGGCAAAACCCCTCCTGATAAACAGTAACAAGTTTTTTCATAAAGGAGGACACTTCCTCCCGAGGCTTCAGAATTGCTACGTGTAGGGCAGTGACCAAGTCTTCATGTTCGAGAAGTAACGGCGATCCGAATCGATTAATACTCAGCTGAGGATCTCTAATCACACGACATATGTAGCACTTAACCCTTGCATATGTCAACTCGCCACTAGGGTTCTTAAGACCAGATCAGGTTCACGCCAACCGAGAGCACAGATACACCACCGTCCAGCCTCTTGCCACGGAGGGTACACGCTACTCTCGTCAACTCTCCACTCCCATTGCGTGTTATCTTATTCTGATATTAGTCTGCTCGATGTAAAGCTTACCCATGATGAGGCATGTGACTAGTTAAAAGGTCCTCGATCATCAAGCCTACATCGACAAGGTCCTTAATCGACTCAGATGGAGGCACTACACCGAGACTCTCTTCTCGTGCAAGTCACCCGCCTGGTCTCAGCTTTATTATTTCAAATCCAAAGTTTGGTACCTAGCAGAGGTACATATTTTCCGATGTTGAACCCATTATGGCCCTAATGGATTCACCATCCAGTTTTATTTTTGAAAACACCCCAACCACTTGAAGCATCATCTTTTGTTAAAACAAAACATTTTGTTTTCTAGAGAAAGCTAAGCATAAGGAAAACTTTTTTGTAAAACAGAGGATTAAGGAAAAGTAATCAAATCCTCAAGGAAGGAAATGCAGCAACTGGTTTAGCACACAACTTCTATCACCTAATGCATCAAGCAAGTGAGAAAGATTTTAAAATAGCAAGGAGGTGGTAAATGCACCGGGGCTTGCCTTGTGTTATAGGTGAGTCAGGCTCTGCTCCACAGATGTCAAAATAAAAGCAGTTCCCGGCCTAGGGTTCTTCAGGTGGTGGTGGTGTAGTCCTTGCTTCTTGAACTTCTATCTCTTCTTCGTTTTCTATATATATAACCATATAATCATGAATGCTTATGTAATGCTTATGAAAATGCAGTAATAGAAATGGTTTATCAAGTTGTATCTTGAGTACAACTTTCCTTCACGGTACTCCAGGAAACTAGGGGTTTGGAGTCTACAGTGAAGTTCATAGAGCAGGAGACTAGGGTTTTGGGTTCTAGGTACCAAACCTGGTCCAAATCATGCCAAACTTTACCAAGGCTACTAAATAATATTTAAAGCTTATCTAAAAAGTTTGGTGATTTTTGGAATTATTAATTAATTTCTAAAATTCCAGGGTATAGGTTTTGGCTAATTTAAATAGTCCATAATTCCTTATTTGAACTAAAAATCATGACACTATTTTTATTAAATACTATAGAAAATCAGGAGTCTAGTAAAATTGATCTCATATTTTTAACATTTTCTTGGAATTTTCTATGGATTTTCTAAGCTTGGCAGAAAAGAAAAAGAGAAAACTATGAACAGGTCCTAACTTCATTGGCTGGGTCGGGAAGCATCAGGGACACATAAGGATACTGAAACGAAAGAGTAGGGGGCATGAGCGGACCTAGAGCACGCTGACCACGGTGAGATCACTTTGCACGGTGCTCGGGATCGATTTGGGGGAAATCTGAAATTGGTGAGCTCTGGTGAGCAATTGGAGGCACAACTTGGTGGATTGGGTGCTTGACTACCTTACGGACCCGATGGCACACTCAATTTATAGGCTCCAGGGGCGGTGGCCTGTGAATTTGGAGTTGGCACGGTGGCGGTCGGAGAAGGAAGAGGTCACTGGCGCAAGCAATTCGTGGAAGCTACCGTGGCGGCTCTCCGGCGATCATCGGATATAATTACCCGAGCTATTGCGACGTGGTTAAGGGCCTGAGACGTGGCGCAGTTGCGGTGAACGACGCAGACTCCGGTGACGGCCACAAGGCCACGTCGCCGGTGCAAGTGGTCAAGGAACAGCGAGGCCACAGTCGCCCGAACTCATCCGCAACGCGATCTTTTCACTGTCGAGCGAAACCCACTCGCCTGAGGCACGAATCGCGATGGCCAACGTGAATCTGGGCGCAAAGACCGCCGGCGGCGAGGGGGCTACACCCTGGGATATTTCAGTGCACTGTACCATGGAACATCTTATTCAGACCATCTGATAGACAGGATTACAGTGACCAGATCTCGAATTTTTTGTGTGAAAACTCACCAATTCGTCTGTGGCAAACTTGTTGCCCTTTATATCAGCTATAATTTTGCTATAGCAACTACCCTTAATCGAGCAACGGGTCTTACTCTAATCCAAGCTCTAAGTTCCTCCAACTTCACTGTACTAAAAGTTCAGACATAGGGTTGCCTGACAACCCGACTTTGGATCTAATTATCTCCAAATTTTTGTATAAAACAATGCTTAATCCCTTAAGCAAAGTTGTACTCCTATAATAACTCTAGACTTTTGATATGTTGACCCTAGGCAAATTTCTGGTAATTTTAGAACTACAGAGCTCTAAAGTCAGCTCTGTTCAACTGTATTTCAGACTTAACCATATGATCATTAGAGTGGCATTTTTGCATTTAGGCCCAAATCTCATGGTTCCTTTTGTAAATCTTCAAATATGTGAACCACATGACTTAAGGTACCCTAATTCCATGGTTTTTGCACTTAGGTCCAAAAGTGGGCAACATTTACATTTAACCCCCTAGGGTTTCAGTCCAGGGTTTTCCAGAGGTCTATTTAGGGTTTCTGGCACTTCTAGGGTTTGTATGCCACATAAGTCCATTAATGGTGACATTTTATGATCATTACTAATAAGTTTTGGAGTTTTCTCTTATTTAGGCTTTGTTTACTCTTTTAAGCCCAGTTTAGGGTTAAGTACCCTACTCTAGGGTTTTACCCATGACATGTCACATCAATACAACTCATTTGAAATTTTTGCCTAGTGAATGCATTCTAAGTGTAACAAGCACATGATATGCTAACGCTCATGATGTTATGCTAAAGTTTTAGTGGCAGTAACACCAGGGGTATTACATCCTTTCCCCCATAAAAGAATCTCGTCCCGAGATTAAAAGTCCTAGGGCAAGTAATAGAAAAGAAAACGTGTCATACTTTTATTTCCTTCTTTTTGGTACAAGGCAGGGGTGGTATAGGGTTAATTACTTTATTACAACAAGTGTACATATCTTACAATTTACATGAAGCTAAAAAGCCTGAGAAATTTTTGTCTAAAAAGTCTTGAGTTTCCCAAGTAGCTTCATCTTCCATGTGTTGGTTCCATTGTATCTTATAAAACTTGAGAGTTCTGCTTCGGGTAATCCAGTCCTTTTGATCCAAGACTCGAATAGGATGTTCTGAATATGTCAAGTCTGGTTCTAAGGCAACAACCGTTACTTCAACGGTTCGATCTGGAATCCGAAGACACTTCTTCAATTGAGATACGTGGAACACATTGTGCACCGCAGACAATGTTTCAGGTAATTGGAGTCGGTATGCCACTGGTCCACATTGTTCAAGAACAGGGAAAGGACCAATGTACCAGGGTGCAAGCTTCCCTTTTACCCCAAAACGTGATACACCCTTCATTGGTGAGTCTTTCAGGTAGACATAATCTTCAACTTGAAAGTACAAGGGTTTGCATCGCTTGTCTACATAACTCTTTTGGCAAGCTTGGGCTTCTTTCAAATTATGTATTATTCGTTGAACCTTCTCTTCTGTTTCTTTTACCATATCAGGCTTCTCTTCTGTTTCTTTTACCATATCAGGCCTAAAAAACCATCTCTCTCCTGGTTCAGACCAATTTAACAGAGTACGACACTGTTGTCCATACAAAGCTTCAAAGGGTGCCATTTTGATGCTCTCTTGATAGCTGTTATTGTATGAGAACTCCGCCAATGGTAAGCAATCATCTCATTTCTGTGGGAATTCCAGAACACATGCTCGCAACATATCCTCAAGTATCTGATTTACTCTCAGTCTGTCCACTAGTTTGAGGATGATAGGCCGAACTATGGAGCAATTTAGTACCCAAGGATTTGTGAAGTTCTTCCCAGAATTTGGAAACGAATTGAGGTCCACGATCCGACACTATTGTCTTCGGAACACCGTGCAAACTGAGAATGCGAGCGATATACAGTTCCGCAAATGCGATTACTGGATACTTTACTTTGACTGGGAGAAAGTGGACGATCTTTGTAAGTCGATCAATGATAACCCAAATAGAATCATAGCCTTTTGCTGTTCTGGGCAGTCCCATAATAAAGTCCATGCTTATATCCTTCCATTTCCAAGTTGGGATAGGTAACGATTGCAATGGACCAACAGTTTTCATATGTATGGCCTTGACACGCCTGCAAGTGTCACATCTCACCATATAGCGTGCAATTTCAATCTTCATCTTCGTCCACCAATAATGCTGCTTTAGATCATGATACATCTTGGTGCTCCCGAGATGAATAGAGTAGCGACTAAGATGTGCTTCATCTAAAATTTGATGGCGGATCTTATCATTCTTGGGCATAACTATGCGGTTATTAAACCATACAACGCCTTGATCATCTTTTCTGAAGCAGTTGGCTTTACTGGCCTCCAATTTCTCATGAATGTGTTTCGTACCCTCGTCATTTCTTTGTAAATCAATTATTCTTTGCAGAAGAACCGACTCAAGCTTCAAGTGATTTGAAGTTCCATGTTGAATCATTCCCAGGTTCAACTTCTCCATTTCTTGGCATAATGTAATGTCAGAAGTCTTCATTGTAAGACAATGGCAGGAAGCCTTGCGACTTAGCGCATCTGCCACTACATTGGCCTTGCCTGGGTGATAGTGAATCTCCAATTCATAATCCTTAATCAGCTCAAGCCATCTCCTTTGCCTCATATTCAGTTCTAACTGGGTAAAGATGTACTTCAAACTTTTATGATCTGTATAGATATGACAGATATTCCCCAGCAGATAATGACGCCATATTTTTAGGGCATGAACCACAGCAGCTAATTCTAGGTCATGAGTTGGATAATGTTCCTCATGCCAGCGTAACTGTCTTGAGGCGTATGCTACAACTCGGCCTTCTTGCATCAAGACACAACCTAAACCACTGCCTGACGTGTCACAATACACATCAAATGGCTTTTTAATGTCCGGTTGAGCTAATACCGGAGCAGTGGTCAATAACACCTTCAGCTATTCGAAGGCTTCATTACATCTTGAAGACCAATTAAATTTGGTATCATTCTTCAATAAACTTGTGATGGGCTTCACAAGCTTGGAAAAATCTGGAATAAATCGGTGGTAATAACCAGCCACTCCAAGGAAACTTCAGACTTGATATATAGTGGTTGGTGGTTTCCACTCTAAAATATCCTTGACTTTGCTGGGATCCACCAAATCCTCTTGGCAGACAATATGTGTCCCAATAATTGGATCTCCTCCAGCCAAAACGTGCATTTACTAAATTTAGCATATAGTTGATGCTCCCTTAAGCGCGTTAATACGATCCGCAAATGCCGATCATGCTCCTCTTCATTCTTGGAATATATCAAAATATCATCAATAAATACTACCACGAATTTATCCAACTCAGGTATGAATACCGAGTTCATCAGATATGTGAAGTGGGCAGGAGCATTTGTTAATCCAAAAGACATAACCAGATATTCAAATAATCCATACCGCGTAGTGAATGCGGTCTTGGGTATATCTTCGGGTCGGATGCGGATCTGATGGTAACCCAACCCGAGGTCAATCTTGGAAAATACTCGAGCTCCGATAAGCTGATCAAATAAGATATCAATCCGAGGAAGAGGGTACTTATTCTTGATTGTGACCTCATTAAGGGGTCTGTAATCCACGCACATCCGAAGCGTTTGGTCCTTCTTCTTGACAAAGATGGCTGGACAACCCCAAGGTGACGAGCTTGGTCGGATGAATCCCTTTTCTAGCAGATCTTGTTATTGTGTCTTGAGCTCTGCCAACTCATTCGGAGGCATTCGGTACAACCTTCTAGAAATAGGAGCCGTACCGGGCTTTAACTCAATCACAAATTCTACATCTATCTCTGGAGGCAATCCAGGCAGATCTTCCAGAAAGACGTCCGGGAATTCACATACTACCGGAATATCTTGGATCTCCGGTAATTGGTTTAGCTGTAGTAGCTATGGGAATGGACAAGAGAACTTCTTCTTTGTCATAGCTCAACCTGATGGTTCTCAGATCAGTGTTGAGGATAGCTTTATGCTGGGCTAACCAAATCATGTCCAGAATTACATCTATATCTTGGCCTTTTAGAACAATCATATTTGTAGGAAAGTCCCGTTCAGCCAATGTTACGGGCACATGGAAAACCACTTCTTTAGTGAATATTTGTCCCCCAGGCGAATGAATTATAAACCCTTCCCTTGATTCAATATATGGAATGCAATATTTTTCCACAAACTTCTTGCTTATGAATGTATGTGAAGCACCAGAATCAAAGAGAATGACTACAAGGTGATTGGCCACGAGAAACGTACCCATCATGACCGGCTCTCCCTCCAGTGTCGTGGCCACATGTGTATAATAGATTCGCCAAGTTTTCTTCATATTCTTGCCCGCTGCATTATTTGTCGTGTTTCCCTTGCCTTGGCTTGAGCTCCCTGAGCTCTGCTGATTATTGGTTCTATTCTGTTTTAGATATGGGCAGTCTTTGATAAAATGTCCAGACTTCCCACAATTGAAGCAACCAGTAGATGAACTCGGGAGTGCAGGGAAACGAGTGCCAGGGGCACTCGACTGAGTTGTTGGAGTGGGGGCAGTGGCAGGGCGGATGAATACAGGCTGTTTAAAGGGGTAGGAGGGTGGACGAGATGAAGAACAGTTTTGATTAAAAGGTCGGATCACCAACCATTGTCGCTTTTTAGGCCCCTAGTTGGACCTGTCACCTCCATAGCCCTTTGACTTGCCTGGACCTGCATACTTGGCTTCAACTGCTAGCGTCGTGCTGACAGCCCTGCTGTAGGAGAGGTCGAGGCAGGTCGCCATCTTCTGTTGTAGCCGGTCATTAAGGCCCCTCATAAAACAGTTCTTCTTTTTCAGGTCAGTGTTGACCTGGTCAATGGCGTACTGGGACAAATGATTGAACTTATTGAGATACTGTGTAACCGTATCTCTATCTTGCTTAAGCTTCATGAATTCTTCTTGCTTCATATGGAGCAGTCCTTCTGGAATGTAGTGCTCCCGAAATGCCAACTTAAATTCGTCCTAGGTGACTTGATGGCCGGCAGGCTGAATGGTCACATAATTTCCCCACCAGGTGCTGGCAGGGCCTCTTAACTGCTGAGCCGCAAACAAGGGCTTCTAGGTCTCCGTGCATTGGAGAAGTCCAAACTTCTGCTCAATAACCCGAATCCATTCATCAGCTTCGAAGGGATCTTCGGCCTTGACGAATAGTGGGGGATGAGTTTCCGAGAAATCCAAATACAAAGTCTCGCGGGGTTGTCGGGACCGTAATTAGGGGTACCCCCTAGACTCCTAATCTCAGCTGGTAACCCCCATCAGCACAAAGCTGCAAAAGGCCTGATGGGCGCAATTCAGGTCAAGGCTCCGTCCACTCAAGGGACACGATCTCGCCTCACCCGAGCCCAGCCTCGGGCAGGAACGGTAGACCAAGGCAGATTCACGCCTCGCCCGAGTGTCTCCTCAAGCAACGGGCACACCTTAGACTCGCCCGAGGCCCAGCTCGGGAAGGCTTCGCGGAGAAGCAACCTTGGCCAGATCGCCACGCCAACCGACCGTATCGCAGGAGCATTCAATGCAAGGATCGCCTGACACCTTATCCTGACGCACGCTCTCCAGTCGACAAGGCCGAAGTGACCGCAGTCACTTCGCCCCTCCACTGACTGACCTGACAGGAAAACAGCGCCGCCTGCGCTGCTCCGACTGCTGTGCCACCTGCTAGGGTGAGGCTGACAGCAGCCAAGTCCAGCCTCAGGCGCCATAGGAATCTCTGCCTCGCCCGACCCTAGGGCTCGAACTCGACCTCGACTCCGGAAGACGGTCTCCGCCTCGCCCGACCCTAGGGCTCGGACTCGACCTCACCTCCGGAAGACGGTCTCCACCTCGCCCGACCCTAGGGCTCGGACTCGACCTCGACTCCGGAAGACGGTCTCCGCCTCGCCCGACCCTAGGGTTCGGACTCGACCTCGCCTCCAGAAGACAGTCTCTGCCTCGCCCGACCCCAGGGCTCGGACTCGACCTTGACTCCGGAAGACGGTCTCCGCCTCGCCCGACCCCAGGGCTCAGACTCGACCTCACCTCGGACAACAGTCTCCGCCTCGCCCGACCCCCGGGCTTGGACTCAGCCTCGACCTCGGACAACGGTCTCCGCCTCGCCCGACCCTCGGGCTCGGACTGTGGCGGAACTGCCCAAATTATTCCAACTCAAGTGCCTAAGCCCTGCCTTAGAGGCTAGACCACACTTAAATGGGAATAACCCGTCAATCCCTCGGATCTAGTCCGACACGGCCACTGACAGGATCAAGTACCACAATCTCACTCGATGGTGAGTCACAGAGCAAATACAATAAAGCATAAAACCATGCATGTGAGAGTATTAAATTATTACATCATCATCGGAGTTTTTGCAAAAGTAACCATCATTGTTCGAAGTGCAGCGGAATAAAACTAACGACAAATAAACAGAGAGATGGGGAAGCCTATCCCATCACTCCTCATGCTCCTCCTCAGCCGAGGCAGGGTCCCACTCAACAGTCCAACCCGGTGGTAAGGTGGACGGCCAAGTCACTCCAGCAACCATGTCCTCCAGAGAACCTGTAAAATTATGCCACAAGCAAGGCTGAGTATACTAATACTCAGCTAGACTTACTCGGTGTGAGGAGTCTACTCCTCTACCTCTAGACATGCAGCTGTTTGGCTGTGGGGTTTGGTTTGCCAAAAGCACTAGCTGAGTTTCTAATTCAAGTTTTAACTTTGTCAAATGTAAGTGTGACTCTCTTAAGGCTAAATGTGTACTATCTACTCATACATAGTAGCAAACATTGTTAGCAATCAACATCTTATATCAACTCATCATATTTCCACTTGTTACTCAATGCAGTACAATGGATCAAGCAGTCTCATTAGCTGCGAGAAGCAGACGGTTCGAATCGAGTTTTTATCCTTGCAAGGTAAACCTAAACACACGACGTGGCGAGGTACTCCGTCCCCACACACATCAACCGTCCCCATCGATTCCCCGTCAGCAGATCAGGGCTCACCGCCTTGGCGTACAATGCCTCACTGACCCCGACTGGCCGTCGTGCAGTGACCGCACTTGTACCCACCATAACCGGAATGGGAGACCATGTCTCAGGTCGCGTGAGGGGATATGTCCACTGCCAGGTTCACTCAGGTACTAGGCTTACCGATTTACCATATTTCTCGGCATATGTTTAGTACGTTCAAACGCTTGACACAGGTATCCGCACGTTAATCCTTATTTCATTTTCCTCCCATAGACCACGCATCCCCATGGATCCGTGTCCACCAACCAACTATCAATGTGATAAGAAAAGTGGGTACAACCAATTCCTGATCTCGCGCGAGTGCTAGAAAAATCACTCGTCTTCTACCGAGATCCTAATTAAATAAAGCACTACTCGACCTGTCATACTAGTATTCATAACAAAACAAGGATTCCTGAGATCATGCAACTAGGGTTTCAAACAATTCCTACACCTAAGTGCACAATCAATCCTACAATCATTAGGTGAAGTAAAGTAGCATAAATAACAGGTTATGCATAGAACCGGGGCTTGCCTTCCAAAGCAGTGGTAGGCAGGTCCTCAGGTGCACACTCTGGTGCTGGATCCGGGGCTACCTCCTGAGCAGCTCCTTGCTCCGGCACGAGGACGTACTCTCCGTCAGCAAGGTTACAGTCTATCGAAATGCAATAAACATGTATGTCATGATTATACAGGATTTAACAACATTATGCTAAGCGAGAAAAACTAAGTTGATGAGTAACTTAGGGTTTTCGGGTCATATGTGGCTTTTAATGGTTTATGCTTATCATTTCTAAGTCTAGGTTTGCTAGGGATAAGCATAGGTAATTGGTATTGCCTTTATATATCTCAGTGGACAAGTTATAAGGAGTTTTAGGATGACACTAATTTTCTATTATTCATATTTCCCTTTCTTTATTTTCATTTCATGGCTTCTAGTGTAGAGTGTAGGTTTGAACTACGACAGTGGTTTAACATTTTCCAAAAATTCTGTAAAAATTACAGTGGATTGCCATTGATCACTATAGCCTATTCTAGGAAATTAAGGTTCAAAGTAAAAAGGCTAAGCTTTAGACAAAAATAACAAAGGTGGTGTAAAATGGGCCACTTTACACTATACCTCTCCCTTAGAGTTGAGTTCCTTCCTAAGGGTTATTTTTGTTGGGATCTAATAGTAATACCAAACCTCTGTGCCAAAATTCACATAAAGTTAATTGGTGATTATTTAGTGGTGATTTTCTAAAGTTTTATGCCAAAAAGGTGTTTATAACTAACTTGTCATTTGAAAAATATCAAACAACAGATTTTGTATTTTTCCTTTGTTCATAATAACCAAACATTAGTTATCCCAAGGTTTGGGGTGTCTTTGCCTTAGGGTTATTTTTGTAGGGTTTTTCTAAGTTTCCCTGGTTTTCTAAAAATAAAAGGGATCCTACTTATTTTATACTAAACCAGGGTATGATAGATTTTTCCAGTGAACTTCATTAAATAAGTACCCTAATAAAAATAGAGGTGCCCTCTGTTTCATTATTTAAATTACATTTTCTATTTTTCTTAACCTTAAGCATATTGTAAAATAAGTGGTAAAAACTAACTTAATGGAGTGGACAGAGAGGTTTAACATTTTTAAATAGGTCAGTAGGTAGATACAAACTTCTCCAATTTTTCCTAACCCTAGTCAAATAATATAACTATTTTTCTTTCTATTATTGAGCTTTTGCCCCAAAACTATAATTAAATCAGAGCTTTAAAGTTTTCTATAGTACATAGGGGGTTTTATATTTTTCTTAAATAGGCTACATTATTTAGGGTCTGACAAAATTGGTTTGACCAAATTTGGATGAGTTAAACAGAAGTTATGAATTTTTAAAGTCTCTGTTCAATTTAAAAACAGATTTAAATAAGAGTTTCCTGGAAAAGCAATTTACACCGAGGTCCCTGGGTTTAAACTGAATCAACCCACTCAAATCTACCCTTGAGCCACTATTCCCCTGAGTCGCTGACAGTACAAAAAGCCCCCTGACCTTTTCTTCCTCTCACCCGCAGTCCTTCCCCCAATGTAAATAGTACCCGCGGGAAAGAAAAGGGTGGCGCGGCTTACCGGCGGCGAGATAGGTCCGGCGAAGGGCAGGGTTGGCTCGGGGAGGCTCTGGCGGTCACGGCGAGGTGCGGCTCGACGGCGGGGATGGCCGGAATCGCTCGGTCCACGTGCGCAGGCGGGTTTTCTCGTCGGCGGCGAGTGTACCGGCCAAACCACGGCGATCTGGTTCAATCCGAGGGCAAGGTGAGCTTCATGGGGTCACGTAGTGGCTGTGTGCACCAGGAATTGGAAAAAGATTAAGCGGATTACCGATCCACGTACTCCGGCGAGGGTGTGAGCTCCGGCGACCGTGGACTGGCCTCTCCGGCGAAGCAGGCTTCGATTCCTCGCTCGGGGAGCTTCACTGAGGTGTGCACACTCATCTCCGAGGGTTGGCTGGGGCTGGGGAAGGTTGGACTGGCCGGTCTACGGCGGCAGTGGCTCGGGTGGCCGCGGACACGCCGCGCACGGGCAAAAGGAGGTGAACTGAGCTCCGGGGAGGCTTGAGGGTGTGCGGAAGAGTGTAGTCGACGCCTAGGTGGGCTTTATAGGCGCGGGCGCGGGACAGGGCGTCGGCTGGCCGTTGGCGCGACGTGGAGCACGCGGGGGCGCGCGCGGGCGTGCTCTGGCGAGCTCAGAGCGCGTCAAACACGTGGCTCGTTGCTTCTGCCCGTGTTCTTCCCTCTGCTGAGCGGCCAAAACGTACGAATCTTACCCTATCGCCTGTGGGAGATCTCTTCCCTGCACCTAGAGCTACCTAGTTCATGTGAGTTCCAAGAATAGATGTGGTCGGGTTAGAGAGATAGAGGGGGGAGAAGTTGGCTGTGTCAGCTAGGTCCAAGCCGAGACAAAAATGGTGTCAAGTCGTGTCTAGCGTCCTAGGGTAGGTGTCATCTCTTTCCAGGGTATTCTAGGGTTAATTTGGCGCCTCTTTGTCAATTGGGTCGAAGGGTTTTGAAATTTGGATTAAGGTGAACATGTGGAATCTTTGTTCAAGGGTTAGTTTTTATACTTAGGCAAAATCTGAATTCTCCCTTGTGCTGAACCTTAGGTGAACTTTTTAGGACTTTTCTGAAAACTTTTTGGGGGTACTTCCTTACTATTAATTGTAGGTTATGAAGTATATTACAACTTTTATATTTGGCCCAAGCCATGATCATAAGGTTTACATGACCTTTTGATCCTAGCTTCAATTAGGGTTCCTATTGCCCAAGAGGGGTTTGCTTTAGGGTTTTGGGAAAATCCCCACTTAGATGTGCATGACAAGCTAGGGCATGATATCCAAGATAGTTTGCACTTGCTTAGGACCTTGAATTCCAAGTTTGAGGTACTTTGCCCAAATCAATCTTCATGTGATAATAGGTTAACAGGGGTAGCCCTGGGTGGACACCCTAAGTAACACCTAGGGTGTTACAGCCCTCCCCCCTTAAAGGAATCTCGTCCCGAGATTTTCGGTAGAGTCCCTTGGAGGGGTGCTTGAAGGTGTGCTAGTGTGCTTATTCCCTCTTATATCCGAGTTTCTCTTGTTAACTGTTCTTCGAATGTCATCCTCTTTGCAACTTCAGAAGGAAGTCCTTTTTAAGTTAATTCCACAACTTAGACTATCCTTACTATTTAAGTTTTTCTTATATTTATTTTCAAAGGGCAGGTGGGGGTGGGGTTTTGTGGTTACGTACCGACTCCTTTAGGCAGAAAGTCGGGGAAGCGAGAGTGTAGAAAATCCTCCGTCTCCCATGTAGCTTCTTCTGCTGAATGGTGACTCCACTGAACTTTATACATTCTAATTGATCTCGCGCGCGTTGACCTTTCTTTCTGATCCAGTACCTTGACGGGGTACTCTTGATAGGACAAGTCTGGTTCTATTTCAATGTCTGGTTCCGGCAGTACTTCTGTGGGTAGGCGAACACATTTCCGTAGCTGAGATACATGGAACACATTGTGAACTGCTGACATGTGGGGTGGCAATTCCAATTGGTAAGCCACAGGTCCACAACTTGCTTTTATCTCATAGGGTCCAATGTATCGAGGAGTTAACTTGCCCTTAATTCCGAATCTCTGGACACCCTTGGTGGGTGACACCTTAAGATAAACATGGTCTCCCACTGCAAACTGGAGAGGTTTCCGCCTCTTATCATGATAGCTCTTTTGCCTGGCCTGAGCAGCTTCTAAGTTCTTCTTGATGACTCTGACCTTTTCTTCTGCCTGACGTACCAAATCTGGCCCAAATAATTCCCTTTCTCCTGCTTGAGACCAATTCAGTGGGGTCCTACACCTCCTTCCATACAAGGCTTCAAAAGGTGCCGTCTTCAGACTGGACTGATAGCTGTTATTATAAGAAAACTCTGCCAAGGAAAGACACTTATCCCAATCCTTCCCGTAGTGTAGTGCACATGCTCTCAACATATCTTCCAAAATCTGGTTTACCCTTTCTGTCTGGCCATCTGTTTGGGGATGGTATGCTGAGCTCCGTATGACATGGGTCCCAAGTGATCCTTGGAGTTGCTCCCAAAAGCGTGCCACAAACAGTGCTCCTCTGTTAGATACAATGGTCTTTGGAATACCATGCAATCGCACTATTTGATCAACATAAATCTCCGCATACTTCTCTGTCTTGTGGGTGGTATGTACTGGCAAGAAATGGGCAATCTTGGTCAGCCTGTCCACAATAACCCAAATGGAATCATGGTGCCTAGAGGTATTGGGCAATCCTACGATAAAGTCCATGCAAATGTCCTCCCATTTCCAAGATGGTATGGGAAGAGGTTGCAAAGGGCCCGCTGCCTTTGATTCTCTGGCAGGTGTCACACTCGGATATATACATGGCAATTTCCCTCTTCATTCTGGTCCACCAATATAAAGATCTGAGATCATGGTACATCTTGTTGCTACAAGGGTGCATGGAGAATTTGGAAAGGTGAGCTTCATCTAGTATCTTCTTTCTGAGCTCAGGGTTCTTGGGAACAACCAATCGATCTCCAAACCATAAAATTCCCCTGCTGTCCTGACGGAAACACTTGTATTTTTCTGCCTTTTGCTTGATCATTTCCTTGATAACCTGAACACCCTTATCCTCAATCTGGGCCTGGACTATTTGTTCTTGCAATGTGGGCTCCACCGAGATATAACTTAATTCACCGGAAGGTACAACTTCTAGGTTTAGTTTACACAGCTCATCACACAGGGTGGTAACTTTTGCATCCATGCTCATACAATTGCACTGGGACTTTCTGCTCAAGGCATCTGCCACAACATTTGCTTTGCCCGGATGGTAGTGCACCTCCAAATCATAGTCCTTGATTAGCTCCAACCATCTCCTTTGCCTCATGTTCAGATCTGCCTGAGTGAAGATGTATTTGAGACTCTTGTGATCCGTGTAGATGTTACAGTGAGCTCCCATCAGGTAGTGTCTCCATATCTTAAGAGCATGAACCACAGCTGCCAATTCCAGATCATGTGTAGGATAGTTCTGCTCATGGGGTCTGAGTGCTCGGGAAGCATAAGCAATGACTCTGTTATCTTGCATCAAGACACATCCCAAACCCGTACCAGAGGCATCACAATAAACTTCAAAGGGCTTGGTGCTATCGGGTTGAGCCAGCACTAGGGCTGTTGTCAAATGTTGCCTCAGTGTATGAAAAGCATCTTCACACTTTTGGTTCCAATCATACTTGACTCCCTTCTTCAACAGTTCAGTCATTGGTTTGGCAATTCTGGAGAAATCCGGAATAAATCGTCGGTAATACCCCGCCAATCCCAGAAAACTCCTAATCTGTCTCACTGTAGTTGGAGGTTTCCAGTCCATCACTTCTTGTACTTTCTCAGGGTCAACTAATATCCCATCCTGAGAGATTGTGTGACCCAAGAATTTTATTTCCTTCAGCCAGAATTCACATTTAGACAATTTAGCATAAAGATGATGATCGCACAGTCGCTGAAGCACGATATGCAGATGCTCAGCATGCTCGTCTTCATTCTTGGAATAGACCAAAATATCATCAATGAAAACGACCACGAACTTGTCCAGCTCTGGCATGAATACTGAGTTCATCAAGTACATGAAATAAGCCGGGGCATTGGTCAGCCCAAAAGACATCACCAAAAACTCGTAAAGCCCATATCTGGTTGAGAAAGCCATCTTGGGAATATCACTGGCACGGATCTTGATCTGATGGTAGCCCGAGCGAAGATCTATCTTGGAGAATACCTTGGCTCCTACCAACTGATCAAACAGAACATCAATGCGGGGCAGTGGGTATTTGTTCTTGATAGTCACCGCATTGAGAGGGCGGTAATCAACACACATTCTCAAACTCTCATCCTTTTTCTTCACGAATAATGCAGGACATCCCCATGGTGAAGTACTTGGGCGAATAAACCCCTTGTCCAACAATTCTTGCAGTTGCTTCTTCAGTTCTGCCAGTTCCGCGGGAGGCATCCTATAGGGTCTCTTAGAGATAGGAGCAGTCCCGGGTTGCAACTCGATTGTGAACTCAATGTCTCTGTCAGGTGGCATTCCTGGCAATTCATCCGGAAAAACATCTGGGTAGTTACAGACTACTGGGATCTTTTCCACTGGGGATTCTATCATAACGAAGGCACAAGAATGGGTGCAACCCTGATCGGGCAAAAATAAGGTGGTTTCACCACAGGTCGGTGAGTGCACTTCAATGGCCCTAGCTGCATTGTCAATCACTGCCAGATGTTTGGTCAACCAATCAGTTCCCAATATGATATCCACACTATCCAATCCCAAAATAAGAAGGTTGGTTTTAATTATCAAACTACCAAACTTTATAGGCACATTCTTGTTGATTTGATTGGTGGCAATCCTGCCTCCTGGTGTTGAAATTGTGATACCCCCGTGGGTGTGATGAAAAGGCAATTGACACTTGGCACTAAATTTGGCACTAATAAAGCTATGTGATGCACCAGAATCAAAAAGAGTGATAGCAGGATAATTTAAAACTGTAAAGATACCAGTCATGACGGGTGCTCCCTCGGGAATATCAGCCATGGTGGTGAAATTTAGCCTGCCCTGCCTCACTTGCACCTTCTGCCTCTTGCCCTGGTTCTGGTTGACATTCTGCCCCTGCCTCTGCTGATTCCTGGGGCAATTCTTGGCATAATGCCCAGTGTTGCCACAGGTGAAACACCTGTTGTCATTTGTCTGGCGATATTGCTGCTGCTGCTGATTGTTCCTCTGGGCTGGAAACTGGGTGCGGTTGGGTGCCTGCTGCTGCTGCTGCGGTGGTCGGATCACCCATCTCCCTTGCTGCTGCTGGGGTCCCCTGTTCTGTGTGTCGGACACTATCCTGAAGCGCTATGGCTGAGCTGAGGGTCCTGCCACAAGGGTCTTCCTCTTCTTTTCTGCCTGTTGAGCTGTAATGCAGTCCTCCTGGGAGATAGCCATGTTGACCAACTCATTGTAACTGTTGGCCCTGACGGTGTTGAGACGATCACGGAGCTTAGTGCTGAGCCCCCGTCTGAACCTGTCCCTCTTCTTCTCGTCCGTGTCTGCGTGATATCCAGCATACTGGCACAAGTCATTAAAAGCCTGGGCATACTGCAACACTGTCCTGTTGCCCTGAGTGAGTGCCAGAAACTCGTTGAGCTTTCGGTCCATGATGCCTGCGGGTATGTGATGTCCCCTGAAAGCTGCCTTAAACTCCCTCCATTCCACCTCATGGTCAGCCGGTTGCATAGCAAGATAGTGGTCCCACCATGTCCACGCGGGTCCGCGAAGCTGCTGAGTAGCGAACCGGACCTTATTGACTTCTGAGCAAGCTCCATGGAGTAGCGGGAATTTGGATTCCACTACTCGCAACCACACATCTGAATCAAGTGGATCCTCTGCCCTTGTGAACAATGGGGGCTGGGTACTGAGGAACTCCTGGTAGGTAGCTGCCGCGGGGTGACGCTGATGGTCTCCACCACCATAGTGCTGAGGTGGTGGCTGACGCTGAGCTAGTTGCCTCAAGATCTCATTCTGCTGAACCATGAGCTCCTGCAGAGTGGGAGGCGGTGGCAGCGGTGGAGGAACGTGCTCATTCTGACCACGACGCTGCCTCCCGGCCATCTGAAAAACCACATAAATACTTAACACCATATCTCCAGTTCAAGATTTAATCGCGACGAAAAGAGTCAACAGCAAAATGATAGACTCCAACTTCAACAAAAGGATTTATAAAGGCGTAACTTTTTCCTTTCAAATTTAAACTGATAACAGCATCCATCCAACATGCTTCCAAAAGAGTTTAACACGATTACATCATTTGTCCCAAAAAGACTCAACTCTATCTAGCCTAGTACCCCAAAGGTGCAAAAGCTAAGCTAGCTGCGAGGAGTCCTACATTACCGATCTCTATTCCTACTCTGGCAACTAATGAGCGAAAGAGGCGACACTCGACTCGGGGGAAGGTGGCCTCCCTGAGCCAGCAGTGTCTACGCTGGAAGCAGGCTCCTCCCCTCCCTCAATGTCGACGTCCTCGTCAGCCTCCCCATCATGGATCTCCTGATGATGCATATCTAGGTGCTCATTAGCCTCTGCGAGCTGCTGCTGGGTGTTGAGGAGCTAATCTTCGAGAACCTCGATGGTGTTCTCCCTCGTCCCCACCAATTCCTCCAACTCATGGATCTCATCAGACAGCTGCTCCACTTGTAAATCTTTTTCTACCAGTTCCTGGGACAAGTCAACCACGAGCTCCTCCCAGTTGTCCAGGGTGATCTTGGTTGCCTCCAATAGTGCCATCAAATGAGACATTGCCTCTCCACACATCACTTGCAGACGATACAGGGCGTTCATGCACCGCATCGACAAGTGAGCCGTGTGGCCTGGGTAGAGAGCCCAGATGTCCTTGGCATGCTCCACCCGATCCTTCCACATCGGGTCGTCCTCCTTTTCCGCGGGGAACAAACCAATGGGGTGGGTAGAGAGCTCCAAGGGATGGAACCCACAAAAAGTCGTCAACCCATGCAGAGCGATCGCCTCGATCGTGTCCTCCGCCCGGTATCCGAAAGACTCGGAGTCCAGCGAACGCCAACCTGGCTGCAGGGGATGAGGCTCCAAGATCATCCTCACCCTACAGCGGGGCACCCGGTGCTTCTCGAACTGCTGCACCGCGTACTGAGGGGGTGTCAAGTACCCGGCTCCCTGAAGTACCTCCCACAAAATACGGGGGAAGCCCTCTCGTGCAAGCCCATCAGTGTGGGTTAGTGCATTTCCGTCCTCTGAGGATCCGTGGGAAGTCATCTGTGTACGGTTGAGCGTAAGTAAAAGAAAAAGAATTATAAAAAGAACAAGAGAAACAAAACTCAACCTTTCTTTTAATTAAATGAAAAGGTACTGGAGACTTAGTTGGTTATCACCTTGTTTTTAAGTTTTTACTCAATTGTTTAATTTAGCAATGCATGCATGCTCGTCCTGAACGACCTCACCAAAATAAGGGGATAGGGAAAGACTCCCATCCCTTAAAGTGGCCTGTAGGGCCTACTTATTTAGCCACCTAGTTACCCTTCTATCATCCTAAGGCTTCATGTCCTAGGTCTATCCTGCTCGTCCTACGATCTATCCAACATTGTTTCTATCAAATTTTATTTTGAAAAGGGATGGTATTCATATTTTATTGATTCCTCTGTGGTGGTACAAGCTCCGATACCAGCTGTGGCGGAACTGCCCGAATTATTCCAACTCAAGTGCCTAAGCCCTGCCTTAGAGGCTAGACCACACTTAAATGGGAATAACCCGTCAATCCCTCGGATCTAGTCCGACACGGCCACTGACAGGATCAAGTACCACAATCTCACTCGATGGTGAGTCACAGAGCAAATACAATAAAGCATAAAACCATGCATGTGAGAGTATTAAATTATTACATCATCATCGAAGTTTTTGCAAAAGTAACCATCATTGTTCGAAGTGCAGCGGAATAAAACTAACGGCAAATAAACAGAGAGATGGGGAAGCCTGTCCCATCACTCCTCATGCTCCTCCTCAGCCGAGGCAGGGTCCCACTCAACAGTCCAACCCGGTGGTAAGGTGGACGGCCAAGTCACTCCAGCAACCATGTCCTCCAGAGAACCTGTAAAATTATGCCACAAGCAAGGCTGAGTATACTAATACTCAGCTAGACTTACCCGGTGTGAGGAGTCTACTCCTCTACCTCTAGACATGCAGCTGTTTGGCTGTGGGGTTTGGTTTGCCAAAAGCACTAGCTGAGTTTCTAATTCAAGTTTTAACTTTGTCAAATGTAAGTGTGACTCTCTTAAGGCTAAATGTGTACTATCTACTCATACATAGTAGCAAACATTGTTAGCAATCAACATCTTATATCAACTCATCATATTTCCACTTGTTACTCAATGCAATACAATGGATCAAGCAGTCTCATTAGTTGCGAGAAGCAGACGATTCGAATCGAGTTTTTATCCTTGCAAGGTAAACCTAAACACACGACGTGGCGAGGTACTCCGTCCCCACACACATCAACCGTCCCCATCGATTCCCCGTCAGTAGATCAGGGCTCACCGCCTTGGCGTACAATGCCTCACTGACCCCGACTGGCCGTCGTGCAGTGACCGCACTTGTACCCACCATAACCGGAATGGGAGACAACGTCTCAGGTCGCGTGAGGGGATATGTCCACTGCCAGGTTCACTCAGGTACTAGGCTTACCGATTTACCATATTTCTCGGCATATGTTTAGTACGTTCAAATGCTTGACACAGGTATCCGCACGTTAATCCTTATTTCATTTTCCTCCCATAGACCACGCATCCCCATGGATCCGTGCCCACCAACCAACTATCAATGTGATAAGAAAAGTGGGTACAACCAATTCCTGATCTCGCGCGAGTGCTAGAAAAATCACTCGTCTTCTACCGAGATCCTAATTAAATAAAGCACTACTCGACCTGTCATACTAGTATTCATCTCAAAAGGATTCCTGAGATCATGCAACTAGGGTTTCAATCAATCCTACAATCATTAGGTGAAGTAAAGTAGCATAAATAATAGGTTATGCATAGAACCGGGGCTTGCCTTCCGAAGCAGTGGCAGGCAGGTTCTCAGGTGCAGACTCTGGTGCTGGATCCGGGGCTACCTCCTAAGCAGCTCCTTGCTCCGACACGAGGACGTACTCTCCGTCAGCAAGGTTACAGTCTATCGAAATGCAATGAACATGTATGTCATGATTATGCACGATTTAACAATATTATGCTAAGCGAGAAAAACTAAGTTGATGAGTAACTTAGGGTTTTCGGGTCATATGTGGCTTTTAATGGTTTATGCTTATCATTTCTAAGTCTAGGTTTGCTAGGGATAAGCATAGGTAATTGGTATTGCCTTTATATATCTCAGTGGACAAGTTATAAGGAGTTTTAGGATGACACTAATTTTCCATTATTCATATTTCCCTTTCTTTATTCTCATTTCATGGCTTCTAGTGTAGGTTTGAACTACGACAGTGGTTTAACATTTTCCAAAAATTCTGTAAAAATTACAGTGGATTGCCATTGGTCACTATAGCCTATTCTAGGAAATTAAGGTTCAAAGTAAAAAGGCTAAGCTTTAGACAAAAATAACAAAGGTGGTGTAAAATGGGCCACTTTACACTATACCTCTCCCTTAGAGTTGAGTTCCTTCCTAAGGGTTATTTTTGTTGGGATCTAATAGTAATACAAAACCTCGGTGCCAAAATTCACATAAAGTTAATTGGTGATTATTTAGTGGTGATTTTCTAAAGTTTTATGCCAAAAAGGTGTTTATAACTAACTTGTCATTTGAAAAATATCAAACAATAGATTTTGTATTTTTCCTCTGTTCATAATAACTAAACATTAGTTATCCCAAGGTTTGGGGTGTCTTTGCCTTAGGGTTATTTTTGTAGGGTTTTTCTAAGTTTCCCTGGTTTTCTAAAAATAAAAGGGATCCTACTTATTTTATACTAAACCAGGGTATGATAGATTTTTCCAGTGAACTTCATTAAATAAGTACCCTAATAAAAATAGAGGTGCCCTCTGTTTCATTATTTAAATTACATTTTCTATTTTTCTTAACCTTAAGCATATTGTAAAATATGTGGTAAAAACTAACTTAATGGAGTGGACAGAGAGGTTTAACATTTTTAAACAGGTCAGTAGGTAGATACAAACTTCTCCAATTTTTCCTAACCCTAGTCAAATAATATAACTATTTTTCTTTCTATTATTGAGCTTTTGGCCCAAAACTATAATTAAATCAGAGCTTTAAAGTTTTCTATAGTACATAGGGGGTTTTATATTTTTCTTAAATAGGCTACATTATTTAGGGTCTGACAAAATTGGTTTGACCAAATTTGGATGAGTTAAACAGAAGTTATGAATTTTTAAAGTCTCTGTTCAATTTAAAAACAGATTTAAATAAGAGTTTCCTGGAAAAGCAATTTACACCGAGGTCCCTGGGTTTAAACTGAATCAACCCACTCAAATCTACCCCTGAGCCACTATTCCCCTGAGTCGCTGACAGTACAAAAAGCCCCCTGACCTTTTCTTCCTCTCACGCGCAGTCCTTCCCCCAATGTAAATAGTACCCGAGGGAAAGAAAAGGGTGGCGCGGCTTACCGGCGGCGAGATAGGTCCGGCGAAGGGCAGGGTTGGCTCGGGGAGGCTCTGGCGGTCACGGCGCGGTGCGGCTCGACGGCGGGGATGGCCGGAATCGCTCGGTCCACGTGCGCAGGCGGGTTTTCTCGTCGGCGGCGAGTGTACCGGCCAAACCACGGCGATCTGGTTCAATCCGAGGGCAAGGTGAGCTTCATGGGGTCACGTAGTGGCTGTGTGCACCAGGAATTGGAAAAAGATTGAGCGGATTACCCGGTCCACGTACTCCGGCGAGGGTGTGAGCTCCGGCGACCGTGGACTGGCCTCTCCGGCGAAGCAGGCTTCGATTCCTCACTCGGGGAGCTTCACTGAGATGTGCACACTCGTCTCCGAGGGTTGGCTGGGGCTAGGGAAGGTTGGACTGGCCGATCTACGGCGGCAGTGGCTCGGGTGGCTGCGGACACGCCGCGCACAGGCAAACGGCGGTGAATTGAGCTCCGGGGAGGCTTGAGGGTGTGCGGAAGAGTGTAGTCGACGCCTGGGTGGGCTTTATAGGCGCGGGCGCGGGACAGGGCATCGGCTGGCTGTTGGCGCGATGTGGAGCACGCGGGGGCGCGCGCGCGCGTGCTCTGGCGAGCTCAGAGCGCGTCGAACACGTGGCTCGTTGCTTCTGCCCGTGTTCTTCCCTCTGTTGAGCGGCCAAAACATACGAATCTTACCCTATCACCTGTGGGAGATCTCTTCCCTGCACCTAGAGCTACCTAGTTCATGTGAGTTCCAAGAATAGATGTGGTCGGGTTAGAGAGATAGAGGGGGGAGAAGTTGGCTGTGTCAGCTAGGTCCAAGCCGAGACAAAAATGGTGTCAAGTCATGTCTAGCGTCCTAGGGTAGGTGTCATCTCTTTCCAGGGTATTCTAGGTTTAATTTGGCGCCTCTTTGTCAATTGGGTCGAAGGGTTTTGAAATTTGGATTAAGGTGAACATGTGGAATCTTTGTTCAAGGGTTAGTTTTTATACTTAGGCAAAATCTGAATTCTCCCTTGTGCTGAACCTTAGGTGAACCTTTTAGGACTTTTCTGAAAACTTTTTGGGGGTACTTCCTTACTATTAATTGTAGGTTATGAAGTATATTACAACTTTTATATTTGGCCCAAGCCATGATCATAAGGTTTACATGACCTTTTGATCCTAGCTTCAATTAGGGTTCCTATTGCCCAAGAGGGGTTTGCTTTAGGGTTTTGGGAAAATCCCCACTTAGATGTGCATGACAAGCTAGGGCATGATATCCAAGATAGTTTGCACTTGCTTAGGACCTTGAATTCCAAGTTTGAGGTACTTTGCCCAAATCAATCTTCATGTGATAATAGGTTAACAGGGGTAGCCCTGGGTGGACACCCTAAGTAACACCTAGGGTGTTACACGGACTCAGCCTCGACCTCGGAGGAGCCACCGCCTAGCCCGACCCCAAGCTCGGACCGACCACGTCGCAGGGGGGTACATCATTACCCTACCCCTAGCTAGCTCAGGCTACGGGGAACAAGACCGGCGTCCCATCTGGCTCGCCCCGGTAAAACAAGTAATGATGGCACCCCGCGTGCTCTATGACGACGACGGTTCTTAGCCCCCTACGGAAGCAAGGATACGTCAGCAAGGATCCGACAGCCCCGACAGCTGTACTTCTACAGGGCTCAATCGCTCCTCCGACGGCCACGACCATGAACAGGGCTCCAACACCTCTCCGATAGCCACGTCGGCATGTACATAGGGCTCTGGCTCCCCTCTGCTAGACACGTTAGCACACTGCTACACCCTCCGTTGTACACCTGGACCCTCTCCTTACGTTTATAAAAGGAAGGTCCAGGGCCCTCGTACAAAAATGGGGCCGCACGGGAGAACGGGCTGACGCGCAGTCTCATGCCCTCTCTCTCTCTCCCTAGCGAATGCTTGTAACCCCCTACTGCAAGCGCATCCGCCCTGGGCGCAGGACAACACGAGGCCGCGGTTTCCCCTTACTGTTTCGTCCCCTTGTGTTCCGTCTCCCGCTGACCCATCTGGGCTAGGACACACAGCGACAATTTACTCGTCGGTCCAGGGACCCCCCGGGGTCGAAATGCCGACAGTTGGCGCGCCAGGTAGGGGCCTGCTGCGTGTTGACGAACAGCTTCCCGTCAAGCTTCATATGGGGAGTCTCCAGCAACCTTTCCAACCTGGGACGAAGCTCCATTTCGGGATTCTTGAGTTCATGTCCCTCGACGACAGCTACGACATGATACTCCTTCCTCCGCCGTGCAACAACGACAATGGCGGCCGTCAGCCCGCCCGGCGGCGGCGGAATCGACGACGTCTTTTCCGCATGATGGAAGAACAGCATCCGAGTCTATCCTGTCACCTTCCCCGTCGACGGGGAAGGATGCGGGGCAATCATGGCCAAGCAGGAGGCGGCGCCTCGACGGCTGTCGAGCGAGTCGACGGTGCCGGCGCCCCAACGGGGGACACGTCGGGCGTTGACCTCGCGTTTGAGACAAAGACGAGCGTCGTTTCCCCGCAACACGCCAACCCCAAGCAGATGGACGACGCTAGCACGCTCGCGAAGGACTTGCTGGGCATTAGCCTCGTACCTGAGATAACGGTGCAGTCCGTCCCCGACGCGACTTCGTCACCATCCGTCGATCAAGAGGTACCGTCCTTTTCCCATCCTGTGCCTTTTAGATTCAGCTTCGACCCACCAAGCGACCCTGCTTCGGTGGACGCTTTCATAAAGGCATATCCAAACCTTCCGGGGTACCATATGTGGTCAACCTGGGATAGATTGACGACCGTCTCGACCTACGGGCCCCCGGGTTCCGAGGAAGACGACGAGCCCGACTCTGGTTGGGATTTCTCCAGGCTCGATAACCCTAGTGCCATGCGGGACTTCATGACCGCATGTGACTACTGCCTCTCCGATTGCTCCGATGGTAGCCACAGCCTCGGCGACGAGGACTGTGGCCCAAGTCGCGAATGTTTCCACGTCGATCTAGGGGGTCTCGACGAAGGCAACCACCTTGGTATGCCAGAGGACGGCGATCCCCCTAGGCCTACGCCTCGCGTTGACATCCTTCGGGAGCTAGCTGTGGTCCCAGTCCATGCGGGGGGTCAGGACACACAGCTCGAGCAAATCCACGAGATGCAGGCCAGGCTCGACGAGGAAGCAGGACAACTTGTGCAGCTCCGGCAGAACATCGGGCAGGAGGGGGCAGGCCGAGCACCAGCCGGAGAAGCGCGTCATCTGGCCCAGGACGTCCAACACCGCATCACCGATAATGCCAGGGCAAGGCTGCCCCGGCTTCCAGCGGGGTCGGCCAGAACCTGGCTGCAGCAGCAATATTACTCCGAGCGATGCCGGAACCATCCACCACCGAGGGGCGGCGTATCCAAGGAGAACTCAAGAATCTCCTGGAGGATGCAGCGGTCCGACGGGCCGAAAGCTCTGCCTCCCAAAGGCAGGGATACCCCCTGGAGCATCGCGCCGCGACTTCCCGATTCATGCGGGAAGCCTCGGTCCACACCGGGCGCACGCGGGACACAGCGCCTGCAGCCCCAGGCCGCCTCAGCAATGAGCACCATCGTCACGACCGTCGAGCCCACCTCGACGAGAGGGTGCACCGAGGCTACCACCCCAGGCGTGGAGGGCGCTACGACAGCGAGGAGGATCGGAGCCCTTCGCCCGAACCACCCGGTCTGCAAGCTTTCAGGCGGGCCATACGACGGGCGCTGTTCCCGACCCGGTTCCGGGCCCCGACTACCATCACCAAGTACTCGGGGGAGACGTGGCCGGAACTGTGGCTCGCGGACTACCGGCTGGCCTGCCAGCTGGGTGGAATGGACGATGACAACCTCATCATCCGCAACCTCCCCCTGTTCCTCTCCGACGCCGCCCGAGCCTGGCTGGAGCATCTGCCTCCTGCGCAGATCTCCAACTAGGACGACCTGGTCAAAGCCTTCGCTGGCAAATTCTAGGGCACATACGTGCGCCCTTGGAACTCCTGGGATCTCCGAAGCTGCCGCCAGCAGCCGGGAGAATCCCTGCGGGATTATATCCGGCGATTCTCGAAGCAGCGCACCGAGCTGCCCAACATCACCGACTCAGATGTCATCGGCGCGTTCCTCGCCGGCACCACTTGCCGCGACCTGGTGAGCAAGCTGGGTCGCAAGACTCCCACCAGGGCAAGCGAGCTGATGGACATCGCCACCAAGTTCGCCTCTGGCCAGGAGGCGGTCGAGGCCATCTTCCGGAAGGACAAGCAGCCTCAGGGGCGCCAGCCGGATGACGTCCCCGAGGCGTCCGCTCAGCGTGGCGTGAAGAAGAAGGGCAAGAAGAAGTCGCAAGCAAAACGTGACGCCGCCGACGCAGACCTTGTCGCCGCCGCCGAGCACAAGAACCCTCGAAAGCCTCCCGGAGGCGCCAACCTTTTCGACAAGATGCTCAAGGCGTCGTGCCCCTATCATCACGGTCCCGTCAAGCACACCCTTGAGGAGTGCGTCATGCTTCGGCGCTACTTCCACAAGGCCGGGCCCTCGGCGGAAGGTGGCAGGGCCCCCGACAACGACAAGAAGGAAGCCCGCAAGGCAGAGGAGTTCCCCGAGGTCCATGACTGCTTCATGATCTACGGTGGGCAAGTGGCGAACGCCTTGGCTCGGCACCGCAAGCAAGAGCGCCGGGAGGTCTGCTCGGTGAAGGTGGCGGTGCCAGTCTACCTAGACTGGTCCGACAAGCCCATCACCTTCGACCAAGGCGACCACCCCGACCGCGTGTCGAGCACGGGGAAGTACCCGCTCGTTGTTGATCCCATCATCGGCAATGTCAGGCTTACCAAGGTCCTCATGGACGGGGGCAGCAGCCTCAACCTCATCTACGCCGACACCCTCGGGCTCTTGCAGATCGATCTGTCCTCGATCTGGGCCGGTGCGGCGCCCTTTCACGGGATCATTCCCGGGAAGCGCGTCCAGCCCCTTGGACAACTCGATCTGCTCGTCTGCTTCGGGACTCCCTCCAACTTCCGAAAGGAAACCCTCACGTTCGAGGTGGTCGGGTTCCATGCAGTGCTAGGGAGACCATGCTACGCCAAGTTCATGGCCGTCCCCAACTACACCTACCTCAAGCTCAAGATGCCGGGCCCCAACGGGGTCATCACCGTCGGCCCCACATACCGACACGCGTACGAATGCGACGTGGAGTGCGTGGAGTACGCCGAGGCCCTCATCGCCGACCTGGAGAGCCTCCCCAAGGAGGTTCCAGATGCGAAGCGCCACGCCGGCAACTTCGAACCAGCAGAGGCGGTTAAGTCCGTCCCTCTCGATCCCAGCAACGACACCTCCAAGCAGATCCGGATTGGCTCCGAGCTCGACCCCAAATAGGAAGCAGTGCTCGTCGACTTTCTCCACGCAAACGCCAAGGTTTTTGCGTGGAGTACCTCGGACATGCCAGGCATACCGAGGGATGTCACCGAGCACTCACTGGATATCCGAGCTGGAGCCCGACCCGTGAAGCAGCCTCTGTGCCGATTCGACGAAGAAAAGCGC
The DNA here is from genome assembly GCA_029449295.1 of Zea luxurians. NCBI lineage: Eukaryota > Viridiplantae > Streptophyta > Magnoliopsida > Poales > Poaceae > Zea > Zea luxurians. The sequence goes on from JAOPSE010000143.1 coordinate 1,739,489, forward strand.
AGAGCCATAGGCGAGGAGATCCACAAGCTGATGGCTGTCGGGTTTATCAAAGAGGTATTCCATCCCGAATGGCTTGCCAACCCTGTGCTTGTGAAAAAGAAAGGTGGGAAATGGCGGATATGTGTAGACTACACTGGTCTAAACAAAGCATGTCCAAAGGTTCCCTACCCTCTGCCTCGCATCGATCAAATCGTGGATTCCACTGCTAGGTGCGAAACCCTGTCATTCCTTGATGCCTACTCAGGGTATCACCAAATCAGGATGAAAGAGTCCGACCAGCTCGCGACTTCTTTCATCACACCCTTTGGCATGTACTGCTACATTACTATGCCATTTGGTTTGAGGAATGCGGGTGCGACATACCAAAGGTGCATGAACCACGTGTTCGGACAACACATTGGCCGAATGGTCGAGGCTTACGTCGATGACATCGTAGTCAAGACGAGGAAAGCCTCCGACCTCCTCTCTGACCTTGAAACGACATTCGAGTGTCTCAAGGCGAAAGGCGTAAAACTCAATCCCGAGAAGTGTGTCTTCGGAGTCACCCGAGGCATGCTACTGGGGTTCATCGTCTCCGAGCGGGGCATCAGGGCCAACCCGGAGAAAATCGCGGCCATCACCAACATGGGGCCTATCAAGGACTTGAAAGGAGTATAGAGGGTCATGGGATGCCTTGCGGCTCTGAGCCGCTTCATCTCGCGCCTCGGCGAAAGAGGCCTACCCTTGTACCGCCTCCTGAGGAAGACCGAGTGCTTCACTTGGACCCTCGAGGCCGAGGAAGCCCTCGGGAACTTGAAGGCGCTCCTTACAAGCGCGCCTATCCTGGTGCCCCCCGCTGCTGGAGAAGAAGGGCACGCATTGCCCGTCCAGAGGCCGTTCTACTTCATCAGTGAGGTACTGTCCGAGACCAAAATCCGCTACCCGCAAATTCAGAAGCTACTGTACGTGGTAATTCTGACACGACGAAAGTTGCGACACTACTTTGAGTCTCATCCGGTGACTGTGGTGTCATCCTTCCCCCTGGGGGAGATCATCCAGTGCCGAGAGGCCTTGGGTAGGATTGCAAAGTGGGCGGTGGAGATCATGGGCGAGACAATCTCGTTCGCCCCTCGAAAGGCCATCAAGTCCCAAGTCTTGGCAGACTTTGTGGCTGAATGGGTCGACACCTAGCTTCCAACAGCTCCGATCCAACCGGAACTCTGGACCATGTTTTTCGACGGGTCGCTGATGAAAACAGGAGCGGGCGCAGGCCTGCTCTTCATCTCACCCCTTGGGAAGCACCTCCGCTACGTGCTGCGCCTCCATTTCCTTGCGTCCAACAACGTGGCCGAGTACGAGGCTCTGGTTAACGGGTTGCGCATCGCCATCGAGCTAGGGGTCCGGCGCCTCGACGCTAGTGGCAACTCACAGCTTGTCATCGACCAAGTCATGAAGAACTCCCACTGCCGCGACCCGAAGATGGAAGCCTACTGCGACGAGGTTCGGCGCCTGGAGGACAAGTTCTACGGGCTCGAGCTCAACCACATCGCTCGATGATACAACGAGACTGCAGATGAGCTGGCTATGATAGCCTCGGGGCGAACAACGGTTCCTCCGGACGTCTTCTCCTGAGACCTACATCAACCCTCCATCAAGACCGACGACACGCCCGAGCCCGAGAAGGCCTCGGCTCTGCCCGAGATGCCCTCGACTCAGCCCGAGGCGCCCTCAGCTCAGCCCGAGGCGCCCTCAGCTCAGCCCGAGGCAGCCTCGGCCCCGCTCAAGGCACCCTCGGCCGCCGAGGGTGAGGCACTGCGCGTCGAGGAAGAGCGGAATGGGGTCACGCCTAATCAAAACTGGCAGACCCCATACCTGCAATATCTCCACCGAGGAGAGCTACCCCTCGACAGAGCCGAAGCTTGGCGACTGGCACGGCGCGCCAAGTCATTCGTCTTGCTGGGTGACGGAAAGGAGCTCTACCACTGCAGCCCCACAGGCATCCTCTAGCGATGCATATCCATCGCTGAAGGTCAGGAGTTATTGCAAGAAATACACTCGAGGGCTTGTGGTCACCACGCAGCACCTCGGGCCCTCGTGGGAAACGCCTTCCGACAGTGTTTCTACTGGCCAACCGCGGTGGCCGACACCACTAGGATTGTACGCACCTGCCAAGGGTGTCAATTCTATGCAAGGCAGATGCACCTGCCCGCTCAGGCCTTGCAAACAATACCCATCACCTGGCCGTTTGCTGTATGGGGTCTAGACCTCGTCGGTCCCTTGCAGAAGGCACCCGGGGGCTTCACGCACCTGCTGGTCGCCATCGACAAATTCTCCAAGTGGATCGAGGTTCGACCCCTAAACAGCATCAGGTCCGAACAGGCGGTGGCGTTCTTCACCAACATCATCCATCGCTTCGGGGTCCCGAACTCCATCATCACCGACAACGGCACCCAGTTCACCGGCAGGAAGTTCCTGGACTTCTGCGAGGACCATCACATCCGGGTGGACTGGGCCGCCGTAGCTCACCCCATGACGAATGGGCAGGTAGAGCATGCCAACGACATGATTCTACAGGGACTCAAGCCGAGGATCTACAGCGACCTCAACAAGTTCGGCAGGCGGTGGATGAAAGAACTCCCCTCGGTGGTCTGGAGTCTGAGGACGACGCCAAGCCGAGCCACGGGTTTCACGTCGTTTTTTCTAGTCTATGGGGCCGAGGCTATCTTGCCCACAGACTTAGAATACGGCTCCCCAAGGACGAGGGCATACGACGCCCGAAGCAACCAGACAAACCGAGAAGACTCACTGGACTAGCTGGAAGAGGCTTGGGACATGGCCTTGCTACACTCGGCGCGGTATCAGCAGTCTCTGCGACGCTACCACGCCCGAGGGGTTCGGTCCCGAGACATCCAGGTGGGCGACTTGGTGCTTCGGCTACGACAAGACGACCGAGGGCGCCACAAGCTCACGCCTCCCTGGGAAGGGCCATTCATCATCGCCAAGATCTTGAAGCCCGGGACATACAAGCTGGCCAACAGTCAAGGTGAGGTCTACAGCAACGCTTGGAACATCCGACAGCTACGTCGCTTCTACCCTTAAGAAGTTTTCAAGTCGTTCATATACCTCGTTCACTTACGCAAATAAAGTCTAACCATCAAGGAAGGGTCAGCCTTGCCTCGGCAAAGCCCGACCCTCCCTCAGGGGCTAGAAGGGGGGAACCCCCTCTGCGTTAAAATTTTCCTCGGAAAAAGTCTTTCTGCCAGAACATCTTTCGTGCTTTTCGACTACTCCAATAGTGGAATCCTGAAAATGATGGAGTACACGTAAGCGGCAAGGCCGACCGAGCCGAGGGACTCCTACACCTCCGGGATACGGATACCTCATTCATCACCTTCTGCGATAAGTAACTCACGCTCGGATAAGCGATTCCGCTAACCAAACAAGTCTTAATGCTCGAAAACTTTTTCTGCCGAAATGATTTTTCATGCCATCTCGACTATATCGATAACAGAATCCTACGGACGAGTAAGAGTACACGTAAGCGGCAAGGCCGACCGAGCCGAGGGAGTCCTACGCCTCCGGGATACGGATACCTCACTCATCACCTTCTGCGATAAGTAACTCTCGCTCGGATAAACAATTCTATTACTGACGAACAAGTCCTGATACTCGAAACAAGAGGAAAAGAAACGCAGCTTTACAACACGACGACGATATGTTTGGGCCTCGGCGGCCGCAAAAAACATACGCACACTACAGACAAACTGTTCCTGCAGGTTCAGACGTCAGTAGGGGGAGCAGCAGCACCCTCGGCATCGACTCCACCTTCGGCGGAATCCGACCCGGCCTCGGACAGCAACACGGTCGAGAGGATCTCCACCTCGAAGGAAGATGTCAGCATCGCACCTGGGCCATCGCCTCCAGGGCCTCCTCCAGGAACTCGGCCCAAGCAGACGGCCGGACCGGCCGCTCCGTAGCCTCAGCCAGCTGTCCCCCGAGGACACCAGCCCGGCTCATGGCCTCTGCAGCCCGACTCCAGGGTTGGTCGTGCCAGTGGACGACCTGGCCTGGTCCCAGCCGCCACTGCTACGCCTCCTCGGCCTGGGAAGTCCCCTACTCCTGGGCCGACGAAGTTTCTTCTCCAACCAACTTCGCCTCTGTCCATGCTGACACCGCTGCCTTCGGCTTCGGCTCATCGCAGAGCAGCCGAGGGTTCCTTCACTGAGCAAGAGAAGCCTTGAGCGGCAAGGCCGACCGAGCCGAGGGACTCCTACGCCTCCGGGATACGGATACCTCACTCGTCACCTTCCGCACAGGGCAACTCACACTTGGTTAAGCGATCTAGCTAGCCGACAGGCGAGTCCTGGTGCTCGAAATGGGGAAGAAACACGGCTTTACGCCCAAATACGCAGATGTTCAGGCCCCGACAGCCGCAATGAACATACGCCGGCACTCAAGATGCCATTACAAACGGGACTCCGGTTCCGTTCCCGCGGGTATGAACAACGTCCATACCAGGAGGCCTGCGAAACGACGAACTCCAAGCGGCTCACCGCCGCCCACTCCTGTAGCAGCAACAACGACCTCCGCTCCGGGCGGCCAAACAGCAGCAGCGATGACCTCAGGGCAGACGCTGCTGCGACAAGGCCCTCGCCCATGTCTCCACTCGAGGGGCGAGGACAAGCTATCAAAGCCAAAGAGCCGGAGGCCCGGAGGGCAGATGGCAGCGGTGATCTCGTCGGCGACGAGGACTTCTCCAGCCACCTGTCCACCGGCAGATCCCCACTCAAGTCCTCCCGGATGGGCGAGCACCGACCCCCGCGCGAAGGCGTCGTGCCGGAGCAAAGGTAGGACAGCCCAAAAGCACGAACGCCGCCCTAGCAGCGCGCGGCGCAACAACCACCCGAATGGTGGGCAGATAGCCGCACTCTGCCCAGCGGTGGGAGATGGCACCGGAAGCCGTGCTAGAGCCAGCTGAGCCAGCGAACTAGGCATGCTGGAGCTGATGACGCTTGCGGCCGCTCGGCCACGCGTTGTCGAAGTCCGCCCCTTCCGCTAAGTCGGTGAGCGCCCTCTCCCATGAACACTGAAGGAGGAGGTGGCCCATCGGCCCGTACGGGAGGTAGAGCTCCGGCTCAGCTCGTCCTCCGCCCCAGCAAGGATGACAAAGATCCTTGAAGCTGAGGGCGGGGCAGAGGCCGCAGCCCGGCTTGCTTCTCCCCACCATCAAACTGGTGGTCACTGTCTTGGGTGACCATCGAGGGGATGCAGCCAGGCTGCCCGACGAAAATCCTTGAAGTCGGGCGATGGCTGAAAGGTACCAACCTCCACGAGGTTGCGCTCCTTCCACAACGAGACGAAGACAACGCGGGCGCTCCCCATCCGGGGGCTCGGAAGGCGGAAGGACGCGACGCATGAGGAAAGTGCGAAGGCATGGCTACCACCCAGGAGGTTGACCCCTTTTTAAAGGTGACTCTCCCCACTTGCGTCCTCAGCTGTCGCGGACTAAGTCTTCACCAACACGCTCCAAGGTCCTCCCCCTACGACACGAGGGCTGGGCCCCACACCACATGCAAGCTAGCCCAGGATAGAAGAAGCCAAACCGCCGTGCATGGAGCGCGCAACTGCCCAGCGGTTACAAGCACTCCCCCACTTTCGCCCAGACCAGCGGGTGAAAGGGCGGACCGCCATGCAGGTGGCATGCGACTACACCAAGGGGGCGCACCCTTTCGACTTCGATGCATCCAGCATGGAGGCCTAGGCCTACACATCATGTAACCGGCGCGCCGGTTACTACGTGCGAGAAACTGCACCGCCACTCGCGCCAGTGCCGCGCATCCTCGACCGCGGAATCAGTGCCGCGACTCGAGGCAACCCTACGCACGGCCCAACAGTGCCAACCAGGCACGCCGGTCACGGGTCAGTCAGCTGCGGGAGAAGACACGACGGTCGATATGGCTAGAAGTGGGCCGACAGTAATGGCGGCAGCAGGCAAGCGGAAGTGGCGGTCAGATCGTCTGCAGGCTCATGTCCTCTCCGGGAACAGCGAGAGAGCCCTCTCCCACGGCGTGAAGACGACGCACCCGTGTTCCGTTCCTCAAACGGCTCGCGCATGCACAACGGCTGCCCCGCGAACCACTCGTCCCGTCGCATTAACACTGCGGTGGGGCAGGCGACACCTTTGGCAGGCGAAGCGGGCGACGCTTCACCTCCGCCATAATGACCGTGTCAAAAAAGGTACGCCACGACGTTCAATTTCGTATCCTTTTTCGCTTCCCCTTTCTCTCTTGCTACAGGGACCGGGAAAGGGGATACTCCGAAAGGGATCCTTCTCCGCGAAGGAAACGGGCCCCGAGCCCTCCTACTGATCAGAGGTTTGAAGGCTGGCCCCTCGGATGGGTTCGATAGTCGCCTTAGAGCACTCGGGCTCCGCGCCCACTACTGGTCAGAGGTTCGAAGGCTGGCCCCTCGGAAGGGTTCGACAGCCGCCTTAGGCCACTCGGGCTCCGCGCTCACTACGGATCAGGGGTTCGTAGGCTGGCCCCCCGATGGGTTCGACAGTCGCCCCAGAGCACGCAGAGTGAGGGATGACTCTGGGTACGTTCGATACATAACCAAGGCTCGGGCTATGATCCCGAGGTACCCTAAGACATTTCCGAGACCAACAGGAGCGATTCTGTAACAGAATCCCATCAGAGGGAGGCATCGAGCCCTCGGACCCTATCGAACGGGACCGGGTCCGGCAAATCACCTGCAGGTACTTTTGGAGCGCGCCTCTGGGCCACTAGCCGACCCTTATCGAACAGGGCACGGGCATCCACTCGGATCACCCGTTAGCAACTCACCAGAGACACCATGTTCGGCGCCCTCCGAGGGCAACATGGCGCTTTCCCCCCCTCCTCCTTACGGAAAGGCGACGAAGGGGCGTATGAAAAAAGTTGAGTCAGACCTTGACCGTCCTCTCGCCCAGTGCAGAGGCTCGGGGGCTGCTCTCAACACTATTTCTACACTATACTACTGCTAGCATTTATTATCCTTAGCAGCTTCGTTGTCGGGTGTAGGGGTCCATTCATCAGCCAGGTTCATTGAAGGAGGGGGCTTGAAAAGATCCAGTTCCCCGCTAAATGCTTCACCTGCTGTTGCAGAAGGTCCATCTCCCATTTTGACAGGGTCTGCAGGTACATCAAGGTGCAGTTGCGAATATAATTCATGAACTTCCTCATGCAATGTATTATAGTACACCTGCAAGTTATCCACGGCCGTGCTAAGCTCCTCGACACGGGCTCGAGCTTTAGTCTCTCAGTCCCAAGCAATGAAACGCGAGTTGACGGCCCAATTGAGTGCCAAATCTCATTCGACAAGCTCGTCTTGCAGATGCCGGATGTCAGTTCTTAACTCATTTATGCGCTGACCATCCTCGACCCACACACTGTTTCTATGACGCAATTCCGTTCGAAGCTGCTCCACCTGAGCTTCTAGATCTCCAATGGGATCATTGCTGCCGCTGCTACTATCGTCATGCCTTGGAGCCAGCTGATGGCGAGGCACGCCAATCGGTCCAGTGGACTTGCGCGCGGTTTTTCTTGTGTGCAGCGGCATCTCTCCATAAGGGGGAAAATCTTATTAGTATAGTTTTTAACACGATGCATGCATAATTACAGAATTAACCTTAGTTAATTCACAACCTTCTATACATTGCACTCTACTATCTGGTCTTAATATAAGTATTTTAGAAGGTAGTTAGATAAGAAGGAAAGAAATTTTCTTAGGTAATTCTTTGAAAATCTTTTTTGAAAATGCCTAATAACATCTGCAGAGATGGGCTTCGCTCCGATACCAGCTGTGACGGAACCTCCCAAGTCATTAGGCCCACCTACAGATGTCTTTGTCCAACAGACCTCAGACAACCTGCAGGTGCACCTGATTACTTGACAAGTTCGGTATCTGTACTCTTACCTTGGCCAAGAGCGTTTCACCCGTCACGTAGATATTACAACACATCGGAGGTACGAGTATGCGGAAGCAATTACAACAACTTTATTTTAGATTAAAGTATAGAAAGAGTAGTATTATTACAGACCAGAGCAAAATATAGGAGTGCTGGAGTAATATCATTACATAACTTGGGAGGCAAAAACCCCTCCCGATAAACAGTAACAAGTTTTTCATAAAGGAGGACACTTCCTCCCGAGGCTTCAGTCTTGGTTTTCTTCCTTTGGCACCACCTTGGAACAAAAGCAACAAAAATTTGCTGCTTCCTAACCTAAAACAACATGGGACAAAGCCCTGATTACGAAGTGTACATTCACAAGTCTTACCCGTCAAAATACAAAGACTCTCAAGGATATGCTGACCTTTAGAAATCAAGGTATGGCTTACCAATAATCAAGACTCTATTTGCAGAAATGCTTACTAATAGTGGATCCTTAAAAGTCCAGTTTTATTAGCAAGTTAAGTCATTACCTGAGTTCTAGAGTTCTTTCTACCCTAGTTCAAGCACTTGACCTATACTAGCCAATTTCTTATCAACCCTTCTTGTTCACTGGATTGCTGCGTGTAGGGCAGTGACCAAGTCTTCATGTCCGAGAAGTAACGGCGATCCGAATCGATTAATACTCAGCTGAGGATCTCCAATCACACGACATATGTAGCACTTAACCCTTGCATATGTCAACTCGCCACCGTGGTTCTTAAGACCAGATCAGGTTCACGCCAACCGAGAGCACAGATACACCACCGTCCAGCCTCTTGCCACGGAGGGTACACGCTACTCTCGCCATCTCTCCACTCCCATTGCGTGTTATCTTATTCTGGTATTAGTTTGCCCGAGGCAAAGCTTACCCATGATGAGGCATGTGACCAGTTAAAAGGTCCTCGATCATCAAGCCTACATCGACAAGGTCCTTAATCGACTCAGATGGAGGCACTACACCGAGACTCTCTTCTCGTGCAAGTCACCCGCCTGGTCTCAGCTTTATTATTTTAAATCCAAAGTTTGGTACCTGGCAGAGGTACATCTTTTCCGATGTTGAACCCATCACGGCCCTGATGGATTCACCATCCAGTTTTATTTTTGAAAACACTCCAACCACTTGAAGCATCATCTTTTGTCAAAACAAAACATTTTGTTTTTCTAGAGCAAAGCTAAGCATAAGAAAAACCTTTTTGTAAAACAAAGGATTAAGGAAAAGTAATCAAATCCTTAAGGAAGGAAATGCAGCAACTGGTTTAGCACATAACTCCTATCACCTAATGCATCAAGCAAGTGAGAAAGATTTTAAAATAGCAAGGAGGTGGCAAATACACCGGGGCTTGCCTTGTGTTATAGGTGAGTCAGGCTCTACTCCACAGATGTCAAAATAAAAGCAGTTCCCGGCTTGGGGTTCTTCAGGTGGTGGTGGTGTAGTCCTTGCTTCTTCAACTTCTATCTCTTCTTTGTTTTCTAGATATATAACTATATAATCATGAATGCTTATGTAATGCTTAAGAAAATGCGGTAATAGAATTGGTTTACCAAGTCGTATCTTGAGTACAACTTTCCTTCACGGTACTCCAGGAAACTAGGGTTTTTGGAGTCTATAGTGAAGTTCACAGAGTGAAGCGCCCCAATCCTCTAGGACTCAAATGTGATACAATTACTAGTCCTAGGAGGCTAGTAAACACATTTATACAACAGATGATTCCAGATCTGCCTACACGAGACAAACCTATAAAGGTGGCGATCAACTTTAAGAGTTGGTCCACAACTCGGGACATATCATCAGAGTGGGGCTGAAACAGCCTGATATACGCAGTGAAGCAAATCAGCGGTCCAACAGCCACAGGCAAGGTTGGGAACAGCCGTAATTCTTACCCGATCTCCTTTTTCTGAAAAACAACAAATAAGCAAGGGTGCGTACAAACGTACTTAGCAGCCCACCTTCAGCCGCGGAATGGGGAAATTAGATATAGTGCATGGAATATGTGGAGCTCAGGATATTTGCAGAAACAGCAATATTTTATGCAGGGTTATTTTGTAAAACATTTTGTATTTTTTTCAAAGCGCATCCTCTCCCAAAGGAGCAGGAAGTTTTTCAATATTAGAACAAAATCCCCTGGACTAAACCATCCAGGTATCTCAGCAGTTTCCCACTAGTTTTCATTTTCAAAAAAACAGCTACTGGACTTCCCGTCCACCATAGCTCACGGCTCAACCGCCGGACCTTTTAAAAACCATTTTTCTCAAATGCACCTTTTTTTTGAAAACAAGACATTAATTGCCATACCATACCAGACTCGTGCATTCTTGTGGACACGGACTATTCGAATAGGTTTGAACTCTGCGCAGAGGTGTACACTTTACCCACTAGTCTGGCTCTGCGATCCAATAGCTAGTGAGACCCGAATCCGAATCTCTTTCTTTCCTCGCACGTCCTAACCTTAACGGTTATACCAGAAGGAGTCAGGCCACCGCTATGTCCAAACCGGACAAAACATTCTCCCTCCTTATCCTCCCGGTGCTCCCCAGCCTTCATAACCCTAGGGTTAGACCGTACGAGTTCAGATTGAGTGACTGCCCACACAGTCTCGAATGGTTGTACTTATCATGAGTACAGGTAGTGAAGAATGACAAACCAGTCCTTATGTGAGGGGACAATCCTTCTGCTCACACCTAAACCAGCTGAGCCATCACCTTAGGCCCTCCCCTAAACCAGGGAGTCTCTGATCATCCCTACTCAAAGGTGATAAGGATGAAAACCTTTCGTCATACACATTTTGAAAAGCATTTTCTTTTGAAAACTCACACCTTTCCTCAAATCATTTGTAACAAATATATCAAGGATTGATTGCGGCAAGCGGCTGGGTGGCCATAATAACTTGTCTCAAAATCATATCATGCATAAAATAACAGGCTGAGGGTTGTGGTTGAAAGACATAGGTAATTTATGCATCAAAGGGTCCAGTGAGCTTGCCGTGCTTATTCGGCGAAGGGGAAGAGGAGTTCGTGGAACTGGCTTCTAGCTCCACTGCCTGGCGTAGACTTACAGATCTGGCCTCCACGAGACGGTACGAACGCTCCGATAACTATGCAACATGAACAAGCAAACATACAAACAAGCAAATATACCAACAAATATTTAGTATAGTGGTCAGAATAGAGATATATGGATGGGTAGAGTCTTGAGTAGAATCTGCGTCATGTGGTGTTGAGATACTACTAGTGGTGGAGCGGAGGTGCTTACCAGGAGGGTGGACTGGAGGCGAAGCGACACTATGCGTGTAGCCGGTAGAGCGGAGTAACTGTGTGGGTGGGCGTTTGCCTTGGCTGAGGGTGTTGAGTGTGTGTGGAGAGGGAGAGGGTAGCTGGGTGTATTTATAGCTGGATGTATGTGGTGTAGCATAGTGAAGTTCACTGTTGGTGAGAATAGTGACGAATGAATCGTCTGACTTAGTATGGACAGGAGAGTTATAGGCAGAATATGGGACAAGAGTATTTTGGGATTTTTCTGGAACATGAACCATGCTTAAGGGATGACATGGTTAGATAGGGAATAATTCGAAAAGAATTTAGAAACAAGAATTATTGGAATCGGAGTTTGGAAGCCTGGTTTGGAGGAATCTCAAAGTTAAGCATGCTCAACTTGGAGAAACCTGGGATGGGTGACCAAATGGGAAGTTCCCAACTGGAATGAAAATCACAGTCACCGGAGTTCGTATGACTGGAATATGGGTCTGGCTGGTCTTAGGTGGACTGGACAACATGACGGATGAGTAGTTGAAATTTGGGCTGATCGGATGATCAATGATTAGTAACGGTGAATAGTTGCAGTGAATAGTAACTGTGAATAGTAACGGTGAATAGTGATGGTAAATAGTGACGGTAAATAGTGACTGTAAATAGTGACGGTAAATAGTAATGGTAAATAGTGATGGTAAATAGTGACGGTAAATAGTGATGGTGAATAGTTCGTATGAACGAACGATGAACGATGGATAGGAACTATGAACGAACGATCGAATGATCGAACGAACGAACGATCGAAATTTCGGCAGCATAACGGCAGGAAAAAGATTATTTGGACGAACGAACGGACGAACGAACCATGAACGATCGGACGAACGAACCATGAACGATCGGACGAACGATCGGACGAACGAACGATTGGAATTTTGGCAGCATAACGACAGGAAAAAGATTATTTGGACGAACGAACAGACGAACGGACAAACGAACCATGAACGATCGGACGAACGATCGGACGAACGAACGAGCAAACTAAGAACAGGGGGACGAACGATCGAAGAACGACTGAACGATCCTTGTGCTAGTGTGTGCTTGTGTGGAACATGGAGTGGGTGTGTGTGGGGGGGGAGAGAGTTGCCATGAAATGGCTTGGGGTGGGATGAGAGGAGGCCCTTGCCCCTCTATTTATAGCCATGGTGGGGGGATTAGGGGGAGGGATGAGGGGATTAGTGGGAGGATGAGAGGATTAGTGGGAGATTAGCATGGATTTGTCTTATATGAGTGTAATTAGCTTGTAGAGCTCACCGTATGACACCGGAGGCATACGTATACGTATGAGCATGAGGAAAGTTATGAAGAAAATATTTGTAGGGACTTAAAAAATGATTCTGAAGGTATTTCTCAAGAAGAAAATATTTGGAGATATATCGGTGGAATATTTGGGCAGTATTTATGGAAAGAACTTGAAGGGGATCACTAGGGAAATATCTGGGCAGTATTTTTGGAAACAATTTGAGGGGGATCACTGGGGAAATATTTGTAGGATAATTTGAGGAGGATTTTGGAGAGAATATAGACCACTATATTTTATTTGTTGATATCAACTCGCAAACAAACATTTTGAAATGAAATTTGAAATTCATTTTGAATTTAGAGCGAGTTTGAGAAAATTTCAGGATTTGAATTTTTGGGATGTTACAAATCTACCCCACTTAAAAGGAATCTCGTCCTCGAGATTCGGCTTAGAAGGGTTATGGGTATAGCTTTACTTTAGCTACATATCTTCACTTTGCAGACTCTTCGAGGAGATGGAACTTCAACAAAATCTGGCTCTTGTGGAGCATCCGACTGCTGATTGCAAACGCTGATTCTGGCTACTCAAGGATCATTTTCAGGCTTCTCGGTTTCGCTTGGTAGCTAGCTTATTGAAGAAGCATCGATGCCAACACGCAAACCTTCCTCTTGCGAACTTCCACATGGATTTCTTCTTTGATTGGTCTTCTAGTGCTTCATCAACAAAACTTGGGTGACAACTTCTCATCCAGAAACTTATAAGCTTTGATGATCTCGTCCTCCACAAGCTTGCTATAGGCCTTCTTCTTTTTCTCCATAGGAACCTTGCTGGAACACTACCCCACTTAAAAAGAATGAGGGTAGATCTCTTGAATCTTGGGGATTTGAACTCCTCGAAGTACCTCATAACAAGGGTGTTACAGGGCCTTCTTCTGCTGTTGCTGCTTGAGCAGGCTGCAGAGAAATGACCGACACAAGGTTGATTCTCGGAGAGCCTTCTTCTTATCTTCTCTTCACTATCTTCTTTTCACTGATCCTTTCTTTCTCTTTGCTCTTCCCACTGGAGGATTCTATCAAAGAGTATTACCATCATACAGAGGAGGAAACCGAAGATGTTGAACCATGTACAACAGTCTTCAACCCAAGAATCACCAAGCATTGTGATCTTAGGGGCGAGGGAGTGGGAAAATGGAGTTGCTTGCGATTTGGCAGAGGGGATTTTATCGGGACTGTTTTGCTTTGAGCGAGATGGGGATTGAGGGAGCTGGTGGGGGGATTTTATAGGCGAGCGGTATGCAAGGGTGTGGAGTGGTGGTGATGGAGCAGGTGCTACGTGGAGGCAAGCGCGATGGAGGGGGGACTTGGTGTTGCCGGCGATGATGGCGGCGGTGGGTGCGCTGCAAAGGGGGCGTGGGGCGGTGGTGCGCTGCAAAGGGGGTGTGGGGTGGCAGTAGTGCGCATGGAGGCGGGCACGCGTGCGGGGGGCACGGGTGAGTGGTGGGGTCAATGACCCTGATGTTTGTGGTCTCTGGTTCCAAGAATCTTTGCCTCTCTGTATGGTAATAACTCCTTTTGTCCTCTTTTCCTATTTACTTTGACTCAGGGGCAGTGCTTTGATTCTCACGGTCGGTCCTTTTGACTGAGCGGTTGGATAGGTTTCTTCTGTAGCTTATTCCATGCTTCAAGGGTAAGCTTCCCGGTATCTTCTTGGGTAAGGCACTTTTCTCTTGAGATGGGTTAAGATGAGAATGGAAGCATAAGGTGAGGATTAGCTCTAATTTGTTATCTATGTTTTTAGAGAAAACCTTTTTAAGAAAAACAAAAAGAAAACACACAAGCTCAGCAATGATAAGCACAAACAAATCAAATGTTTTGAATAAGGGAAGAATAGAGTTTTTCCAAAGCACGAACTACTCAGATTCGGGGGCTAAGCATAACTACTATTGCTTGGCTCCTGAACTGAGAACTATGCTAAATGCAACTTATGAGCACTAACGTTAAAGCATCACATATGCACTCAAAAGGGGAGAAAACATCAAGCGAAATACATTTTGAAATGCCCTAGGGGGCTACACAATTAGAGTTTTTCAAAGCACGAGACTACACGATTACCTCTCAAACATGCAGGGCTCTAGCCAAAGTGAAGAAATACTTCACTACCCAATGCATGCAGAGGACTAGGCATAACTAACTCAGATCTGGCAGCTTCTCTTCTGGCAAGGCTTGCACAACTTCAATCTAAGATATCTCTTGGATGGGTCAAGAGAGAGCTGATGTTGATGACTTCCTCTGGCGGCCACTGAGATGGCAGCACGGGGTCGAACTCTTCTTCAAGTTGGACTGGCTCTTGTAGTTCCTCAGAGGGCGGCGGTGCTGGCGGGGTGCTTGCAGCTTCTTCCTTGACTTCAAGGGATGGTGCTGGAATCTTCTTCATGGTGAGGGGCTCAAACAACTCCGGTGGGGGATCTTGGGAGGATTTGGGGTGCTCTTGCTTATTCATAGCCTGAGGGAAGACTGGAATTCCTTCCAAGACTATGGCTCCTTCCGGTAGTTCCCAAGTCTTCTTATCTCCTCTGATAGAGACCGGGTGACCTTCAAGAATCTGGGGATCTTCAGCTCTGATGGGTTGAACAGGGTTGGATGAAGCGGGCTCTTGGATCTGTAGGGCTCTACGTTGGTTATGGGTTACCAAGTAGGCCTCCATCAACTTCTGGACATGCTCATCCTTGGCTTGCTTCAGGGCTTCAACAACAATGGCTTCACGACTTTCCAAGGCAGCTACACGGGCTTGAGCTGAGGTGAGATCCACATGGAGCTTACGGTTGAGCTTCCCTGCATCTTCTGCTCGGGCAATCATCTGACGGTGGTGTCGAACCAAGAAATCATACTGTGCATCCAGGGTGAGCAGGTATGCAGTGAGGTACACGACTGTGGGGTCATCCTCAAGCAGCTGCTGTCCTTCCAATGCACGCATCCTGGCCATCCAAACAGGACGGTTTCTCTAAAAGGGCGGAAAGAATATGAGCGGGGTGTCGGCCACTTCTTCTTCATAAATCTGACACAGGGTCCTCAATGCCTTGCGGGCGACGACTTGGTAGGTGTCTTTGAATCTGTGCCCAGCAGCAGTGACACTCCATTCCACATGGTGCGGACTGGATCCAATGTATACAGTCACGACACACTTATCTATTCCATGCTCGATGAATTCACGACCATCATACTCTGGCTGGCTCCTAATTCCGAGGCAGATTGTGCATGCTCTCAGCAACTTGGGGAAACCATCTTTATTCTGGCAAAAGCTGGTTTTGCAGCGAACCTCCATCTGACTTCTGAGAGAAGGAAAGGGGGAAAGCATTTTTGAAATGGAGGGATGAGAGCAAGAATTTTTTTAAGAAAATAGTTTTGACTCAAAAACTTTTGGATCAGGCTAAGGGTTACGTCCTGCGGCCAACCTAACAGCTCTGATACCACCTGAAGCGCTCCAATCCTCTGGGACTCAAATGTGATACAATTACTAGTCCCAGGAGGCTAGTAAACACATTTATACAACAGATGATTTCAAATCTGCCTACACGAGACAAACCTATAAAGGTGGCGATCAACTTTAAGAGTTGGTCCACAACTCGGGACATATCATCAGAGTGGGGCTGAAACAGCCTGATATACGCAGTGAAGCAAATCAGCGGTCCAACAGCCACAGGCAAGGTTGGGAACAGCCGTAACTCTTACCCGATGTCCTTTTTCTGAAAAACAACAAATAAGCAAGGGTGAGTACAAACGTACTCAGCAGCCCACCTTCACCCGCGGAATGGGGAAATCAGATATAATGCATGGAATATGTGGAGCTCAGGATATTTGCAGAAACAACAATATTTTATGCAGGGTTGTTTTGTAAAACATTTTGTATTTTTTTCAAAGCGCATCCTCTCCCAAAGGAGCAGGAAGTTTTTCAATATTAGAACAAAATCCCCTGGACTAAACCATCCAGGTATCTCAGCAGTTTCCCACTGGTTTTCATTTTCAAAAAAACAGCTGCTGGACTTCCCGTCCACCATAGCTCACGGCTCAACCGCCGGACCTTTTAAAAACCATTTTTCTCAAATGCACCCTTTTTTTGAAAACAAGACATTAATTGCCATACCATACCAGACTCGTCCATTCCTGTGGACATGGACTATTCGAATAGGTTTGAACTCTGCGCAGAGGTGTACACTTTACCCACTAGTCCGGCTCTGCGATCCCATATCTAGTGAGACCCGAATCCGAATCTCTTTCTTTCCTCGCACGTCCTAACCTTAACGGTTATACCGGAAGGAGTCAGGCCACCGCCATGTCCAAACCGGACAAAATATTCCCCCTCCTTATCCTCCCGGTGCTCCCCAGCCTTCATAACCTTGGGGTTGGACCGTACGAGTTCAGATTGAGTGACTGCCCACACAGTCTCGAGTGGTTGTACTTATCATGAGTACAGGTAGTGAAGGATGACAAACCGGTCCTTATGTGAGGGGACAATCCTTCTGCTCACACCTAAACCAGCTGAGCCATCACCTTAGGCCCTCCCTTAAACCAGGGAGTCCCTGATCATCCCTACTCAAAGGTGATAAGGGTGAAAACCCTTCATCATACACATTTTGAAAAGCATTTTCTTTTGAAAACTCACACCTTTCCTCAAATCATTTGTAACAAATATATCAAGGATTGATTGCGGCAAGCGGCTGGGTGGCCATAATAACTTGTCTCAAAATCATATCATGCATAAAATAACAGGCTGAGGGTTGTGGTTGAAAGACATAGGTAATTTATGCATCAAAGGGATCCAGTGAGCTTGCCGTGCTTATTCGGCGAAGGGGGAAGAGGAGTTCGTGGAACTGGCTTCTAGCTCCACTGCCTGGCGTAGACTTGCAGATCTGGCCTCCACGAGAAGGTACGAACGCTCCGATAACTATGCAACATGAACAAGCAAACATACAAACAAGCAAGTATACCAACAAATATTTAGTATAGTGGTCAGAATAGAGATATATGGATGGGTAGAGTCTTGAGTAGAATCTGCGTCATGTGGTGTTGAGATACTACTAGTGGTGGAGCGGAGGTGCTTACCAGGAGGGTGGACTGGAGGCGAAGCGACACTATGCGTGTAGCCGGTAGAGCGGAGTAACTGAGTGGGTGGGCGTTTGCCTTGGCTGAGGGTGTTGAGTATGTGTGGAGAGGGAGAGGGTAGCTGGGTGTATTTATAGCTGGGTGTATGTGGTGTAGCACAGTGAAGTTCACTGTTGGTGAGAATAGTGACGAATGAATCGTCTGACTTAGTATGAACAGGAGAGTTATAGGCAGAATATGGGACAAGAGTATTTTGAGATTTTTCTGGAACATGAACCATGCTTAAGGGATGACATGGTTGGATAGGGAATAATTCGATAAGAATTTAGAAACAAGAATTATTGGAATCGGAGTTTGGAAGCCTGGTTCAAAGGAATCTCAAAGTTAAGCGTGCTCAACTTGGAGAAACCTGGGATGGGTGACCAGATGGGAAGTTCCCTACTGGAATGAAAATCACAGTCACCGGAGTTCGTATGACTAGAATATGGGTCTGGCTAGTCTTAGGTGGACTGGACAACATGACGGATGAGTAGTTGAAATTTGGGGTGATCGGATGATCAATGAATAGTAACGGTGAATAGTAATGGTGAATAGTAACGGTGAATAGTAACGGTAAATAGTGACGGTAAATAGTGACGGTAAATAGTGATGGTAAATAGTGATGGTAAATAGTGACGGTAAATAGTAACGGTAAATAGTGACGGTAAATAGTAACGGTAAATAGTGATGGTGAATAGTCGTATGAACGAACGATGAACGATGGATAGGAACTATGAACGAACGACGAACGATCGAATGATCGAACGAACGAACGATCGGAATTTCGGCAGCATAACGACAGGAAAAAGATTATTTGGACGAACAAACGGACGAACGAACCATGAACGATCGGACGAACGGACGAACGAACCATGAACGATCGGACAAACGAACGATTGGAATTTCGGCAGCATAACGCGAGGAAAAAGATTATTTGGACGAACAAACGGACGAACGGACGAACGAACCATGAACGATCGGGCGAACGATCGAACGATCGGACGAACGAACGAACAAACTAAGAACAGGGGGACGAACGATCGAAGAACGACCGAACGATCCTTGTGCTAGTGTGTGCTTGTGTGGAACATGGAGTGGGTGTGTGTGTGGGGGGGGGGAAGAGAGTTGCCATGAAATGGCTTGGGGTGAGATGAGAGGAGGCCCTTGCCCCTCTATTTATAGCCATGGTGGGGGGATTAGGGGGAGGGATGAGGGGATTAGTGGGAGGATGAGAGGATTAGTGGGAGATTAGCATGGATTTGTCTTATATGAGTGTAATTAGCTTGTAGAGCTCACCGTATGACACCGGAGGCATACGTATACGTATGAGCATGAGGAAAGTTATGAAGAAAATATTTATAGGGACTTCAAAAATGATTCTGAAGGTATTTCTCAAGAGGAAAATATCTGGAGATATATCGGTGGAATATTTGGGCAGTATTTATGGAAAGAACTTGAAGGGGATCACTAGGGAAATATCTGGGCAGTATTTTTGGAAACAATTTGAGGGGGATCACTGGGGAAATATTTGTAGGATATTTTGAGGAGGATTTTGGAGAGAATATAGACCACTATATTTTATTTGTTGATATCAACTCGCAAACAAACATTTTGAAATGAAATTTGAAATTCATTTTGAATTTAGAGCGAGTTTGAGAAAATTTCAGGATTTGAATATTTGGGATGCTACACAGAGCAGGAGACTAGGGTTTTGGGTTCTAGGTACCAAACATGGTCCAAATCATGCCAAACTTTACCCAAGGCTACTAAATAATATTTAAAGCTTATCTAAAAAGTTTGGTGATTTTTGAAATTATTAATTAATTTCTAAAATTCCAGGGGTATAGATTTTGGCTAATTTAAATACTCCATAATTCCTTATTTGAACTAAAAAGCATGACACTATTTTTATTAAATACTATAGAAAATCAGGAGTCTAGCAAAATTGATCTCATATTTTTAACATTTTCCTGGAATTTTCTATGGATTTTCTAAGCTTGGCAGAAAAGAAAAAGAGAAAACTGTGAACAGTTCTGGGCTAAAACTGGCCCATATAGCCCACGCCCAGGCGAAACACACCGCGCGCGTGCCCATGCTAGCGAACTTACACAGAGGCCCCTGATGGTTTGGATAACTGGTTAAGAGCCATGTATCCTACTTCATTGTGTCACTAATAGTCGCAATTAGGCCCCTGCATTCTCATTTCTTAACAACGCTAGGTCCACGACAGTGGACGACGGGGCAAGATCTCCGACGAGCTCATACCGGCCACGATACTTAACGACCGGTGCTATAATTCGGCTGAGACCTAATTCAACCCTTAACAAGTGTTTCCCCTCGCTCAATTCCACCATTTGGGTTCCCAAACACTCTGCTCACGGTGTCCGTGCAATTCAAGAATAACACCAAGCGTTCCCGGCGATCTAATAGGTCCTAGCTTCATTCGCTGGGTCGGGAAGCATCAGGGACACATAAGGATACTGAAACGAAAGAGCAGGGGGCATGAGCGGACCAAGAGCACGCTGACCACAGTGAGATCACTTTGCTCGGTGCTCAGGATCGATTTGGGGGAAATCTGAAATTGGCGAGCTCTAGTTAGCAATTGGAGGCACGACTTTGTGAATTGGGTGCTTGACTACCTTACGGACCCGACGACACACTCAATTTATAGGCTCCAGGGGCAGTGGCCTGTGAATTTGGAGTTGGTGCGGTGGCGGTCGAAGAAGGAAGAGGTCACTGGCGCAAGCAATTCGTGGAAGCTACCGTGGCGGCTCTCCGGCGATCACCGGATATAGATTACCCGAGCTATTGCGACGTGGTTAAGGGCCTGAGACATGGCGCAGTCGCGGTGAACGATGCAGACTCCGGTGACGGCCACAAGGCCACGTCGCCGATGCAAGTGGTCAAGGAATAGCGAGGCCACAGTCGCCCAAACTCATCCGCGATGCGATCTTTTCACCGTCGAGCGAAACCCACTCGCCTGAGGCATGAATCGCGACGGCCGGCGTGAATCTGGGCGCAAAGACTGCCGGCGGCGAGGGGGGCTGTGCCAGCAGCGAGGGGCGCTGCACCCTGGGATATTTTAGTGCACTGTACCATGGAACATCTTATTCAGAGCATTTGACAAACAGGATTACAGTGCCCAGATCTCGAATTTTTGTGTGAAAACTCACCAATCCGTCTGTGGCAAACTTGTACCCTTTATTCAGCTATAATTTTGCTATAGCAAGTACCCTCAATCAAGCAACGGATCTTACTCTAATCCAAGCTCTAAGTTCCTCCAACTTCACTGTACGGAAAGTTCAGACCTAGGGTTGCCTGATAGCCCGACTTTGGATCTAATTATCTCCAAATTTTTGTATAAAACAATGCTGAATCCCTTAAGCAAAGTTGTACTCCTATAATAACTCTAGACTTTTGATATGTTGACCCTAGGCAAATTCCTGGTATTTTTAGAACTACAGAGCTCTAAAGTTAGCTCTGTTCAACTGTATTTCAGACTTAACCATATGGTCATTAGAGTGGCATTTTTGCATTTAGGCCCAAATCTCATGGTTCCTTTTGTAAATCTTCAAATATGTGAACCACATGACTTATGGTACCCTAATTCCATGGTTTTTGCACTTAGGTCTAAATGTGGGCAACATTTGCATTTAACCCCCTAGGGTTTCAGTCCAGGGTTTTCCAGAGGTCTATTTAGGGTTTCTGGCACTTCTAGGGTTTGTATGCCACTTAAGTCCATTAATGGTGACATTTTATGATCATTACTAATAAGTTTTGAAGTTTTCTCTTATTTAGGCTTTGTTTACTCTTTTAAGCCCAGTTTAGGGTTAAGTACCCTACTCTAGGGTTTTACCCATGACATGTCACATCAATACAACTCAGTTGAAATTTTTGTCTAGTGAATGCATTCTAAGTGTAACAAGCACATGATATGCTAATGCTCATGATGTTATGCTCAAGTTTTAGTGGCAGTAACACCAGGGGTGTTACAACTACGAGGCCTTTACAAAGTTCTACTAGCTTCAATAAAACCCGCTACAGTTTATAGGAAGCTCTAGTGCAGGAATCCCTCGCCTGACCGCCATCGCAGCAAAATCAACCCAAGGACCTCCCTACACTGACCACTCCCCTACTGCCCTTGCCCCTTTCGGGTAAGGTAGTCATCCACTAGCTTTCCTAGTTAATCAACCAAGGGCGTCCCATTAAACCCTTGTGGTAGCACTGTTTTCCTAGGTGGTTCTCCATATTCCCATTAACATAATGATCCTATCATGAACAGTAAATAATAAATAGATAATAAAAAGTATAATAATGAGTGATGAATATCTCTATACCCAAAGCCACATAAAGCAATAGCATGTAATACCCAAAAATTTAGTAGTAAAACCAGTGGTGAAACAAGGTATAACGATAGTCAAAGTCTAGGGTAACCTATTGGGTCCCAACAAAATTAATCTATGCAGATCATTATGATTAATATGAACATGACTGGGTAAAAGAAGCGATCAAGGGCACAACTTGCCTTCAACGAGCTCCTGCTCAGCAACTTCTATCTGCTGGGCACCAGGATCCTTAGTAGCTTGCTCGTCTACTCACATCAACACAATACATACATAGTATAGCAAAAATTAACATTACACCAAACATGTAAATAAAATACATAATAATAATCTAGACATCAAAATAAGATCATAGAAATTGGAATCATTAAATTTGGGGCTATAGATTTTAAGTTATGAATTTTCCAAGGTTTTATGTGCTTAATACAAGATTAAGTAATAGATAAATTTTTAGTATGTCTTTCATGCCAAAACAGTGGCACAATTTGATAGAGAATAATATTACAAAATTATAGGAAGTGGAATGGATTAATTTGGAGCAAGTATGAATTTTCTAGGAATTTAACAAATTCTAACATTTATTTATGAATTAAAAATCAATTTCTGTGATTATTTCCTATTTTTCCAAGTCTCTGGATTGGGCCTCAAATACAAAGAAGTGCAGGGGCTGGCGCATAAGAATTCCCAAGACTTAGTGGACTGTTCCTGAGGACCGCAGGTTCTATTTTGGAAAACGCAGGGGCTCTTTAGTGAAAAGGCCATCGCGAAGGGGTATCACTTGCCCTGGGCTGTTGGATTAGAAGTCTATGGCCCAGATTGGATCCGCTACCCAACGTACCAGTACACCCCCATCAACCGTAGACGGGCAGATCGACGGTTGAGATTTAAATAATTGAGATCTGAACACGACCCTCGGATCACGAATCTACGGTTCTGGATTCAAATCCATGCAAATGCAATCCGCCCACATGATCGTGATCCGACGACGCAGAATCACTCATGTCGACTCGCTACGCGTGATCTAATCACGACCGCTAGAGGGTAGATCGACGGTCCCCATTGATTTCCCCAACCATGCCTTGAGCACGGCGGTGCCGCCGCGCAACTCCGGTGAGAAGCCCGGCGAATTCTCCTCCGCACGGTGCAACGTTGCCTGAAATCCCTACAGATAGCCATATCCTGCACCTACTATCGCGGTGAAGGTAGCCGGGGGCCCTACCGAGAGGTTGGCGCGACGTCGAGGTCCGGCCACGCGGTACAGCGGCTGCCGCGGCGGAGGAGTACCACGGCGAGGAATTGCTCGTCGTCGGGGTAAGGTTCGCCCAATATGGTGTGGGCCAAAGCTTCGTCGCGCCAAGCAGGTTCCCAGGTTCCAGCGCAGAGGTCCAGCCATGGCGTTTGCGAGGGCAGTCGCGGCGGCGGACTTCTCACCTCCGTCGCACGCGCAAAATCGCTCGAGTTAGGGTTCTATCGGCTTGAGTACGGGTGACGGCTCGCGGGCGTGGTATGCCTTTATCTTCTAGGGCCGGCGTAGTCGGAGACATGGGGAGCTGGCGTGGAGGATAGGGGAGAAGCGCCCGCGCGATGCTCACGGCCGTTAGCTCCGCCCATGACGCGAATTTCACGCGAGGAAGACGGCCAGGTGAAGGAGGCCCGCGCGGCAGTGTAACGGTGAGAGGGGGTGCTTCGATGAGGCTGCAGGTGGGGTCCCAAGCTAGTGCGACAGCAGGGATGGCTGGGCTGGCGTGGAGATTTTCCCAAGTGGGCCGAGAACAATCGGCCCAGTGGTGAACTTCGTTTATTCTTTTCTTTTTTCCATGTTTTTGATTTTCCTTTTCCCATTTCAAATTTAATCTTCAATCCAATTTTAAATTCAAACCGTGTGATAAATTTTTCCTCAATTTGAAATGTACAGTTTGATAATATCCATGTGAAAGATATTTATTCTTATTCTTATTTTATTTTATGTAGTATTTTCTCATTTCTTTCCTTCTCTTTACTTCTAAATTCTATATTCTCTTTAATATTCTAAATTCCACCTTGGAACTTTAATATATTTCTTGTCTCATTATTTTTTTATATTATCACCGAATGCACGCAAAATAAAATCTCGGCATGATGCATGATTTAGTAGCATATCTTTTATTAATTATTTGTTGTCTTTAAATATATTGTTCACATGTGATGATAAGTAGATATAATATACACATATACATAAAGGAAATGATTTTTTTTCTCCTTTTATATGATTTCTTACAAATTGGGTATTACAACTGTGCACTGTCCGGTGCGCGCTACGTCAGCGCAACCGTTAGGGTTTGGAGCTGGTCGACCGTTGGAACCTTTGTCTCCTTGCTGCATTGGACAGTCTGGTGCCACACCAGACAGTCCGATGCCCTCTGACTTCTGTGCAGTACTGTTCATCAATGTTCACTCTGCACAGTCGACCGTTGGCGCACAGGGAGCCGTTGCTCCGTTGGCTCACCGGACAGTCCGGTGGCACACCGGACAGTCCAGTGAATTATAGTGGAGCGCGTCTGGCAGAAACCCAAGAGTGGCTGGTTTGGAGGGTGCCTGGCTGGCGCACCGGACAGTGTCCGGTGCACCATTTTTCAGCCCACTCTATGTCTTGCTCTATTTTTAATTGTGTCCCTAACTTGATTTCTTTCTTGGTTTGCGTTGAACCTTATGCACCTGTAATAGATGAATTCTAGACAAACTAGTTAATCTATATGTTTGTGTTGGTCGTCAACCACCAAAATTAATTATAAGAAATGGTTGACCCAATTTTCCTTTCAATCTCCCCCTTTTTGGTGATTGATGCCAACACAAACCAAAGCAAATATAAAGTGCAGAAAAGTAACTAGCTTCTATGAAGAATGTGCATAGGTTACTTAGAGTTAAACCAATTAAAAGTATCACTAAATGTTTTTGATTGCTTTTTCTTTTATTTAATATTTTGGACCACATTTGCACCACTTGTTTGTTTTTGTAATTCTTTTGAAAAATCTTTTTAAATAGTCAAAGGTATAGGACTAAGATTGCAAGAAGCATTTTTCAGATTTGAAATTTCTCCTCCTGTTTCAAATGCTTTTTCTTCGACTAAATAAAAGCCCCCTGAGTGAATTCTCCCCTTAGCTTTCAAGTGGGTTTTTGAAATAGATACCAATTTTGAAAATTGACTTTTAAAGATACCACTTGAAAGACCAATTGTAAATTCATATCACTTGAAAAATCAGTTTGGGGTTTACTCAAATATCAATTGAAATAAATATTTCCTTTTTGAAAGATATCAATTTGAAAAATACAATAAAATTTTAAAATGGTGGTGCGGTTCTTTTGTTTTGGGCTTAATACTTTCTCCCCTTTAGCATTAATCACCAAAAACGAAGAACTTGATAGCCCTTTTGCATTACTTTCTCCACCTTTAGCATTAATCGCCAAAAACGAAGAACTTGAGAGCCCTTTTGCATTTTCTCCTCCTTTGTAGCCTAATACTTTCTCCCCCATTGATAAAAGAAATATGAATAAAGTGTTATACCAATTGAGACTTTGCGGAGTAACGACAAGAGTAAATGATACCGTCAGAGTTTGGAGTGGAAGCCTTGTCGTTGCCGAATACTCCATTTCTCTTTCAATCTAAGACTAAGCATAGAAATACACTTGAAAGCACATTAATCTTAGTTTTGGCACAAGAAGAACAAGAAATATGCAATTGTACCAAATGAAAGAGATATGATCAAAGCTATATAAAATAGCTATGTGTGCAATGTTTTAATCAAAGTTTCGAGAATCAAGTATATTTAGCTCATTCTTAAGTTTGCTAAAGGTCTTCTCATCTAATGGCTTGGTAAAGATATCGGCTAATTGGTTGTGGGTATTAACATAAGCAATTTCGATATCCCCTTTTGTTGGTGATCTCTTAGAAAGTGATACCGAATATTTATGTGCTTAGTGCGGCTGTGTTCAACGGGATTATCCGCCATGCGGATTGCACTCTCGTTATCACATAAGAGAGGGACTTTGCTCAATTTGTAGCCATAGTCCCTAAGGGTTTGCCTCATCCAAAGTAATTGCGCACAACAATGACCTGTAGCAATGTACTTGGCTTCGACAGTGGAAAGAGCTACGAAGGTTTGTTTCTTTGAAGCCCAAGACACCAGGGATCTTCCTAGAAACTGACAAGTCCTTGATGTGCTCTTTCTATCAATTTTACACCCTGCATAATTAGCATCTGAATATCCAATTAAATCAAATATAAATCCCTTAGGGTACTAAAGCCCAAACTTAGGAGTGTAAACTAAATATCTCATGATTCTCTTCACGGCTCTAAGGTGAACTTCCTTAGGATTTTCCTGGAGCCTTGCACACATACATACAGAAAGCATAATATCCCGTCGAGATGCACATAAGTAGAGTAAAGATCCTATCAACGATCGATATATCTTTTGATCTACGGATTTACCTCCCGTGTTGAGGTCAAGATGCCCATTTGTTCCCATGGGTGTCATAAATGGGTTTTCATTCTTCATTCCAAACTTCTTGAGTATATCTTGTATGTACTTAGTTTGGCTGATGAAGGTGCCCTCTTAGAGTTGCTTGATTGAAATCCAAGGAAATACTTCAACTCCCCCATCATAGACATCTCAAATTTTTGAATCATGATCCTACTAAATTCTTCATAAGATGACTTGTTAGTAGACCCAAATATAAATCATCAACATAAATTTGGCATATAAATAAGTCTTTTGCAATTGTTTTAGTGAAGAGAGTAGGATCAGCTTTACTGACTTTGAAGCCATTAGTGATAAGAAAATCTTGCAGGCATTTATACCATGCTCTTGGGGCTTGCTTGAGCCCGTAAAGCACATTTGAGAGCTTATAAACATAGTTAGGGTACTCACTATCTTTAAAACTGGGAGGTTGCTCAACCTAGGCATCTTCCTTAATAGGGTCGTTGAGGAAGGCACTTTTCACGTCCATTTGATAAAGCTTAAAGCCATGGTAAGTAGCATATGCAAGTAATATTCGAATTGACTCAAGCCTAGCTACGGGTGCATAGGTTTCATCAAAATCTAAACCTTCGACTTGTGAATACCCTTCGACTTATGAAATACCCTTTGGCTACAAGTCGGGCTTTGTTCCTTGTCACCACACCATGCTCGTCTTGCTTGTTATGGAATACCCACTTAGTACCTTCAACATTTTGATTAGGACGTGAAACTAACCATACCTCATTTCTCGTGAAGTTGTTGAGCTCCTCTTGCATTGCCACCACCCAATCCGGATCTCTTAGAGCATCCTCTACCCTATATGGCTCAATAGAGGAAACAAAAGAGTAATGTTCACAAAAATGTGCAACCCGAGATCTAGTGGTTACCCCCTTGTGTATATCACCAAGAATGGAGTTGACGGGGTGATCTCTTTGAATTGCTTGGTGGACTCTTGGGTGTGGCGGTCTTTGACCCTAAATTTAAAAGACCCTTAATTTCTTGATCATCTTCCTTGTCTTCATTATCTTCATCTCCGCTTGATCATTGTCCTTCTCTTGAGGTGGCTCATCCTTATGATCTTCATCTTTATCATCTTGAGCCTGATCCTCATCTTGGGTGGGTAGAGATGCTTGCATGGAAGATGACGGTTGATCTTGTGCTTGTGGAGGCTCTTCAGATTTCTTAGGACACACATCCTCAATGGACATGTTCCTTAGCGCGATGCATGGAGCCTCTTCATCATCTAATTCATTAAGATCAATTGCTCCACTTGGGAGCCATTATTCTCATCAAACATAATGTTACAAGAAACTTCAACTAGTCCAGTGGACTTGTTAAAGACTCTATATGCCCTTGTGTTTGAATCATAACCAAGTAAAAAGCCTTCTACAGCTTTAGGAGCAAATTTAGATTTTCTACCTCTCTTAATAAGAATAAAGCATTTGCTCCCAAAGACTCTAAAATATGAAACATTGGGCTTTTTACCAGCGAGGAGTTCATACGATGTCTTCTTGAGGATTCGGTGAAGGTATAACCGGTTGATGGAGTAGCAGGCGGTGTTAATCGCCTCCGCCCAAAATCGATCCGGTGTCTTGTACTCATCAAGCATGGTTCTTCCCATGTCCAGTAGAGTTCTATTCTTCCTCTCCACTACACCATTTTGTTGAGGTGTGTAGGGAGAAGAGAACTCATGCTTGATGCCCTCCTCCTCAAGAAATCCTTCGGTTTGTGAGTTCTTGAACTCCATTCCATTATCGCTTCTTATCTTTTTGATCCTCAATCTGAACTCATTTTGAGCCTGTCTTAAGAATCTCTTTAAAGTCTCTTAGGTTTGAGATTTTTCCTGCAAAAAGAATACCCAAGTGAAGCGAGAATAATTATCCACAATAACTAGACAGTACTTACTACCGCCGATGCTTATGTAAGCGATCGGACCTAATAGGTCCATGTAGAGTAACTTGAGCGGCCTGTCAGTCATCATGATGTTCTTGTGTGGATGATGGACTCCAACTTGCTTCCTTGCCTGGCATGCGCTACAAATCCTATCTTTCTCAAAATGAACATTGGTTAGTCCTAAAATGTCTTCTCTCTTTAGAAGCTTGTGAAGATTCTTCATCCCAACATGGGCAAGTCGGCGATGCTAGAGCCAACCCATGTTAGTCTTAGTAATTAAGCAAGTGTCTAGTTCATCTTGGTTATCATTAAAATCAACTAAATATAGTTGACCATCTAACACTCCTTTAAATGCTATTGAATCATCACTTCTTCTAAAAACAGTAACACCTATATCAGTAAACAGACAGTTGTAGCTCATTTTGCATAATTGAGAAACTAAAAGCAAATTGTAGTCTAAAGAATCTACGAGTAAAACATTAGAAATGGAATGGTCAAGAGATATAGCAATTTTACCCAAATCTTTGACCAAACCTTGATTTCCATCCCCGAATGTGATAGCTCTTTGGGGATCTTCATTTTTCTCACAGGAGGAGAACATTCTCTTCTCCCTTGTCATGTGGTTTGTGCACCCGCTATCGATTATCCAACTTGATCCATCGGATGCATAAACCTACAAAATAAGTTTAGGCCTTGTTCTTAGATACCCAAATGGTCTTAGGTCCTTTAACATTAGAAACAAGCACCTTGGGTACCCAAACACAAGCCTTTGGACTCTTGTGTTTGCCCCCAACATATTTGGTAACTATTTTGCCTAATTTGTTAGTTAAAACATAAGAAACATCAAAAGTCTTAAATTTGCCTAATTTGTTAGTCAAAACCACATGACCCTTGTCATGTGGTTTGTTATGCTCATTTGATGTATTAGGAATTTTCTTTTTAGGCATTTTTACATGAGTGATATGCTTAGAGCTAGATGCCTCATTTTTATACATGAATGCATGATGAGAAGTATTGTGAGGTTTTCTAGTATGAATCTTCCTAATTTTGTGTTCAGGATAGTTTGCAGGATATAAAATGTAACCCTCACTATCCTGAACCATAGGAGCCTTACCCTTAACAAAATTAGACAATCTCTTAGGGGCATTAAGCTTGATATTGGATTGGTTTCCTTGTTAGAATCCAATGCCATCCTTGATGCCAGGGCATCTCCTATTATAAAGCATACTACGAGCAAATTTAAATTTTCCATTTTCTAGTTCATGCTCGGAAAATTTAGCAGTTAATTTAGCTATGTGATCATTTTGTTGTTTAATTATAGCAAGGTGATCATCCATAGCTTCAATGTTAACTTCTCTACATCTAGTACAAATAGTAATATGATCAATATCAGACGTAGAGGGTTTGCAAGTATTTAATTCTATTATCTTAGAATTTAATTTGGCATTCTCATTTCTAAGGCAGGAAATAGAATCATTGCAAACATTTAATTCTTCAATCTTAGAAACTAAGTTATCATTTTCAGTTCTAAGACTAGAAATTGAATCATGGCATATGCTAAGCTTTTTAGATAAATTTTCACATTTTTCTACTTCCTGAGCATAAGCATTTTTTAATTTAACGAATTTCTTGTTTTCCTTAACGAGCAAGTCTTCTTGGCATTCCAAGATGTCATCCTTCTCGTTAATGATTTCAATTAATTCATTTAATTTTTTCTTTTGTTCTATGTTAAGGTTGGCAAAAAGAGAAAGTAAATCATCTTCATTATCACTAGAACTACCCTCATCACTGATGCAGTATATTTGGGGTACTTCTAGAATGTACCTTTTTCTTCTTGCCGTCCTTTGCCATGAGACATTTGTGGCCGACGTTTGGAAAGAGGAGGCTTTTGTTGACAGTGATGTTGGTGGCGTCCTTGTCGGAGGAGGAGTCGGTGGAGCTCTCATTGGAGTCCCATTCTCGGCACATGTGCGCATCGTCGCCCTTCTTCTTCCTCGATCGTTTCACGCTTGGTGATCTTGGTCACCTCGTCCCCTTCGTGCATGGTTTTGAGGACGTCCCAAATTTCTTTTGCGTTCTTCAACCCTTGCACCTTGTTATACTCCTCTCGGCACAAGGAGGTGATGAGCATAGAAGTTGCTTGGGAGTTGAAGTGCCTAATTTGAGCAGCCTCATCGGAGTCGTAGTCCTTATCCCCCACCTTTGGTGCCTGCGCTCTAAACTCAACAATATCTCAAATACTTTCGTGGAGTGAGGTTAGATGGTGCCTCATTTTATCACTCCACATACAATAATCTTCACCATCAAAATATGGTGGTGTGCTTAGGAGTACGGAAAGTAATGGAGCGTGCTTTGAAATACGGGGATAGCGTAGGGGCATCTTACTGTACTTCTTACGCTGATGGCGTTTAGAAGTATTCAATGACTCGGTGCCGGACGTGGAGGGTGACAAAGAGTCGGTCTTGTAGTAGACCACTTTCTTCATCATCTTCTTCTTCTTTTCACCTCTCTGATGTAACTTGATGGAGGAAGAAGATTCCTCCTTATACTTGTTGCCGAACTCTTTTGATAGAGTCCTTCCCGAGCCCATGGCCTTCTCGCCGGTCATGATCTCCCTCTTGGCGTGATCTCCAGACATCACTTCGAGTTGGTTAGACTCTTAATGAAGCATTGGCTCTGATACCAATTGAAAGTCGCCTAGAGGGGGGGTGAATAGACGAAACCTGAAATTTATAAACTTAAACACAAACTTAAGGTCAGGGGTTAGCGTTAGAATTAAATTCAAGTTCGAAAGATGGTTTCTCTTGCTAGGAGTTGCTCAAAGAATGCGGATGACGTACGGGAGCAAACTCAAATCGATACTAGCAAGGAAACATTAGAGAGGGGAAAACAAATCAAACAAGAGTCAAGGCGAGTGAACACGATGATTTATTTTACCGAGGTTCAGTTCCAAAGAACCTAGTCCCTGTTGAGGAGGTCACAAAGACCTGGTCTATTTCAACCCTTTCCCTCTCTCAAACGGTCACTTAGACCGACTAAGCCTTCTTCCTTAATCTCACGGGTCACTAAGACCCCACAAGGACCACCACACACTTGGTATCTCTTGCTTTGCTTACAAAGCACTTGAGAATAATAATGGAAAAAAGGCCAATCCAAGTGACAAGAGCAACAAAAGAACACAAGTGATCCTCTCACAAGCCCTAATACACTAGAGTTAATTTTGGGGCTTTGAGTGGATTGATTGCTTTGATTTTGCCTTGGAGTGTTGGAATTCTGCTCTTGCAATGAATGAAGATTTCAGAAGGCTTGGATGGAAGTGAATGAGGTGGTTGGAGGGTATTTATAGCCTCCCAACCACTTCTAGCCGTTGGCTGATTTCTGCTGGTGATGGACGCACCGAATAGTCTGGTGCGCCACCGGACAGCCACTGTGCACTATCCGGTGTGGCCACTTTAGTGCAACCGTTAGTGTTTGGAGCTGGTCGACCGTTGGAACCTTTGTCATCTTGCTGCACCGGACAGTCTGGTGCCACACCGGACAGTTCGGTGCCCTCTGACTTCTGCGCGGCACTGTTCATCACTGTTCACTCTGCACAGTCGACCGTTGGCGCGTAGGGAGCCATTGCTCCGCTGGCTCACAGGACAGTTCGGTGGCACACCAGACAGTCCTGTGAATTATAGTGGAGCGCGCCTGGCAGAAACCAAGCCGGTTTGGAGGGTGCCTGGCTAGTGCACCGGACAGTGTCCGGTGCACCATTTTTCATCCCACTCTAAGCCTGGCTTCATTTTTAATTATGTCCCTAACTTGATTTCTTTCTTGGTTTGTGTTGAACCTTATGCACCTGTAATAGATGAATTCTAGACAAACTAGTTAGTCTATGTGTTTGTGTTCGTCGTCAACCACTAAAATTAATTATAGGAAATGGTTGACCCAATTTCCCTTTCAAGTGTTAACTACCACATGTTTATTTGAAAACCAAAATATATTTTCTTTTCAAACATAAATTTAGAAAACATCTTAGTTGTTAGTTAGAAGGATTTCAAAAATCTATATTCCAAACTAAGAGTATGCCAATGATCATATCCTTTATGCCTAGTTAAGGATTCTAGGTGGCATATTAAGTACTAACTGGGGGGGGGGGGTTTCTTACATCATATTTCTATACTGTTATTATATGATTCATGTTTAAGTATGATCATTGCCTCGACACCCAGGTAAGAAAGGACTGATTAGAAGCCATACAAACTGGGTCTAGTCAGCTGCCCTCATGTTTGATTAATCATGCATGTTGTATAAGGACTGATAGATTTACTTTCCGCAATGCATTTTATCAGTGTTTTGACCTGAGGGTCCTACCAACTAGTGAATTAATGGTATGTGCCCAGATCTAGATGGGTGATGCAAGAAGACACAAGCTTTATTTCGGTTCAGGTAAGTGAAGGCCCTACTTCTAGCAGAGGGGGATGAGACTTATATTACTTGCACCTAAATGCTTGTAGTAGGAGATACAAGCCGGTCGAGAGAGGGAGATGATCCCAAGTCCCTAATGATTGAGGCGAGTGCCAATATCGTTGTGGAGGGTGAAAATCTATGAGGTGTTCTCCTTTTCTGTATAAAGCCCTGGACTCATCCTTTTATAGCCTCTAGGAGGGATCCCAAGAGCACCACAATTTGTCGTGTATGGACAGGAGGTGAGTCCGAGCCCATGTAGCCGGTATGGCCTTCATACTTGCTTGTTGACTTGAACCAGGAGGAGGACGTCTGGTCCCTGTATTTGCATCTTGACCGAGCAGAGATCTGAGGCCTGGATCTGGGGCTCGGACGTGTCCCTGAGCATGTCTGATGAAGATGTTGTCTAAATCATAGTTGTTGAAACAGTGGTAAGTATGGTGAAAAGTGCATGGTAATTCCTGCTATGGAGTAAAGCAGACTTGATGTCGGTCCTGTAGCCATCCCGTTGTCAGCATCCTTCATGGAGGAGTTGGTGGCATCCTTTGGCCGATGTTATCTAGGCCGAGGCTAGGCTTGAGCGAGACGGAGGTTCCTCCCGAGGCCTTGGTCGAGCCTGCCTCGGGGCATGTAGTCGTACAGGGAGGGGTTAGTACAGTTGTTGGAGTAGCCTCCTGCGGGATTCGCGGGGAGTTGTTGCCGGGGCAGTTGGCCGAAGGCGAGCTTGGGTGAGGCGGAGTTTTCTCCCGAAGCTAAGGCCGACTTCGGGCGAGGCGGAATTCCCTCCCAAGGGTGAGACCATGCCCAAACGTGCACATGTCTCATTCATAGTTGTTTGAGCATAGTAGTCGGCGTGGGGAGCAGTGGCCATTATTTCCGGGCGTGCGTCATCGTAGTTGGTGAAAGTGGATGGGACCACGGTCCCATCACTTCCTGTTTGATTGCAACATCATATGGGGTAGGTATCGTTGACTTATATATTTCGTTGACTTGTCCCTTTTACGTCACTTGGTCGTAGCCTAGGTGCAAAGGTAGCCACTGAGTCTTTGTGTTGGGTTGTTGGTGCTTCCAACACTTCTGCCACATGATGGGTGCAAGGGCAGGCCCTAAGCCTCTGCACAGGGTGAGAGGGTGATTAGGGAACGCCTTGACTTTTTAATGATACACCACTTCGTCGCCTTTCCTCAAGGAAAACAGGGGGAAAGCGCCATGCTACCCTCGGTGGGCAACGAGCATGATGTCTCCGATGAGCTGTTAATGGGTAATCCGAGCAGAGCTCGAGCCTCGTTTGATAGGGGTCAGCTAGTACTCTGGAGACACACCCCATAGTACCTACCGGTGATTTGCTTGGTCTCAAACCCGTTCGATGGGGTTTGAGGGCTCGATGCCTCCCTCCGATGGGATACCGTCACGAATCGCTCCTCAGGGTCTTGAATATGTCTTAGGGCACCTTAGGATTGTAGCTCGAGCGTCGACCACATACGGATGTATCCATAGTCATCCTTGACTCTATGCTCTGAGCTGTTGTTGAACCCTACCGAGGGGCCAAACTATGAACCCCTAATTGGTAAAGGGCTCGGAGCCCATGTGCTCTAGGGCGGTTACCGAACCCCGTCGAGGGGTCAACCTTCCAACCTCTGATTAGTAAGAGGCTCGGGTCTCACTTCCTTTGCTGGGAAGGTAGTCTGAAGCGATGTCTCTTCCCTATCACCTACGGAGAAGCGAAAGAGGAGAGAGAGAGGGACACTTTTTATGCGCTTGCCTTGAGGAGGCAAAGCAGTGCTCGTTGGTTGTGTCAGCCAGACGGGACGTGTGGCCCCTAGGCGGGATTTAATGTGACGGGACGCAACAACTCGCAGGCTATCCGTTATGGCGCACGTGCGTGTGAAATTCGAAGAGGTAAAATTCGTTTTTGGATTTGATCTTTCGATGTGGGAGGGCTTGGCCCTAACTACGGCGGGTTCATCGGTCCCTATATATATGTCCGAGAGGGGTTCCCTCTCGGTTCTTAACTTGCCTTTGCTTTTGCCTTCCTAGCCCTAGCCCCCTCTGCCTTTTTCGGTCGTAGCCAAGAGTCACACACCAAGACTAAGGGAGCAAAAATGAGCCCGCACACCTCTTCTCCGCTGCCTCCCTCCTTTGCCAGGGCTGAGAAGCTCAACATTCTTGCTCCCCGTGACCCATGGCCCTTCTCCTCCATGAATGACAGGGATCTATAGGCCTTGGTGGACGAGGGGCTGCTTTGCCTCTGCTCCTTCGGGTGCACCCCGAGTGGCTCGCCCCTAGGGATGAGGAGGAGCCGACCCTGCCCACGGGCTATGTGGTTAGCTTTATCTCATTCCATTAGCAGGGGTTTGGAGTGCCGGCGATCCGCTTCATGCGGGCGCTTCCGCACTACTATGGGGTGGAGTTGCGCAACTTCAACCCTAGCTCCATAGCCTAGGCGGCAATCTACACAGCGGTTTGAGAGGGATACCTCGACATAGAGCACCATTGGGACCTATGGCTCCACCTCTTCTGCATGGAGCCGTTCTCCCTCCCTTTGAAGGTGAATAAGGTTCGCCACGCAGTGAGGGCCAGTGGCTGCACGCTCCAGCTGTGCTCGGACCAAGCAAAGTTGTACATCCCTGCCACCCTTACCTCTTCGAACAAGGAGTGGTAGAGTCAGGTTCTACCTCTGCAACGATGACGGGAAGTTGCTGGAGTACACAAAGTGGGTCATGACCACACGGGGGAGCACTGGCAGTGGGGTGCACCGCAGGAGCACTAGGCCTAGTTGTAGCCCCTCCTGGATGCTCTGTGGAGGTTCCACAACCAGGGCTTAACGCGGCTGGGGTCGTTGCCACCTTCCACCGTAGGAGGGTGCTGACACAGGTGGAGCGGTGTCTACACCTAGACGAGATGACGCCTGAAGCCTTCGTGGAGAGTTCTCGGATGGTGTCGGCCGTCCTCTCCACTGACGAGCTCCTTAAGCGGGTCAAGGTGATGGTTTGGAAGGCAGATTACATTGTTCCTGTCCCGATGCGCCCCGAGCGGGGCTATGTATCCCTAGTAAGTCTCGAACCTTGCTTCTGTCTTCGCACTTATTTCTTGATTTCAACTTGTTCTTCTGTTCGTCCATACGGGCTACGGGGGTACCGAACCACCCTGCCCCCAATACCGGAAGACGTGGCTGGCCAGGCGGCACGCCAGTTGGCAGCTGAAAGGGAAATGGGCTTATACATTTCCTATAATTGATTTTGGTGTTTGATGTCCATCGCAAATCATGTGAACTAACTGCTTTGCCTAGTTGTCATTTATCTCAGGTGCATAAAGTTCAATATAAACCAACAAAGAAAATGAGTTCGGGAAATCTACAAAATTTGGAGCAAAAACAAGTATGGGTGCAGCCAGTGGTGCACCGGACACTGTCCAGTGCCCAGGCCTAGACACCTCGCGAACTGGCCGCTCTTAGGTTTTCTCTGCACGCGTCCACTATAATTCACCGAACTATCCGATGTGCCACCAAACTGTCCGATGAGCCAATAGAGCAACGGTCAACTTTGCAACGGTCGACTACGCTAACGGAGGAACAGTGAACAGTGCAGAAGTCAGTACTGCAAAATTAGAGCACACCGGACTATCCGGTGTGCCATCGGACTATCTGGTGCCGGAAGAGGACAAAGGACTTCAACGGTCAACCGCTCTAAACCCCAACGGTCGGCTGACATGACACACATCGGATAGTGAACAGTGCGATGTCCAATGCACCACCAGACTCTTCGGTGTGTCCATCGACAGCAACGGCTGGAATAGTGGTTGGGGCTATAAATACCCCCAACCATGACCATTCAAGCCATCCAAGTTTTCAGACCTTCACATTCAATACTAGAGCAAAGACATACACTCCAAGACACAATCAAAGGATCAAATCCTCTCCAAGTTCCAAAATCAACTCAAGTGCTTAATGACTTGAGAGAGGGTCATTTGTGTTTCTTTTGTTGCTCTTGTTGCATGGATTGCTCTCTTCTCACTCTAATTCTTCTAAGTGCTTTATAAAGCTAGCAAGAGGCACCTAATCATGTGATGATCCTTGCGGGGTCTTAGTGACCCGTGTGATTAAGAAGAAGCACTCAACCGGTCTAAGTGACCGATTGATACAGGGAAAGGTTGGAATAGACCCGGCCTTTGTGGCCTCCTCAACAGGGAGTAGGTTCCTTAGAACCGAACCTCAGGAAACAAATCACCGTGTTCATTTGTGTTGATCATCACTCGATTTGTTTCTCCCCTCTCCTCTCTCTAAAGTTCTCTTGCTAATATTGATTTAAGTTTGCTCCCAAGGTTATCCACATTAATTGAGCAACTCATATCAAGTGGAACGATCTTCCGCACTCTGAATTTATTTCTAACCCTAACCCCAAGTGTAGTGCGTGTTCAAAGTTTATAATTTTCAGGTTTCGCCTATTCACCCCCTCTAGGCGACTTTCAATTGGTATCAGAGCCCGATGCTTCATTAGAGTCTAACAAATCAAAGTGATGTTGGGAGAACACGCCAAGAGAGATGCTCACTGGCAAAAAGCCCGAAGCCTCGGGAATGAAGAATGATGAACGAACTCCGTTGAAGCAGACCGGCGACAAGCACAAAGAAGAATCTGCCGGCTCCATCAAGTCACATAGGAAGGGTAACAAGAAGAAAATGAAAATGAAGAAGGTGGTCTACTATGAACCGACTCTTCATCACTTTCCACATCTGGCGCCGAGTCTACATCTTCGAAGCGCCAGGAGTGTAAGAAGTATAGTAAGATGCCTCTTCGCTACCCTCGCATTCCTAAATGCGCTCCTCTGCTTTCTGTACCCCTAAGCAAACCACCTTATTTTGATGGTGAAGATTATTATATGTGGAGTGATAAAATGAGGCATCATCTAACCTCACTCCACGAAAGCATATGGGATATTGTTGAGTTTGGAGCGCAGGCACCACAGGTGGGCGACGAGGACTACGACTCCGATGAGGCCGCCCAAATAAGGCACTTTAATTCCCAAGACACCTCTATACTCCTCGCTTCCCTGTGTCGAGAGGAGTATAACAAGGTGCAAAGGTTGAAAAGTGCCAAAGAAATTTGGGACGTCCTCAAGACAGCGTATGAAGGGGACAAGGTGACCAAAATCACCAAACACGAAACGATCGAGGGAGAACTCGGTCAATTCGTCCTCAACAAAGGAGAGAAGCCACAAGCATGTATAACCGACTCAAAACAATGGTCAACCAAGTGCGCAACCTTGGGAGCACGAAGTGGGATGACCATGAAATGGTCAAGATTATTCTAAGATCTCTTGTTTTTTGTAATCCCACTCAAGTTCAATTAATTCGTGGAGATCCTAGATATAAACAAATGTCTCACGAGGAGGTAATTGGCAAGTTTGTGAGCTTTGAACTTATGATCAAAGACTTTAAACACATTGTCAACTTGGAGCAAGGTGCCACTTCTACACCCGAGGTGCAACCCGTTGCATTCAAAGCAACGGAAGAGAAGAAGGAAGAGTCTACACCAAGTAGACTCCCAAATGACGCCTCCAAGCTCGACAACGAGGATATGGCTCTTATCACCAAGAGCTTTCGGAAAATCCTCAAACAAAGGAAGACAAAGGACTACAAACCTTGCTCCAAGAGGGTATACTATAGGTGTGGTAAGTCCGGTCACTTTATTGCAAAATGTCCATATACAAGTAACAGTGATAGGGACGACGACAAGAAAGGGAATAAGAAGATGTAGAAGAAAAGATACTACAAGAAGATGGGTGGCGAGGCGCACATGGGGCGGGAATGGGACTCCAATGAGAGCTCTACCGACTCCTCCGACGAGGACGTCGACTACATCACCGTCAACAAGGGTCTTCTCTTTTCCAACGTCGGCCACAAATGCCTCATGGCTAAGGAGAGCAAAAAGAAGGTACATTCTAGAGATACCCCAAATATACTACATCCGAAGATGAGGGTAGCTCTAGTGATGATAATGATGATTTAACTTCTCTTTTTTGCAAACCTTATCGAGGATCAAAAGAAAAAGATAAATGAATTGATAGAAACTATTAACAAGAAGGATGATCTCTTGGAATGCCAAGAAGACTTGCTCGTTAAGGAAAATAAGAAGTTTGTTAAACTAAAAAATGCTTATGCTTTTGAAGTAGAAAAATGTGAAAATTTGTCTAAAGAGCTTAATGATTGCAATGATTCAATTTCTTGTCTTAGAACCGAAAATGCTAGTTTAATTGCTAAGATTGAAGAATTGAATGCTTGTAATGTTTCTACATCTACCGTTGAGCATGTCACAATTTGCACTAGATGTAGAGATACTAATATTGATGCTATGAATGATCACCTAGCCATGATTAATGAACAAAATGATCACATAGCTAAATTAAACGCTAAACTTTCCTAGCATGAGTTAGAGAATGAAAATTTTAAATTTGTTCGTAGCATGCTTTATAATGAGAGACACCCTGGCATGAAGGATGACATTGGCTTCTAATAGGGGAGCCAAAGCAACATCAAGCTTAATACCCCCAAGAACAGACTATCTAATTTTGTTAAGGGTAGGGCTCCCATGGTTCAGGATAGAGAGGGTTATATTTTATATCCTGAGCACAAAATTAGAAAAATTTATGCTAGAAATTCTAATACTATTTCTCATCATGCTTTTATGTATAGTAATGGGGCTTCTAGCTCTAGGAATTCAACTCATATTAAAATGCCTAAAAAGAAGATTGTTGATGCATCCAATGAACATAGCATTTCATTTAAAACTTTTGATGCATCTTTTGTGTTAACTAGCAAATCAGGCAAGGTAGTTGCCAAATATGTTGGGGGCAAATACAAGAGTCCCAAGACTTGTGTTTGGGTACCCAAGGTGTTTATTTCTAATTTGAAAGGATCCAAAGCCATTTGGGTACCTAAGAACAAGGCCTAAATTTGTTTTGTAGGTTTATGCATTCGGTAGGACAAGTTGGATAATTGATAGCGGGTGCACAAATCAAATGATAGGGGAGAAAACGATGTTCTCCTCATATGAGAAAATGATGATCCCCGAAGAGCAATCACATTCGGGGATGGAAATCAAGGTTTGGTCAAAGGTTTGGGTAAAATTGCTATATCCCCTACCATTTCATTTCTAATGTTTTCTTGTAGATTATTTAGATTACAACTTGCTTTCTGTTTCTCAATTATGCAAAATGGGTTACAACTGTCTTTTTACTAATGTTGGTGATACTGTCTTTAGAAGAAGTGATGATTCAGTAGCTTTTTAGAGAGTGTTAGATGCTCAGCTATATTTAGTTGATTTTAATAATAACAATGCTAAAGTAGACACTTGCTTAATTGCTAAGACTAATACAGGCTAGCTCTAGCATCGCCGACTTGCTCATGTTGGGATGATG
This sequence comes from Zea luxurians, assembly GCA_029449295.1. Taxonomy (NCBI): domain Eukaryota; kingdom Viridiplantae; phylum Streptophyta; class Magnoliopsida; order Poales; family Poaceae; genus Zea; species Zea luxurians. The sequence goes on from JAOPSE010000143.1 coordinate 1,779,715, forward strand.
AATCTGCACAAGCTTCTAAAGGGAGAACACATTTTAGGTTAACAAATGTTCATTTTGAGAAAGACAGGATTTGTAGCGTATGTCAAGCAGGGAAGCAAGTTGGAGTTCATCATCCACACAAGAACATCATGACGACTGAGAGGCCACTTGAGCTACTCCACATGGATCTATTCGGCCGATTGCTTACATAACATCGGCGGGAGTAAGTATTATCTTGTTATTATGGATGATTATTCTCGCTTCACTTGGATTTTTATTTTTGCAGGAAAAATCACAAACCCAAGAGACCTTAAAAAGATTCTTGAGACGTGCTCAAAATGAGTTCGAGTTAAGAATCAAAAAGATTAGAAGCGACAGTGGAACGGAGTTCGAGAATTCATAAATTGAAGAATTTCTTAAGGAGGAGGGCGTCAAGCATGAGTTCTCTTCTCCATACACACCTCAACAAAACGGTGTCATGGTGAGGAAAAATAGAACTCTTTTGGATATGGTAAGGACCATGCTTGATGAGTACAAGTCATCGGATCAGTTTTGGGCGGAGGCGATTAACACCGCTTGCTACTCCATCAATGACTCTACCTTCACCGAATCCTCAAGAAAATATTGTATGAACTCCTCACCGGTAAAAAGCCCAATGTTTCTTACTTTAGAGTTTTTGGGAGCAAATGCTTTATTCTTATTAAGAGAGGTAGAAATTCTAAATTTGCTCCTAAAGCAGTAGAAGGCTTTTTACTTGGTTATGACTCAAACACAAGGGCATATAGAGTCTTCAACAAGTCCACTGGATTAGTTGAAGTTTCTTGTGACATTGTGTTTGATGAGACTAATGGCTCCCAAGTGGAGCAAGTTTATCTTGATGAATTAGATGATGAAGAGTCTCCATGCGTTGCACTAAGGAACATGTCCATTAGGGATGTGTGTCTAAAAGAATCCGAAGAGCTTCCACAAGTACAAGATCAACCATCATCTTCCATACAAGCATCTCCGTCAACTCAAGGTGAGGACATGTCTCAAGAAGAAGAGGATGAAGACCAGGACAAGGAGCCACCTCAAGAGGAGGACATTGATTAAGGGAGAGATGAAGATGATCAAGACAAGGAAGATGATCAAGAGATTCAGGATCAAAGACCACCATACCCAAGTGTCCACCAAGCAATTCAAAGAGATCATCCCGTCAACTCCATTCTTGGTGACATTCACAAAGGGGGTAACCACTAGATCTCGAGTTGCTCATTTTTGTGGATATTACTCTTTTGTGTCTTCTATTGAGCCATACAGGATAGAGAATGCACTAAGAGATCCGGATTGGGTGGTGGCAATGCAAGAGGAGCTCAACAACTTCACGACGAATGATGTATGACATTTGGTTCCACGTCCTAACCAAAATGTTGTAGGTACCAAATGGGTATTCCGCAAAAAACAAGATGAGCATATTGTGGTTACTAGGAACAAAGCCCGACTTGTTGCCAAAGGATTCCCAAGTGAAAGGTTTGCATTTCGATGAAACCTATGCACCGTAGCTAGGCTTGAGTCAATTCATATATTACTTGCCTATGCTATTTACCATGGCTTTAAGTTGTATCAAATGGACGTGAAGAGTGCCTTCCTCAATGGCCCTATTAAAGAAGAGGTGTATGAGCAACCTCCCGGCTTTGAAGACAGTGAGTATCCTTCTCATGTTTATAAGCTCTCAAAGGCGCTTTATGGGCTCAACCAAGCCCCAAGAGCATGGTATAAATGCATGAGAGACTTTCTTATCACTAATGTCTTCAAAGTTGGACAAGCTAGCCCTACTCTCTTCACTAAAACAATTGCTAAAGACTTGTTTATATACCAAAATTATGTTGATGATATTATCTTTCACTACAGGAAACTGGTTAAAGAACGTGGGTGAAAAACCGTCGAACTTAACATAATAAGCCGTCGAACTTACCGTAAGAACGTGGGTTTACCGACGAATATAGCCGACGGCGATTTTTGGACGAACTTAGAGAAGTAAGTTCAACAGCCCCGTTGAACTTAACATTAAGAACGTGGGTACCGTCGAACTTAACATTAAAAACGTGGGTACCGTCGAACTTAACATTAAGAACGTGCATTTTTAAGTTCGATGGGGGCCGTCGAATTTTTTCCCATAAGTTCGACGGCACCCACGTTCTCAAGGTTAAGTTCGACGGGGCCACGTGGTCGTCGAACTTATGTGTCCTGTGTGGGTCTACGAGGACTGCACAATAAGTTCGATGGTATCCACGTTCTTGACCTTAAGAACATGGGTAGCCACGTTCTTAACACTTTTCCAGAAAAAAATAAAAAATACAAAAATGAAAAATTAGACACACATAATATCACATGCAACACAATATATCACATACAATACAGATTTCAAACATATTGATATATGTTCATATCACAAATTCACACAAGTCCAAATATATAAGTTCACAAATTCACATAAGTCCAAATACATAAGTTCACAAATTCACACAAGTTCACATCCATAGTTCACATTTTTAGTTCACAAGTTCAAATACACAAGTTCAAACATTAGCTCCATCGCTCTCGATCAGGACATCGGATTGTTGTTCGTAGCTCCACCACTATAATTGAGACATCTGTCCGCAAAGTCATCGTGAGGGGGAGGAGTCACTTGATGAGAGTCGGAATCCTACAAAATAAACCAAAATGGTTCACGAAGGTGATAACTCCTGCAGTTGTGATAACAGCAAAGTTACAGTTGTGTAGTGTCAATGAATATCCATTCTCATCGTTATATGCAATATGAAGCACATCATAAACTTGGAAAACGAAAAGAACTTTTCAACGAAAAACACAGTAAATCAGGGAAGGGAGGGGTATGCTTCATTAAGACATAACTTACAAAGCATAATGCATTACAAATCCCTCAGAATAGCTAGATAGAACTGTACATATATTTACAAATTCTATCTGTTCGTACATGAGCTACATTCCAGGGGACTAATTTGAAAACTAAACAAGATCAACATGCTTTTTTATTTGCAAGAAAAAAGATACTAGAAGTCAAGCAAAATTAAAAACTCAATCCTAAGAAGCCTGCTGATTGTATTCCCTTTGATGAATTCCAATATTAGTACATATTTTATCTTGACTACTTCAATAACTATTGACAGCAGCACCAAATAAAATCCATTCTACTTCTGATCCAGGAGGAGTAGAGAGAATCTTACTTACAATCCGGACCAAGATTCGTCACCATAAGATTAGTTGTGGGGCGCTTGCCATGGCCTCCATAACTACCATGAGGACTTGGGCTGCGAGTTCTTCTCCTATGACCTCTTGGCGGCAATGGACTGTCATCATCACTTCTTCCCATGTTGTTCTAAGAAGGCAAGAGAAAATAGTAAGATTCTTCAGAAATGGCACAATAGTAATTCCGTTCATCTAAATCATGCGCTTATATGTTAGACCGTCTTCAAAAGAAAGATCATCAAAATCACAATTAGTAAACAAAATCATGCACGTACTTATTTATGCACTTAGTTGTCTACTAAAACAGACACCAACTCTTCTTTTAATTATTGTAAGTAGGCTACACTAAAAGAGAATTGGGCAATAGGCAAAACAGAAGACATATTTTTGTTATAAACCGGTTGCTTCTTTATCTGTTTATGTATATGCAAGGAATCCAACTCCGACCTGTATCTTAGAATCGTCTTACCAATAGAATAAATTTTAGAAATGGTGATTAAAACACACACGACATCCATCATGATCTTATCCAGTATTGCAATCCATGAACATAGCAAGAAACAACTAGCTGTAGAACTGTATGAACAAATACAACTAATACTATCCTTTAAGGGTTTTGCAATTTGCATATCTTGTTTGAGAAGATAATCATCGCAGCCAAGAAAGCAAAGTTTTCCCATCTTTTCTTCTCACAGTTCTACCAACACGAATGTACCGCCGTCCATCCCAACCTGGGGCAGGATAACAGTTTCAACACATACACGGCCCTCCTCCTCCTCCTCCTCCCCACCCCAAACAAACACACACACAATTAAACAACTCAATCCGTTTGCCAGTTTCGAATTTGTGTGTAGAACAAGGCATAAGTCCAAGGTAGTAGGACGATGCTCCACCATTCGCAACGCGATGACGAACTAGGGTTCCTCTACAGGGAAAATGACTAGACAAACGACATGACGAACATCATCCAACCGCGTCAGATTCAAAGCGGGGCAGACCACGGGAGTGCACTGCAGCGCTCACCTCGGCGGGGCTTGCACTCTTTGATCTGCTGTCAGCCGGTGAAGATCTCTCTTGAGGTCGACGAGACTGGGACCTATCAAGATGGTGGTATGTGAGGCAATCAATTGAATTGGGACATTCATTACTGGGCTTTCTTTTAAACTAGTAATTTGCTCGCGCCTTGCGCGAGTAAGTTTATACAGTTGAATCGGTGTGTTTACATGGTCCAAAGAGTGTTACTTCAAATAATAGAAACATGAGTAGCAATATATGGATACATTAACGTAGAAATAATAGTATTATCTAAAAATAGGACGTAGATAGCTCAACTGCTTGGGGTGTACCCATAACTACCTTCGTCACCTAACAGTCACAGGAAAGATACATTTTTCTTAACTGTCCTAATTAAGAGACGTTTTTCTCGATCACACACACAGTAAAGTAATGCTAGCTGATAAGTTCGAACAAAATTTATGGTAAAATAGGAGACCAACTATTAATTTCAAATGAATTAGAAAATTGGATATTAAGATTCAATGTTCTCAAGTTTGTGTTGTTTGTGACTTAGGTTCGAGTGTACATTTACAAAATCATTGAAATCCCACAACTGGAGGTCTACCATCTATATTGTCGTCATTATATTATTTGAATCTATGGAATAATATAGTAGTAACATTATGCATTATCCAGAATATATTGCATGCATTCATCATTAGATGTTAGCTGTAGCTGATGAATCACAATTTAATGCTCCTCATACTGATAAACTTGAACGAAAAGAGGCTGGCAAAAAGCTCAAAAAATCCACTGGTGTCACTTTTTCTTGAACCAGGCTATCCCTGTCTCTAACGCTCCAATTACAAATGATCTAAGGATAGTTACATGTTAGTTAATTTTAAGATTATCTATTATGTTGTTGTTTTTTAGTTTGCATCTCTTTGTACAGTCTGGTTTGAAAAATAGTGCCATAGCAGCATTCGAAAAGGCTTGCAATCAATGCATGCTTGGCTCTACTTTATTCCGTGGAAGGAATGCATATAATCACAGTTGACGGAATTAGAGATCGTCAGCGAGGCTTGCACCCATAGTTCAGGTGATGCGCTGTTCTCATATAACTTGGAGATATTTATGTGGTCTATAAGAAATGGCTGAGCTAGAAGACATCGTATATTTATTTTTTCTATTTCCATGATGACTAATACGGAAGGCATCAAAGCATAATAGAAAATACCAAATGGTGACATGTTCAGTGATAACTTCTCCTATATAGAAAGAAAAAACATACCAGCATGGTGCAGCCCTCTATAAAGATAAACCTGTGATTGAGTTTGAAAAGAAAAAAATATTTGAAGTATATACAAACTGAAAGAAAAACATCTCTTAGCTAGGACAGTTAGGGATTTTATATTGGAAGTGCAGGTCATTAGCAATTTAGCATCGACGACTATGGCTGGATAGCTTCTCGATCACATGCACATGAATTGAAAGTGCATGTCATTAGTAATGTGAAGCATTTGCCTTTTCTATCTAAGGCGCCATCCATTTCGATGAGCATCTGGAGGTGATATGGGAAGGTGGTGTCACCGGTTTAGCTGTTCAGGTTGTTGCCTGCTCCTCTCATCGACCAGTTACATAATACTACATTCGTTCTTAAATATTTGTCGCCCGCTAGTTCATTTTTGAACTAAAACACGACAAATAAAAAAGAACTGAGGGAGTACATATTATGGTTTGTTTCAGACGACACCCATTGGTAGTTCGATTGAAACACGGAGATTAGGTGCAGCTACAACTACAACCAGAGAAGTGCTTGTGCTGTGACAGGGAAATGACGAAATGAATAAGAGGTGGGAGCTGAGTCTAGCAATTGTATAACACAAACCTCTACCTTTGCTGAGTATCAATTTTTGTTTCTTTGTTTAAAGAAAATTGTATGCATTTATTATTAGTACTACTACTGAAGCAGATTTCGGTGCTTATGATGATTATGACGACTTAGAAATCAATGGAGGCGACCGAGTAGAGCAGCAACATGGAAGGAACTTGGCAAAGAAAAAGAAGATGACGACCGAGAGAAATCTAGGCCCGGAGATGGTTCGACATTCCTTACACAATAGTTTGGATGGCTGCTCTAGGGTCTGGGAAGCCAGTAAGCCACTCCACATTCCCTAGTTCCTCCCCGCACCCCATCGCTTCCGTGCCAAAAAATCGAGAAGGCAAAGACCAAGCGACCAAGCCTTGTAGCTTCCATCCTCCCTATCCCTCAATCCAGTGTCAGTGATCAAGTAACAAAAATAGGAGTAGGGGTAAAACACGGGTACCCTAGCTAGTAAATCTGTAATTTGCCTCGAACTTGTTAGATGCATCGAGGTTGTCGTAGATGAGTTTCCTTGCAGAGATGGATCATGGAAGGGAAGGACGACTCGATTGAATTGAACTAACTTTCATCAGAAGAAGCGAGGGGGAACGGGACATACCACCGTGGGTGATGCAGAGGTCGAACACGAGGATGGGGCGGTAGAGGTCGCAGCTCAGGCCGGTCTGCTCGGGTAGTTGGCAGTGATGGCGATTTCGTCGCCCTCGGCGGTGCCTAATAGCATGACGATGACGACATCCCATGCAGCTGCCATGTCGCCACCCAGCACCATCCCTACGCATTCTCCTCTTGGACGCATCGCAACCTCACCCACCGAGATACCACACCAGCAATCAGAGCGACATAATCCCCTCCCTTCTGGAGTCAGAGGCGTACCTGTTTTTGTCTAGGGCATGGGGAGCGACGGGTGGTCTACTACTCTCCTGTCTCCGGAAGCTTCCGAAGTCTGAACGCGACCACGACGATGGGTGTGTGGAAGATGAGTAGGAGCGCGGGGTGGGCGAGCCGGGGCGGTTAGGGCCGAGCTGGCGAGCCGGGGCGGCGGTGCGGCGACGGCGCGACCCGGTCGCGGTGACGGCGCGGTGCCGGCGCGGGCTCCCGGCAGTGGCGCGGCGGTGGCTCGGCCTGGCGCTGGTGAGAGAGGAGCGCGTGTGGGCGCGCGAGATGAGACAGGGTGAGAGAGAGAGACACGCGCGCGTGGGATTTGTGGATTTAGGTTTTCAGGATTAAGTTTGATGGTATCCATAAGCCCGACGAACTTAACTTAAGAACGTGGGTACCCACGTTCCTAACTCGTTAAGTTTGACTGTTTTATCCAGGGCCCACGAACTTAACTTAAAAACGTGGGTATCCACATTCCTAACATAACCCATGAACTTAACTCAAGTAAGAACGTGAGTACCCACGTTCTTAATTTTACCCACGAACATTTATCAGTTTCTTGTAGTGTTTGGGTCTACTGACAAGTCATCGTGTGAAGAGTTTAGTAGAATTATGATATAGAAATTCGAGATGTCTATAAAGGGGGAGTTGAAGGATTTCCTTAGATTTCAAATCAAGCAACTCCAAGAGGGCACCTTCATCTACCAAACTAAGTACATTCAAGATATACTCAAGAAGTTTGGAATGAAGAATGCCAAACCCATCAAGGCAACCATGGGAACAAATGAGCATCTCCACCTCCACATGGGAGGTAAATCCATATATCAAAAGGTATACCGGTCGATGATAGGATCTTTACTCTATTTATGTGCTTCATGACCAAATATTATGCTTTCAGTATGCATGTGTGCAAGGTTCCAGGCAAATCCTAAAGAAGTTCACCTTAGGGCTGTGAAAAGAATCATGAGATATTTAGTTTACACTCCTAAGTTTAGGCTATGGTACCTTGGGTACTTCGATGTCGATTATGCCGGATGTAAAATTGACAGGAAGAGCACATCAGGGACTTGTCAGTTTTTGGGAAGATCCCTAGTGTCTTGTGTGACAGAACCTCCCAAGTTATTAGGCTCAACTATAATTGTCCTTGTTCAACGGACCTTGGGCAATCCTGTAGATGCACATAATCACTCGACAAGTTCGGTACCTGTACCCTCAAATCCTTGCCCAAGAGCTTGACACCCGTCACGCAGATATTACATCACATCGGAGGAAAGAATAGCGAAAGCAATTACAATAACTTAATTTACATTTATTCACATATAGAGAAAGAGTATTATAGTTATTACAAAACCAGGGCGTACGAGTGCAAAAGTATTATTATAGACCTGGGAGGCAAAAACCCCTCTCGCATAAAAGTATATTGTTTTTCAAGTCGGAGGCCAACTTCCTCCCGCGGCTTCACTGCTGTGATTCTTCTTTGGGCACCACCTTAGAACAAAAACAGCAAAAGTCTGCTGTTTCCCCACCTACAACAACATGGGTTCGAAAACCCTAAGTACAAAGTGTACTTTTGCAAGTCTTACCTGTCAAGGAAAAGACTCTCAAGGATATGCTGGCTTGAGGGAGTCAAGGTAAGGCTATTCAAGAATCAAAGACTCTGTTTTGCAGAAATGCTTACTAATAGTGGATCCTTAAAAGTCCAATTTTATTAGCCAGTTAAGTCATTACCTGTAGCTAGAGTTCTTTGTACCCTAGTTCAAGCACTTGACCTGTACTAGCCATCTTTTATCACCCTTTTACTTTACTGGATTGCTATGTGTAGGGCAGTGACCAAGTCTTCATATCCGAGAAGTAACGGTGATCCGAATCGATTAATACCCAGCTGGGGATCTCCAATCACACAACATATGTAGCACTTAACCCTTGCATATGTCAACTCGCCACCGGGTTTCTTAAGACTAGACCGAGTTCACGCCAACCGAGAGCACAGATACACCACCGTCCAGCCTCTTGCCACGGAGGGTACACGCTACTCTCGCCATCTCTCCACTCCCATTGTGTGTTGGCCTTTCTGGTATTAGTCCGTCCGAGGCAAAGCTTACCCATGACGAGGCATGTGACTAGTTAAAAGGTCCTTAACTAGCAAGCCTACATCGACACAGTCCTTAATCGACTCAGACGGAGACACTACACCGAGAATCTCTTCTTGTGCAAATCACCCGCTCGGTCTTAGCTTTATCATTTGAACCTAAAGTTTGGTACCTGGCAGAGGTACATCTTTTCCGATATTAAACCCATCACGGCCATGATGGATCCAACATTAAGTTTTTATTTTTGAAAACATCCCCTTCGCTTTGATGCATCACATTTGGTTTAAAACAAAACCTTTTTGTTTTCTAAAGCAAGACTAAGCAACCGAAAACCTTTTAATAAAAACAGGTAATCAAGGCATGGTAAACAGTTCCAAGGAAGGAAATGCAGTAATTGGTTTAACACCCAACTCCTATCACCTAATGCATCATTCAAGTGATAAAAGAGTTTAAAACCACAAGGAAAGGTAAATGCACCAGGTCTTGCCTTGTGTTGTAGGGGAGTCGGGCTCAGTTCCACAAATATCAAAGTAAAAACAGTTCCCGGCAGGTGGATTCTCAGGTGGTGGTATAGCTTCTTCTTCTTCAACCACTACTTCTTCCTTGTTCTCTATAACCATATATAAACATGAATGCTCATGTGATGCTATGAATATGCAATTGTAGTAAAGGTACATCAAGTGGTGTCTTGAATACAATTTTCCTTCATGGTGCACCAGGAAAACTAGGGATTCCTGCATAGGTACAACATAATATATTGTATGTTTGATTGGAAAAGCAAAGTTAATGACAAAATAATTGGAAGAAAAAATATGGCAAAATAATTGGAAGAGAAAACATGAATCATTACCTTATTGACCATCTCATCCTCAGAGTCTTCAATATCATCACCATCATACAACGATCCAGATTCCTGAGGAGCATTATCGTTCATCCTTCCACTTGGAATACTAGCCATCATTGACTGTAATTGACGAATCCCTAATCATTGCATCATTTGATTATTCTTCATGATTTTAATTGCAGTCTGTTTCTCATAGTCTGTAGGAGTAGGTTCTGTATCTTCTAATAATAAATGATAAAAGAAAAATGTTACTGATGCATAGGAAGGAACAAATCGGACTGTATTATTGCACGTAGGTAAGAACTGATTTTGTTTCTTCAAGGGGCACAACTACACCTGCGATCCTCAACTAGCTCTATCAACATCAGACTAGGGTTTAAGAACTTACCCGTGTGACGCCATGGGACTCGTGGCCCTTCTTCCCCGGGGCATCTTGAGGTTGTGACAGATAGACTTAGGGTGCACAGGCGATCTATCTTGTCGCACCACCACCAGCAGGAGCAGGTAACGAAGAGGATGACAATGTCGTGCAGTTTCTGTGGGAGGAATGATATAGAAGGAGGTGGGCATCTATTGTGGAGGCACAGAGCTATCTTCGGATGGCAACGGATACGACGGTGGCAGATGGGGATCGCAGCGCCGCCTGCCCAACTCGTCACTAGGAAAAGGCGGCGGTAGCAACCTGAACTTGTGAAGACTTTTTGTGGACGACGGATATGCTGCCCGTGTCTGCCCTTAAAAGATGCGGCAGTAGACAAGATAAATAGCTAAATACTCCATCTTTTAATAGTGATAAATTAATAGCCTAGTGGTGGAAGTTGTATCCGTGGTGCTCTGCAATGTCATCACATATGATGTATAGCAATTTATGACTATTCCCTCATATGACGCACCCATATTGTCATAACATATTGTCATAAACATGATGCTACAAACACTTATGACGTTTTTTATGACGAAGCTCAATTTTTCATTACTAAATTGCTTTGCTTCCTTAAAATCGTCATAAACATAGTCATCTAGTGACAAATTCTACTATTGTCATTGAGCATTTGTCATAAATGGTCCTATGTGTTGTAGTGTGTGCATATAAACAAACTGATCGTTCTACTTTTCTTTAACAGTCTTTCTCAACACTTTTTTGGTACTTTTCTTTCTTCACCTTTTTTTATACTCTATTTTTATAGAACTAAACACAGAGATCTGATATGATATTGCACACTTTATAATAATTAACAAAGAACTCAACCAGCAGCTATAACTTAAATATGATCAAAGTTAACGCGAAGGAAATGATGAGTTTTTTTTCAGATTTTTCTTTTTGTGTATATTTTTAGATATATATAAGAGGCTCAAAGGAAACACAAAGGATAGAGTGACCAGCAACTAAACAAAGACTCTAAGTACTGAAACTTAACAAAACTCACTGGAACAACAGATTGAAACAAAGGGCTATGGCAAAAATATTTTATGGCTTTTTGGTGGATAGGACGAACACAAAATATATGTAGCTAAGGGTAAAGAATCCTACCGTGACAATTGAGGCTTTGATACCAGATGATGCGTCTCGATGCCCGATCTTCACGACGTAGGATCAATCTTCCGATAACTAGCTTTGAAGAAGCCGAGATAACTTGCTGCAAGCAGCGATAACTAGTGCAACCTATCAAATAAAACTCGAAACCAACCGCCATCTTTAACCGGCAACCTGAATCGAGGATTCACTCAACCACACTCTCAAAGAACCAACCAACACAGCCTACAATCAATCGAGGAGACCTCGAAGGGAGTAGGAGCACCACTTGGGAGCGGATGAAGCCGCCGCTTCTGCAATCCCGCGAAGGAATTCACAAGAGCAAAGGGATAGAGATCACTCTCAATATTTGTTAGCACACAGCTAAACAAAAGGGTTCTGTTTTTAGATTCTCAAAAAGTTGCCTTACATCATAGACATAGGGGGGTATTTATACTAGTAACAACCAGCTTTAGAGAGGTATAAACACAAAACTAAAGTATTTTCATGTGCTAATGTGAAGGAGCCTCTTCGGGAGATCTACAGAGCTGAATTCCGTGTGGCTGTTTGACTTCTGCGCAATCTTTAGTATTTTGATAATAACTTCTCCTAGGAATCTCCAAATGACGTGGGGCTGGATGCGTTGGAAAGCTGACTTGATAAGCTTTCTCACCATGTATAGCATACTTAATAAAACTTCGTAGAATGATGCAGTTTAATACGAAAACTTGGTCATCAAACAGACTGTTGACCTTCTTACCAGTCAGCACTAAAGTAGGTCGGCCGCCTTTCTGGTAGATTTGATTAAGTCGGCCTTAGAAGTATTGGAAACTAGACTTCAAAAGATATGACTGTTTTTTCTGGATGGTTCTGTTGCGCTGGACTGACTCGGACATTGCTCTTCTTTCTGATTCTCCCTTGATATGTTTTGTCCTTCCTCTTTGATGAACCTAAGTAATATCAACATACACAACTTAGGTAGCGTAAAGTTCTCATTAATGTTTAATTGAAATTCATAAAGTAGGATGTGCACCTCTTGCTGTAGCTTCTTAGCTCGGCTACGTGTAATTGGTCCATCAAAGACTTGGGTTGGTGATGATGTTGGTTGTACTTGAGTTGATGTAGTATGACTTGGGGGTTGTAATGTGTTGCTTAATGGCATGGCCATATCACTACTTGCTTGGTGCGCCGTCCGGACAATGACCTCCGGGGTGTAGAGGCCTTCTCAGAGCATTATTCTATCACTAAGAGGGATACTACCGAGGCAGCCATGCAAGATGCAGCACGACGTGCACTTCACAGTATTGCTCGTCGTTTAATGGGGTAGCTGATGGCCTTGACCTGAAGTACTACCCTCACCGTTCGACCGGCAGTGCTGGAGGTGTGATTGTCTCGCCTGTTGGTGAAGGCAATCCTAGGCTAAACAACATGGTCAACCTGACCACCATGCTCAACACCAAGCTGGACCACGCCCTTGACGAGCTGGGCAAGGTTCGGGCGGAGGTTGCGGAATTGTGTGCGGAGTGCGCAGCATGCCACTATCTAGATGGTGGTTCTTCCACCCCTATTGGGATTCAGCACCCTTACCGTTCACTGTCCCGTGGTCGCTTTGAGTATGGTACCCCTAACTGCAGGACCCAGATAGATTTGAACTTATAGATCGATGGAGTTGGAGTCTGTAATAATGCTTAATTCAGTATCTTAGTCTTAGTCAGTCTTATTTAGAGTTAGTTTGCTTATCATATGTTTGGATGCTTGTCGTGATGAACTTGTAATGAAGTCGGATCTTTGTAATGATTTTCACTAAGGTGTGGGTATCCCCTACCACTTGGTGTAGTTATTAATAAAATCAGTTATTTAGTTGGGTAATCTCTTTATTTCCACTTCCCTCTTTATCTGAGAAGCTGTCAGTGACGATGATCAATTGTTCAGTGCTAAGAAGTTTTCCATATATCTCTTCTTATGCTAAAAGACTACATAGTCAGATTTGATGTGTGTGTGCTTTCTACAGATGTCTGAGAATAGGCGCAGAGGTGCAAGGCGTGCTCAGCCGGAACAGCAGGCACCCCAAGAGGAGGCAGCTCAACAGCAGCACTTGCCACCACCACCCCTGTTGATAGTTGAGTAGATGTTCATGATGCAAACTCAGGAAGTCCAAGCAATTGGTCAGACCCTAGCAGCAATGCAGCAGGTGCAGCAGCAGCCACCACCACATCAACCTCAAGTGCAAGTTCAGATGCCTCAGGTGCTTAGAGACAAGCGGGCAGAATTCATGAGGGGCCATCCCCTTGTCTTTGCCCACTCTGTTGATCCCATGGATGCTGAAGATTGGTTGTGTACTGTGGAGTGCGAGTTGCACACTGCCCAGTGCAATGATCACGAAAAGGTTCTGTATGGTCCCCGTCTACTGAGGGGAGTAACACAATCCTGGTGGGAGTCTTATCTCGCCACCCATGCCGACCCTGAAGTCATCACCTGGGAGGAGTTCAGGGACAACTTCCATCGTTACCATGTGCCTAAAGGACTGATGATAGTAAGGAAGGAGGAGTTTCTAGCTTTGAAGCAAGGTCCCCTGTTTGTCAGTGAGTACAGGGACAAGTTTTTGCAGCTGTCACGCTACGCCCCAGAAGATGTCAACACAGATGCTAAGAGGTAGTACCGTTTTCTAAGACGTTTGGTTGACCCCCTTCACTACCAGTTGATGAACCACACTTTCCCCACCTTCCAGCATTTGATTGACAGAGCAATCATGACTGAAAGGAAGCGTCGGGAAATGGAGGACAGGAAACGCAAGATTGGTGGATCTCAGGCTGGGAGTAGTAGCCGTCCCCGCTACTCAGGCAACCCACCCCAGCAATTCAAGCAAGGTCACCCTCAAGGTCACCAGCATCAGCGTCAGCACCAGCACCAGTACCAGAGGCAGTTTCCTTAGCAGCAGCAGTACCGTCAAAGCAACTAACAGGGAGGAAATCAGTACCAGCGGTCAGAACAACCAGGCAGCTCGCCTTCCTGTCGTAGCAACCAACCAGAACAACCAAGCAGCTCCAGCGCTAGGAGGAGGCTACACATGCTTCTATTGTGGAGAACAAAACCACTAGGTGAAGCATTGTCCGAAGAAGGCAACTCAGCAGTCGCCAGCAGTCAATACCCCGGCTAGACAAGGAGCACCACAACAAGCACTAGGAGGCCATGGTCAGGCCTACAACCGTGGAAAGGTGAACCACCTAGAGGCCGAAGCAATTCAGGATGCTCAGGACGTGGCAGTAGGTATGTTTCCAATCGAATTCTATCCAGCAAAAGTATTATTTGACACTAGTGCCACGCATTCTTTTGTTTCTACATCTTGGGTAGAAGCACATAACATCCCCATAGAACTAATGATTCTACCTTTAAGAGTTAACTCAGTTGGGGGAAATGTTCAGTCCAATAGGATTTGTCCGAATCTAAGGATTAAAATAAGGGGGATAGACTTCCCCGCTAACCTAGTAGTAATGGGTACTCAATGGTTAGATGTCATCCTAGGGATAAATTGGCTACACAGAAACAAGGCCACTGTCAGTTGTCACAAGAGAACAGTCAAGTTGGTGTCCCCATCCGGAAAAGAAGTAGTAACCAAGTTGTATTTTCCTGAACTAGAAGAAGGAGCCTGTCACCATTTATCAGTAGATGACAAGGAGGCCAATCCAATTAAGGATATCAAAATTGTGTCGGAATTCCCTAACGTGTTCCCTGAAGAATTACCAGGCATGCCACCCGAAAGAAAAGCTGAATTTTCCATACAGCTTATCCTAGGTACCGCCCCTATCTCCAAGAGATCCTATCGAGTGTCTAGACCAGAGTTGGTGGAACTCAAGAAGCAAATTGATGAGTTGTTGGAGAAAGGCTACATTGGACCAAGTACCTCACCTTGGGCAGCCCCAGTTCTATTTATGGAGAATAAGGATGGTACAAAGAGGATGTGCATTGATTATAGAGCTTTGAATGAAGTCACTGTCAAGAATAAGTACCCCCTACCCCGAATCGAGGACCTATTCGATCAGTTGAGAGGAGCCAATGTGTTTTCGAAGATAGATCTGAGATCAGGTTACCATCAACTTCGAATCCGACCTTTAGATATACTGAAGACAACATTTATCACCATGTATGGACTAAATGAGTTCATGGTCATGTCGTTTGGATTGACGAATGTGCCAGCTTACTTCATGTACTTGATGAATAGTGTGTTCATGGACTACCTCGACTAGTTTGTAGTAGTGTTCATAGATGATATTCTTGTATATTCCTAGAATGAGCAAGAGCATGTGGAGCATTTGAGGAAAGTACTTCAGAGGCTACGAGATTGTCAGTTGTATGCCAAGCTTAGCAAGTGCGAGTTCTGGATCAGCGAAGTTCTGTTCTTGGGTCATATCATAAACCGAGATGGACTAGCTGTGGATCCAAAGAAGGTAGCAGCGATTCTAGAATGGAAAGCACTAAAAGATGTCCGAGGAATCAAGAGTTTCATTGGAATGGCTGGTTACTATCAGTGTTTCATTGAAGGTTTCTCCAAGATTGCCAGGCCAACGATAGCCTTGCTGGCAAAGAAGGTTGAGTTCAAGTGGACCCCTGCATGCCAAGAATCATTTGAGACGTTGAATCAGAAGTTGACAACAGCACCGGTATTGGTTTTGCCAGATGTTCACAATCCATTCTCAGTATATTGTGATGCTTCATACATCGGACTGGGATGTGTGTTAATGCAGGAAGGGAAAGTAGTGACATACTCGTCCCGCCAGCTAATGGTTCTTGAGAAGAATTACCCCACTCATGATCTAGAGTTAGCAGGAGTGGTTCATGCACTGAAGACCTGGAGACACTATTTATATGGGCAGAAGTGTGATATCTACATGGACCACAAGAGCCTCAAGTATATATTTACTCAGTCAGGGCTAAACATGAGGCAACAAAGATGGATAGAGTTGATCAAAGATTATGAGCTAGAAATACATTATCACCTAGGCAAAGCAAATGTGGTTGTGGATGCTTTGAGCAGAAAGAGTCAAGTTATTATGTTGGCCACTCACCTAATGCTGTTCGACCTAGCAAAGGAATTCGACAGGCTGAGTCTCTGATTTCTAAACAACACTCAAGGAGTGACGGTTGTGATGGAACCCACTCTAGAGTAAGACATCAAGAAAGGTTAGAAATACGATGAGAAGATCAACGAGATCCGGCAGCTAATCATAGATGGGAAAGGCCCATATTTTTGTGAAGACGCAGAAGGAGTGGTATGGTTCAAGGATAGGTTGTGTGTTCCTGACATCAAGTCGATCCGAAAACTGATTCTCAAGGAAGCTCATTAGCCAGCATATTCAATACACCCTAGTAGCGAGAAGATGTACTAAGACCTGAAGAAAAGATTATGGTGGTACGGTATGAAAAGGGAGATAGCAGAGTACATTGCTAGATGTGACAGTTGTTAGAGGATCAAGGTAGAACATTAGACGCCCACAGGTTTGTTGCAGCCATTGCAGATTCCTCAGTGGAAATGGGATGAGATTGGGATGGACTTTATAGTCGGTCTGCTCCACGCTCGTGTTGGTTATGACTCCATCTGGGTTGTACTGGACCATTTAACAAAGATAGCCCATTCCATACCAGTCAGGACCGCCTATAACAGTGCAGTGTTGGCAGAATTATATATGTCTCGGATTGTGTGCTTGCATGGCGTTCCAAAGAAGATAGTATCTGACAGAGGAACCTAGTTTACTTCTCATTTCTGGCAATAGCTACATGAAGCTTTGGGTACACACTTGAAGTTCAGTTCAGCTTATCACCCACAGACAGATGATCAGACAGAGAGAACCAACCAGATTCTTGAAGATATGTTGAGGGCTTGTGCTTTGCAGGACAAGTTAGGTTGGGACAAGAGGCTACTGTATGCAGAATTCTCCTACAACAACATTTATCAGGCTAGTTTGAAAATGTCACCATTCCATGCACTCTACGGGAGGAGTTGCAGAATTCCATTGCATTGAGACCAACTCGGCGAAAGGCAGGTGTTTGGTCCAGATATTTTGCTTGAAGCTAAAGAAAACATCCGAATGGTTCAGGAGAATCTGAAGACAGCGCAGTCCAGACAGCAAAGCTATGCCGACACCCAAGAAGAGAACTGAGTTTCAAAGTGGGAGACTATGTTTACCTGAAAGTGTCACCCATCAGAGGAACCAAAAGGTTCGGAGTCAAAGGCCAGCTAGCATCGTGCTACATCGGGCCGTACCAGATTCAAGCAAGACGTGGAGAAGTGGCATATCAACTCAGCTTATCAGAAAATCTGTCCGTCATGCACGATGTGTTTCACGTGTCTCAGTTGAAGAAATGCTTGCGAGTACCAGAAGATGTAACACCCAAAATCCCGATTTTAGGATAGTCAAATCTTTCTAAAACAAACCAAAGTAAAGTGTCTCTTAATAGGGATTATTCCTTAGAAAGTACCTTCAATTAAAATAAATAAGTAATGAATATTAGTGCACTTTTGATTGAACCACACACGCAAAGTGGTATTTTGTTTGCATATATTGTTTGTGTGTGTGCATTATATATTTAAAGCATTTATTCAAATAGATAAGATAATAAATAAACAAAAATAAAACTAAACCCTGCATTCATTCTGATATTTTTTGTTTGTGCATTAAGCCTGAGTTTGAAGTTCGAAACTGAATTTGAAATTCAAACTTGAATAAAGGAAAACAGAAATAAGTAAAAGAATAAAAAAAGTGATCGTAGCTTACCTGACCCGCAAAGGTGGGGACGTTCCTTTTTATTCTTTTTCTATTTCTAGCCTTAATTTGGGTCACCTAATGTAATCATCCAAATTTTTTCCTATGTCGCTGACGCTGGCTCGCTGTGTAGTGGGCCGGATTGACTCTATCTTCTTCCCCGGATGATCACTTGAGTTTGTTGCAACAGACTCATTTTAATAACCGCCGTCAGCCGAATCCATCGCGACCCGAGCAGATTTTCCTCGCCCTTGGTGGTCTTGGTACTATATATGCTGGCCGCTACCCTTCGTTCAGCTATCTGTGCCAGCGTCGTGGGGCATCGAAGTAGCAGAGCGAGTGTAGCCAAGAGCGGGGCCGCCATGGTCAGGAGATCGATGTCAAGCGCTGTGAGCCTAGAGAGAAGAGAGAGAAGCCGCGGAGGATGATGGACAGCGCCATGGTTGCTGGGCATCCTGTACGCGTTTGCAATCTGGACGTGGAGATTTTGTTCATGGTCGCCAGGGTGCTTAGTGTGATTACAGGCGCCCACACGCATGAGAAGGGCTCCAGGATCGTCGGCATTCTCTGCATCATTTTTGGCTCGATGATGTATGTCTTCTTGCGACCGTCTCTGCCTGGGTGAGTCATCAAATCTCCCCGACATACTCGTGGGATTGAGTAGAACTGATGGGATTGGGGTTTGTGGATCGGGGCTCCGGATCGGTCAAACTCCGGCGAATCGTGCCACCATTGGAGCACCTCTCTGCCGCACTTAGACCTCGAGGGGAGGAAGAAGATGACCATAATTAATCTCATATATTATCTTTTGCGTCCGTCAACCCTGCGACCCTTTGTGTGGCTCCATTCAGACCACGCCACACATGCAGTTAACTAATTATGCGACATATCCTGCGTTATAAATCCATTTTAACCCATTCAAGTTGCGTTAGATTCATATTTATTTTGTTTACACAGTGATAATAATGTTTTAATCATGTCAAACATTTTCAAAAATAACTTTGTATTTAATCTATGATATTTGAATTAGCTCTTCCAATCAAATTAGTATAATATTTTATCTAGCACATCTATAATTATAGTTGTCTAAATTTAAATTGCAATTTTTAATGAAAATATAATCTGGATTAGGTTTAGATTTGACTTTTTTACGTGTAGATTATTATTACGCAAATTGTTCTTATGTTTGGTGTGATGTTAATTTTGCCTATACCATATTTGTTTGTATTGCTACGTCTAGCGCGAGGTTACGAGAATCTGAAGAGCATCCTGGTACCTGGAATCTCAAGTCCCAGGCAAGTTGTGCCCTTGATCACTTCTTTTTACCCACTCATGTTCTAATTAATCATAATGATCTGCACATGTTAATTTTGATGGGACCCAATAGGTTACCCTAGTTTGACTATCTTTATACCTTGTTCACCACTGAATTTTTGGGTAGTACCTGCTATTGCTTTATGTGGTTTTGGGTATGGAGATACATTATTCATGGTTACACTTTTATTATCAGTTTATTATTACTGTTCATGTTAAGATCATTATGTTAATTGGAACATGGAGAACCACCCGGGAAAACAGTGCTACCACAAGGGTTTAATGGGACGCCCTTTACTGACTAATTAGGAAAGCTAGTGGAGGACTACCTTACCCGAAAGGGGCAAGGGCAGTAGGGGAGTGGTCAGTGTAGGGAGGTCCTCGGGTTGATTTTGCTGCGATGGCGGTCAAACGAGGGATTCCTGCATTGGAGCTTTCTATAAACTGTAGCGGGTTTTCTAAAGCTAGTGGAACTTTGTAAAGGCCTCATAGTATTACCCTGCCTCGCCTCCTCGGTAGAGGTGTATGGGATTGGCCGTCTCTTGGCAGATGGGTAACATGACTTGTGGGTAAAGATGTGCAACCTCTGCAGAGTGTAAAACTGGTATACTAGCCATGCTCACGGTCATGAGCAGCTCGGACACTCACATGATTAATTTATGGAACTAAATTCAATTTGCCATATGCATTGCATCGCAGGTGTTGTTATTACTTTTGTTCTACTACTTAATTGGGTTGGTATTTACTTATACTTATTAATTGCTAATAAAATTTTGACCTACTCTAAAAGTAATGCTCATCTCTAACCATCCTCTTTGGTAAGCCTTACACTTCACGTGAACTCCCACCTTTGGCGAGTTCATGCACATTATTCCCCACAACTTGTTGAGCTCTGAATGTATGTGAGCTCACTCTTGTTGTCTCACACCCCCCCATAGGTCAAGAACAAGTACCACAGGATGAGGCGCATGGAGGATGCTGCGATGTGTTCGTGAGAGGCCTAGGCCGTCGTCTCCCAGTCAACTTTGGGTTGCTGGACCTTTGTCTCCTTATAATGTAATTATTTATTTATTTTGTATAGAACTCCTATTATATAGTAAATATGTGACATTCGATCCTGTGCCATGATTCATCATATGTGTGAGACTTGGTCCCAGCACACCTGGTGATTATGTTCGCGCCTGGGTCTTGGTGCCCCGAAACCCAGGTGTGACAGAAGAGCAGCTACCAATAGAGGACCTTGAAGTTCAAGAAGATCTGACCTATATTGAGAAGCCAACTCAGATTCTGGAGACAGCAGATTGGGTCACTCGAAGAAGCACTATCCGAATGTGCAAAGTCAAATGGGGCCACCACTCAGAAGAAGAAGCAACCTGTGAAAGAGAAGACGTTTTCAAAGCCAAGTACCCTAAACTCTTTTCTAGCCAACCTGGAATCTCGAGGGCAAGATTCTTTTTAAGGGGGATAGGTCTGTAACACCCTAAATTTGGGGGATATAAAATTTCTTTGTAATTATCAACCAAATTCAGGTGTTACTCTTCTCTCTCTAGTTTCTCTCTCTCTTTTCCTTTTGGGTAGATTTAGCTTAATTGGTGAGGGATTAATTATTTTATTTTATCCAAACAATATGAGTTATGAAATGTTGCATCATGCTGAGCTCCAAATATTCTTTGAATTGTTGCACATGTTTGATTTGAATTGAATTTGAAACTTGATTTGAATTTGAATTGAAAACCCTAGAGAAAATTAATAGAAAAGGCATTAAAAATTCCCTGAAAATGGAAAACCCAATTCGGCCCAGTTAGCCCAAGTCCGCCCAATCGGTGCGCGCGCCAGCGCCCGAGCGCCCGCCCGCACGCTCTCCCCCATCTATCCCTCCCTCTGCCCGGTGGGCCAGTCCCATCGACGCCGTTTCTCTTCACGCACGCTAGCTCTCTCTCTCTGTCCCGTGGATCCCACCTGTTGGGGACTTGTTCTCAAATGCTTCGGATTAAGAACAAGGCAACATAAAAAGTGTTAAATGATAAAGTCCTTCGTCCCTTGAAACATTATTTCCCTTCGGGACATAATGTGTTCCGGACGAAGGTCACAAACAACATATCTTCGTAAGTATAGTAAACTATGACGAAGAACTTATGTTCAACATAAAAAGTAATATAAACATTTAAATATTATCGCAACGTCATTTCTATTTTTTATCATATAAAAATAGAAATGATTTCAGATTACAAGTGTACCTTCGGATTGCAGGAAGACAAAAGTACAAGGATGACAGAAAGCAAAATGTCAAGTCAGCGTGAACAGTACGGGAGTACTGTTCATCTATTTATAGGCGTGGGACGTAGCCCATGCAAAATTACATTCATGTCCATTACATTTGCTAATGACTTATGGGAATCTATTAAGGCCTAAGTAGTCTTTTCATCTTTAAGTCGGTTCCCCTTTCTGCTATCGCGACGAAGCTTTCTGCGCATAGCTTCGGCTGTGCACCATCCTTCGTACAGCTTGGTAATCAGCCCGTCCTTCATCTCAATCCCCCTTCGTCTGGCTTGGGCTTCGTTCTGACCGTACTCCATGCTCATGATCTGAGTCCGAAGATACCTGTTCATATAATTCACTTGGAAAATATTGTCAAATTATGTTTTTGAGGACCTTCGGAGGACGAAGGCTCCCAACAGTAGCCCCTCGCAATATTAATTTGTTAGTGATAAATTCAGATTGCGATATAGACGAAGGCCTTAAGCCGAAGGTCCGAAAAAACACCTTCCCTTTGCTAGAATAGCAAAAGTCACTGACACCTGGGACCACACAGTTTCCGTTATGTCGAGTGTATAAATAGGAGCCCGCCACATTTGATTTGGCACGCTCACTTTGCCATCTGTTTTTCCTGCTTATAAAACTTTCTGCCCAAAAGTATTTGTTTTCTTTCCTAGTTTTAAGCTTCGGAAGCGAAAAGTAAGATCTCCGAAGGGATGTCTGAGGAGAAGAAGGCTGGTGTCGAGATGAAGCTAAGTCTCTCTGAAGAGAAGAACCTGGGCTTTCTTGAGGCAATGTCGAAGACCAATACAGAAAAGATCACCAAAGAGATTTTAGAAGGTTTATCTGAAGATACTGGTGACAGCGACAGTTATGACGTAGAAAGCGGCGGGGGAGAGTCCGAAGATCGACCATGGCGGCCAAGTCACTCGGTTTTCGGGAAAACCACTATTAAGCAGAGTCATATTGACAATATGAGGGGGAGATATTTTCGAGATATATCTATTGTGAGGGCTGATGCTGGAGAAAAAACTTCTCCTACCCCCGAAGAAGATGAGGTTGTGATCTTCCGAAGCTTTCTCAAGGCTGGGCTTCGATTCCCCCTAAGCAGCTTTGTTGTCGAAGTCCTGAAGACATTTCAAATCTACCTTCATCAAATTACTCCCGAAGCTATCATAAGAATGGGAATCTTTGTCTGGGCTGTGAGAAGCCAAGGTTTAGAACCAAATGCTAAAAGCTTTTGCAAAATTCATGAGTTGGTATATGAGACGAAGCCCTGGGGGAAAGAACAATATCACAACAACTTTGGTTGTTACAGCTTCGGTGCCCGCTCCGGGTCAAGCTGCCCCGTGCCAACCTTTCGGAAGAGGTGGCCCGGTGCCTGGATGACAGAATGGTTCTATGTAAAGAATGACTTGACAGCGCAGGAAGATATTAAAAGTATCATTATGCGCCCTATCTGGCAACGCTTCGGACTCCGAAAGCCGAAGGTTGAAATGGATGAAGCGGCCGAAGAATGCCAAAGAGCCTTCGGCGTAATCTGCTCTTTTATTGGGACAAGGGATCTTGTCCAAGAGCATATTGCCTTCAGGGTGTGGCCACTTGCAGGAAAGTGGGAAATGCCGAAGGGGACCATCAAAGAGTCTGACGAAGGTGGACTGGTCAGATTAAAATACACATTCAAATACGGAGATAAGTTTGTTGAACCTGATGACGACTGGTTAAAAAGCATTGAAACCTTAAGTGACGAACTGCTTGGGGTATATTCGAAGGCCGAGAATACTGCATTATTGGCAGCCTTCGGAGGCCGTAAGAAGAAGAGGCTCAACCGGGTATTTGATGCAATCGGGTTTGTCTACCCTGACTATCATTATCCGGTGCCAGGCCGCAAAAGAAAAAAATACTTCTCCTGCAACAGAAGTTGCCTCAGGTGCTTCTAGTGAGCCAGCGCCACAAAGAAAAAAGATGAAGGTGCTCACCCACTGGGCACGTTTTATTGAGCCGGCCACAGTGCCTGAATTTATCGGTGAAGTTTCTTTGGCCACTGAAACTACAGAGCCAGCTCCAGTGCCGAAGATCGAAGAAAAAACTGAAGCATCTTCAGCAGAGAAGGCAGAAAAACCGAGAATTGAAGGACCAAAAATATTGGAAATCTTAAGTCCTTCAGCAAGTGTTGAGACAATAAAAAATCAAAAGGGTCCATCGGTGACCCCGAAAAGAAAAAGAATGGTGAACGTGCTAGATGTTTTGGAGACAATTAAGTCTTCAAGCATAACTCCAAAGAAGACTGTTGAACTTTCTGAAGTGTCTACTGAAGCTTTAGTTGCTGAAGCTTCGAAGCAACAACTTGAAGCTGAAGCTGGGCCTTCAGAGCCCACCAAGGAACAACCTTTGGAAACCGAAGAAAAAATAAAAATGTCAGAGCCAATTTTGGTTGAAGAAATTGACACTGCTGCCCCCGAAGCACCTTCCAACATACGCGATTACATTGTGCGACATGCTTCGGGGAAGAAATTATCTGAAGAAGAGATTTATGAAGCCAATCACTATGCCAGAGAATTAAAATATCCGAAGGGGGCACTAGTGTTCAATGGGACAAACGAAGATGACTTCCTATACTACCTCCCTGACAACAAAGAATTATCTGTCTGCCGGGAGATGGCTAGGAGTATGGGGTTTCCGAAGCTTGAAGCTGGACTATGCGCTATGACGAAGGAGGATCTTGCGGATAGCCTTGCATATAATAGTCTGAAGGTGCGAGAATTGCGCATTTTGGAAAATTTATGATTCGAAATCTATTGTTTTATTCTTATACTAACTTTTTACATATAGGGTTTAATACTAAGCAACGCGCTGAGAGCACAAAAGAATGCCGAAGACGAAAGCTATGAAATTGCTTTCAACAACCTTCGGACAGAGGTTATCAAACTAAGGAACGAAGCCCTGGAAAAGGACAAAATTCTAGTTACATTGGTGGATAAAATAAAGGAGAACGAATCTGCGTTTAAAGCACAAGTTGCAGCTCAAAAGCACGAGATTGACGATCTTCAGAAGCAATTGGCCCGGGCGAAAGAAGAACGCATACTTGAAGAAATGAGGCGGGAATGTAGCGACCAATGGGCTAATCATTTGGAAGGAGCCGTTGAAGAGCTTCGGTCTTCTAAGAAAAGGTGCTACGAAAAATCCATGGAATGTGTAAAGAAAATAAAAACCAGCTTCGCCAGCGTTGGCGCATTTTCGAGTGAGGAAGATTTTGTGAGAGGTAACCCAGAAGGACCGATCGAATGGATCAGCCATGAGGCTGAAGCCTTCGAAGAAATTCTAAACAGTCGCGGAGACATTTGTGCCTTCTCGGGTGCCAGGGGGATTGCTACTATGCTGGAGAAGAAAGGCTGCAATCATGTTAAGGCTCTTGCACAATCCGAAGCCAGCTTATCTCCTGAAGATATTAAAGATCCCTCGGCCGAAGCTAGCCAGGCTGGTGGAAAATTTTTCACCGACGTCTGGGACAATGGTGGCCGAGAAATGGCCCGAGAAATTATTCAAAAGAGTGAGAAGGGCATTCACGATGCTAGAGAAGTAGCTAAGGCCGCTGACAAAAGCTCAGAGCCCGAAGGGCAAATAGGTATTAGCTAATGGTTTTTATTGTGTTGTAATTTTTGATTTTAAACTTCGTTCGCAATTTGTAATAGCAATGTGGCCGTATCATGTCCTCCTTCAGATCCTACTAAAGCGTCTCTGGGCCCTCACCCGAAAGGAGACGAAGAAATTAAAAAGATGGCTGAAGCTATCATGGATGAAGTTGTTAACCGACTCCTGAACGAAGCTGCCGAAGTTGTTTTGAGAGAAGATTAAGCACTATTGTAAAGACTTCTGAAATGAAATATGTGTGACATTTTGTAACCCTGTGATATATTTGCTTTTAATGATTCGATTCTTTACGATGCATGAAACTTTACATACGTACCGTTTTTGAGCCTTCGGCGAAAAAACACCTTCCCTTCTTTTCATGCTTCGTGAAGATAGAAAAACTTTTATGCATCACGACAATGTTCATAGTGCTCTGATGAAGGATATCCAAGCTTCGTGAAAATATTCTCCGAAGCTATATTCCGAAGATCAATATTGTATCCCCTTGTGACTTAGCACGATTTTCACTTTCTTAAAGCATCCTTTCGAAGGTTGATACTGTGTCCCCTTCTTTTGCCATATGCAACATGATGTATGATGCTTATGCTTATGCAAAATGATGTGATGGTGTTATGTTATGTAGATGACATTTGTTCGAAGATACACACATATCCCCGTAAAACACACAATATTTTTGTACCAGCGCTGACTTTTCGCTGTAAGCTCTGCATTCCCTTAGGAACGACTTTGGAGCTTCTTCGCCTTTTACTTAGGCGGTATCAGCGTTGACTTTTCGCTGTAAGCTCTGCATTCCCTTAGGAACGACTTTGGAGCTTCTTCGCCTTTTACTTAGGCGGTATCAGCGTTGACTTTTCGCTGTATGCTCTGCATTCCCTTAGGAACGACTTTGGAGCAGAAAACTTACACTGCGTTCCCTTTGGAACGGCTTTTTGTGACTTCAGCAAACTTACTCTGCGCTCCTTAGAACGACTTTTTGTTGCTTCGAAGGATTTTTGATAATTCGAAAGGTCCTCCTTGTTATCGCAAATCTTAAAGCTTCAGCAACTTAAGCCTGAGAAAATAAATTTTCCTTGTGGCAAACAACGAAACTATTACATGAAAACTGAAAAATGTTCTTTATTACACAGAAAATAGAACTAAATGGAAAAGACTGCTATCAAGGTAGGATATTTGTCAATAGATGTGCTTCGACTCTGGCACAGTGCTATTGACTGTGCGAGCTTCGGATTGTTCCCTGAGATCCCTTTGGTGTGGAGCATATTGGCTCCCTTCCGGCTGTTGGCCCTGTTGCAGCGGTGGTGGAGGCGGAGGCTGTTGCCAGGAAGCTTGAGGTTGACTCGCCGAAGCAACAGAAACTGCAGGGTGGTTGCCTACGTATTCTGGGATGTAAGGCGGATGGTACGAAGCAGTATGCATGACCTGCTTCGGCTGAACTTGTTGTGCTGCAGCTTCGGCTATCTCCTTTTGCTTCTGGATGGTAACATGGCACATCCTGGTGGTATGGCCCTTGTTTTCACCACAGAACAAGCAAAACATTCTCCTTGGTTGATCTCCAAATCTTCCGCCGAAGCCCCTGGCCCCTCTGCCTCTTGGAGCTGGTGGCCGGAAGAAACTTTGCTGTTGCCCCGAAGCCTGTGAGGAGCACTGCGGTCTGTGCTGCTGACTCCCCTTATCATCATTTTGAGTATTGTGGATGGACCTGACATGCCTCGGATAGAATCTTCCTCCGAAGCCCCTGGTCATTTCAGAAAACCTGAAAGCCTCCTCCCTTCTTTGGCGAAAATCGTTGTCGGCACGAATATACTCGTCCATCTTTTGGAGCAGCTTCTCTAAAGTTTGAGGAGGCTTCCTAGCAAAGTATTGAGCTGAAGGTCCAGGCCGAAGTCCCTTGATCATGGCCTCAATGACAATTTCGTTGGGCACCGTTGGTGCCTGCGCCCTCAAACGCAAGAACCTTCTGACATACGCCTGAAGGTATTCTTCATGATCCTGAGTGCACTGGAACAAGGCTTGAGCAGTGACCGGCTTCGTCTGAAACCCTTGAAAGCTGGTTAACAACATGTCCTTCAGTTTTTTCCATGAAGTGATCGTTCCTGGTCGAAGGGAGGAATACCAGGTTTGAGCAACACTCCTGACAGCCATAACAAAAGACTTTGCCATGACTGCAGCATTGCAACCATACGAAGATACTGTTGCTTCGTAGCTCATCAAAAACTGCTTCGGGTCTGAATGGCCATCGAATATGGGAAGCTGGGGCGGCTTGTAGGACGGAGGCCAAGGTGTAGCCTGCAGCTCAGCGGACAGGGGAGAAGCATCATCGAAAACAAAATTTCCATGATGGAAATTGTCATACCAGTCATCTTCGTTGAAGAAACCCTCCTGATGAAGGTCTTTTTGTTGAGGCCTTCGGTTCTGCTCATCGTGAGTAAGATGGCGAACTTCTTCAGAAGCTTCGTCTATCTGCCTTTGCAGTTCAGCTAGCCTGGCCATCTTTTCCTTCTTCCTCTGCACCTGTTGGTGAAGCATCTCCATATCTCTGATCTCTTGATCTAGCTCATCCTCTTGAGGCGTTGGGCTGACAGCCTTCCTCTTCTGGTTTCGGGCCTCCCGAAGAGAGAGAGTCTCCTGATTGGGGTCCAGCGGTTGCAGGGCTGCAGCCCCAGTCGCTGAAGCTTTCTTCGGCGCTATAGCGAAGGTTTATGACTCCCGAAGGTGTTCAAAAACTCAAAGTGGAAGTGAGTTCACCGGAGGTGGGCGCCAATGTTGGGGACTTGTTCTCAAATGCTTCGGATTAAGAACAAGGCAACATAAAAAGTGTTAAATGATAAAGTCCTTCGTCCCTTGAAACATTATTTCCCTTTGGGACATAATGTGTTCCGGACGAAGGTCACAAACAACATATCTTCGTAAGTATAGTAAACTATGACGAAGAACTTATGTTCAACATAAAAAGTAATATAAACATTTAAATATTATCGCAACGTCATTTCTATTTTTTTATCATATAAAAATAGAAATGATTTCAGATTACAAGTGTACCTTCGGATTGCAGGAAGACAAAAGTACAAGGATGACAGAAAGCAGAATGTCAAGTCAGCGTGAACAGTACGGGAGTACTGTTCATCTATTTATAGGCGTGGGACGTAGCCCATGCAAAATTACATTCATGTCCATTACATTTGCTAATGACTTATGGGAATCTATTAAGGCCTAAGTAGTCTTTTCATCTTTAAGTCGGTTCCCCTTTCTGCTATCGCGACGAAGCTTTCTGCGCATAGCTTCGGCTGTGCACCATCCTTCGTACAGCTTGGTAATCAGCCCGTCCTTCATCTCAATCCCCCTTCGTCTGGCTTGGGCTTCGTTCTGACCGTACTCCATGCTCATGATCTGAGTCCGAAGATACCTGTTCATATAATTCACTTGGAAAATATTGTCAAATTATGTTTTTGAGGACCTTCGGAGGACGAAGGCTCCCAACACCACCCATCAGCCGTCCCTAACCTCCCGCCCACATCCCCGTCGTGGACGCGCCCACGTCCGTGCGTTCTCTGGCCACCTCCGCACACCCTCGCCCCTTTAGAGCATCGCGCCCCACTCACGCACTTCCCCCTGCTCACTTGCGCCCTCAGTCGAGCTCTCTCACGCCCTCTCTCGCCCTGCATGCGCAACTAGACAGCTCTGTCGCCGCTCACCAAAGGCCGCCGCCGTTCCACGACCGCCGTTGAGTCCCCGTCGCGTCCGTTGCCTCGGTGAGTTCTGCCTCGCCATTAGAAACTCGAAACACCCCTTGGTTCGCCTTCTTCCCCTCTGGTTTGCCCAGTCCACGCTCACCAGAGTGTTTTCCCGTGTAGCCGGAGTACGCCGCCGTCGACCCAAGGCCTCACCGCCTCCCCGCCGTCCTCTAGGCACTCCTGAGTTCGCACTCATGGTGAGCAACCTCCCTATGCACTTAATTCGTTCGTTACTGCCCTAGTGCCCGTGCAATTCCTCGCTAGAGTGGATCCGCGTCGCCGTTAGCTCGCCTCACCGTGTTTCGCGCTCTCTGGTGTCCCCGCGCTGGCATGATGCCTAGGGTCGAGTTCGCCATGTCGCCCTGAACGCGTCTGAGCCTTTCCCCAAGCCCTTAGAGCCCCGTCGTGGTTGTCCCCCTCGTCTCTGGCGAGACCTCGCCGCGGGGTCGAGCGGCGCCACCGCACCCATGACCAGTCGCCGGCTTTTGGATCTCGGGCGTCCGTCCGAGATCTGGCGGTCTGGATTTAATCAGAACAGATCTAATCTCAACCATTCGATGCAGATCCAGCTACACAGCCCCGCTCCCCTCACCTGCACCCCTGTCGCTTGGCCCAGCCTATCAGCCCTACCCCAGGTCGCTAACACCCCAAGCCCACCTATCAGTGCTCGCCGTACGCCCGCACCCGCGCGCTCGACTGCGAGATCTAATCTTGGTCGTTCGCTCGTGATCGTGCGTTCCAGAGTACCCGATACCCGTTGTCCTGAGTTTTAGTGCGCAGACCCCTGGTTTCTTTTAAACAGACCGCTAACCTTTTAAATAATCATAGAATTAGGCATAATTTCATATTTTAAACTTTAAAACTTATTTATTTCATATCTTTTTCATATGAACTCCGTATTTAGTGGTTCAAATTACAAAATGTTCATAGGAATATTCTCTGTTCAAATAAATTATGTTCGTCCACAGTCTGTGTGCTCTAATTTTTGGTCTAAGCTATAGGATGGTTTAGGTGTTAATTTATCTATTTAAGAAAATAAATAAAAAGGGAAACATTAACTGTAAGTAGATGTTTAATATTGTGAGGTTGATTAAATGTTGTGTATAAAGTTACTTATGTTGTAACTTTATGTCCCACCAAAATTAGCACAACTAAGCCATGTGATCCATAATCATTGATCTCTAATTATATTAAACCCTAGCATTTAGGTCTACCCTTTTATGTTCATAATGTCTTGTCAAACTAGTATATACTTGATTGTACAAGTTTGCTGTGGTGTTCAGTTGTACTTTCCAAATGTATTGAATGTATGATCACTTTATTTAGACAATGAGCAGCCCATGGTTCCTGAGTGTGTTGCCGAAGATCTTCTTGAGCAACAACCTTGTGAAGGCAAGTGCCCTCAGACCTATCATGTCCTATTTATTTTATAATCCACTGTCCCGCATTGCATTATTGAAAACTTAAGGAATGACTAGTCTGTATTTACCTTATCCTTGTTTACCTTTTGGGTTATCATGGTTAGCTTTATGCTATTGCTTTATTTTAATCAATGAATATGATGTGAACATTATGATACGATGATGTTATCCCGATGATGTTCTTGCGATACTTTAGGGGACTCAGGCTGTTTCTTGAGTACCTCTCCGTAAGGACCTGTTTGGGGAGTGACAACCCGGGATAATAGTGCAACCATGAGGGTGGAATGGGACGCCCTTAGCTGATTAATTAGAGGAACCAGAGGTGTAGTTGGCTTCGCCGTAGGGCCGTGAATGGGGTCCAGGCACAGTACATGCTCTGCCGAGGCAGGTTACAGAGGTTCTCGATTTGGTTTTGTTAGTCACCCTTCCTTTGGAGAGATGTACTGTGTTTATCAAACTGGAGAAACCTAACGGGCGGCCATGACCTCTGGGAAATCTTTGTAAAGGCTACGTAGTGAGACCCTGTTAGGTCACCTTGGTAGTGATCAATGGGGAGGCTAGAACCCTGGGCAGAATGGGAATCATGACTTGTGGGTAAAGTGTGTGACCACTCCAGAGTGTTAGAAACTGGTATATCAACCGTGCTCACAGTTAAGAGCAGCCTTGGGATCCTCTTCGATTAGAAAGAACTTTGGTTACTTTTATGATGATGATTAATGATGATGGTATAAATATGATCTCTTGTACTCCCTCTTGGAGGGAGTGCTTTTGGGTAATAACTGGGTTTATACTAAAATTTGGCTCCACTTATAGTAATAAATACTTGACCAACTAAAAGCAACTGCTTAACCTTAACTCGATACATAGCTAGTCCACTTTAGCCAAACGGGACATTTGCTTAGTACGTTGATGTGTACTCACCCTTGCTTTTATAAACCACCCCACCCTAGGTTGTCCCCACTGTACTCAATGCTCAAAAGGTGATGCTGGCAACATGGAGGACTTTGAGGAGTTTTAGGACTACGTTGAATTCTAGTTTATTTTAGTGGCAAACCCCCGGTCAGCTGCCTGTGAAGGCCTTATCTTCTATGTTCCGTATTCCGCATTTTGATATTAATGTTAATGACTATGACTATGTATTAGACTCTATGGATGTCTGGGACATCTTGATGTAAATAAAGTACCTTTCTGCTATTTACTTTGAGCATTGTGTCATGATGTCCAATTATGTAATCGCTATGTACGTGAGTTTCTGATCCTAGAACGTACATGGTTAGCGTTCTGTTTGCCTTCCAAATCCGGGTGTGACACCTCGCCTCCCCGCGGACCGTTTCTTCGAGTTATGGATGCCGCCGGTCGCCTGTTTTCTTCTCCTCTTCCTCCCCCACTAACTCACCCATTTGTCGGTGCCATCAATGGTGATTGAAGCCACCGACCTTTCCGCCCCTTGACACCTCTCCCTCTCCCTCTTCCTCCCTAAAAAACCGACACCGAGCCCTTCTCTCCCCTGTCCGAGCTCTCTATCTCCCTCCTCGCGCTCTCTCTCCCTCGCTCGTCGTGCTCGGACTTCGCCGGAGCTAGCCGCCGCCGCCGCGCCGGAGCCTCGTCGTCCTCGCCCCGTCGTCCATGCCCTCGGCCGGACAGTCCGTGCCCCTCGCCATGCCCATCCCCTTCCAGACGAGACCTCCCTGTCCTACTCCCTACTCGTCGACCTCCCTACACACGGGCACAAGCCCAAGGTAGAAGATGCCCTTTTTGCATTTTAGTCCCTGCGCTTGAATAAAATTAATTCTGAGATTTACGGTTCAGAGACTATTAAAAAGAGACCTCTGATGTATACATTTAATTATAGATCAACCCTACAGAAATATTTTGGATATAGACATTATTTTTGTATTTCGAAAATAAATAAGTTATGTCACGATTCTTTAATTTTGTGATTAAGTACTAGAATCGTTTTCGATTAACTTCTCATTTTAGCATATAAAACAATATTAAATAATTAGATGTTTAAGTATAGTTTTACTAATATAAGAAAATGAAAGAGGTACATGACCACATCTTTTTGGTCAGATTAAAAATATAGGTTTTTACTAGTCATGGTAAATGTGTTCATATGTATAGCACATAATTACTTAGAATTAGTAAAATATCTATTTATGTCAAAATAACTATGAATATGCTACTAAAGTCTAAAATTAGTAATCTACATTAAATCTTAAAATATTAATGTTAGGTGATTTATAAATAAACATTTTAGTAATGTGTATAATTTCTGTTTAGAAAGGGAAGGATAAAACCCAAAGGATTATTATTAGTCATAAAGAAAATAATTAATTAATAATTATTTTTCGTAAAGTTTGATAAGTCATTTTATCTACGTTGTATTACATAAACTAGCTTCATAATCACCTGCTCATATTTTTCACCAATGATAACTCAAAGTGGAAGATATAGTGGATTAATAAATATTTATGCTTTAGACATATTTATGAGTATAGTTGTGTGATATATGAATGTGTATGTAATGGTGAATGATTACCCATATAATGGTGAATGTTCATATATATATTTGGCGTACGCATTCTTTTGTATATATGATACGCGAATCGATGATTAGAAGTTGACTATGGGGTAGACGAACCAAACACGTTCAAGGACGACCCACAGGACACGTTCGAACAAGGCAAGTGGATTCTCCCTCTGCATTTCTATTTGTATCCAAATAATGCATATAATAATGTTTACTTTCCGGATATTGCATAACTTGATAGGATTTGTCTAAATAAGGATTTCCTAGAATTACCAACCCTATTCCTTGAATTACCCTAGGATAGATGCTATGCTTAGCAATTTTTTCTATTGCTCAACTTGATAAATATGTGGTCACTCTTTTAATGATACTATGTTCTAGAAATGAAGTTTTTTATTATGATGTTAACCCGATGGTTAAACAAGAACATCTTGTGTTAAATGGAACATGGAGTGACCACCCATGATAATAGTGCAACCACGAGTGCTATAATGGCTCTGGCTTCGGTAATTAGCTCTATAGACTTAGTGCTTAGCAACCCTACCTGAAAGATGGGCAAGAGGGGGCGGTAGTGGTTTGGTGGTAGCTCATGTTAACATGGGGTGGTAGTCTTGGCTAAGTTACCTCACACAGAGGTCCATCAATACTGATGTGGAAACCTTAGCGGGTGGCTTTGTATTAAGGATATTTTGTGAAAGCCTCATAGTGGATCCCTAGCCATTCAACTAGGTAGTGTTTATGGGTCCGATCAACCTAGGCTAGATGGGATACACGGCTTATGGGTAAAGTTGTACCATCTCTGCAGAGTGTAAAACTGATATATCAGCCATGCTCACTGTTAAGAGCAACCTAGACCCTCACATGATAATTGAACTTAATGATGGAAAATGAATTGTGATACGATGATCCACTAGTGGTTTGCTTAAGTAATTTCACTTCTGTGTTTTTGATATAATCTTATGCCTTTGATTAATTGATATTTGGGATACACTTACAAGTAGTAAGACAGGTGTTGCTAATAAAATATTGACCAACTAAAATGCTTACCACTTATCCATAGCCTACCTTGTTAACTTTGCATTCACTACAAGACAAACACCCCTATAGCAACACATACATTGCAACAAAATGGTTTATGGTTTGCAAGAAATTAGGTAGCAACGGATGCTAGCAACACACATATTTATACGTTGCAAGAAAATTGAATGGCAATATTTACCATGTGTTGCAAGTGTCATCTGTAGAATATCCAAATTACATGGTAACGTTTGTCATGCGTTGAAAGGGTCATTTGTAGTATTTATATCACCTAGCAACATTTGTCATGAGTTGCAAGTGTCATCCTTAGTATTTGTGTTACCTAACAACGCTTATCATGCGTTGCAAGCATTATATGCAGTGTTTATGCAAATCAGTATATTGGTTTTGATATTTACAAAGTACTCCCTCCATCCCAATTTATAAATCGTTTGGTTTTTGGGACACCAAGTTTGCGTTACTCATCTTATTAAAAAAATTCATAATTACTATTTATTTTTATTGTGGTTTAATTTTTTCCATACTTTTGTAAATTTTTAATAGGACGAGTTGGCCAAATTTGGTGTGAAAAAAGTCAAACAACTTATAAAATAAGATTGGTGGAGTATTTATATTGGTTCCAGTAATTCGAAAGACAAACTAACGTAGCTACGTAAAAATTTACTACTATTTTCTATGTTTCTGTCTTTCCATATTTCCGTGCCATCTTTATATACCAAATGTAATTTCCCTCTACTATTTTATAGAGTCTAGTCCTCATCCCGTCGTCCTCCAACACCGTCCTTCCAAGCGTGGCCGCCGCCAACACCGTCGTCCTCATCCCGTCTCATGGCTACTGGTCCTGCACGCTGCCCCTGTACGCCAACGCCGCTGAAGCCACAGACACGGAAACAACGCTGTAATCAAGGTGACACTTCATCTGTAATCGCTATCCCTAACTCCGCTTACCTTTGTTGTAGGTCATTGGTTTCTAATTAGCTTCCCAATGCCGATTGTAGGTTGTTCTACATAGACTGCAGGAGGAAATGGAATTGATCTATTTCGTTTTCAACAAAGCCGAGTGTGGGTTGTTCTACAGAGGCTGCAGGAGGAGAGGTAAGGGATCCATTTCATTGTCACAGCAAAGAGCAAGGCGATGAAGCCAGGTGAAGTTGATAGGAAATACTATTACATTATCACTAAGGCTGAATTTCTGATGATGAATGAGAGGGAGGAGTTGCTCGAGTATGCTCTTCTTTGTTTATGGGGAGTACAAGGAGATCCCCAACAATAGGTAATCTATCTTGGTTATATCATTACCTGTTTGCATGGACTTGCAAATGTGTGAACAAGAGATGTATCCTAAATGTAGATGCAAATAAGTCATTATGGTAAGTAGGACAAAGTGTAGCATGTTTTAAGTGGATTTCATTGGACGAGGCTTATGTATCAAGATTTCTGCCTCAGTGCTCTGTTATAAGTACTGAATGGAGTTGTTCCACCTTTGCTTCCAGGTCTCCAATTGGGTCATTACTACCACTACTACTTTATTCGTGCCTGGAAGCTAGCTGATGTCATGGCACACCAAGAGGTCCAGTAGATTTGCGCGTTGTTTTCCTAGTACGTGCCATATCTCCATAAGAGGGGAAGATTTATTAGTATATTCATAAACATGATGCATGCATAATCTAATAATTATGGAATCAACTTTCGTTGACCCCCAACTTCCTATATATTGCACTCTGTTATCCAACTTTACAAGATAAGGGACTACTAGAAAGTGGTAAGGTATAGGTAAGTGTTTGAAAATTCTTTTGAAGTACTACGTAATATCTGAAGAGATGGGCTTCGCTCTGATACCAGCTGTGATGGAACCTCCCAAGGTATTAAGCCCACCTACATTTGTCCTTGTCCTAAGGACCTTGGACAATCTTGTAGATGCACATAATCACTCAACAAGTTCAATAACGGTATCCTCATCATTTCGCCAAAGAGCGCTTCACTCGTCATGCAGATATTACATCACATCGGAGGAAAGAACAGGCGGTAGCAATTTACAATAACTTAATTTACATTAACAAAACATAGAGAGTGTGTACTTATTACAATACCAGGGTATTAAGAGTGCATAAAGTATTATTATTACAGACCTGGGAAGCAAAACACCCTCCCACACACAAATTTATTATTTTTAAAGTGGGAGGCCAACATCCTCCCGCGACCACTTCACTGCTGGGACTCTTCCTTGGATACCACCTTTGAACAAAAACAGCAAAAGTCTGTTGTTTCCTCACCTACAACAACATGGGTTCGAGAACCCTGAGTACGGAGTGTACTTTCGCAAGTCTTACCCGACAAAAGAAAAGACTCTCAAGGATATGCTGGCTTGAGGGAGTCAAGGTAAGGCTATTCAAGAATCAAAGACTCTATTCGCAGAAATGCTTACTAATAGTGGATCCTTAAAAATCCAGTTTTATTATCAGGTTAAGTTATTACCTGAAGCAAGAGTTCTTTCTACCCTAGTTCAAGCACTTGGTCTACACTAACCATCTTTTCATCATCCCTTTAGTTTACTGGATTGCTATGTGTAAGTCAGCGACCAAGTTTTCATGTCCGAGAAGTAATGGCGATCCAAATCAATTAATACCCAGCTGGGGATCTCCAATCACACGACATATGTAGCACTTAACCCTTGCATATGTCAACTTGCCACCGGGGTTCTCAAGATCAGACCGAGTTCACGCCAACCGAGAGCATAGATACACCACTGTCCAGCCTCTTGCCACGGAGGGTACGCCCTACTCTTGCCATCTCTCTACTCCCATTGCGTGTTGGCCTTTCTGGTATTGGTCTGCCCGAGGCAAAGCTTACCCATGACAAGGCATGTGACCAGTTAAAGGTCCTCGGTCAGCAGGCCCACATCGGTACGGTCCTTAAGCGACTCAGATGAAGACACTACACCGAGACTTCCTTCTCATGCAAGTCATCCACCAGGTCTCATTTTAATCATTTAAACCCCAAAGTTTGGTACCTCCCAGAGGTACATATTTTCCGATGTTGAACCCATCACGGCCATGATGGATCCACCATCAAGTTTTATTTTTTGAAAACATCCCATTCCATCTGAAGCATCATCTTTGTTTTAAAAACAAACCATTTTGTTCTCTAAGGAAAGACTAAGCATCAGAAAAACTTTTTTAGCAAAACAGGTAATCAAGGAAGGGTAATCAGTTCCAAGGAAGGAAATGCAACAATTGGTTTAACACCCAACTCCTATCACCTAATGCATCATTCAAGTGATAAAGAGTTTAAAATCACAAGGAAAAGGTAAATGCACCGGGGCTTTCCTTGTGTTGTAGGGAATTCAGGATCTGTTCCAAAGATATCAAAATAAAAACAATTCCCGGGAGGTGGAGTTTCAGTTGGTGGTGCAGTCTCTTCTTCTTCGACACTTATTTCTTCTTCGTTTTCTATACATAACCATACATATACATGAATGCTCATGTGATGCTATGAATATACAGTTATAATAGAGATGCATCAAGTTGTATCTTGAATACAACTTTCCTTCACGGTACACTAGGGAAACTAGGGTTTTCTGAGTCAGTACTCTACTAGAATAAAGCAAATATTACCTAGAAAGCTAGGGTTTTGGGTTTGTGAAACAAACAATGTCCAAAATAGGTTAAACTTCACCCAAGGGCTCTCATTATCATATTAAGCCTGTACAAAAAGTTTTATGATTTTTAGAGCTACTAATTGAATTATAAAATTATAAAGGACAAGCTTTTGGCATTATTAATTGCTAAATAATTCCTAGTTGGATTAAAAATCTTGGAACTATTTTTATTAAATACTAGAGGAATTTAGGAGTCTAGTAAAATTGGTCTCATGATTTTATCATTTTTCTAGGATTTTCTATAAATTCCATAAGCCTAGTAGAAAAAGAAAAGGGAAAATGATGAATAGTAATGGGCTGAAACGAGCCCGAGTCAGCTTCCAGGCAAAACGCGCCCGTGATGTTCATTTTGCACAGAGGACCTTGGTCATTAAAATAACCGGTAAAGAACCCCTAGTCACTATTCACTGTCTCTCTGACAATCACAGTTAGGCCCCTGCACTTCTGTTTCTTCGCAGACCTAGGTCCCTAACGCCGAATGACGGTGAGCGCGCTCTCCAGTGAACTTGTACCGGCTGAGGTGCGCAACCACTGGTGCTCTGACTTGGCCGACACCTAATCCTACCCCTGGCTGTGACACCCCAGTGTCACCTAGGGTTTCTCTCAAGTGCTAACCCAAGAACCATCATTTTATGTGAACCAAATTGAGCATGAGCATCAAATTGACTTAAGAATAAAGGATCCACTAAGCTTATACTTAAAAGTATCATGTTCAAAACAAATGGGTTTTCAAAAAAAGCAAAAAGTTGCAACCCCAATAAAAAACCTAATTGAGCCCTATAAACAAAATTCAAGAGAAAGGGGAAAAGGGTATGAAAAATATAGAATCATGGCTTGGGCCAATTATAAACATTAAAATATACTAAATAAGCAACAACAAAGATTATGGAAGCTTGGCCAAAACAATTTAAATAAAACTCTAAACAAGCTTCTCAAGTGGGATTTCATTAGGGAATTCTGAAATTCAGAATTCTGAATTTTAGACCTTGAGCCAAAGATCAAGCGTGTTTACCTTGATCCCTAACTCAAATCCTAATGGCCCCATTGGCAAAAACGTGCATAACTAACCTCTCTGTCTTGTGCCAGAAGATGGCATCGGGGCGCGTGCCTTGGACACGTCAAACCAGAGATCTTCCCCCTTTGTGCAGCAGTGAAACAAACCAGATTTCTCCCCTCTCTATCTCTTAATCCAGTCAGCCAAACCTGCTAGCCTCCACACACAAACGACAAAGGAACCTGAGAGGAAGAGATCTCTCAACGGGATCATGGCCATAATCTCAAAGATTTGGGGCCAATCCGTGCTTGAACTCGACCTCTCTCTGCGCTGCCTCGTGCTCGACGCAATGCCAGACGCCAGAGCGCGCACTGGCGTTCGCCGCGCACGCCCCAAGCGCTTGTCAGAGCCTCGCCCTCGGCCGTGCTTGCCCGCGCCTATAAAGCCTCCTCGGGTGCGCCTCACTTCACCCCGTGCTCGCCATCGCCGGCCAGACGCCCCTCCTTAGCTCCGGCGAGCTCCTTTCCGCCCGCTATTGCCGCCAGAGCCTCGGCCACCGTGGCCAGCCCACTCCAGTCACCCCCAAGTCGCGCTAGCGCTTCGGTTAGCTTCGCCATTGGCCTGTGAAGCTTTCCAAGTCCTCGGACCCGGCAGAACTTCACCGGAAGCCCGAGATCACCCTCGCTGGACTTCGGTCGCTCGCCCCCGCGCGTGGACCGAGCTCTCCGGTAAGCCATTGTCAAATTCCTTGCGACCATGTCTTCCCTAGCACCTAGTGAAGCTCTCTGACCCGTTCAATCGGCCAATTGTTCCTTGGATAGGCCGGACTCCTCGCCGCCGACGAGCTCCCCCGCCTACGCACGCGGACCGGCCGACTCCGACCATCCCCGACGGCGACCCGCACATCGCCGTGACCCTCAGGACCTCCCCTACACCCTCGACCACCCCACCGGAGCAGTCTCGCCGCCGGTAAGCCCCTCCGCCCTTTCTTCTGTCGCGGTAGTGTTTAAATTGGGGGAAGGACCTCGGGTTAGGATTAGAAGAATCCAAGGGGTTTTCTGAGATGTCAGTGACTCAATTGAATAGTAGCCCAGGGACTAGTCTGTAAGGAAACTTAAAGCACCCGCCAGGGACCCCGTTGCAAAGTAGTTTTCCATTTAACCATTTCCGTTTAATCTTTTTAATAAACAGAGAACTTAGGAAATTCATAACTTAAGAAATACTTAACCAAAAATTGTCAAACAAATTTTGCTAGATTCTAAATATTATGGATTATCAATTAAAAATACTCAACTCTATGCTTTCTGTTCAAATTTTTAGAGTTTAAAATTAAATACAGAAACTGACCAAATCTTATATAATTAAAGAAAATTAGTTATGCTTCTGTGCTGAACCTAAGAAAATTTGTAGATGTTCAAACCCCATTTAAACACTGTTTAAAAATAGTGAGAACCCTAGTATTGAAAAATTTAGTGGAGATATCTATTAAAAGCCATTTTTGCCCAAACCTTAGAAAAATCAGAAAGGCCTTAGAAATTAATGACCAGTGGATGAAATTATTTTTCCTAGTTTGCTTAAGTAACAAAGAACCTAGGAAAAATAAAGGAACCTCTAGTCCAGATCAGATTCAAAGTGAAATGTTTTATTTAGCATTATTCCAACTAGAAATCAATTATTAGAATTATAAAACCAGGCCCAAAATTGATAATAAAAATTCAGTGGACTTGTAACCACCAAAACCACACTGCAAAAATAATGAACATCCTAGCCCATCATTTTAAGTAAGGTAAATAAAAATAATATGATAATGAGTCATATTCCAAATAAATCATGAGTAACCCAAAATAATGCAGTAATGGGCAAATAAAATTTTACTAGATCAACAATGAGATAGGCCACCAGAGAAAAATACAAACCCATTGAAAAGATGCAAAATGATTCCTATTGCTTATATTTTATAAAAAAGGGCCATTTAATCCAATTAATGCATACTACCCCTTCCCTTAAGCAAAAAGATGCCAAACTTCAGAATGATTGCTCTTGCGCAAAGAAAAAGCTAGAAAAAATTAGAAATCTGTTGTTTGATATTTTTCAAATATAGTGGTAGTAGAAAGCACCCCTTTGGCCAGAAACTTTAGAAAATCCTAGTAAAATAACTAATAAGTATTAATGGCTAGAAATTTGTACCAAGTCATGTTATAGCATCTAAATGCCAGCAAAAATAAGTCCTAGAGAATTACCTACTATTGAATGATAGTTGTAGTTCAAATCACCCCTTCTGCCCTAAAATTTGGCAATTTTGTCCAGAGAAAACTATTCACTTCTAGAACCTTAAATTTTGAGACAGAGAATCATACACCAGTAATAAGCCACTGTAATTTTTACAGAATTTTTGGAAATTTATTAAGGTGACTTGCAGTTCAAACCCACCCTAAAACCCTAAAGAATACCAAGGGGAAAAGAGGAAAGATAAACCTCACTCCAATAAGTCCAACTTGAATTCTTGGCAATTCTCACTGAAGACCTTAAAAAGAATTCAGTGGAACCCCAAAAATAAACCTACCACTTAACATAGCTAAGTTTGATCCAAATTACCAAGTATACCACCAAAAATCTCGTATAAGCAAGATTTAGCTCTATCTAACTCAAGTAGATCATACACCATCAAAAGTTTAAATTACTAAAGCACATATCATATCATGCATATATCTTACGCATTACATTCATTAGATTGTAATCTCACCGACGGAGAGTACGTGCTCATCCCCGAGCAAGGAACTGTCCAAGAGGAGGACCAGGAGCAAGCTCCCGAGGCTGTTATTGAGGATCTCCCCGCAGCCCCAACTATTGAAGGCAAGCCCCGGTTTATATGCATAACCGTATTATTATATGCTACTTTACTACACTTAATGCTTGTAGGATTGTAATGTGCACTTAAGTGTAGGAGTTGCTTGAAACCTCTAGTTGCATGAACTTAGGATTCCTTTTTGAGATGAATACTAGTATGCTAGGTCGAGTAGCTGCTTTGCTAATCAGGATCTTGGTAGAAGTCGAGTGATTTTTTCTAGCACTCGCGCGAGGTCAGGAATTGATTGTATTCATCTTGATAACGGGATTTATGTTAGTCTATGGACTTGGATCCAGGGAGGATGCCTTGACCATGAGACGGGAAAAAGGAATTAAGGATT
The DNA here is from genome assembly GCA_029449295.1 of Zea luxurians. Classification (NCBI taxonomy): domain Eukaryota; kingdom Viridiplantae; phylum Streptophyta; class Magnoliopsida; order Poales; family Poaceae; genus Zea; species Zea luxurians. Next base: position 1,821,692 of record JAOPSE010000143.1, read on the forward strand.
AATGTGTGGATACCTGAGTCAAGCTTTTGAACGTACTAAGCACATGTCGGGAAATATGGTAACCGGTAAACCTAGTACCTGAGTGAAGCCGGGCGCAGACTTTATCCCTCACGCGACCTGAGACTGGGTCTCCCATGCTAGCTATGGTGGGTGCAAGTGCGGTCACTGCACGATGGCAGGCGGGGTCAGTGGAGCATTGTATGCCAAGGCGGTGAGGCCTGGACGCGAACGGGGAATCGATGGGGACGGTTGACATGTGTGGGGATGGAGTGCCCTGACATGTCGTGTGTTTAGGTTTACCTTGCAAGGATAAAACTCGATTTGAATCGTCTGCTTCTCGCAGCTAATGAGACTGCTTGACCCCTTGTACTACATCGAGTAAGAAGTGAAATGAGGTTACATGAGACAATTTGTTGATTGAACTAAATGCTTGTTACCATGTATGCTTAGAAGGAGCATGTCGGTGTTTCGAAACCCGGGGGGTCCTTGGACCGACGAGTGAATCATCGCCGCGTGCCCAAGCCTAGATGGGTCAACGCGAGGCGGAACGCAAAGGGGGGAAAGGAAGCAGCCGGAGGGAGGTAGGCATGAGAGAGTGGATCCCGCGGCCTTCGTGTTAGCCCCGCGCCTGAGTCGGGTGCGCTTGCAGTAGGGGGATACAAGCGTCCACGCGGGAGTGGGAGCGAGCGGCCTTGCGCGAGCGCCGTCCCGTCCTTCTCCGCGCGGGCCGACCAACCCTCTGTAAGAGGGCCCTGGTCCTCCCTTTTATAGGCGTAAGGAGAGGATCCAGGTGTACAATGGGGAGTGTAGCAGTGTGCTAACTTGTCTAGCAATGGAGAGCTAGCGCCCTAAGTACATGCCATCGTGGCACCCAGTTCGCGTGGTGTCGTGGCTGTCGGAGGAGTGCTGGAGCCTGGCGGGAGGACAGCTGTTGGGGCTATCGAGTCCTTGCTGGCGTCCTCTTGCTTCCGTAAGGGGGCTAAGAGCCGCCGTCGTCACAGGGCATGCGGGGCGCCATGATTACTCGCATGGTGGAGCGAGCCAGATGGGACGCCGGTCTGGTTCCCCGTAGCCCGAGTCAGCTCGGGGTAGGGTAATGATGGCGCTTCCTGTTGACGTGGTCGGTCCATGCCCTAGGCTGGGCGAGGTGGAGGCTCCTCCGAGGTCGAGGTTGAGGTCGAGCCCCTGGGTAGGGCGAGGCGGAGTTCGTCGTCTTCCGGGGCTGAGCCCATGTCCGAGCCCTAGGGTTGGGCGAGGCGGAGTTCGCCGTCTTCTGGGGCTGAGCCCGAGTCCGAGCCCTGGGTCGGGCGGAGCGGAGTTCGCCGTATTCCGGGGCTGAGCCCGAGTCCGAGCCCTGGGTCGGGCGGAGCGGAGTTCGCCATCTTCCGGGGCCGAGCCCGAGTCCGAGCCCTGGGTCGGGCGGAGCGGAGTTCGCCGTCTTCCGGGGCTGAGCCCGAGTCCGAGCCCTGGGTCGGGCGAGGCGGAGTTTCCTATGACGCCCGAGGCCGACCTTGGCTGCTGTCAGCCTCACTCTGTCGGGTGGCTCAGCAGTCGGAGCGGCGCAGGCGGCGCTGTCCTCTTGTCAGACCGGTCAGTAGAGCGGTGAAGTGACTGCGGTCACTTTGGCTCTGTCGACTGGTGGGCGTGCATCAGGATAAAGGTGTCAGGCCACCTTTGCATTAAATGCCCCTGCGATTTGGTCGGTCAGCGTGGCGATGTGGCCAAGGTTGCTTCTTGGTGAAGACTAGGCCTCGGGCGAGCTGACAGTGTGCCCGTTGCTGGAGGGGGGGGGTCCTCGGGCGAGACGTAGGTTCTTCGGGGTCGGCTTCCCCTGCCCGAGGCTAGGCTCGGGCGAGGCACGATCGTGTCCCTTGAATGGACCGATCCTTGATTTAATCGCACCCATCAGGCCTTTGCAGCTTTGTGCTGATGGGGGTTACTAGCTGAGATTTAGGGGTCTTGAGGGTACCCCTAATTATGGTCCCCGACAGTAGCCCCCGAGCCTCCAAGGGAGTACTAATACTCGCTTGGAGGCTTTTGTCACACTTTTTTGCAAGGGGACCAGCCTTTTTCGGTTGCATTCTGTTCCGGTGGGTGCGCGCGAGCGCACCCGCCGGGTGTAGCCCCCGAGGCCTCGGAGGAGTAGTTTTACTCCTTCGAGGTCTTAGTGCGTTTTGTAACACTTCGGCTGGTCTAGTTGTTCCCTCATGCGAGCTGGCCGTAGCCCGAGTGCACGGTCGGGTCCCAAGTTCTCGGGCTGGTATGTTGACGCTGTCAACGGTTTGGCCGGAGCCGGGTTTGCGAGAGCAGTCCCCGAGCCTCTGCACAGGGCGAGAGGACGGTCAAGGACAGACTCGTCTTTTTTACATACGCCCCTGCGTCGCCTTTCCGCAAGGAGGAGGGGGGAAAGCGCCATGTTGCCCTCAGAGGGCGCCGAACATGGTGTTTCCGGTGAGCTGCTGGCGGGTAATCCGAGCGGACGCCCGTGCCCCATTTGCTAGGGGTCGGCTAGAGGCCCGGAGGCACGCTCCAAAAGTACCTGCGGGTGATCTGCCGGATCCGGTCCCCTTTGACGGGGTACGAGGGCTCGATGCCTCCCTCTGATGGGATTCCGTTACAAGATCGCTCCCGCTAGTCTCGGAAATGTCCTAGGGTACCTCGGGAGCGTAGCCCGAGCCTTGGTTATGTATCGAACGTACCCAGGGTCATCCCTCGCTCTGTGTCTGAGGCGACTGTGAACCCTTCGAGGGCCAGCCTACGAACCCCTGATCAGTAGTGGGCGCAGAGCCCGAGTGGCCTGAGGCGACCGTGGAACCCTTCGAGGGGCCGGCCATCGAACCTCTGACCAGTAGTGGGCGCAGAACCCAATCGATCTGAGGCGGCCGTTGAACCCCTCCGAGGGGCCGGCCTTTGAACCTCTGATCAGTAGGGAGGGTCGGAGCCTGTTTCCTTCACGGAGAAGGGTCCTTTTCGGGGTATCCCCCTTTCCCGGTCCCTGTTGTAAGAGAGAGAGAGAGGAAAAGGAAAAGGGTACGAAGTCGAATGACGTGGCGTACCTTTTTCGACGTGGTTATTATGGCGAAGGCGAACGTCGCTTGCTTCTCCCGCCTGAGGCGCCGCCTATCCCGCCGTGGAGTTAATGCGACGGGGCGAGTGGTTGCGCGTGTGCGCGCCGTTCGAGGAACGGATCACGGGCGCGCCGTCTTCACGCCGTGAGAGAGGGCTCCCTCGCTGCCCCTGGATGGGACGTGAGCTTGGCTGACGACGTGACCGCTGCTGCTGCCCGCCTGTCATCGCCATTACTGCCGGCCCATTTTTGACCGCATTTGACCGTCGCGCTTGGCTGGCACTGCAGGGTTGCCTCGAGTCGCGGTATTGACTCCGCAGTCGAGGAGGCGCGGTAGTGGCGTGAGTGGCGGTGCAGTTGTTCACACGTAGCAACCGGCGCGCCGATTGCATGACGCGTGGGCCTGGACCTCCATGCTGGGCTCGTTGGAGTCGAAGGGGCGCGCCCACTTGGTACGGTTGCATGCTGCCTGCATGGCTATCCGCCCTTTCACCCGCTGGTCTGGGCGAAAGTGGAGGAGTGCTTGTAACCGCCGGGTGGTTGCATGCACCGCGCGCGCGTGGCGGTTTGGCTTCTTCTCCCCTGGACCGGCTTGCATGACGTGTGGGACCCAGCCCCCGCGCCGTGGGGGGGGGAGAATCTTGGAGCGTGTTGGAGAAGACTCAACCCGCCACGGTTGAGGGCGCAAGTGGGGAGAGTCGCCTTTAAAAGGGGGGCGACCCCCTTGGAGGGCAACCATGTCTTCGCGCTCCCCTCATGCATCGTGTCTTCCCACCTTCCGAGCCCCCGGGCGGGGGACGCCCGGAATCCTTCTGTCTTGTCATCGGAGGAACGCAACTTCGTGGAAGTTGGTACCTTTCAGCCATCATTCGGCTTCAAGGATTTTCATCATGCAGCCCGGCTGCATCCCCTCGCCGGTGGTCACCCAAGACGGTGACCTCTGGCTTGATGGCGGGGAGAAGCGAGCCAGGCTGCGGCCCCTGCCCCTCCCTCAGCCTCAAGGATGTTCATCATCAGTGCTGGGGAGGGGAGTGTGCCGAGTTGGGGTCAGTCCATGTGCAGGCGGCGGCCCGCTCCTTCCCTCAGTGATCGGGGGGAAGGGCGTCCACCATTCGCGGCATGGGCAGCTGCCACGTGCCCGGCTCTCTGAGCCGAGCGGCTTTGGAGCCGCTCCCGGTGCCGCCTTCCGCCACGGCAGCTGGAAGAGGTTCCGCCGCCGACGAGCTAGCCGGCGCCACCCATGGACTGACCTCCAACTCTACGGCCTTCTGCCCGTCCTTGCCTCTCGAGTTGGGGGCATGGGCGAGGGCCTCATGGCAGCAGCATCCGCCCTGAGGTCATCGCTGCTGCTGTTCGGCCCTCCGGAGCAGAAGTCGTCGTCATTGCCGCTGCCAGGGCGGGCGACGACGAGCCGTTCGTCGGTCTTCTGTTGCTCCGCAGCCCCCCCAATCGCGTGGGGTTGTTCGTACCTGCGGAGGTGGAACCGGAGTTCCGTTTGTAAAGGCACCTTAAGTGCCGGTGTTTTGTTCATTGCGGCTGCCGAGGCCTAAACATGTATGTATTTTCGGCACGGAGCCGTGTTTTTTCTTCATTTCGAGCACTAAGACTCGCCTTGTCGATTATCTGAACCGCTTCACGGAGCGTGAGTTGCCTCGTGCAAAGGTGACGAGTGAGGTATCCGTATCCCGAAGGAGTAGGAGTTCCTCGGCTCGATCGGCCTTGCTGTCCAAGGCCCCTCTTGCTTAGATAAAGGAACCCCTCGGTCGCCCTTCGATGAGCCGAAGCCGGAGGTAGCGGCGTCAGCATGGGCGGAGGCAGAGTTGGCTTCGAAAAGGAGGTGTGGTTGGCCAGAGCCTGGCTGGGTCGTCCACTGGCGGAACCAACGCCGGGGTTGAGCTGCCGAGGCCACAAGCCGAGCTGATGTCTTTGGGGGACAGCTGGCCAAGGCCTCGGGGTGGCCGGCCGAGCCGCCTGCTCGGGCCGGATTCTCGAAGAAGACCCTGGAGGCGATGGCCCGGGTGTGGTGCTGGTGTCGTCCTTCAGAGCGGGGGACCTCCGACCGCGTCGCCGTCCGAGGCTAGGTCAGACCCCTCCGAAGGTGTAGTTGATGCCGAGGGTGCTGCTGCCCCCTTCGGCTGTCGACGTCCGAGCCTGCAGGATCAGGTTGTCTTGTAGTGTGTGTATGTTTTCTACGGCAGCCGAGGCCTAAACACACCGTCGTCATGTTGTAAAGCTGCGTTTCTTTTCCTCTTGTTTCGAGTATCCAAACTCATTTGTCGGTAACAGAATTGTTTGTGCGGGCGAGAGTTGCTTTTCACGGAAGGTGATGAGTGAGGTATCCGTATCCCGGAGGCGTAGGAATCCCTCGGCTCGGTCGGCCTTGCCGCTTACGCGCGCTCTTACCCGTCCATAGGGTTTTGTTATCGACGCAGTCGAGAAGGCCCGAAAAATCATTTCGGCAGAGGAGCTCTCGAGCATGAAGACTTGTTCGGTCCGTGGAGTCACTTATCCGAGAGCGAGTTACTTACCGCAGAAGGTGATGAGTGAGGTATCCGTATCCCGGAGGCGTAGGAGTCCCTCGGCTCGGTCAGCCTTGGCTGCTTACGTGTACTCCGTCGTTTTCAGGATCCACTTTTGAAGTAGTCGAAGAGCACGAAAGGCATTCTGGCAGAAAAGATTTTTTTTTCTTTTTTCGAGGAAAATTTTGACGCAAAGGGGGTTGCCCCCTTCTAGCCCCCGAGGGAGGGTCGGGCTTTGCCGAGGCAAGGCTGACCCTTCCTTGACGACCAGACTTGGTGTGTGAACGAGGTATATGAGCAACTTGAAAGCATCTTAAGGGTAGAAGCGACGTAGCTGTTGGATGTTCCAAGCGTTGCTGTAGACCTCGCCTTGGCTGTTGGCCAGCTTGTATGTTCCGGGCTTCAGAACCTTGGCGATGACGAACGGCCCTTCCTAGGGAGGCGTGAGTTTGTGCCACCCTCGGGTGTCTTGTCGCAGCCGAAGCACCAGGTCGCCCACCTAGAGGTTTTGGGACCAAACCCCTCGGGCGTGGTAGCGTCGCAGGGACTGCTGGTACCGCGCCGAGTGTAGTAAGGCCATGTCCCGAGCCTCCTCCAGCTGGTCCACTGAGTCTTCTCGGTTGGCTCGGTTGCTTTGGTCGATGTAGGCCTTCGCCCTCGGGGAACCGTATTCTAGGTCTATGGGCAAGATGGCCTCGGCCCCATAGACTAGAAAGAACGGTGTGAAGCCCGTGGCTCGGCTCAGCGTTGTCCTCAGACTCCAGACCACCGAGGGGAGATCCTTCATCCACCGCTTGCCGAACTTGTTGAGGTCATTGTAGATCCGAGGCTTGAGTCCTTGCAGGATCATGTCGTTGGCCTGCTCCACTTGCCCATTCGTCATGGGGTGTGCCACGGCAGCCCAGTCCACCCGGATGTGGTGATCCTCGCAGAAGTCCAGGAACTTTCTGCCGGTGAACTGGGTACCGTTGTCGGTGATGATGGAGTTCGGGACCCCAAAGCGATGGATGATGTTGGTGAAGAACGCCACCGCCTGTTCGGACCTAATGCTGTTTAGGGGTCGGACCTCGATCCACTTGGAGAATTTGTCGATGGCGACCAACAGGTGCGTGTAGCCCCCGGGTGCCTTCTGCAAGGGGCCAACGAGGTCCAGACCCCACACAGCAAATGGCCAGGTGAGGGGTATGGTCTGCAGAGCCTGAGCGGGCAGGTGGGTCTGCCTCACGTAGAACTGACACCCTTCGCAGGTGCAGACAATTCTAGTAGCGTCGGCCACCACCGTCGGCCAGTAGAATCCTTGTCGGAAGGCGTTTCCAACGAGGGTTTGAGGTGCTGCGTGATGGCCGCAAGCCCCCGAGTGTATCTCTTGCAAGAGCTCCTGGCCTTCGGCGATGGAAATGCATCGCTGGAGGATGCCTGAGGGGCTGTGGTGGTAGAGCTCCTTCCCATCTCCCAGCAAGACGAAAGACTTGGCGCACCGCGCCAACCGCCGAGCTTTGGCTTGGTCGAGGGGCAGCTCTCCTCGGTGGAGATATTGCAGGTACGGGGTCTGCCAGCTTTGATTAGGCATGACCTCGCTCTGTTCCCCCTCGACACGCAGTGCCTCACCCTCGGGGGCTGAGGGTACCTCGGGCTGAGCCGAGGGTACCTTGGACCATGCCGAGGGTACCTCGGACTGGGCCGAGGGTACCTTGGACTGAGCCGAGGGTGCCTCGGGCAGAGCCGAAGGTACCTCGGACTGGGCCGAGGGTACCTCGGACTGAGCCGAGGGTGCCTCGGGCTCGGGTGTTGCCTCGGTCTTGATGGAGGGTTGATGCAGGTCTCGGGAGAATATGTCCGGGGGAACTGTTGTTCGTCCCGAGGCTATTTTAGCCTGCTCGTCCGCAGTCTCGTTGTAGAGTCGGGCGATGTGGTTGAGCTCGAGCCCGTAGAACTTGTCTTCCAGGCGTCGAACCTCATCGCAGTAGGCTTCCATCTTCGGGTCGCGGCAGTGGGAGTTCTTCATGACTTGGTTGATGACGAGCTGCGAGTCACCGCGAGCGTCGAGGCGTCGGACCCCTAGCTCGATGGCGATTCGCAACCCGTTTACCAGAGCCTCATACTTAGCCACGTTGTTGGACGCCGGGAAGTGGAGGCGTAGCACGTAGCATAGGTGCTTCCCGAGGGGCGAGACGAAGAGGAGGCCTGCGCCGGCCCTCGTCTTCATCAGCGACCCGTCGAAAAAACATGGTCCAGAGCTCCGGTTGGATCGGAGCCGTCGGGAGCTGGGTGTCGGCCCATTCAGCCATGAAGTCCACCAAGACCTGGACTTGATGGCCTTCCGAGGGGCGAACGAGATCGTCTCGCCCATGATCTCCACCGCCCACTTCGCAATTCTACCCGAGGCCTCTCAGGACTGGATGATCTCTCCCAGGGGGAAGGATGACACCACAGTCACCGGATGAGACTCGAAGTAGTGTCGCAACTTCCGTCGTGTCTGGATCACCGCGTACAGCAGCTTCTGGATTTGTGGGTAGCGGATCTTGGTCTCGGACAGTACCTCACTGATGAAGTAGACTGACCTCTGGACGGGCAATGCATGCCCTTCTTCTCGTCTCTCAACCACGATCGCGGCGCTAACCACCTGGGTGGTTGCGGCGACGTAGATCAAGAGGGCTTCTCCGACAGCGGGGGGCACTAAGATGGGCGCGTTCGTGAGGAGCGCCTTCAGGTTCCCGAGGGCTTCCTCGGCCTCGGGAATCCAAGCGAAGCACTCAGCTTTCCTTAAGAGGCGGTACAGAGGCAGACCTCTTTCGCCGAGGCGGGAGATGAAGCGGCTCAGAGCCACGATACATCCCATGACCCTCTGTACGCCTTTCAAGTCCTTGATTGGCCCCATGCTGGTGATGGCTGCGATGTTCTCCGGGTTGGCTTCGATTCCCCGCTCGGAGACGATGAACCCCAACAGCACATGCCTCGGGGGACCCCGAAGACACACTTTTCGGGATTAAGCTTCACGCCTTTTGCCTTGAGACATCGGAATGTCGCTTCAAGGTCGGAAAGGAGGTCGGAGGCCTTCCTCGTCTTGACTATGATGTCATCGACGTAGGCCTCGATCGTTCGGCCGATGTGTTCGCCAAACACATGGTTCATGCATCGCTGGTACGTTGCCCCCGCATTCCTCAAACCAAACGGCATTGTAACATAGCAGTACATGCCGAAGGGTGTGGTGAATGAAGTCGCGATCTAGTCGGACTCTTTCATCCTGATCTGGTGATACCCTGAGTAGGCATCGAGGAAAGACAGGATTTCGCACCCAGCAGTGGAATCCACGATCTGATCGATGCGAGGCAGAGGGTAGGGAACCTTCGGACATGCTTTGTTTAGACCAGTGTAGTCTACACACATCCGCCATTTCCCCCCTTTCTTTCTCATAAGCACAGGGTTGGCAAGCCATTCGGGATGGAATACCTCTTTGATGAACCCTGCCGCCAGTAGCTTGTGGATCTCCTCGCCTATGGCTTTGCGCTTTTCTTCGTCGAATCGGCGCAGAGGTTGCTTCACGGGTCGGGCCCCAGCTCGGATATCCAGAGAGTGCTCGGCGACTTCCCTCGGTATGTCGGGCATGTCCGAGGGACTCCACGCGAAAACATCAGCGTTCGCGCGGAGAAAGTCGACGAGCACTGCTTCCTATTTGGGGTCGAGCTCGGAACCGATCCGGATCTGCTTGGAGGCGTCGTTGCCGGGGTCGAGAGGGACGGACTTGACCGTCTCCGCTGGTTCGAAGTTGCCGGCATGGCGCTTCACATCGGGCGCCTCCCTAGAGAGGCTCTCCAGGTCAGCGATGAGGGCCTCGGATTCGGCGAGGGCCTCGGCGTACTCCACGCACTCCACATCGCATTCGTATGCGTGTCGGTACGTGGGCCCGACGGTGATGACCCCGTTGGGGCCCGGCATCTTGAGCTTGAGGTAGGCGTAGTTGGGGACGGCCATGAACTTGGCATAGCATGGCCTCCCCAGCACTGCGTGGTAGGTTCCTCGAAACCCGACCACTTCGAACGTGAGGGCCTCCTTTCGAAAGTTGGAGGGTGTCCCGAAGCAGACGGGTAGGTCGAGTTGTCCGAGGGGTTGAACGCGCTTCCCAGGGACGATCCCGTGGAAAGGCACAGCGCCTGTCCGGACCGAGGACAGATCGATCCGCAGGAGCCTGAGGGTCTCGGCGTAGATGATGTTGAGGCTGCTGCCTCCGTCCATGAGGACCTTGGTGAGCCTGACGTTGCCGATGATGGGGTCAACAACGAGTGGGTATCTCCCCGGGCTCGGCACGTAGTCTAGATGGTCGGCCTGGTCGAAGGTGATGGGCTTGTCGGACCAGTCTAGGTAGACTAGCGCCGCCACCTTTACCGAGCAGACCTCCCGACGCTCTTACTTGCGGTGCCGAGCAGAGGCGTTCACCACTTGCCCGCTGTAGATCAAGAAGCAGTCGCGGACCTCGGTGAACCCTCCTGCCTTGTGATCTTCCTCCTTTGCGTCGTCGAGGGCCTTGCTACCCTCCGTGGGTGGCCCGGCCTTGTGGAAGTGTCGTCGAAGCATGGCACACTCCTCAAGGGTGTGCTTGACGGGCCCTTGATGATAGGGGCACGACTCCTTGAGCATCTTGTCGAAGAGGTTGGCACCTCCGGGAGGTTTCCGAGGGTTCTTGTACTCGGCGGCGGCGACAAGGTCCGCGTCGGCGACGTCGCGTTTCGCTTGCGACTTCTTCTTGCCCTTCTTCTTGGCGCCGCGCTGAGTTGACGCCTCGGGAGCGTCTTCCGGTGGGCGACCCTGGGGTTGCTTGTCCTTCCGGAAAATGGCCTCAATCGCCTCCTGGCCAGAGGCAAACTTGGTGGTGATGTCCATCAGCTCGCTCGCCCTGGTGGGGGTCTTGCGACCTAGCTTGCTCACCAGGTCGCGGCAGGTGGTGCAGGTGAGGAACGCGCCGATGACATCTGAATCGGTGACGTTGGGTAGCTCTGTGCGCTGCTTCGAGAATCGCCGGATGTAGTCCCGGAGAGACTCTCCCGGCTGCTGGCGGCAGCTTTGGAGATCCCAGGAGTTTCCAGGGCGCACGTACGTGCCCTAGAAATTGCCGGCGAAGGCTTGGACCAGGTTGTCCCAGTTGGAGATCTGCCCCGGGGGCAGGTGCTCCAGCCAGGCTCGAGAGGTGTCGGAGAGGAACAGGGGGAGGTTGCGGATGATGAGGTTATCATCATCCGTTCCACCCAGTTGGTAGGCCAGCCGATAGTCCACGAGCCACAGTTCCGGTCTCGTCTCCCCCGAGTACTTTGTGATAGTAGTCGGGGTTCGGAACCGGGTCGGGAATGGTGCCCGTCGTATGGCGCGGTTGAAAGCCTGCGGACCGGGTGGTTCGGGCGAAGGACTCCGATCCTCCCCGCTGTCGTAGCGTCCCCCATGCCTGGGGTGGTAGCCTCGGCGCGCCCTATCGTCGAGGTGGGCCCGACGGCTGTGATGATGACGCTCGATGCCGAGGCGACCCGAGACTGCAGGCGCTTTGTTGCGCGTGTGCCCGGAGTGGACCGAGGCTTCCCGCATGAATCTGGAAGTCGCGGCGCGTTGTTCCGAGGGGAACCCCTGCCTTCGGGAGGCAGAGCTTTTGGCCCGTCGGACCGTGGCGTCCTCCAAGAGATTCTTGTGCTCTCCCTGGATACGCCGCCCCTCGGTGGTTGATGGCTCCGGCATCGCACGGAGGAGTTTTGCCGTTGCAGCCAGGTTCTAGCCGACTCCGCTGGAATCCGGCGGCGGCCTCACCCTGACGTCGTCGGCGATGCGGTGCTGGATGTCTTGGGGGAGATGACGCGCTTCTCCGGCCGGGGGTTGGACCGCCCATTCCTGCCCGATGTCCCGGCGGATCGGCACAAGCGTTCCTGCTCCCTCGTCGAGCCTGGCCTGCCTCTCGCGGATTTGTTCGAGCTGTGGGTCAGGACCCCCCGCCGGGACGGGGACCACAGCTAGCTCCCGAAGGATGTCAACGCGAGGCACGGGCCGAGGGGGATCACCGTTTTCTGGCATACCAAGATGGTTGCCTTCGCCGGGACCCCCTAGATCGACGTGGAAACATTCACGACTTGGGCCGCGGTCCTCATTGTCGAGGCCACGGCTACCGTCGGAACAGTCGGAAAGGCAGTAGTCACATGCGGTCATGAAGTCCCGCACGGCACTGGGGTTACCAAGTCCGGAGAAATCCCAACAGAGGTCGGGCTCGCCATCTTCCTCGGACCCCGAGGGCTCGTAGGTCGAGTCGGCCGTCAGTTGGTCCCAGGGTGACCGCACACGATACCCCAGAGGGTTTGGACTCGCCTCTAAGAGAGTGCCCGCCGAAGCGGAGTCGCTTGGTGGGTCGAGGCCGAATCCAAAAGACGCGAGATGGGAATCGGTCAGTACTTTTCGGTCGACGGTCGGTGACGAGGTCGCGTCTGGGACTGACTGCACCGTTGTCTCAGGTACGAGGGTGACGCCCAGCAAGTCCTTCGCGAGCGTGCTGGCGTCGTGCGTTTGCTTGAGATTGGCGTGTTGCGGGGAGGCGGCGCTCGTCTTCGTCTCAGACGCGAGATCGATGCCCGACACGCCCTCCGTTGGGGCGCCGGCGCCGTCGACTCGCTTGATAGCCAACAAGGTGCCGCTTCCCGCTTGGCCTTGGTTGCCCCGCCTCCTCCTCCGTCGGTGGGGGAGGGGACGGGACAAGCCCGAATGTCGTCCTTCCACCACGTGGGGAAGGCGTCGTCGATTCCCCCGCCGGCGAGCGGGTTGTCGACCGCCATTGTCGCTGTCACGCGGCGGGGGAAGGAGTATCATGTCGTAGCTGCCGTCGAGGGACATGAACTCAAGATTCCCGAAACGGAGCACCGTCCCGGGCCGGAAAGGTTGCTGGAGACTTCCCATCTGGAGCTTGACGGGAAGCTGTTTGTCAACACGCAACAGGCCCCTACCTGGCGTGCCAACTGTTGGTGTTTCGAAACCCGGGGGGTCCCTGGACCGACGAGTGAATCGTCGCCACGTGCCCCAGCCCAGATGGGTCGACGCGAGGCGGAACGCAAAGGGGGGAAAGGAAGCAGCCGGAGGGAGGCAGGCGTGAGAGAGTGGATCCCGTGGCCTTCGTGTTAGCCCCGCGCCTGAGTCGGGTGCGCTTGCAGTAGAGGGATACAAGCGTCCACGCGGGAGTGGGAGCGAGCGGCCTTGCGCGAGCGCCGTCCCGTCCTTCTCCTCGCAGGCCGACCAACCCTCTGTAAGAGGGCCCTGGTCCTCCCTTTTATAGGCGTAAGGAGAGGATCCAGGTGTACAATGGGGAGTGTAGCAGTGTGCTAACGTATCTAGCGATGGAGAGCTAGCGCCCTAAGTACATGCCATCGTGGCAGCCGGGGAGGTCTTGGCACCCAGTTCGCGTGGTGTCGTGGCTGTCGGAGGAGTGCTGGAGCCTGGCGGGAGGACAGCTGTTGGGGCTGTCGAGTCCTTGCTGACGTCCTCTTGCTTCCGTAAGGGGGCTGAGAGCCGCCGTCGTCACAGGGCATGCGGGGCGCCATCATTACTCGCATGGTGGAGCGAGCCAGATGGGACGCCGGTCTGGTTCCCTGTAGCCTGAGTCAGCTCAGGGTAGGGTAATGATGGCGCTTCCTATTGACGTGGTCGGTCCATGCCCTAGGCTGGGCGAGGTGGAGGCTCCTCCGTGGTCGAGGTCGAGGTCGAGCCCCTGGGTAGGGCGAGGCGGAGTTCATCGTCTTCCGGGGCTGAGCCCATGTCCGAGCCCTAGGGTCGGGCGTGGCGGAGTTCGCCGTCCTCCGGGGTTGAGCCCGAGTCCGAGCCCTGGGTCGGGCGGAGCGGAGTTCGCCGTCTTCCGGGGCTGAGCCCGAGTCCGAGCCCAGGGTCAGGCGGAGTGGAGTTCGCCGTCTTCTGGGGCTGAGCCTGAGTCTGAGCCCTGGGTCGGGCGGAGCGGAGTTCGCCGTCTTCTGGGGCCGAGCCCGAGTCTGAGCCCTGGGTCGGGCGGAGCGGAGTTCGCCATCTTCCAGGGCTAAGCCTGAGTCCGAGCCCTGGGTCGGGCGAGGTGGAGTTTCCTATGACGCCCGAGGCCGGCCTTGGCTGCTGTCAGCCTCACTCTGTTAGGTGGCTCAGCAGTCGGAGCGGCGTAGGCGGCGCTGTCCTCTTGTCAGACTGGTCAGTAGAGCGGTGAAGTGACTGCGGTCACTTCGGCTCTGTCGACTGGTGGGCGTGCATCAGGATAAAGTTGTCAGGCCACCTTTGCATTAAATGCCCCTGCGATTTGGTCGGGCAGCGTGGCGATGTGGCCAAGGTTGCTTCTCGGTGAAGACTGGGCCTCGGGCAAGCTGACAGTGTGCCCGTTGCTGGAGGGGGGTCCTCGGGCGAGACGTAGGTTCTCCGGGGTCGGCATCCCCTGCCCGAGGCTAGGCTCGGGCGAGGCACGATCGTGTCCCTTGAATGGACCGATCCTTGATTTAATCGCACCCATCAGGCCTTTGCAGCTTTGTGCTGATGGGGGTTACCAGCTGAGATTTAGGGGTCTTGAGGGTACCCCTAATTATGGTCCCCGACAGAGCAAACGTAGCTAAAATAATAATACTAGAATTTGAAAAGCTAAGAATTAATTTTAGAAACAGCTAGTGCTCTTGGCAAACCAAACCCCTCAGCCAAACAGCTGCATAGTCTAGAGGTAGAGGAGTAGATTCCTCACACCAGGTAAGTCTAGCTGAGCATTAGTATACTCAGCCTTGCTTGTGGCATAATTTTTGCAGGTATGACTTAGGATATGGTTGATGGTGTGACTTAGCCTACCACCCTGCCACCGGGTTGGACGGTCGAGTGGGATGTTGCTCCAGCAGGAGAGGAGCACGAGGAGTAGTGGGCTAGGCCTTGCCCAATTCCTCGATACCGACAACATCGATTATCCGCTGCATTTTATTTCGTGAACTCTTATTTGCTATTCGAAAAACTCCGATCTATGTAATAATTCAGTACTTAATTTGAGGTTTCCTGTTTTATTGTATTTCTTCTGTGACTCACCTTCGAGTGAGATTGTGGAATTTGATCCAGGTTAAGTGGCTCTATCAGACTAGATCTGAGGGATTGACGGGTTATTCCGATTTAAGTGTGTTGCAGCCCCTGGGGCGTGACTTAGGCACTTAAGCTGGAATAATTCGGGTGGTTCCGCCACAGCTGGTATCGGAGAAAATTCCACCACAGAGAAGGACAATAAACCATGAATACCATTTTCAAAATCTAAAACTTGCCTAGAAACTGCTACGAATCGTCAGGACTAGACCGCTAGACCTAGGACGAAAGGCCTTAGGCATAGAGGGAGAAATAGGTGGCTAATTAAGTAGGCCCCATGGGCCAGTACTTAGACTTTTTAAGGATGCCCTAAGAGCACCCTATTATTTGGAGAGGAGACGTTACTTCCAGCATGCATGCATTATGAACACAAAAGGGAATTAAAACTTGAGCTAACCCACTTCCTTTAAAAACCATCCGGGCTCTTATATTTTTTTCCTTCCACCATAATCTTTACCTTTGATACCCTTTCGTAGATGAATTCACCCACCCCCGCCTGTGGAGGAGACACTTGTTTCAGTTCTGACTTCCTTTCTCACGATGGCTTTCCTTCCATCTTGTGGGAAGTGCTTAACTCCGCCGGTTACCCTATGCCCCCTTTGTACACGGTGCAGCTGTATGAGGAGCATCGGGTATCTCATTGTCGGGTCTGGCTGACTTTAGAGGCTCATCCCCTTCAGCCGGGTTGGCGTTCTCTTGATTCCAAGACGGTTGGATTCAGGATGAATGACACCACTGAAGCGGCAGCCATGAAGACCCTGACGACTTTCTGTGGCTACCATCCCCTGGAGATGGTGATGCACCCCTTGGGACTCTTCCCTGCTGAGAAGAAGGACGACCCCATGTGGTGTAACCGCGTGAGCCATGTGAAAGATGTGTGGGCAATGTATCCTGACTTGGTTGGGAGGGTCACCATTCAGTGCATGAGTGCGCTGTACCGCCTTCAGGCCCTGCAAAGTGACGCTATGGCACACCTTGCTAACATCGCTCAAACCACCAAGCTCACTCTCGACAGTCGAGAAGATTTTGTGGTCGATTTATCCTCCGAGTTGGTGGAGAAGGATCTGCAGGTGGAAAGGCTAAGCCAGCGCATTACCACCTTGGAGCAGCAGGTGGAGATCTGAGACAACACTATTGATGTCTTGGAGAACCAGCTCCACGATGTGCAGAGGGAACTCGAAGAAGCAAATGACCACCTGGACATGCACCACTTGGAGATGGAGGCCAATGAAGCCGGAAGCGAGGGAGAAGAGGCTTCCGAGGAGCTAGGACCAGCCCCTGGTGCCAATGGGACTACCTCCGCGATGCCTCCCTTACCCGTATCCAGTGTCGCTTCCACCGCTCAGGGTTGATCAGTCACTTCGACGCTTTTAGGCAGATAGAAACCTATGTGAGCTTAGTTAATGTTAGATTTTGGACTAGGCTTACGGGTACTTTCCCCTGATTGATGTAACCCTGTGAACTTTCGAAATCTGTGGGATGTTGTAACCATGTTATCTTCATCTCGAACCTAATATTATGATTATGGCATTTTCCTTCCATATGAGATAATATCTTGTCGTTCGAAATTGTGAGTTGTGATAACAATGGCGACAATCTCTATTTTCAGATGGCAGCTAGGCAGCCTCGCGGGCATAACGAGCAGGTTCCCCTGCCACCTCCTCCAGCTTCTACAGTGCAGCAGCTGATGGCCCAGCATAATGAGATTCTGCGATAGCTCTTGCAGTGCTAGCCCCAACCTCAGCAGCATGGTGGAGGCCAGCATCAGCGACCTCCGGCAGCGGCAACCTACCAGGAGTTCCTGAGCACGGAGCCACCCTTGTTCATCAAGGCAGAGGATCCGTTGGACGCCGACGTATGGCTCCGCGTCGTTGAGTCCAAGTTTCCCCTCCTCATGAGAGACTGCCCTGATGCTACCAAGACTCGCTTCGCCGCGCAGCAGCTTCGAGGATCTGCTCGGACTTGGTGGGATCACTTCCGTGCTATGCTCCCCGCTGATCGTGAAGTGTCTTGGGAGGAATTCAAGACTGCTTTCAGAGGGCACCACATCCCAGCTGGCATTCTTGATCGCAAGCTAAATGAGTTTTTGGCACTTAACCAAGGAACCTGCACGGTATTGTAGTACGCGCAGGCCTTCAACGACCTATGCCAATATGCAGGTTACCATGCTGATTCTGATGAGAAGAAGAGAGACCGCTTCCGCAGGGGTCTTAACACCAAGATGTGGGAACGACTCAACACTGTCCGGGCTGATAGCTTCAATGAGTTGGTCAACTTGGCCATCTCCTAGGAGGACTGTATTGTAGCCCACCGGGCAGAGAAGAAGAGAAAGGCACCAATGGCAGCACCATCCGCTCAGGCCCAGAGGTTCAGGATTGTTTCTCACAATCAGAGAAGGGGTTTCTAGCAGCAGGCAGGCAGATGGGTGATCAGGCCACCTCAGCAGCAGCAGCCGGCACCCAACCGCTTTCTAGCTCCCGCTCCAAGGAATAATCAACCTCCGCAGTAGCAGTTCCGCCACGACAATGGGAACAAATGTTTCACTTGTGGCAATGTGGGCCACTATGCCAAGAATTGCCCCAGGAACTAGCAAAGGCAAATGTCAGCACCAAGTCAAGACAAGGGAAGAAAGCAGAAGGTACAAGTCAGGCAAGGGAAGCTCAACTTCACTACTCTGGAGGAAGTACCTAAGGGAGCTCCCATCATGACTGGTATCTTTTCAGTTTATAATCAACCTGCTTTAATTCTGTTTGATTCTGGTGCATCTCATAGTTTCATTAGCCAAAAGTTCAGTGCTAAATGTGAACTGCGATTCTCTCACTCAAAAGGGTCATTTATGATAGTCACACCTGGGGGTAAAATTTCAACTAATCGATTAAACCAAAGTGTGCCTATTCAACTGGAAAGCCACATTGTCAAAACCACCCTTCTTGTTTTGGGTTTCGAAAATGTGGACATTATTCTGGGAGCTAATTGGATGACCCTGCACCAAGTTGTGCTTGATGTAGCCAGCCGTATCGTGGAAATCAATTCTTCGTTCTGTGGGAACTTCACCTTGATTCTGCCTAGTCAGGGTTCTACTCAGTCATGTGCTTTCTCTATGATGGAGTTACCTCTGAAGAAGATCCCACTGGTCTGTGAGTATGCAGATGTTTTTCCTGATGAATTGCCAGGAATGCCACCCGACCGGGATATTGAATGCTGTGGCGGAACCACCCGAATTATTCCAGCTTAAGTGCCTTAGTCACGCCTCAGGGGCCGTAACACACTTAAATCGGAATAACCCGTCAGCCCCTCAAATCTAGTCTGATGAAGCCACTTAACCAGGATCAAATTCCACAATCTCACTCGAAGGTGAGTCACAGGAGAAATACAATGAAACAGGAAACCTCAAATTAAGTACTGAGTTATTACATAAATCGGAGTTTTTGAGTAGCAAATAAGAGTTCACAAAATAAAGTGCAGCGGATAATCGATGTCGTCGGTATCGAGGGAATGGGCAAGGCCTAGCCCACTACTCCTCGTGCTCCTCTCCTGCCGGAGCAACATCCCACTCGACCGTCCAACCCGGTGGCAGGGTGGTAGGCCAAGTCACACCATCAACCATTTCCTGAATGGTACCTGCAAAAATTGTGCCACAAGCAAGGCTGAGTATACTAATACTCAGCTAGACTTACCCGTGTGAGGAATCTACTCCTCTACCTCTAGACTATGCAGCTGTTTGGCTGAGGGGATTGGTTTGCCAAAAGCACTAGCTGTTTCTAAAAGCAAAGTTTTAGCTTTCCAGGTTCTATCATCATTAACTTAGCTAGGTTGCTCCTTCTAAGCATACATGGTAACAATCAATTTATTCAATCAACAAGTTATCTTATGTAACCACATTTCACTTCTTACTCGATGTAGTACAAGGAATCAAGCAGTCTCATTAGCTGCGAGAAGCAGACGATTCGAATCGAGTTTTAACCTTGCAAGGTAAACCTAAACACACGGCATGTCAGGGCACTCCGACCCTGCACATGACAACCGTCCCCATCGATTCCCCGTTCGCGTCCAGGCCTCACCGCCTTGGCATACAATGCTCCACTGACCCTGGCTGCCGCCGTGCAGTGACCGCACTTGTACCCACCATAGCTAGCATGCACTACCGGAATCCGAGACTTTGCCGAGTGCCGGACGCTTTGCCGAGTGCCTTTTCTCGGGCACTCGGCAAAGACGGCTTTGCCGAGAGCCGCACTCGGCAAAGCTCGGCTCTCGGTAACGAGCGTCTTTACCGAGCGTAGGACACTCGGTACAGGTCCACACTCGGCAAAGCCATACGACCTCGGCACGACAGCTCACAGCATCGCATACAGCAACTCGAGGTTAGTGTAACTCGTCCTTCCTTGAGTTATATACCTACTATTTGAGTTACTATAACGTTGGCTTGTAATATTACAGACCCAACTAGAAGAAGAGAGGAGGGAACGTCGCGAGATGGAGGCGAGGATGATGGCGGAGCGGGAGGCGGAGCGCCGGGCAGATCATCAGAGGATGGCGGAGATGTTCCAGTACATGCAGAGCCTTGGCGCCGCACAGGGCATCGCTCCGCCACCTCCATTGTTCCCTCCAGTTGACCCTGCTCTCTTCCACACTCCTGTGAGTATCAAAATTGTAGTTAGATGTTTGTAATGCATCTGGTATAACACATGCAATCTCTTCTCTGTGCAGGGCCAATCTGGGGCGGCATCCAACAACCCTCCGGAAGGGTTCAGCCCAACGCAGCCCCGGTCAAGCCGCCCACCTCCATGAGTGTTGTGTTTTCATTGTTTTAGACTTCTGTACTTGTGTATAATACTTATGTCTGTGTTTGATACTTATGTGAGAGCTTGCAACGTTAGAGACTTATGTTTGTGTTTGATACTTATGTTGAACACTTATGTTTGTGATGGATATTTATGTTTGTGGTGACGGTTTTATGTTTGTGTTGGCTATTTATGTCTGTGATGATATTTGTGATGTATATATGTGATATATATGTGATATCTTCTGTTTGTGTGGATGGAATACAAAAAACAAATAAAAAAGGTATATACTGGTCACTTTGCCGAGTGTAACACTCGGCAAAGAGGCTCTTTGCCGAGTGTCAAGGTCATAACACTCGGCAAAGAGCACAGACTTGGGCACCGGCTTAGGTTCTTTGCCGAGTGTTACGTCCCTGGCACTCGGCAAAGAGGTCGGCTTTGCCGAGTGCCGCTTGGGACACTCGGCAAAGAACCTGACATGGGGACCCTCCCTGGCGGGTTCTTTGCCGAGTGTCCCAAGCGGCACTCGGTAAAGATGGATTCTTTGCCGAGTGCTGCACGGAAGACACTCGGCAAAACTAACTTCTTTGCCGAGTGTCACAGGGGACACTCGGCAAAGCCACCGTCTCCGTCACTCGACGCCGTAACGGCTGCTTTTCTTTGCCGAGTGCTCTCTGGCACTCGGCAAAGATCTTTGCCGAGTGCCCGATAAAAAGCTCTCGGCAAAGAAGGCTCTGCCGATGCACTGTTCACCAAGCCTTCTTTGCCGAGTGCAACACTCGGCAAAGCTTTTGCCGAGTGTTTTGAACGCTTCACCGAGTGCTTCAGGCACTCGGCAAAGCGATTGATTCCGGTAGTGATGGGAGACCCAGTCTCAGGTCGCATGAGGGATAAAGTCCACGCCCGGCTTCACTCAGGTACTAGGTTTACCGGTTACCATATTTCCCGGCATGTGCTTAGTACGTTCAAAAGCTTGACTCAGGTATCCACACATTAATCCTTAATTCTTTTTCCCGTCTCATGGACAAGACATCCTCCCTGGATCCAAGTCCATAGACCAACATATACCCCGTTATCAAGATGAATACAATCAATTCCTGACCTCGCGCCAGTGCTAGAAAAATCACTCGACTTCTACCGAGATCCTGATTAGCAAGCAGCTACTCGACCTAGCATATTAGTATTCATCTCAAAAGGAATCCTAAGTTCATGCAACTAGAGGTTTCAAGCAACTCCTACACTTAAGTGCACGTTACAAACCTACAAACATTAAGTGTAGTAAAATAGCACATATAAACGGTTATGCATAAAACCGGGGCTTGCCTTCAATTGCTGGGGCTGCAGGGAGATCCTCACTAGCAGCCTCTGAAGCCTGCTCCTGGTCTTCCTCTTGGACAGGTCCTTGCTCGGGGATGAGCACGTACTCTCCGTCAGCAAGATTACAATCTAATGAATGCAATGCGTAAGATATATGTATGATATGATATGTGCTTTTATAAATTACAACTTTAAGGGTGTATGATCTACTTGAGTAAAACAAGTTAACTTTACTGGAGTAAGACCCTTTGGTGGTATACTTGGTAAATTAAGTTAAACTTAGCTAAGGCAAGTGGTAGGTTTATTTTTGGGGTTTCACTGAATTCCTTTTAAGTCTTAGGGAGAATGGATAAGTTCTCAAGTTAGACTTATTGGGGTGAAGTTTATTTCTTCTTCCCTTTTCTTTTATTCTTTTTAATGTTTTGGAGTGGGTTTGAACTACAAGTTGCTTTTATAAAATTCTAAAAATTCTGCAAAAATTACAGTGGCTTGGTACTGGTGTATGCTTTTTTGTCTCATAATTTGGGGATCGGGAAGTGAATAGTTTTCTCTGGACAAAATTACCAAATTTTTGGGCAGAAGGGGTGCTTTGAACTACAACTATTATTTAGCAGTGGGTAATTCTCTAAAACTCATTTTTGCTGGCTTTTAGGTGTTATAATATGACTTGATACAAATTTCTAGTCATTAATATCTGTTAATTATTTTTCCATGGTTTTCTCAAGTTTCTAGCCAAATGGGTGCTTTCTACTACCACTATACTTGAAAAACATCAAACATTAGAGTTCTTATTTTTCTTAGTTATTATTTTGTGCAAGAGCAATCATTCTGAAGTTTGGCATCATTTTGCTTAAGGAAAGGGGTGGTATGCATTATTTGAAATACGTGGCCTTTCTCATAAATCTTTAGCAATAGGTAGGAATTTGCTTCTTTTTCAGGGGTTTGCATTTTTCTCTGGTAGTTCATCTCAGAATGGAATTAGCTAATTTTTGGTTGCCCATTATTACACCATTAGGGGTTGTTTATGATTTATTTTCAAAATGTCTCATTATCTTTTTGTATTTATTCTCCTTACTTAAAAAGTTGAACTGAGGTGGCCTTTATTTTCGTAGTGGGGCTCTAGGGGTTGTAAGTCCACTGGATTTTTATTAATCATTTTGGTTATAGTTTTTGCCATTCTAATAATTGATTTTCAGTCTATATATGGCTAAATAAATCATCTTAATTTAGAGCTGGTCCAAATTAATGGTTTCTGTATTTTTCCTAGGTTCTTTGTTTCATAAGTAAACTAGGAAAAATAATCTTAATCATTGTTCATTAATTTCTAATGCCTTTCTGATTTTTCTAAGTTTTGGACAAATTAGCTCCAAATGAATAACTACATCATAATTTCTAATGCTGGGGTTCCTACTATTTTTAAACAGTGTCTAAATGAGGTTTAAACATCTACAAATTTTCTTAAGTTCAGCACAGGAGAAAAACTAATTTTTCTTAATTAAACAAGGTTTGGTGGGTTTCTATTTTAAATTTTAAACTCTAAAATTTAGAACAGAAAGCATAGGGTTTATCATTTTTAAATTACAGTTCATGATATTCAGGAGCTAGCAAAATTGGTTTGACAACTTTTTATGAAGAATTCAGCAAGTTATGGATTTTCTAAGTTCTCTGGTCATTTTAAAAAGATTAACAAAAATGGTTTAATGGAAATCCACTTTGCACTGGGGTCCCTGGCGGGTTTTTAAGTTTTCCTCGCGAATCAGTCCTTAGGCTACTATTCACATGAGTCGCTGACGTTACAGAAAACCCCTCGGGTTCTAAGGATCCTAACCCGAGGTCCTTCGTCTACCTCAAACAGTAACCGCGGCGGAAGAAAGGGCGGAGGGGCTTACCGGCGGCGAGATTGCTCCGGTGAAGTGGTCGAGCACGTAGGGGAGGTCTCGGGGATCACAACGAGGTGCGGGTCGCCGTCGGGGATGGCCGGAGTCGGTCGGTCCACGCGCGCAGGCGGGGATGCTCGTCGGCGGCGAGGAGTCCGGCCTGATCACGGCGAGATAGGTCAATTGGATGGGTCTGGGAGGTTCACGGAATGCCAGAGAAGATATGGGTGCAAGGAATTGGTCGGAGACTTACTGGATAGCTCGGTCCACGCGCGGCGGTGGAAGACCGAAGTCCGGTGAGGTCGATCTCGGGCCTCCGGTGAAGTCCGGCCGGGTCCGAGGGCTTGGCAAGCTTCACGGGCTACTGGCGGAGCTAGCCGAAGCACTGGCTTGCCCAGAGAATGGCTGGGGTGGGCTGGCCACGATGGCCGAAGCTCTGGCGGCAATGGCGGGCGGAATTGAGCTCGCCAGAGCTAAGGGAAAGTGTCTGGCCGGTGAGGGTGAGCGCGGGGCGAAGTGAGGTGCGCCTAGGGAGGCTTTATAGGCACGGCGCGGTGCACGGGCGGTCGTGGACCGGCGAGTGCGCGCGGGCGTGCACTGGGAGGCGCGGTGCGCGAACGGGCGTGAACCGGGGGTGTCAGCCACGGTCGAACACGTGTTCCCGTTGCCTCTGCCCCTGTTCAACCGCCGATTGGGAGCAAATCTTCGCGAATTTGGGCAAGATCGCTGTGAAGGATTTGTTCACCTGACCAAGCTTTGTCTTTTGTGTATGGACGTCGCGCGGTTTTAGGCTAGGGACAGGGAGTTGTAGCGTCACCAAGGTGCCAGTGTCAGAATGTCTGGTCCCGAGGTCAAACTGCGCCAAAACCGTGTCAAATGAATTTGGTTTGAGTTCAAACTTTTCCAGTATGTGTTCAAGGGAATTTGGCACAACTTTGATATTTGGATCTCCTGGCTTTGAGTTTCGAAAAACAGAGAACGCATATGATCCTTGAGAAGAGGTCTGAACTTCAGAAATTCAGAAATCAGAATTTCTCTAAGGGTTCATAGTTCAAGGGCTGATTTGGGGATTTATTTGAGTTATTTTGGGTAAGCTTTCTCAACCTTTCTTGTTGCTTATTAAATATACTTAAATTTTCATAATTGGCTCAAGTCATAATTTTAAATTTTTCATACCCTTTTCCTTATTTTCTTGAACTTTGCTCATGGGGCTTACTTAGGGTTTTTATTAGGGTTACACATTCTTGCCTTATTAAAGGTCTTAATTGTTTGATCATGATACTTTTAAGCATATGCTTGGTGAATTTCTTCTTACTTTAGTTATTTTGATGCTCATGCTTACTTGGTTCACATAAAATGATGGTTCTTGGGTTGGCACTTTGAGAGAAACCCTAGGTGACACTGGGGTGTCACAGCCTTCCCCCCTTAAAGGAATCTCGTCCCGAGATTCGGGCCAGAGTCCTCCCGGGGCGAAGCGAAGGGTGAGACTTATAGGAAATGGGTGAGTGCTGTTATTATTAGGGTAAACCTGCTCTTCGAATGTCATTCTCTTTGCAACTTCAGAAGGAAGTCCTTTTAAGTTTTACTTCATAGTTACTTCATTCAGGATTAAGATCATATTTTTGAAAATTAGATTCGAAGGGCAGGAGGAGGGGTTGGGGGTGATTACGTACCAGCTTCTTTAGGTAGGCAATCGGGAAAGTTGGATCTCAGGAATTCCTCGGTTTCCCAAGTAGCTTCCTCCTCTGAGTGATTACTCCACTGGACCTTGTACATCTTGATCGATTTAGCCCGAGTTGAACTCTCTTTGCAATCCAGAATCTTGGAGGCGTACTCTTGGTACGATAGATCTGACTCTATCTCCAATTCTGGCTCTGCTAAGATCTCAGTCGGCAATCGAACACACTTCTTCAGCTGAGATACATGGAATACATCGTGAATGGCAGACATCCTTGAAGGTAACTTCAGCTTGTATGCCACGGGTCCACATGCTTCTATGATCTCATAAGGTCCAATGTAGCGAGGGGCTAGCTTGCCTTTGATCCCAAACCTCTGCATTCCCTTGGTGGGTGATACCTTGAGGTATACAAAACTTCCCACCTCGAACTGGAGAGGTTTCTTTCTTTTATCATGGTAACTCTTCTGCCTGGCCTGAGCAGCTTCTAGATTCTTCCTGATTAGTTTGACCTTCCTTTCGGCTTCAGTCACTAAATCAGGTCCAAAGACTTCTCTTTCACCAGGTTGAGACCAATTGAGTGGTGTCCTGCACCTTCTCCCATAGAGAGCTTCAAAAGGTGCCATCTTTAGGCTGGATTGATAACTATTGTTATAAGCAAACTCTACCAAGGAGAGGTGCTTATCCCAGTTCTTGCCACAATCGATCGCACAAGCTCTCAGCATATCCTCTAGAATTTGGTTTACCCTTTCTGTCTGACCATCAGTCTGTGGGTGGTAAGCTGAACTTCTGATTAGCTTGGTACCCAAAGACTCTTGCAATTGTTCCCAAAATCTGGCAACAAATTGGGCTCCTCGGTCAGAAACAATGGTCCGAGGTAATCCGTGCAAACACACGATCCGGTCAATATACAATTCTGTATATTTCTGAGCCTTATCAGTGGTGTGCACAGGAAGAAAATGTGCCACTTTCGTCAATCGGTCCACAATGACCCAAATCGAATCATGACAACGAGAGGTGTTGGACAGACCCACAATGAAGTCCATGCTGATGTCATCCCACTTCCATGAAGGTATGGACAGGGGTTGCAAAGCTCCAGCTGACTTCAAGTGGCTTGCCTTTACCCTCTGACAGGTGTCACATTCTGATACATACTGGGCCATCTCCCTCTTCATTCTGGTCCACCAGTACAAAGGCTTCAGATCATGGTACATCTTGGTGCTTCCCGGATGCATAGAGAATTTAGAGAGATGAGCCTCGTCCAAGATTTTCTTCTTGAGATCCTGGTCCTTAGGAATCACCAATCTGCTTTTAAACCATAACACACCCTTCTCATCCTGGCAGAAACAATTATACTTCTTGACCTTCTGATGGAGATTCTTCTTGATAATCTGCACTCCCTTGTCACTGAGCTGGGCCATGATGATCTGGTCTTGCAAAGCTGGCTCAACAGAAATGTGAGACAAAGAACCAGAAGGAATCACTTCAATTCGCATCTTGCTCAACTCATCACACAAGGTGTTAATGCGGGAATCCATTGCATTGCAATTTCCGACTCAAGGCATCTGCTACCACATTAGCTTTTCCGGGGTGGTAATGTACCTCCAGGTCATAATCCTTGATCAGCTCTAGCCATCCTCTCTGCCTCATGTTGAGATCAGCCTGAGTAAAAATGTACTTAAGGCTCTTATGATCAGTGAAGATGTTGCAGTGGGTCCCCATTAGATAATGCCTCCACATCTTCAATGCATGAACCACTGCTACTAGCTCAAGGTCATGAGTGGGATAGTTCTGCTCATGAGCCCTAAGTGCTCTTGAGGCATAAGCGATGACTCGGTTGTCTTGCATCAAGACACAACCTAGCCCGGTGCCAGAGGCATCGCAATATACATCGAAGGGCTTGCTGTTGTCAGGCTGCGCCAATACTGGAGCGGTGGTCAGATGCTGCCTTAATGCATGGAAGGCATCTTCGCACTTCTGACTCCAGACAAATTTGACTTCTTTCTTCAGCAACTCAGTAATAGGCTTCGCAATTCGAGAGAAGTCCGGAATAAATCTTCGGTAATAACCAGCTAATCCTAGAAAACTCCGAATCTGACGAACAGTGGTTGGTGGCTTCCAGTTCATCACCTCTTGCACTTTATCAGGATCAACAGCTATTCCAGCTTGAGAGATAGTGTGACCCAAGAATTTGATTTCCTTTAGCCAAAAATCACACTTGGATAACTTGGCATAAAGGTGGTGCTCTCGCAGACGTTGAAGCACTACATGCAAATGCCCGGCATGTTCTTCTTCGCTCTTTGAGTACACCAAGATGTCATCGATGAAAACCACCACGAACTTGTCCAATTCCGGCATAAAAACAAAATTCATTAGATACATGAAATATGCTGGTGCATTTGTCAGCCCGAATGACATCACCAAGAATTCATATAGCCCATATCTGGTTGAGAATGCCGTCTTCGGAATATCGCTTGCTCGTATCTTGATTTGATGATAGCCAGAGCGAAGGTCTATCTTGGAGAATACCTTGGCCCCGACCAATTGGTCAAAAAGAACATCAATACGAGGCAAAGGATACTTGTTCTTGATAGTTACCGCATTAAGAGGGCGGTAATCTATACACAGCCTCAAGCTTTCATCCTTCTTCTTCACAAATAGTGCTGGACATCCCCAAGGCAAAGTGCTTGGGCGAATAAATCCTTTATCCAGCAACTCTTGCAATTGCTTCTTCAACTCTGCCAACTCAGCGGGTGGCATCTGGTAGGGCCTTTTGGAAATTGGGGCCGTTCCCGGTTGCAACTCGATGGCGAATTCAATATCCCGGTCCGGTGGCATTCCTGGCAGTTCATCAGGGAAGACATCTGCATACTCACAGACCACTGGGATTTTCTTCAAAGGTAACTCCGTCATAGAGAAAGCACATGACTGAGTCAAACCTTGACTGGGCAGAATTAAAGTGAAGTTCCCACAGAACGGAGAATTAACTTCCACGGTACGGCTGGCTACATCAAGCACAACTTGGTGCAAGGTCATCCAATTTGCTCCTAGAATAATGTCCACATTTTCCAATCCCAACACCAGAAGAGTGGTTTTGACAATGTGGCTTCCCAGTTGAATAGGCACACTTTGGTTTAATTGGTTAGTTGCAATTTTACCCCCAGGTGTGACTATCATGAATGACCCTTTTGAGTGAGAGAATGGCAGTTTGCATCTAGCACTGAACTTTTGGCTAATGAAACTATGCGATGCACCAGAATCAAACAGAATTAAAGCAGGTTGATTATAAACTGAAAAGATACCAGTCATGATAGGAGCTCCTTCAGGTATTTCCTCCAGAGTGGTGAAGTTGAGCTTCCCTTGCCTGACTTGCACCTTCTGCTTTCTTCCCTTGTCTTGATTTGGTGCTGGCATCTGCCTCTGCTGGTTCCTGGGACAATTCTTGGCATAGTGGCCCACATTGCCACAAGTGAAACACTTGTTCCCATTGCCCTGGCGGAACTGCTGCTGCTGAGGCTGGTTGTTTCTTGGAGTGGGAGCTGGGTAGCGGTTGGGTGCCGGCTGCTGCTGCTGCTGAGGCGGCCTGATCACCCATCTGCCTGCCTACTGCTGAAAACCCCTGCTCTGATTGTGAGAAACAATCCGGAACCTCTGAGCTTGAGCGGATGGTGCTGCCATTGGTGCTTTTCTCTTCTTCTCTGCCCGGTGAGCAACAATGCAATCCTCCTGGGAGATGGCCAGGTTGACCAACTCATTGAAGCTATCGGCCCGGACAGTGTTGAGTCGTTCCCGCAGCTTGGTATTGAGACCCCTGCGGAAGCGATCCCTCTTCTTCTCATCAGAATCAGCATGGTACCCTGCATACTGGCATAAGTCGTTGAAGGCTTGCGCATACTGCAGTACCGTGCGGGTTCCTTGATTAAGGGCCAGGAATTCATTCAACTTCCGATCAAGAATGCCAGCTGGGATGTGGTGTCCTCTGAAGGCAGTCTTGAATTCCTCCCAAGATACCTCACGATCAGCGGGGAGCATAGCACGGAAGTGATCTCACCAAGTCCGAGCAGATCCGCAAAGCTGCTGCGCAGCGAAGCGGGTCTTGGTAGCATCAGGGCAGTCTCCCGTGAGGAGGGGAAACTTGGACTCGACGACGCGAAGTGTAACACCCGGATTTTAGGGGTCCAAAATCCGGGCATTAACATAAACACCAGGTATGCTGGGACCAAGTCTCATACATATGATGTATAGTGGCACAGGATCAATGTCACATCTTTATATATAACAGGAGTTCTATACAAAATAAATAATTACATTATAAGGAGACAACGGTCCAGCAACCCAAAGTTGACTGGGAGATGACGACCTAGACCTCTCACGAACTCATCGCAGCATCCTCCATGAGCATCATCCTGCAGTACCTGGTCTTGACCTGTGGTGTATGTGAGACAGCAAGAGTGAGCTCACATACGTTCATCGCTCAACAAGTTGTGGGGAATAATGTGCATGAACTCACCAAAGGTGGGAGCTCATAAAGTGTAAGGCTTACCAAAGAAGATGGTTAGAGCTGAGCATTGCTTTTAAAGTTGGTCAAAATTTTATTAGCAATTACTAAATATAAGTAAATACCAACCCAATTAAATAGTAGAACAAAAGTTAACAACTTCACCTGCAATGCAATGCATATGACAAATTGAATTTAGTTCCATAAATTAATCATGTGAGGGTCCGAGCTGCTCATGACCGTGAGCACGGCTAGTATACCAGTTTTACACTCTGCAGAGGTTGCGCATCTTTACCCACAAGTCGTGTTACCCATCTGCCAAGGGGTCATGAATCCCATTCACCTCTACCAAGGAAGCGAGGCAGGGTAACACTACGAGGCCTTTACAAAGTTCCACTAGCTTCCGAAAAACCCGCTACAGTTTATAGGAAGATCCAGTACAGGAATCCCTTGCAGGACCGCCATCGCAGCAAAATCCTCCCGAGGGCCTCCCCGCACTGACCTCTCCCCTACTGCCCTTGCCCCTTTCGGGTAAGGTAGTCTTCCACTAGCTTTCCTAATTAATCAGCCAAGGGCATCCCATACTACCCTTGTGGTAGCACTGTTTTCCCGGGTGGTCGCTCCATGTTCCAATTAACATTAATGATATCAACATGAACATAAACAGAATAACAACAAGAATTGGAACATGGAGGTAATAAATGATTATCCCAAAACCATATAAAGCAATAGCAAACTACCCAAGTGATTCAGGGGTAAACAAGGTAATGAGATAAACAATCTAGGGTGACCTATTGGGTCCCATCAAAATTAACCTATGCAGATCATTATGATTAATTAGAACATGAGTAGGTGAAAAGAAGTGATCAAGGGCACAACTTGCCTGGGCCTTGAGATCCAGGTACCAGGATGAGTCTTCAGATCCTCGTGACCTCACTGCTAGTCGTAGCAATACAAACATACATGGTATAGGCAAAATTAACATTACACCAAACATATATGCAAAATACATATTAATAATCTACATATTAAAATAAGATCACAGGAAAAAGAATTATTGATTTTGGAGTTGTAGAATTCAAGTTATGATTTTCCTAAGGTTTAATGTGATTAAAATATGATTAAATGATAAATAAATTTTTTTGACAGAGTTCATGTCAAAACAGTGGTTCTAAATGGTAGAGAATATTATTACAAAATTTTAGGAATTGGAATGACTCAATTTGGAGCTAAAATGAATTTTCTATGAATTATCTAAGTTTCAGGATTTATTTTAACACTAAAAATCATTTTCTAAATCATTTTCTATGATTTTCTTATTCACTGGACTGGGCCTCATTTATAAGAAACTGCAGGGGGCTCGGGGTAAGTTTCCCTAAGACACAGCAAACCTACCCGAGGGGACGGCGGGTTCATTTCAAAAAGTCCAGGGGCTCTTTAACAAAAGCGCCAGCGCGAAAGGGTATCGGATGGCCTGAGCCGTTCAGATTACAACCGACGGCCGAGATTTTATAACCAGCTACACACTCCTCCTACGCTCGGATCACGATCCTGTGATCCACAGAGCGCCACGTCCCCCCCTAGCTCAGATCCGTCCGATGCCAAATCTACGCGCCCGTTTTAATTACCGCGAAGGGGTAAGGGGCGATCTAATCCTAGCCGTCCAGAACAGATCGGACGGCCGATACCTATCTCCCCTAACCTGGCCCAACTCCGGTAGCCACGCGAGGTCACCGCGGCGGCGCGCCATGGCCGGAGTTTCCCAACTTCTTGCCCGGATGCTAAGTTCTCGATTCCTTGGTGTTACACGTAGAGGGGGTTAAGGGAAATCCGATGGTGGGCTTTTTACCTTGGTTTGATGCGGCGTCGACTCTGCCCACGGAAGAAGGCGGACGCGCGGCGGTGCCCCAGCTCCGACGAGCGATTCACGGAGCCCCAGCGCACCAACAAGCACGGGACGGCCACCAACACGCGCGGTGAATGCAGGCGATCCCCCACGACCACAAGATGGACCCCGGGCGTCGTCAAGGAGGGGGATCACCGGTGGCGGCGGATCTCACCACTCTCTCTTTCGATCTCTCTCTCTCGGCGAGAAACGGTGATGGTGGCTGGGAAATTCCGCGGTGATACGAGCATGGAGAGCGAGGTCGAGGGATCCCCCTTTTATCCACAAGCGCGAGGGAATCACGGCCGGTGGTTGGAACGGCCCCAGCGACCACGGCGCGCGCGGCGACGAACACGCGCGGGTTTGTTAAGACGAAGAAGAACGGACTGACATGTGGGCCCCGCGGAGCAGTGAGTCCGAGCGCAGGCGAGCGCGGGGCGAGAGACCGGGCAGCGGGCCCCGCGATGTCAGCGAGAGAAGAACACGCAGGCGCGGGTGAGAGCGACTGAGCAGGGGGCCCTACCCGTCAGCGGTGACAGGAGCGCGGCAAGCATGAGGATGACGCGCGGGCCCGGTCTGTCGGCGCCAGGTTTCTGGTGTGGGCTCGCGCGTGGATGAGAGAATGGGCCGCCACGAGGAATTCGGCCCAGGTACGTTTTTCCTTTTTACTTTCTTTTTCTTTTATGTTTTCTGCTTTTGTTTTCAAATTCAAATTCAATTTTAAATATTCAAAATCAAATTCACATTTTACTTTGAATTTCAGATTCCTAAAATCAAATATAATCCTGAAGGAAATTTAAACTTTACTGTTTGGATTACTTATTTATTTTTAATAAGTATATAGCCTTTCCTTTTCTTTTCTATTTCTAGTTCAAATCCAAATTTATACTTTTATTTTAGTTTTCAGATTTTTCAAATGTATTACTTGAAACCCAAAGGTGAATATAAACCATACTTATTTTAATATTACTAACTTAAGTTTTTATTCTCCTTTTTATTTATTTCATGAGACGTATAAATGGTTTCTCTTAAAAGAAAAAGAAAAATTCTTTTCCCATCATTTTCTTATTTTCCCAATTTCCAAAACATTATGATATTTTGTTCAAATTTCTCCTACTAATTCCCAATCCAGAATTTGGGTGTTACAAATCCTACCCCCCTTAAAAATAATCTCGTCCTCGAGATTTGTAAGGAAAAAGGGTGCATGTTCATATTGATTCAACACATATGCATAAACAAAATCTCGGCATGATGCATATCTTATTAGCAAACACAGGGTCAAATGGACCTTATTATTATTACTAAAATAGTAAAATACTAACTAATAGCTAAACTAATATTTAGGTCTTACAAATAGTAAAATATATATATATGTATCTATATCTATGTTTATCTCTTTATTCTTGTTGCTCGTTGACTTCTTCATCGACTACTTCATCTCCAACTGGCTCTTCTTCTTGAATTTGAATTTCAAGTTCACCGGGTTCAGCTTCTACTTCTGTATGATGGGCATACCCTCGGTTGATGGATAGGGGCTGACTCTTCCCTGCCGAGGCTTGTCCTTGCTTCATCGGAGCCGGTGTAGTGTAGGCCGCTCTGTTGGGACAGTAGTTGGCGTAGTGTCCCGGTTGTCCACACTTGAAGCATGTCCTGATGGCGGTTGTGTTGGGAGCAGCGGGTCCTACTGGAGTGCTTGCCTTTGGAGGAGCAGTTGGTGTCTGTTGAGTTTGTTGCCCAGAACTGCCACTAGCTGGTGTATTGGGAGTGGTAGTATAGCGAGGACGGGAACTACTTCCAGCCTGCCCTTGGTTGACAGCCTTTCTTTTCTCTCCAAATATACTCCTCTTGTTTTCTACAGCAATAGCTTTATCCAATAGCCTTTGGAAGGATGGGAAGGTGTGCGATACCAGCTGATATTGCAAGGGTCCAATCAAACCATCCAGAAAGAGCTCCTGCTTTTGCTCATCAGCTTCAACATCTCTGGGAGCATAACGAGATAACTGAATGAATTTGTCCCTATATTCACTCACGGACATACTTCCTTGCTTGAGGGATAGAAACTCCTTCCTCTTAATCTTCATGAGTCCAGCAGGAATATGGTAATTCCTGAATTGTGCGGAGAATTCTTCCCAGTAATTGTATCGGCAGCAGCATGAGCTGCACAGTACGCATCCCACCAATCTGCAGCGGGACCAGCAAGACGACCTGAAGCATAGAGTACTTTCTCCCGGTCCGAGCATTGGGCTATGTTGAGCATCTTCTCTATGGACTTTAACCAGTCATCTGCTTGCAGTGGATCTGCGGAGTTGGAGAAGGTTGGTGGTTTGTGGCTCATGAATTCCCGGTGCTTGTCCCGGGGTGGAACTGGTGGTGGAGGCAATGGCATTTGTTGTTGTTGCTGCTGTTGTTGAAGTTGTTGCTGCAGCTGCTGTTGTTGTACCCTTCTCTCTTGGCGCATCTCTTCCCGCTCTTGGCGCATTTCCCGACGTGCATCCTCTCTTTCCTGGTGCATTTCTTGGCGTTCTTGCCGCATTTGGGTGCGCATATCTGCCATAGTGTCCGCCATTTGCTGCATCATTCTCATTTGAGCTGCGACGAGTGGATCAATTCCGCCTGGTGGAGGATTAGGAGGATTCATTGCTGCGGACTGTGGTTGAGGTTGTTGGTTAGCAGGTAAATCAATTCCACCTCCCCGCCTGGTATTGACCATCTAAGTTAGAAGCATATGGTAAGATAGCTTTGCAAGGGAATCATTTAATAGACAGAATGAATAAACTAATAGTTGGTTATGTACTGGAATTTCTTTGGCAGGGCTGGGCCAGATATTCTATGTCAAGACTAGGGTAATTAGTTGTACGAGGTGAATGTCCAAAGGTAAGATAGAATATGTTAAGATGAGATTGATACGGAGTACTACATATATTTTCTAAGGGGATAATCTAGTTTGTCTAGTTATCTTACAAATGCTATCCTTTATACCTAGATGTATATGCAGATGTAATTGTGGACATTACTCCACAACCCATCACACTCAATCAAAGATCCAAATCAGACAAGTATCATAAGAACAAACATTCAAGCATATAAATATTTACAAAATTAGTTTTGCTTTTGTTCCTAAGAGTAGGTCTCCTATTCCTAAAGGTCACTTTAGGCACAGGATTTCAAAGTGTGAAATCCACATTTGTCTTTAGAAAGAAAAAGATAAGAATAATCAGAGTGAAGCGGAATTAGATGAGAAAAGATTAAGATAAGTTTAGAAAAGAATCAGAGTGGCAAAGGTAAGTAGATAATGGTTGTCCAGTTCTATCTAGGTTTCGTCCTACAGTCAACATTCCTCTGATACCACTTCTGTAACACCCGGATTTTAGGGGTCCAAAATCCGGGCATTAACATAAACACCAGGTATGCTGGGACCAAGTCTCATACATATGATGTATAGTGGCACAGGATCAATGTCACATCTTTATATATAACAGGAGTTCTATACAAAATAAATAATTACATTATAAGGAGACAACGGTCCAGCAACCCAAAGTTGACTGGGAGACGACGACCTAGACCTCTCACGAACTCATCGCAGCATCCTCCATGAGCATCATCCTGCAGTACCTGGTCTTGACCTGTGGTGTATGTGAGACAGCAAGAGTGAGCTCACATACGTTCATCGCTCAACAAGTTGTGGGGAATAATGTGCATGAACTCACCAAAGGTGGGAGCTCATAAAGTGTAAGGCTTACCAAAGAAGATGGTTAGAGCTGAGCATTGCTTTTAAAGTTGGTCAAAATTTTATTAGCAATTACTAAATATAAGTAAATACCAACCCAATTAAATAGTAGAACAAAAGTTAACAACTTCACCTGCAATGCAATGCATATGACAAATTGAATTTAGTTCCATAAATTAATCATGTGAGGGTCCGAGCTGCTCATGACCGTGAGCACGGCTAGTATACCAGTTTTACACTCTGCAGAGGTTGCGCATCTTTACCCACAAGTCGTGTTACCCATCTGCCAAGGGGTCATGAATCCCATTCACCTCTACCAAGGAAGCGAGGCAGGGTAACACTACGAGGCCTTTACAAAGTTCCACTAGCTTCCGAAAAACCCGCTACAGTTTATAGGAAGATCCAGTACAGGAATCCCTTGCAGGACCGCCATCGCAGCAAAATCCTCCCGAGGGCCTCCCCGCACTGACCTCTCCCCTACTGCCCTTGCCCCTTTCGGGTAAGGTAGTCTTCCACTAGCTTTCCTAATTAATCAGCCAAGGGCATCCCATACTACCCTTGTGGTAGCACTGTTTTCCCGGGTGGTCGCTCCATGTTCCAATTAACATTAATGATATCAACATGAACATAAACAGAATAACAACAAGAATTGGAACATGGAGGTAATAAATGATTATCCCAAAACCATATAAAGCAATAGCAAACTACCCAAGTGATTCAGGGGTAAACAAGGTAATGAGATAAACAATCTAGGGTGACCTATTGGCTCCCATCAAAATTAACCTATGCAGATCATTATGATTAATTAGAACATGAGTAGGTGAAAAGAAGTGATCAAGGGCACAACTTGCCTGGGCCTTGAGATCCAGGTACCAGGATGAGTCTTCAGATCCTCGTGACCTCACTGCTAGTCGTAGCAATACAAACATACATGGTATAGGCAAAATTAACATTACACCAAACATATATGCAAAATACATATTAATAATCTACATATTAAAATAAGATCACAGGAAAAAGAATTATTGATTTTGGAGTTGTAGAATTCAAGTTATGATTTTCCTAAGGTTTAATGTGATTAAAATATGATTAAATGATAAATAAATTTTTTTGACAGAGTTCATGTCAAAACAGTGGTTCTAAATGGTAGAGAATATTATTACAAAATTTTAGGAATTGGAATGACTCAATTTGGAGCTAAAATGAATTTTCTATGAATTATCTAAGTTTCAGGATTTATTTTAACACTAAAAATCATTTTCTAAATCATTTTCTATGATTTTCTTATTCACTAGACTGGGCCTCATTTATAAGAAACTGCAGGGGGCTCGGGGTAAGTTTCCCTAAGACACAGCAAACCTACCCGAGGGGACGGCGGGTTCATTTCAAAAAGTCCAGGGGCTCTTTAACAAAAGCGCCAGCGCGAAAGGGTATCGGATGGCCTGAGCCGTTCAGATTACAACCGACGGCCGAGATTTTATAACCAGCTACACACTCCTCCTACGCTCGGATCACGATCCTGTGATCCACAGAGCGCCACGTCCCCCCCTAGCTCAGATCCGTCCGATGCCAAATCTACGCGCCCGTTTTAATTACCGCGAAGGGGTAAGGGGCGATCTAATCCTAGCCGTCCAGAACAGATCGGACGGCCGATACCTATCTCCCCTAACCTGGCCCAACTCCGGTAGCCACGCGAGGTCACCGCGGCGGCGCGCCATGGCCGGAGTTTCCCAACTTCTTGCCCGGATGCTAAGTTCTCGATTCCTTGGTGTTACACGTAGAGGGGGTTAAGGGAAATCCGATGGTGGGCTTTTTACCTTGGTTTGATGCGGCGTCGACTCTGCCCACGGAAGAAGGCGGACGCGCGGCGGTGCCCCAGCTCCGACGAGCGATTCACGGAGCCCCAGCGCACCAACAAGCACGGGACGGCCACCAACACGCGCGGTGAATGCAGGCGATCCCCCACGACCACAAGATGGACCCCGGGCGTCGTCAAGGAGGGGGATCACCGGTGGCGGCGGATCTCACCACTCTCTCTTTCGATCTCTCTCTCTCGGCGAGAAACGGTGATGGTGGCTGGGAAATTCCGCGGTGATACGAGCATGGAGAGCGAGGTCGAGGGATCCCCCTTTTATCCACAAGCGCGAGGGAATCACGGCCGGTGGTTGGAACGGCCCCAGCGACCACGGCGCGCGCGGCGACGAACACGCGCGGGTTTGTTAAGACGAAGAAGAACGGACTGACATGTGGGCCCCGCGGAGCAGTGAGTCCGAGCGCAGGCGAGCGCGGGGCGAGAGACCGGGCAGCGGGCCCCGCGATGTCAGCGAGAGAAGAACACGCAGGCGCGGGTGAGAGCGACTGAGCAGGGGGCCCTACCCGTCAGCGGTGACAGGAGCGCGGCAAGCATGAGGATGACGCGCGGGCCCGGTCTGTCGGCGCCAGGTTTCTGGTGTGGGCTCGCGCGTGGATGAGAGAATGGGCCGCCACGAGGAATTCGGCCCAGGTACGTTTTTCCTTTTTACTTTCTTTTTCTTTTATGTTTTCTGCTTTTGTTTTCAAATTCAAATTCAATTTTAAATATTCAAAATCAAATTCACATTTTACTTTGAATTTCAGATTCCTAAAATCAAATATAATCCTGAAGGAAATTTAAACTTTACTGTTTGGATTACTTATTTATTTTTAATAAGTATATAGCCTTTCCTTTTCTTTTCTATTTCTAGTTCAAATCCAAATTTATACTTTTATTTTAGTTTTCAGATTTTTCAAATGTATTACTTGAAACCCAAAGGTGAATATAAACCATACTTATTTTAATATTACTAACTTAAGTTTTTATTCTCCTTTTTATTTATTTCATGAGACGTATAAATGGTTTCTCTTAAAAGAAAAAGAAAAATTCTTTTCCCATCATTTTCTTATTTTCCCAATTTCCAAAACATTATGATATTTTGTTCAAATTTCTCCTACTAATTCCCAATCCAGAATTTGGGTGTTACACGAAGCCATACGTCGGCGTCAAACGGATCCTCTGCCTTGGTGAACAAGGGCGGCTGCATGCTTAGAAACTCCTGGTAAGTGGCCATAGCCGGAGGTCGCTGAGGCTGGCCTCCACCATGCTGCTGAGGGTGGGGCTGACGCTGCAAGAGCTGTCGCAGAATCTCATTTTGCTGGGCCATCAGCTCCTGCACTGTGGGAGCTGGGGGAGGTGGCGGGGGAACCTGCTCGTTATGCCCGCGACGCTGCCTAGCTGCCATCTGAAAATAGAGATTGCCGCCATTGTTATCCCAACTCACAGTTTCGAACGACAAGATATCATCTCATATGGAAGGAAAAATGCCATAATCATAATATTAGGTTCGAAATGGAGATAACATGGTGACAAACATCCCATAGATTTCAAAAGTTCACAGGGTTACATCAATCAGGGGAAAGTACCCACAAGCCTAGTCCAAAATGTGATATTACTAAGCTCGCATAGGTTTCTATCCGCCTAAAAGTGTCGAAGCGACTGCTTAACCCTGAGCGGTGGAAGCGACACTGGATGCGGGTGAAGGGGGCATCGCGGAGGTAGTCCCATTGGCACCAGGGGCTGGTCCTAGCTCCTCGGGATCCTCTTCTCCCTCGCTTCCTGCTTCATTGGCCTCCATCTCCAAGTGGTGCATGTCCAGGTGGTCATTCGCTTCTTCGAGTTCTCTCTGCACATCGTGAAGCTGGTTCTCCAAGACATCAATAGTGTTGTCTCGGATCTCCACCTGCTGCTCCAAGGTGGCAATGCGCTGGCTCAGCCTCTCTACCTGCAGATCTTTCTCCACCAATTCCGTGGATAGATCAACCACAAAATCTTCTCGATTATCGAGGGTGAGCTTGGTGGTCTGAGCGATGTTGGCAAGGTGTGCCATAGCGTCGCTCTGAAGGGCCTGAAGGCGGTACAACGCACTCATGCACTGAACACTGACCCTCCCAACCAAGTCAGGATACATTGCCCACACATCCTTTACATGGCTCACGCGGTTACACCACATGGGATCATCCTTCCTCTCAGCAGGGAAGAGCCCCAAGGGGTGCATCACCATCTCCAGGGGATGGTAGCCACAGAAAGTCGTCAGGGCCTTCATGGCTGCTGCTTCAACGGTGTCGTCCGTCCTGAGTCCAATTGTCTCAGAATCAAGAGAACGCCAACCCGGCTGAAGGGGATGAGCCTCCAAAGTCAGCCAGACCCGACAACGAGGTACCCGATGCTCCTCATACAACTGCACCGTGTACAAAGGGGGTGTAGGGTAACCGGCTGAGCTAAGCACTTCCCACAAGATGGAAGGAAAGCCATCGCGAGAAAGGAAGTCAGAACTGAAATGAGAGTCTCCTCCACTAGCGGGGGTGGGTGAACTCATCTGCGGAAGGGAATCAAAGATAAGGATCATGGTGGAAGGAAAAAGAAAAAGGGAACCCGGATGGTTTAAAGAATGGGGGTTTAGCTCAAAATTTTAATTCCTTGGATGTTTTATAATGCATGCATGCTGGAAGAAACGTTGCCTCTCAGAAGAAAATAGGGTGCTTTTTAGGGTATCCCCAAAATAAGTACTGGCCCACGGGGCCTAAGTAATTAGCCACCCATCTTCCCTCTATGCCTAAGGCCTTTCGTCCTAGGTCTAGCGGTCTAGTCCTGACGATCCATAACAGTTTCTAGGCAATTTTTAGATTTTGAAAATTGGTACTCATGGTTTATTGTCCTTCTCCGTGGTGGAATTTGCTCCGATACCAGCTGTGGCGGAACCACCCGAATTATTCCAGCTTAAGTGCCTTAGTCACGCCTCAGGGGTCGTAACACACTTAAATCGGAATAACCCGTCAGCCCCTCAGATCTAGTCTGATGAAGCCACTTAACCAGGATCAAATTCCACAATCTCACTCGAAGGTGAGTCACAGGAGAAATACAATGAAACAGGAAACCTCAAATTAAGTACTGAGTTATTACATAAATCGGAGTTTTTGAGTAGCAAATAAGAGTTCACAAAATAAAGTGCAGCGGATAATCGATGTCGTCGGTATCGAGGGAATGGGCAAGGCCTAGCCCACTACTCCTCGTGCTCCTCTCCTGCCGGAGCAACATCCCACTCGACCGTCCAACCCGGTGGCAGGGTGGTAGGCCAAGTCACACCATCAACCATTTCCTGAATGGTACCTGCAAAAATTGTGCCACAAGCAAGGCTGAGTATACTAATACTCAGCTAGACTTACCCGGTGTGAGGAATCTACTCCTCTACCTCTAGACTATGCAGCTGTTTGGCTGAGGGGATTGGTTTGCCAAAAGCACTAGCTGTTTCTAAAAGCAAAGTTTTAGCTTTCCAGGTTCTATCATCATTAACTTAGCTAGGTTGCTCCTTCTAAGCATACATGGTAACAATCAATTTATTCAATCAACAAGTTATCTTATGTAACCACATTTCACTTCTTACTCGATGCAGTACAAGGAATCAAGCAGTCTCATTAGCTGCGAGAAGCAGACGATTCGAATCGAGTTTTAACCTTGCAAGGTAAACCTAAACACACGGCATGTCAGGGCACTCCGACCCTGCACATGACAACCGTCCCCATCGATTCCCCGTTCGCGTCCAGGCCGCACCGCCTTGGCATACAATGCTCCACTGACCCCGGCTGCCGCCGTGCAGTGACCGCACTTGTACCCACCATAGCTAGCATGGGAGACCCAGTCTCAGGTCGCATGAGGGATAAAGTCCGCGCCCGGCTTCACTCAGGTACTAGGTTTACCGGTTACCATATTTCCCGGCATGTGCTTAGTACGTTCAAAAGCTTGACTCAGGTATCCACACATTAATCCTTAATTCTTTTTCCCGTCTCATGGACAAGACATCCTCCCTAGATCCAAGTCCATAGACCAACATATACCCCGTTATCAAGATGAATACAATCAATTCCTGACCTCGCGCGAGTGCTAGAAAAATCACTCGACTTCTACCGAGATCCTGATTAGCAAGCAGCTACTCGACCTAGCATATTAGTATTCATCTCAAAAGGAATCCTAAGTTCATGCAACTAGAGGTTTCAAGCAACTCCTACACTTAAGTGCACGTTACAAACCTACAAACATTAAGTGTAGTAAAATAGCACATATAAACGGTTATGCATAAAACCGGGGCTTGCCTTCAATTGCTGGGGCTGCAGGGAGATCCTCACTAGCAGCCTCTGAAGCCTGCTCCTGGTCTTCCTCTTGGACATGTCCTTGCTCGGATATGAGCACGTACTCTCCGTCGGCAAGATTACAATCTAATGAATGCAATGCGTAAGATATATGTATGATATGATATGTGCTTTTAGAAATTACAACTTTAAGGGTGTATGATCTACTTGAGTAAAACAAGTTAACTTTACTGGAGTAAGACCCTTTGGTGGTATACATGGTAAATTAAGTTAAACTTAGCTAAGGCAAGTGGTAGGTTTATTTTTGGGGTTTCACTGAATTCCTTTTAAGTCTTAGGGAGAATGGATAAGTTCTCAAGTTAGACTTATTGGGGTGAAGTTTATTTCTTCTTCCCTTTTCTTTTATTCTTTTTAATGTTTTGGAGTGGGTTTGAACTACAAGTTGCTTTTATAAAATTCTAAAAATTCTGCAAAAATTACAGTGGCTTGGTACTAGTGTATGCTTCTTTGTCTCAAAATTTGGGGATCAGGAAGTGAATAGTGTTCTCTGGACAAAATTACCAAATTTTTGGGCAGAAGGGGTGCTTTGAACTACAACTATTATTTAGCAGTGGGTAATTCTCTAAAACTCATTTTTGCTGGCTTTTAGGTGTTATAACATGACTTGATACAAATTTCTAGTCATTAATATCTGTTAATTATTTTTCCATGGTTTTCTCAAGTTTCTAGCCAAATGGGTGCTTTCTACTACCACTATACTAGAAAAACATCAAACATTAGAGTTCTTATTTTTCTTAGTTATTATTTTGTGCAAGAGCAATCATTCTGAAGTTTGGCATCATTTTGCTTAAGGAAAGGGGTGGTATGCATTATTTGAAATAAGTGGCCTTTCTCATAAATCTTTAGCAATAGGTAGGAATTTGCTTCTTTTTCAGGGGTTTGCATTTTTCTCTGGTAGTTCATCTCAGAATGGGCTTAGCTAATTTTTGGTTGCCCATTATTACACCATTAGGGGTTGTTTATGATTTATTTTCAAAATGCCTCATTATCCTTTTGTATTTATTCTCCTTACTTAAAAAGTTGAACTGAGGTGGCCTTTATTTTTGTAGTGGGGCTCTGGGGGTTGTAAGTCCACTGGATTTTTATTAATCATTTTGGTTATAGTTTTTGCCATTCTAACAATTGATTTTCAGTCTATATAAGGCTAAATAAATCATCTTAATTTAGAGCTGGTCCAAATTAATGGTTTCTGTATTTTTCCTAGGTTCTTTGTTTCATAAGTAAACTAGGAAAAATAATCTTAATCATTGTTCATTAATTTCTAATGCCTTTCTGATTTTTTCTAAGTTTTGGACAAATTAGCTCCAAATGAATAACTACATCATAATTTCTAATGCTGGGGTTCCTACTATTTTTAAACAGTGTCTAAATGAGGTTTAAACATCTACAAATTTTCTTAAGTTCAGCACAGGAGAAAAACTAATTTTTCTTAATTAAACAAGGTTTGGTGGGTTTCTATTTTAAATTTTAAACTCTAAAATTTAGAACAGAAAGCATAGGGTTTATCATTTTTAAATGACAGTTCATGATATTCAGGAGCTAGCAAAATTGGTTTGACAACTTTTTATGAAGAATTCAGCAAGTTATGGATTTTCTAAGTTCTCTGGTCATTTTAAAAAGATTAACAGAAATGGTTTAATGGAAATCCACTTTGCACTGGGGTCCCTGGCGGGTTTTTAAGTTTTCCTCGCGAATCAGTCCTTAGGCTACTATTCACATGAGTCGCTGACGTTACAGAAAACCCCTCGGGTTCAAAGGATCCTAACCCGAGGTCCTTCGTCTACCTCAAACAGTAACAGCGGCGGAAGAAAGGGCGGAGGGGCTTACCGGCGGCGAGATTGCTCCGGTGAAGTGGTCGAGGACGTAGGGGAGGTCTCAGGGATCACAACGAGGTGCGGGTCACCGTCGGGGATGGCCGGAGTCGGTCGGTCCACGCGCGCAGGCGGGGATGCTC
Source organism: Zea luxurians (assembly GCA_029449295.1). NCBI lineage: Eukaryota > Viridiplantae > Streptophyta > Magnoliopsida > Poales > Poaceae > Zea > Zea luxurians. The sequence continues at coordinate 1,864,307 of JAOPSE010000143.1, forward strand.
GTCGGCGGCGAGGAGTCCGGCCTGATCACGGCGAGATAGGTCAATTGGATGGGTCTGGGAGGTTCAAGGAATGCTAGAGAAGATATGGGTGCAAGGAATTGGTCGGAGACTTACTGGATAGCTCGGTCCACGCGCGGCGGCGGAAGACCGAAGTCCGGTGAGGTCGATCTCGGGCCTCCGGTGAAGTCCGGCCGGGTCCGAGGGCTTGGCAAGCTTCACGGGCTACTGGCGGAGCTAGCCAAAGCACTGGCTTGCCCAGAGAATGGCTGGGGTGGGCTGGCCACGATGGCCGAAGCTCTGGCGGCAATGGCGGGCGGAATTGAGCTCGCCGGAGCTAAGGGAAAGTGGCTGGCCGGTGAGGGTGAGCGCGGGGCGAAGTGAGGTGCGCCTGGGGAGGCTTTATAGGCACGGCGCGGTGCACGGGCGGTCGTGGACCGGCGAGTGCGCGCGGGCGTGCACTGGGAGGCGCGGTGCACGAACGGGCGTGAACCGGGGGTGTCAGCCACGGTCGAACACGTGTTCCCGTTGCCTCTGCCCCTGTTCAAGCGCCGATTGGGAGCAAATCTTCGCGAATTTGGGCAAGATCGCTGTGAAGGATTTGTTCACCTGACCAAGCTTTGTCTTTTGTGTATGGACGTCGCGCGGTTTTAGGCTAGGGACAGGGAGTTGTAGCGTCACCAAGGTGCAAGTGTCAGAATGTCTGGTCCCGAGGTCAAACTGCGCCAAAACCGTGTCAAATGAATTTGGTTTGAGTTCAAACTTTTCTAGGATGTGTTCAAGGGAATTTGGCACAACTTTGATATTTGGATCTCCTGGCTTTGAGTTTCGAAAAACAGAGAACGCAGATGATCCTTGAGAAGAGGTCTGAACTTCAGAAATTCAGAAATCTGAATTTCTCTAAGGGTTCATAGTTCAAGGGCTGATTTGGGGATTTATTTGAGTTATTTTGGGTAAGCTTTCTCAACCTTTCTTGTTGCTTATTAAATATACTTAAATTTTCATAATTGGCTCAAGTCATAATTTTAAATTTTTCATACCCTTTTCCTTATTTTCTTGAACTTTGCTCATGGGGCTTACTTAGGGTTTTTATTAGGGTTACACATTCTTGCCTTCTTAAAGGTCTTAATTGTTTGATCATGATACTTTTAAGCATATGCTTGGTGAATTTCTTCTTACTTTAGTTATTTTGATGCTCATGCTTACTTGGTTCACATAAAATGATGGTTCTTGGGTTGGCACTTTGAGAGAAACCCTAGGTGACACTGGGGTGTCACAAATTTGCCATCGAGTTGCAACTAGGAACGACACCAATTTCCAAGAGGCCTTACCGAATGCCACCCACTGAGTTGGCAGAATTGAAGAAGCAATTGCAGGAGTTGCTGGATAAGGGATTTATTCGCCCAAGTACTTCGCCTTGGGGATGTCCAGCACTGTTTGTGAAGAAGAAGGATGAAAGCTTGAGGCTGTGTATAGATTACCGCCCTCTTAATGCGGTAACTATCAAGAACAAGTATCCTTTGCCTCGTATTGATGTTCTTTTTGACCAGTTGGTCAGGGCTAAGGTGTTTTCCAAAATAGACCTTCGCTCCGGCTACCATCAGATCAAGATACGAGAAAGCGATATTCCGAAGACGACATTCTCAACCAGATATGGGCTATATGAATTCTTGGTGATGTCTTTCGGGCTGACTAATGCACCAGCATATTTCATGTATCTGATGAATTCTGTTTTCATGCCTGAATTGGACAAATTCGTAGTGGTGTTCATCGATGATATCCTAGTGTACTCTAAGAACGAAGAAGAATATGCTGGGCATTTGCATGAAGTGCTTCAACGTCTGCGAGAGCACCACCTTTATGCCAAGTTGTTAAGTGTGATTTTTGGCTAAAGAAAATCAAATTCTTGGGTCACACTATCTCTCAGGCAGGAATAACTGTTGATCCTAATAAGGTGCAAGAGGTGATGAACTGGAAGCCACCAATGACTGTCCATCAGATTCGGAGTTTTCTAGGATTAGCTGGTTATTACCGAAGATTTATTCCAGATTCTCTCGAATTGTGAAGCCTATAACTGAGCTGCTGAAGAAAGAAGCCAAGTTTGTTTGGAGTCAGAAGTGCGAAGATGCCTTCCATGCATTAAGGAAGCATCTGACCACAGCACCAGTGTTAGCGCAACCCGACAACAGCAAGCCTTTTGATGTGTACTGTGATGCCTTTGGCACTGGACTAGGTTGTGTCTTAATGCAAGACAACCGAGTCATTGCTTACGCCTCAAGAGCACTTAGGCCTCATGAGCAAAATTATCCCACTCATGATCTCGAGTTGGCAGCAGTGGTTCATGCACTAAAAATGTGGAGGCACTATTTAATGGGAACCCACTGCAACATCTTCACTGATCATAAGAGCCTTACGTACATCTTTACTCAGGCTGATCTCAACATGAGACAAAGAAGATGGCTAGAGCTGATCAAGGATTATGACCTGGAGGTACATTATCACCCAGGGAAAGCCAATGTGGTAGCAGATGCCTTGAGTCGGAAGTTGCAATGCAATTGTATTCTGATGGATTCTCGCATCAACACCTTGTGTGATGAGTTGAGCAAGATTCAAATTGATGTGATTCCTTCTGGTGCTTTGTCTCACATTTCTGTCGAGCCAGCCTTGCAAGACCAGATCATCATGGCCCAGCTTAGTGACAAGGGAGTGCAGATTATCAAGGAGAATCTCCATAAGAAGGTTGAGAAGTATAAATGTTTCCGCCAAGATGAAAAGGGTGTATTATGGTTCAAAAGCAGATTGGTGATTCCTAAAAACAAGGACCTCAAGAAGAAAATCTTGGACGAGGCTCATCTCTCCAAATTCTCTATGCATCCGGGAAGCACCAAAATGTACCATGATCTGAAGCCTTTGTAATGGTGGACCAGAATGAAGAGGGAGATAGCCCAGTATGTATCGGAATGTGACACCTGTCAGAGGATAAAGGCAAGCCACTTGAAATCAGCTGGAGCTTTGAAACCCCTATCTATACCTTCATGGAAATGGGATGACATCAGCATGGATTTCATCGTGGGTCTACCCAACACCTCTCGTCATTATGATTCGATTTGGGTTATTGTGGACCGACTGACGAAAGTGGCACATTTTCTCCCTGTGCACACCACTGATAAGGCTCAAAAGTATGCAGAGTTGTACATTGACCGGATCGTGTGTTTGCACGGATTACCTCGGACCATTGTTTCTGACCGAGAGCCCAATTTGTTGCCAGATTTTGGGAACAACTGCAGGAGTCTTTGGGAACCAAGCTAATCAGAAGTTCAGCTTACCACCCACAGACTGATGTGGGGCGGAACCACCCGAATTATTCCAGCTTAAGTGCCTAAGTCACGCATCAGGGGCCGAAACACACTTAAATCGGAATAACCCGTCAGTCCCTCAGATCTAGTCTGATAGAGCCACTTAACCAGGATCAAATTCCACAATCTCACTCGAAGGTGAGTCACAGAAGAAATACAATAAAACAGGAAACCTCAAATTAAGTGTTGAATTATTACATAGATCGGAGTTTTTGAGTAGCAATAAGAGTTCACGAAATAAAATGCAGCGGATAATTGATGTCGTCGGTTTCGAGGAAATGGGCAAGGCCTAGCCCACTACTCCTCGTGCTCCTCTCCTGCCGGAGCAGCATCCCACTCGACCGTCCAACCCGGTGGCAGGGTGGTAGGCCAAGTCACACCATCAACCATTTCCTAAATGGTACCTGCAAAAATTATGCCACAAGCAAGGCTGAGTATACTAATACTTAGCTAGACTTACCCGGTGTGAGGAATCTAGTCCTCTACCTCTAGACTATGCAGCTGTTTGGCTGAGGGGGTTTGGTTTGCCAAAAGCACTAGCTGTTTCTAAAATCAATTTTTAGCTTTTCAATTTCTATCATCATTAACTTAGCCAGATTTGCTCCTTCTAAGCATACATGGTGACAAGCATTTAGTTCAATCAACAAATTATCTCATGTAACCTCATTTCACTTCTTACTCGATGCAGTACAAGGGGTCAAGCAGTCTCATTAGTTGCGAGAAGCAGACGATTCGAATCGAGTTTTAACCTTGAAAGGTAAACCTAAACACACGACATGTCAGGGTACTCCGACCCCACACATGACAACCGTCCCCATCGATTCCCCGTTCGCGTCTAGGCCTCACCGCCTTGGCATACAATGCTCCACTGACCCCGGCTGCCGCCGTGCAGTGACCGCACTTGTACCCACCATAGCTAGCATGGGAGACCCAGTCTCAGATCGCATGAGGGATAAAGTCCGCGCCCGGCTTCACTCAGGTACTAGGTTTACCGGTTACCATTTTTCCCGGCATGTGCTTAGTACGTTCAAAAGCTTGACTCAGGTATCCACACATTAATCCTTAATTCTTTTTCCCGTCTCATGGTCAAGGCATCCTCCCTGGATCCAAGTCCATAGACTAACATAGATCCCGTTATCAAGATGAATACAATCAATTCCTGACCTCGCGCGAGTGCTAGAAAAATCACTCGACTTCTATCGATATTCTTTAGCAAGCAGCTACTCGACCTAGCATACTAGTATTCATCTCAAAAAGGAATCATAAGTTCATGCAACTAGAGGTTTCAAGCAACTCCTACACTTAAGTGCACATTACAATCCTACAAGCATTAAGTGTAGTAAAGTAGCATATAATAATACGGTTATGCATATAAACCGGGGCTTGCCTTCAATTGCTGGGGCCGCGGGGAGATCCTCGATAGCAGCCTCGGAAGCTTGCTCCTGGTCCTCCTCTTGGACAAATCCTTGCTCGGGGATGAGCACGTACTCTCCGTCGGCAAGATTAAAATCTAATGAATGCAGTGCGTAAGATATATGCATGATATGATATGTGCTTTAGAAATTACAACTTTTGATGGTGTATGATCTACTTGAGTTAGATAAAGTTAAACCTCACTTATGTAAGACCTTTGGGTGGTATACTTGGTAAATTGGGTCAAACTTAGCTAAGGTAAGTGGTAGGTTTTATTTTGGGGTTCCACTGAATTCTTTTTAAAGCCTTAGTGAGTTTGACAAGAATTCAAGTTGGACTTATTGGAGTGAGATTTATTTCTCCCTTCTTTTTCTTTATTCTCTTGAAGTTTTTGTAGTGGGTTTGAACTACAAGTTATCTTAGTACATTTCCAAAAATTCTGTAAAAATTACAGTGGCTTATTACTGGTGTAAACTTTTCTGTCTCAAAATTTGGGGTTCAAAAAGTGAATAGTTTTCTCTGGACAAAAATACCAAATTTTAGGGCAGAAGGGGTGATTTGAACTACAACTATCAATTAATAGTAGGTAATTCTCTAAGACTTATTTTTGCTGGCATTTAGATGCTATAACATGACTTGGCACAAAATTCTAGTCATTAATTCTTATTAGTTATTTTACTGGGATTTTCTAAGGTTCTTGGCCCAAGGGGTGCTTTCTACTACCACTATATTTGAAAAATATCAAACAACAGACTTCTGATTTTTCTTAGCTTTTATTTTGTGCAAGAGCAATCATTCTGAAGTTTGGCATCTTTTTGCTTAAGGAAAGGGGTGGTATGCATTAATTGGACTAAATGGCCTTTCTTATAAAATATTAGCAATAGGTATCATTTTGCATCTTTTTAATGGGTTTACATTTTTTCTCTGGTGGCCTATCTCATTATTGACCTAGCAAAATTTTATTTGCCCATTATTGCATTATTATGGGTTATTCATGATTTATTTAGAAAATGACTCATTATCATATTACACTTATTTACCCTACTTAAAATGATGGGCTAGGGTGTTCATTATTTTTGCAGTGGGGTTCTGGTGGTTATAAGTCCACTGGATTTTTGTTATCAATTTTCGGTCTGGTTTTGTAATTCCAATAATTGATTTCTAGTTGGAATAATGCTAAATAACACATTCCACTTTAAAACTGATCTGGACTAGAGGTCCCTTTATTTTTCTTAGGTTCTCTGTTACTTAAGTAAACTAGGAAAAATAATTTCACTCACTGCTCATTAATTTCTAATGCCTTTCTGATTTTTCCTAAGTTTTGGGCAAAATAGCTTTAAATGGACATCTACACTATATTTTTCAATACTGGGGTTCCTACTATTTTTAAACAGTGTCTAAAAGAGGTTTGAATATCTACAAATTTTCTTAGGTTCAGCATAGAAGAAAAACTAATTTTCCTTAATTAAACAAGGTTTGGTCAGTTTCTGTTTTAAATTTTAAACTCTAAAAATTAGAACAGAAAGCATAAAGTTTATTATTTTTAAATGATAGTTCATAATATTTAGGATCTAGCAAAATTAGTTTGACAACTTTTGATTAAGAATTCATCAAGTTATGGATTTTCTAAGTTCTCTGGTTATTTAAAAAGATAAACAGAATTGATTAAATGGAAAACTACTTTGCACTGGGGTCCCTGGCGGGTGTTTTAAGTTTTTCCTCATGAATCAGTCCCTGGGCTACTATTCACATCAGACACTGACATTGCAGAAAACTCCCCGGGTTCTTCTAATCCTAACCCGAGGTCCTTCTCCTAACTTAAACAGTGCCCGCGGCGGAAGAAAGTGCGGAGGGGCTTACCGGCGGCGAGATTGCTCCGGTGAGGTGGTCGAGGACGTAGCGGCGGTCTCGGGGATCACAACGATGTGCGGGTCGCCGTCGGGGGTGGTCGGAGTTGGCCGGTCCGCGTGCGCAGGCGGGGGAACTCGTCGGCGGCGAGGAGTCCGGCCTATCCAGGGCGAAATTGACCAATCAAACGGGTCAGAAAGCTTCACCAGGGATCAATGAAGGGGTGCACGCGAGGAATTGAAGAATGGCTCACCGGAGAGCTCGGTCCACGCGCGGGGGCGGGCGACCGAAGTTCGGCGAGGGTGATCTCGAGCTTCCGGTGAAGTTCTGCCGGGTCCGAGGGCTTGGAGAGCTTCACGGGCCTATGGCGGAGCTAACCGAAGCACTGGCGCGACTTGAGGGCGACTGGAGTGGGCTGGCCACGGTGGTCGAAGCTCTGGCGGCAATGGTGGGCGGAAAAGAGCTCGTCGGAGCTAAGGAGGGGTGGCTGGCCGGTGGTGGTGAGTGCGGGGAGGAGTGAGGCGCGCCCGGGGAGGCTTTATAGGCGCGGGCGAGCACGGCTGAGGGCGGGGCTCTGACAAGCGCTCGGGGCGTGCGCGGCGAATGCCAGTGCGTGCTTTGGCGCCTGGCACAGCGTCGAGCACGAGGCAGCGCAGAGAGAGGTCGAGTTCAAGCGCGGATTGGCTCCAAATCTTTGAGATTTTGGCCATAATCCCGTTGAGAGATCTCTTCCTCTCAGGTCCCTTTGTCGTTTATGTGTGGAGGCTAGCAGGTTTGGTTGACTGGATTAGGAGATAGAGAGGGAAGAAATCTGGTTTGTCTCACTGCCGCACACAGGGAGAAGATCTTTGGTTTGACGTGTCCGAGGCACGCGTCCCAATGCCATCTTCTGGCAGGCGACAGAGGGGTTAGTTGGGCACGTTTTTGTTAATGGGGTCATTAGGATTTGAGTTAGGGATCAAGGTGAACACGCTTGATCTTTGGCTCAAGGTCTGAAATTCAGAATTCTGAAATTCAGAATTTCCTATTGAGTCCCCACATGAGAAGCTTGCTTGGGGTTTTATTTGAATTATTTTGGCCAAGCTTCTTCAATCTTTATTGTTGCTTATTAAATATACTTCAATGTTTATAATTGGCCCAAGCCATGATTCTAAATTTTTCATACCCTTTTCCCCATTCTCTTGAATTTTGCTCATAGGGCTCAATTAGGGTTTTTGTTGGGGTTACACATTTTGCCTTTTTGAAAAACCCATTTGTTTTGAACATGATACTTTTAAGCATAGGCTTGGTGGATCCTTTATTCTTAAGTCAATTTGATGTTCATACTTAAATTTGGTTCACATAAGATGATGTTTCATGGGTTAGCACTTTGAGAGAAACCCTAGGTGACACAGGGGTGTCACATGATGGTCAGACTGAAAGGGTAAACCAAATTCTAGAGGATATGCTGAGAGCTTGTGCAATCGATTGTGGCAAGAACTGGGATAAGAACCTCTCCTTGGCAGAGTTTGCTTATAACAACAGTTATCAATCCAGCCTAAAGATGGCACCCTTCGAAGCTCTTTATGGAAGAAGGTGTAGAACACCACTCAATTGGTCTCAGCCTGGAGAAAGAGAAGTTTTCGGACCTGACTTAGTGACTGAAGCCGAAAGGAAGGTCAAACTAATCGGGAAAAATCTAAAAGCTGCTCAGGCCAGGTAGAAGAGTTACCATGATAAAAGAAGGAAACCTCTCCAGTTCAAGGTGGGAGATTTCGTGTACCTCAAGGTATCACCCACCAAGGGAGTGCAGAGGTTTGGAATCAAAGGCAAGCTAGCCCCTCGTTACGTTGGACCTTATGAGATCATAGAAACCTGTGGACCCGTGGCATATAAACTGAAGTTACCTTCAAAAATGTCTGCCATTCACAGTGTGTTCCATGTATCTCAGCTGAAAAAGTGTGTTCGATTGCTGACCGAGATCATAGCAGAGCCAGAATTGGAGATAGAGCTAGATCTATCGTACCAAGAGTATCCTTCCAAGGTTCTAGATTGCAAAGAAAGATCAACTCGGGCTAAATCGATCAAAATGTACAAGGTCCAATGGAGTAATCACTCAGAGGAAGAGGCTACTTGGGAGACTGAGGAATTCTTGCGATCCAACTTCCCCAATTGCCTACCTAAGGAAATTGGTACGTAATCACACCCAACCCCTCCTCCTGCCCATCAAATCTAAAATTCAGAAATATGATCTTAAATCAGAATGAAGTAATCATGAAACAAGATTTAAAAAGGACTTCCTTCTGAAGTTGCAAAGATAATGACATTCGAAGAGCAAATTGCCCTAATAATAAGAGCACCCACTTCCTATAAGTCTCACCCTTCGCTTCACCCCGGGAGGACTCTGACCCGAATCTCGGGACGAGATTCCTTTAAGGGGGGAAGGCTGTGACACCCCAGTGTCACATAGGGTTTCTCTCAAGTGCTAACCCAAGAACCATCATTTTATGTGAACCAATTTGAGCATGAGCATCAAATTGACTTAAGAATAAAGGATCCACTAAGCTTATACTTAAAAGTATCATGTTCAAAACAAATGGGTTTTCAAAAAATGAAAAAAGTTGCAACCCCAATAAAAACCCTAATTGAGCCCTATAAACAAAATTCAAGGGAAAGGGGAAAAGGGTATGAAAAATATAGAATCATGGCTTGGGCCAATTATAAACATTAAAGTATACTAAATAAGCAACAACAAAGATTATGGAAGCTTGGACAAAACAATTTAAATAAAACTCTAAACAAGCTTCTCAAGTGGGATTTCATTAGGGAATTCTGAAATTCAGAATTCTGAATTTCAGACCTTGAGCCAAAGATCAAGCGTGTTCACCTTGATCCCTAACTCAAATCCTAATGGCCCCATTGGCAAAAACGTGCATAACTAACCTCTCTGTCTTGTGCCAGAAGATGGCATCGGGATGCGTGCCTTGGACACGTCAAACCAGAGATCTTCCCCCTGTGTGCGGCAGTGAGACAAACCAGATTTCTCCCCTCTCTATCTCTTAATCCAGTCAGCCAAACCTGCTAGCTTCCACACACAAACGACAAAGGAACCTGAGAGGAAGAGATCTCTCAACGGGATCATGGCCATAATCTCAAAGATTTGGGGCCAATCTGCGCTTGAACTCGTCCTCTCTCTGCGTTGCATCGTGCTCGACGTTGTGCCAGATGCCAGAGCGTGCACTAGCATTCGCCACGCACGCCCCGAGCGCTTGTCAAAGCCCCGCCTTGGCCATGCTCGCCCGCACCTATAAAGCCTCCTCGGGCGTGCCTCACTTCACCCCGTGCTCGCCATCGCCGGCCAGACACCCCTCCTTAGCTCCGGCGAGCTCCTTTCCGCCCGCCATTGCCGCCAGAGCCTCAGCCACCGTGGCCAGCCCACTCCAGTCACCCCCAAGTCGCGCCAGCGCTTCGGTTAGCTTCGCCATTGGCCCGTGAAGCTTTCCAAGTCCTCGGACTCGGCAGAACTTCACTGGAAGCCTGAGATCACCCTCGCCGGACTTCGGTCGCCCGCCCCCGCGCGTGGACCGAGCTCTCCGGTAAGCCATTGTCAAATTCCTTGCGACCATGTCTTCCCTAGCACCCAGTGAAGCTCTCTGACCCGTTCAATCGGTCAATTGTGCCCTGGATAGGCCGGACTCCTCGCCGCCGACGAGCTCCCCCGCCAGCGCACGTGGACCGGCCGACTCCGACCATCCCCGACGGCGACCCGCACATCGCCATGACCCTCAAGACCTCCCCTACACCCTCGACCACCCCACCGGAGCAGTCTTGCCGCCGGTAAGCCCCTCCTCCCTTTCTTCCGCCGCGGGTACTGTTTAAATTGGGGAAAGGACCTCGGGTTAGGATTAGAAGAATCCAGGGGGTTTTCTGAGATGTCAGTGACTCAATTGAATAGTAGCCCAGGGACTAGTCTCTAAGGAAACTTAAAACACCCGCCAGGGACCCCGTTGCAAAGTAGTTTTCCATTTAATCATTTCTGTTTAATCTTTTTAATACTCAGAGAACTTAGGAAATTCATAACTTAAGAAATACTTAACCAAAAATTATCAAACCAATTTTGCTGGATTCTAAATATTATGGACTATCAATTAAAAATACTGAACCCTATGCTTTCTGTTCAAATTTTTAGAGTTTAAAATTAAATACAAAAACTAACCAAACCTTGTTTAATTAAAGAAAATTAGTTATGCTTCTGTGCTGAATCTAAGAAAAGTTATAGATGCTCAAACCCCATTTAAACACTGTTTAAAAATAGTGAGAACCCCAGTATTAAAAAATTTAGTGGAGATATCTATTAAAAGCTATTTTTGCCCAAACCTTAGAAAAATCAGAAAGGCCTTAGAAATTAATGACCAGTGGATGAAATTATTTTTTCTAGTTTGCTTAAGTAACAAAGAACCTGGGAAAAATAAAGGAACCTCTAGTCCAGATCAGATTCAAAGTGAAATGTTTTATTTAGAATTATTCTAACTAGAAATCAATTATTAGAATTATAAAACCAGACCCAAAATTGATAATAAAAATCCAGTGGACTTGTAACCACCAAAACTCCACTGCAAAATAATGAACACCCAAGCCCATCATTTTAAGTAAGGTAAATAAAAATAATATGCTAATGAGTCATATTCCAAATAAATCATGAGTAACCCAAAATAATGCAATAATGGGCAAATAAAATTTTACTAGATCAACAATGAGATAGGCCACCAGAGAAAAATACAAACCCATTAAAAAGATGCAAAATGATACCTATTGCCAATATTTTATAAAAAAGGGCCATTTAATCTAATTAATGCATACCACCCCTTCCCTTAAGCAAAAAGATGCCAAACTTCAGAATGATTGCTCTTGCGCAAAGAAGAAGCTAGGAAAAATCAGAAATCTGTTGTTTCATATTTTTCAAATACAGTGGTAGTAGAAAGCACCCCTTTGGCCAGAAACTTTAGAAAATCCTAGTAAAATAACTAATAAGTATTAATGACTAGAAATTTGTACCAAGTCATGTTATAGCATCTAATTGCCAGCAAAAATAAGTCCTAGAGAATTACCTACAATTGAATGATAGTTATAGTTCAAATCACCCCTTCTGCCATAAAATTTGGCGATTTTGTCCAGAGAAAACTATTCACTTCTAGAACCTTAAATTTTGAGACAGAGAATCATACACCAGTAATAAGCCACTGTAATTTTTACAGAATTTTTGCAAATTTATTAAGGTGACTTGTAGTTCAAACCCACCCTAAAACCCTAAAGAAGATCAAGGGGAAAAGAGGAAAGATAAACCTCACTCCAATAAGTCCAACTTGAATTCTTGGCAATTCTCACTGAAGACCTTAAAAAGAATTCAGTGGAACCCCAAAAATAAACCTACCACTTAACATAGCTAAGTTTGATCCAAATTACCAAGTATACCACCAAAAATCTCGTATAAGCAAGATTTAGCTCTATCTAACTCAAGTAAATCATACACCATCAAAAGTTTAAATTACTAAAGCACATATCATATCATGCATATATCTTACGCATTGCATTCATTAGATTGTAATCTCGTCGACGGAGAGTACGTGCTCATCCCCGAGCAAGGAACTGTCCAAGAGGAGGACCAGGAGCAAGCTCCCGAGGCTGCTATCGAGGATCTCCCCACAGCCCCAACTATTGAAGGCAAGCCCCGGTTTATATGCATAACCGTATTATTATATGCTACTTTACTACACTTAATGCTTGTAGGATTGTAATGTGCACTTAAGTGTAGGAGTTGCTTGAAACCTCTAGTTGCATGAACTTAGGATTCCTTTTTGAGATGAATACTAGTATGCTAGGTCGAGTAGCTGCTTTGCTAATCAGGATCTCTGTAGAAGTCGAGTGATTTTTTCTAGCACTTGCGCGAGGTCAGGAATTGATTGTATTCATCTTGATAACGGGATCTATGTTAGTCTATGGACTTGGATCCAGGGAGGATGCCTTGACCATGAGACGGGAAAAAGGAATTAAGGATTAATGTGTGGATACCTGAGTCAAGCTTTTGAACGTACTAAGCACATGTCGGGAAATATGGTAACCGGTAAACCTAGTACCTGAGTGAAGCCGGGCGCGGACTTTATCCCTCACGCGACCTGAGACTGGGTCTCCCATGCTAGCTATGGTGGGTGCAAGTGCGGTCACTGCACGGCGGCAGACGGGGTCAGTGGAGCATTGTATGCCAAGGCGGTGAGGCCTGGACGCGAACAGGGAATCGATGGGGACGGTTGACATGTGTGGGGACAGAGTGCCCTGACATGTCGTGTGTTTAGGTTTACCTTGCAAGGATAAAACTCGATTCAAATCGTCTGCTTCTCGCAGCTAATGAGACTGCTTGGCCCCTTGTACTACATCAAGTAAGAAGTGAAATGAGGTTACATGAGACAATTTGTTGATTGAACTAAATGCTTGTTACCATGTATGCTTAGAAGGAGCAAACGTAGCTAAAATAATAATACTAGAATTTGAAAAGCTAAGAATTGATTTTAGAAACAGCTAGTGCTCTTGGCAAACCAAACCCCTCAGCCAAACAGCTGCATAGTCTAGAGGTAGAGGAGTAGATTCCTCACACCGGGTAAGTTGCTGAGTATTAGTATACTCAGCCTTGCTTGTGGCATAATTTTTGTAGGTACGACTCAGGATATGGTTGATGCTGTGACTTGGCCTACCACCCTGCCACCGGGTTGGACGGTCGAGTGGGATGTTGCTCCGGCAGGAGAGGAGCACGAGGAGTAGTGGGCTAGGCCTTGCCCAATTCCTCGATACCGACGACATCGATTATCCACTGCATTTTATTTCGTGAACTCTTATTTGCTATTCGAAAAACTCCTATCTATGTAATAATTTAGTACTTAATTTGAGGTTTCCTGTTTTATTGTATTTCTTCTGTGACTCACCTTCGAGTGAGATTGTGGAATTTGATCCTCGTTAAGTGGCTCTATCAGACTAGATCTGAGGGACTGACGGGTTATTCCGATTTAAGTGTGTTGCGGCCCCTGGGGCATGACTTAGGCACTTAAGCTGGAATAATTCGGGTGATTCCGCCACACTAGCGACCCTAAGCCGACCATCAATTGCACAATTCTGGCCCGAAGCCTTCCTGCCCACGACGACGGCGGAACCCGAGGGGAAATCGAGGTGTTCTTGGTGAGTCAGGGAGGTTTAGCTCAATCAAAAGGGTCTACGAGCAACAGGAGACTTAGGGGGGTAGAACGTCAAGGCAAGGAGCTTGAACTCACATACAGGGAGCTAGCCACGGCTCGGTGTTCACGGTGGCACAGAAACCCGATTTGGGGGAAATGCAAAATTGGGAGGCTCTGGTGGATGCTCAGAGATGAGTGCTGGTGCATTGGATACGTAATAACCTAGCGGAGCTCACAGGAGCATCAATTTATAGAGTTCATCAGCGGTGGCACCCAATTTTGAGAAGATGTGCTGGCGGCCGGAGAGAGGAGAAGTTCACTGGCGCAGGCTGTCGTGGCTTTCACTGAAGTAATGACTTAGACAATGGACTGGCTATCTACGGCGGTCTGTGGCGACGTGGTGAAACAGCTGACGGCGTGGCAGGGCCGCGAGGAACGGCGACACGATGGTGATGGTCGCGTGGCCACGTTGCGACGCAACTGGGCACGGTGACAGAGCAACTACAGTTTCCCATCTTCATCTCTTGCCTAAGATCTTTCACCCCGCGAAGTTATCCCCGTGCCACTGGGCACGAATCGCAGCGCTGCTGTGAATCCAGGCACGTGGTCACCGGCGGCGAGGTTCATTGCATCTATTGATCTTTTTTAGTTACTGTACCATGGGCTTCTTCATTCAGGGTTCTGACCGAGCAAATCAAAGTGCTTAATTCTTAAATTTCTATGTAGCAACTTGATTAACCATCTACAGTAAACTTGTTGCCCTATAATCCATCTTTGATTTTTCTATAGCATCCACAATCAAATAATCACTGGAGCATACTCAAATCTGATCCCAAAGTTCATCTGACTTCACTGTCAGTAAGAATTCAGTCCCTAGGTTGTCTGACAGCCAGACTTCAGGTCATTTATCTCCAAATTTTCTATGTCACCAATGCTTAATCACTTAAGCAAAGTTGTACTCCTATCATAGCTCTACAAATTTGATGTGTTGACCTAGGGCAAAATCCTTATGAATTTAGAGATATAGAGCTCCAAAAATGACTCAACTTCACTGATTTTCAGACTTAGTCACATAGTACTCATGTGACCCTTTTGCAAATAAGTCCAAATCTCATCACTCAACTTGAAAATTCTCCAATATGAAAGTTACTTAGTTTGTGGTTTTCTATCACTTTGATATTTGCACTTTGGTCCAAAAGTGCATAAAATTTACATTTACCCCCCTTAGGGTTCCAATTTGGGTTTTCTAGGGTTTCTTTTAGGGTTTTGAGTACTTTAGGGTTTTGTGCCACTAAAGTTCACCAAATTTGATATCTTGTGAAAATTTATCATGGCTCTTGAGATTTTTACTCATTTTGGCTTCACTTTAATCCATAGGCCCTAATTCTAGGGTCAAGTACCCTACTCTAAGGTTAAGCACTCTTCAAGTCATATCATCACAACTTGTTTGAAAATTTTACCTAGTGAATGCATTCTAGGTGTGACAAACAACATGAAATGTCAATTCATATGACGTTATGCTCAAGTTTTAGTGCTAGTAACACCAGGGGAGTTACATTCTTTGTCTCATATTGAGGTCGGCCTGAGTGAAAATGTACTTGAGGCTCTTGTGATCTGTATAGATATTGCACCGAGCTTCCATCAAGTAATGCCTCTAAATTTTCAAGGCGTGGACGATGGCTGCCAACTCTAAATCATGAGTAGGATAATTCTGTTCATGAGGTCTGAGTGCTCTTGATGCATAGGCAATGACTTGGTTGTCTTGCATTAAAACACAACCCAGCCTTGTGCTAGAGGCATCACAATACACATCAAATGGCTTGATGTTGTTAGGTTGCGCTAACACGGGTGCTGTTGTCAGATGCTGCCTCAAGGTGTGGAAGGCATCTTCACATTTCTGACCCCACTCAAACTTTGCTCCCTTCTTCAATAGTTCTGTCATGGGTTTAGCAATTCGGGAGGAATCTAGAATGAATCGTCGATAATACCCTGCCAATCCTAGAAAACCCTGAATCTGAGGGACAGTGGTGGGTGGCTTCTAATCCATCACCTCTTGCACTTTATCTGGATCAACTACTATTCCTTCTTGAGAGACAGTGTGACCCAAGAATTTAATTTCCTTGAGCCAAAAATCACACTTGGAGAACTTGGCATACAGTCCGTGGTCCCGCAGTTGTTGGAGCACTATGTGTAGATGCATGGCGTGCTCAGCTTCGTTCTTCGAGTACAGCAAGATATCGTCAATGAAGACCACTACAAACTTGTCCAACTCGAGCATGAAGACTGAATTCATCAAGTACATGAAGTATGCGGGCACATTTGTTAACCCGAACAAGATCACCAGATACTCATACAGCCCATATCTAGTTGAGAAGGCCGTCTTCAGAATATCACTCGCCTGTATCTTAATTTGGTGATAGCCGGAGCGAAGATCTATTTTGGAAAACACCTTAGCGCCAACCAATTGGTCAAAAAGAACATTAATACGAGGCAGAGGATACTTGTTTTTTATAGTCACCACGTTGAGTGGTCGGTAATCTATGCATAATCTTAAGCTCTTGTCCTTCTTCACGAATAAGGCTGGGCATCCCCAAGGTGAAGTACTTGGGTGGATAAATCCCTTGTCCAACAATTCTTGCAATTGTTTCTTAAGTTCCGCAAGCTTAGAGGGTGGCATCCTTTAGGGCCTCTTGGAGATAGGTGCAGTTCCCGGTTGCAATTCTATGGCGAAATCGTTATCCCGATCTGGCGGCATTCCCGTCAGCTCATCCGGAAAGACATCTGCATACTCACAGACCACTGGAATCTTCTCCAAGGGTAGCTCTATCATGGAAAAGGCACATGACCTGGTGTTCCTCTGGCTAGGTAGGTACAATGTAAGCTCCCCAAAGGTGGGAGAATGGATTTCCAGTGCCCTGGTGGCTATATCTAGCAAGACCTGGTGTTGGGTCATCCAGTTAGTCCCTAAGATGATATCTATGTTTTCCAGCCCTAGAATTAGGAGTGTGGTTTTGAAGGTTTTGCTCCCCAATTGGATAGGCACGCTTTGATTTAATTGATTGGTTGCGATTTTGCCTCCAGGTGTTGCTATCATAAAAGCCCCTTGGGTATGGTAGAAAGGTAGTTGGCATTTGACATTGAATTTTTGACTAATGTAGCTATGTGATGCACTGGAGTAAAAAAGAATTAAAGCTGGGTGATTAAAAACTGAAAATGTACCAGTCATGACGGGTGCTCCTTCAGGTAGCTCCTCCAGAGTGGTGAAATTTAGTCTCCCCTGCTTGACCTACATCCTCTGCTTCTTTCCCTTTTCTTGGTTAGTAGCTGGTACCTGTCTTGGTTGATTTCGTGGGCAATCCTTTGCGTAGTGGCCGGTGTTACCACATGTAAAGCATTTGTTCCTGTTCCCTTATCGGAACTGTTGTTGCTGCTGTCGTTGGTGCTAATTATTTCTTAGAGCGGGAGCAGGGAAATAGTTGGGTGCTTTCTACTGTTGAGGCGGCCTAATTACCCATCTCCCTACCTACTGTTGGGATCCCCTACTTTGGTTGTTGGAGACAATCCTGAACCTTTAGGCTGGGGCCGAGGACCCTATCATCGGTGCCTTCCTCATTTTCTCTGCTCTGTGGGCTAAGGTGCAGTCTTCTTATGAAATGGCCAGGTTGACCAGTTCGTGGTAGCTGTTGGCCCAAACAGTATTAAGGCGCTCACGGAGTTTGGTGTTGAGCCCCCTCTGGAAGCGGTCCCTCTTCTTCTTATCAGAGTCTACATGGTAACCTGCATACTGGCACAGGTTGTTGAAGGCCTGGGCATATTGTAGCACCATGCGAGTCCCTTGAGTTAGTGCCAGGAACTCATTAAGCTTGCGATCCAATATGCCTGCGGGAATGTGATGTCCCCTAAAAGCAGTCTTGAATTCCTCCCACGTCTCTACGTGGTTGGCGGGCAGCATAGCGAAGAAATGGTCCCACCATGTCCTTGCAGGTCCACGTAGCTATTGGGTGGCGAAGTGAACTTTGACGGTGCCAGGGCAGTCTCCCGTGAGAAGGGGAAACTTAGATTCCACGACCTTGAGCCACACATCGGCGTCCAGTGGGTCTTTTGCCTTGGTGAACAGCGGCGGTTGAGTGCTTAAGAATTCCTGATAAGTAGCTACAGCCGGTGGGCGTTGTTGCTGCCCTCCACCAAGCTGCTGAGGGTATGGCTGGCATTGCACCATCTGCCGCAGGATTTCATTTTGTTGATCCATTAATTCCTGCATCGTTGGAGCTGGGGGAGGTGGTGGGGGAACTTGCTCGTTTTATCCGCGACGAGGTCTAGCTGCCATTTGAAAATAGAAATTTTTTCGTTGTTACTTCAACCCAAGATTCCAAGTAGTGACTTCATAGCATGAGGAAATTAATGACACAAAATCAAATCGAACCAAACGAAGATAATCATTCATTCATTGCCTTGTTCATAGAGGTTTTCCCAGGCTACAACATATTAGGAGATCCACCCTATATCCTAGTTCAAAAGTTGGTGCCAA
This sequence comes from Zea luxurians, assembly GCA_029449295.1. Lineage (NCBI taxonomy): Eukaryota > Viridiplantae > Streptophyta > Magnoliopsida > Poales > Poaceae > Zea > Zea luxurians. The sequence goes on from JAOPSE010000143.1 coordinate 1,882,648, forward strand.
AAGCTAAGCTTATGTGGTATTTCCATTCTCCTAACATGTTTAATTCTAATTCATCTATCCCTGAGTAGCAGAGGCAGCACTGGCCACAGGCGTAGAGGGCACTCCGGAGTAGGCCATGTCTAGACTGGAAGCTGGCTCAATCTCATCGAGATCCTCCTCCTCTTCACTGCCTGCCTCCATTGCCTTCATGTCTTGGTGATACATTTCTATGTGAGCGTTGGCCACATCAAGCTCCTCTTGCACATCATGGAGCTAGTTTTCCAGGACCTCAATGGTGTTGTCCTGGATTTCCACCTGCTGCTCCAACTCTTGAATGTGGTTGCTCATCTGTTCAACCTGTAGATCCTTCTCCACCAACTCTGAAGATAGATCGACCATGAAGTCCTCCCTATCATCGAGGGTGGTATTTGCAGTTTGAGCGAGCCCAGTGAGGTGTGTCATGGCCTCGATTTGCAGGGGTACAGTACACTCATGCACTGGATAGTGATTCTCCCAACCTAGTCGGGATGCATGGCCCACACATCCTTGATGTGGCTCACTCTGTTGCACCACATCGGATCATCCCTCTTCTCAGCGCGAAAGAGGCCATGTGGGTGAATCATCATCTCCAGTGGGTGGTACCCGTAGAAAGTCGTCAAAGCCTTCAATGTCGCGGCCTCAGTGGTGTCGTCTGCCCTGAATCCGACAGTTTTGGAATCAAGTGAAAGCCACCCAGGCTGCAGAGGGTGAGACTCTAGGGTTAGCCAAACCCTACAGCATGGCACCCGGTGCTCCTCGTACAACTGCACAGTGTACAGAGGGGGTGTGAGGTACCCAGCGGTGCGGAGTACCTCCCACAAGATAGAGGGAAACCCCTCTCGGAAAAGGTAGTCAAAGCTAAAGCGGGTGTCTCCTCCATCGGCGGGGGTGGGTGAAGCCATCTGTGAAAGAGGGGTAAGCGGAAGTGCTAAGGTAGCGGTAAGGAGATAAGCGTGCTTAAGTTAAAGGAGGATGGCTAATTTGGATTAATCTATTTTAACTCACTTTCCTGTTATCCATTCTTAACTAACGTTTTTAGGGGTCATGAGTCAATATATTCCCTTCAACTTTTACTTATTCTCGTTTTCCCTTTTTAGTGTTGATTCACTACAATGCATGCATGCTTGAATGAACGTCCTCTCATCAATCATAGGGGTGCTCCTAGGGCATTACTTCTATCATAGTGTTAGCCTATATGGCCTACTTATATAGCCACCTATTTACCCCCAGTATTCTTAAGGCCTTTCGTCCTAGGTCTAGCATTCTAGTCCTGATGATCCAATAGTGGTTTCTAAGCAAGTTTTATTTTTGAAAGATGGGTATTCATGACTTACTGACCTTTTTGTATTAGTATTCGCTTCGATACCAACTGTGGCAGAACCGCCTAGATTATTCCAGCTTAAGTGCCCGAGTCATGCCTTGAAGGCAGCAACACACTTAAAACAAAATAAACCGTCAGTCCCTCGGATCTAGTCCGATAGAGCCACTTACCAAGGATTGAGTACCATTAGCTCACATGATGGTGAGACTCAGAGAGAATGCAATAATTATGAAACCACAAGCTAAAGTTCTTAAGTTATTACATAAAACGGGGTTTGATAGGATAACAATGTTCTTTAATATTGTAGCTGATAATAAGTAACGTCAATAATGAGGAATAGGGCAAGGCCTGGCCCACTACTCCTCCTGGTCCTCTCCTACCGAGGCGGCATCCCACTCGACCATCCAATCCGGTGGCAGGGTGGCTGGCCAAGTCACACCATCAACCATGTCTTGCAGTGAACTGGTAAAAATGATGCCACAAGCAAGGCTGATGTTGAGGGCCTGTTCTCAAATGCTATGAATTAAGAACAAGACAACATAAAAGTGTTAAATGTTAAACTCCTTCATCCTTAAAAACAATATATCCCCTCGGATATAATGAGTCTCGGACGAAGGTTACAAAAGAAAAGACCTTCGTAAGGTTGATAAATGGTAAAACAGAGCAACCATATATAATAGGCGAGTAATAATACCAGTATTATTACTAATGTATTCCCATTATTAAATTCATAAAATAGAATTACAAATGTACCTTCAGATTGATGTAAAGTAAAGGCACAGACGTGATGTGAAAAAGCGTATGCCAAGTCAGCGTGAACAGTACGGGAGTACTGTTCACCTATTTATAGGCATAGGACGCAGCCTGTGTAAAATTACATTGATGCCCTTTACATTTATCAATGACTTTATAGTAATTCTTCAAGGTCCAATCTGGCTTTTCATCTTTTAGTCGGTTCCTCTTTTCTATCGTTATGCCGAAGCTTTTCTGCACATAGCTTCGTGATCGTCTTATCCTTCGTCATGATCGTTTTTCATTCCAGTCAAGCTTCGTCTTAACCGTGCTCTTGTATATCCACGACCTGACTCCGAAGGTGCCTGTTCACATATTACACTTGGAAAACATTGTCAAACTAAGTTTTTGAGGACCTTCGGGAGCCGAAGGGCCCCAATAGTAGCCCCTCGCAATATTAATTTACTGTAATGATAAATTCATATTGCGACATGGACGAAGTCTTTAAGCCGAAGGTCCGAAAAAACACCTTCCTTTTGCTAGAATAGCAACAGTCATTGACAAGCGGGGCCCTCCAGCTTTCGACACACTAGGTGTATAAATACGAGCTCACCACGAGTTTATTTGGCACACTCTTTTGCCATCTGCTTTTTACTCACCCAGCTTTTCAGCCTGCGCGCGACAGCATTTGCTCAGTTTTAAATTTTTAAGCTTCAGTTTCAAGTCTGGTTTGCCAGCATTCGTGAAGATGTCTGAGGACAAGAAAGTTGCTGGTGCTTCGAAGCTAAGCCTTTCTGAGGAAATGCACCTAGGTTTTCTTGAATCAATGTCGAAGACCAATACAGAGAAGATTGTCAAGGAGACTTTGGAGGGTCTATCTGAAGATACTGGCGACAGTGATAGTTATGATGTGGATAGTGGTGGGGAGGATTCCGAAGATCGTCCGTGGCGGCCCAGTCACTCAAATTTCGGAAAATCAACTATAAAGCAGAGTCACCTTGAAAATATGAGGGGGAGATATTTCTGAGATATATCCATCGTGAGGGCAGATGACGGAGAGAAAACTACGCCGACTCCCGAAGATAATGAAGTCGTGATCTTCCGAAGCTTTTTAAAAGCTGGGCTACGATTCCCTCTAAGCAGATTTGTGGTAGAAGTTCTGAAAATATATCAAGTTTACCTTCATCAACTTACTCCTGAAGCAGTGATAAGACTGGGAGTCTTCGTCTGGGCCGTGAAGAGCCAGGGCCTGGAGCCAAGTGCAGAAAGCTTTTGCAATATACACGAGTTAGTGTACGAGATGAAGCCCTGGGGTAAGGAGCAATATCATAATAATTTTGGCTGCTATAGCTTCGGTGCCCGCTCTGGGTCAAGCTGTCTCGTGCCAACTTTTCGGAAGAGATGGCCCGGAGAATGGATGAAGGAATGGTTCTATGTGAAGAACGATTTGAAGGTTCGAGAAGATATTAAAGATATCATCATGCGCCCGATCTGGCAGCGCTTCGGACTCCGGAAACCAAAGGTAGAAATGGACGAAGCAGCTGAAGAATGTTAGAGAGCCTTCGGCGTAGTCTGCTCTTTTATTGGGACCAGGGATTTAATGCAAGAGCACATTGCCTTCAGAGTGTGGCCACTTGCAGATAACTGGGAAATGCCAAAGGAGACCGTTAAAGAAACTGACGAGGGTGGGCTAATCAGGCTGAAATATACATTCAAGTATGGAGATAAGTTCGTTGAACTAGATGATGATTGGCTAAAAAGCATTGAGAATGTAAGCGATGAATTGCTTGGGGCATACTCAAAGGCCGAAAATACCACATTATCAGTGGCTTTCGGAGGCCGAAAGAAGAAGAGACTGAACCGAGTATTTGATGCAATTGGGTTTATCTACCCCGACTATTATTATCCAATGCGAGGCCAAAAAAGGAAAAATACTTCTCCTGCAAAGGAAATTGCTTCGGCTGCTCCTAGGGAGCCAGCGCCGAAGAGGAAGAAGGTAAAAGTGCTCACACACCCTCCACGCTGTATTGAGCCGGCCATAGTGCCTGAGTTTATCGGTGAAGCTTCTTCGGCCACCGAAGCCAGTGAACCAACTCTAGTACCAAAATCCGAAGAAATGGCCGAAGCACCAGCAATAGAGAAAACGGAAGAACCAAGAACTGAAGAAGGAAAAACATTGGACATTTTAAGTCCTTCATCAAAAGTTGAGGCAGCTAAAAGCCAAAAGGGGCCAGCAGCGACCCCGAAAAGAAAAAGGATGGTTAATGTGCTGGATGTTTTGGAGACAATTAAATCTTCAAGCATAACTCCAAAGAAAACTGTTGAAACTTCTGAAGTGCCTACTGAAGCCTTTGGTGCTGAAACTTCGAAGCAACAATTTGAAACTGAAGCTGGGCCTTCAGAGCCCACCAAGATACAACCTTTGGAAGCCGAAGAAACAAAAATGTCAGAGGCAAGTTTAGAAGCTGAAAAACAAAAACAACAGAGCCGATTTTGATTGAGGAAATCGACACTGCCACCCCCGAAGCATCTTCCAAAATAGGTGATTATATTGTGCAACATGCTTCGGGGAAGAAACTATCTGAAGAAGAGATTTTTGAAGCCAATCACTATGCCCGAGAACTGAAGTATCCGAGGGGGGCCATAGTGTTCAATGGGACAAACGAAGATGATTTCCTATACTGTCTCCCAGACAATAAAGAATTATCCGTGTGCCGGGAGATGGCTAGAAGCATGGGGTTCCCGAAACTCGAAGCTGGCCTTTGTGCCATGACGAAGGATGATCTTGCGGATAGCCTGGCATACAATAGTCTAAAGGTACAAAAAATTGTGAATTTTGAAGTTTATAAATTTTGAATTAGTCTTTTGTTCTTATGTTAACTCATTCATTCTTTTGAATAGGGCTTAATACTCAGCAATGCCTTAAGGGCACAGAAGAATGCCGAAGATGAGAGCTGCACCATTGCTCTTAACAACCTTCGAACAGAGGTTATCAGGCTAAGAAACGAAGCCTTGGAGAAGGACAAAATTCTGCTTACGTTGGTGGAAAAAATGAAGGAAGACGAAGCTAACTCTAAAACTCAAGCCGAAGCTCAGAAGCGCGAAATCGAAGATCTTCGGAAACAACTAGCCCGAGCTAAAGAAGAACGCATTCTTGAAGAAACAAAACGAGAATTAAGTGATCAATGGGCAAATCATTTGGAAGTAAATGTCGAAGAGCTTCGTGCTTCAAAGAAAAGGTGTTATGATAAATCCATAGAGTGTGTTAAAAAGATAAAATCTAGCTTCGCCAGCGTCGGCACATTTTCTAGTGAAGAAAATTTCACAAGAGGGAATCCAGAAGGCCCGATTGAATGGATCAGTCGCGAAGCTGAGGCCTTCAAGGAAATCTTGAATAGTCGCGGGGACATTTGTGCTTTTTCAGGCGCCAGAGGAATTATTACTATTTTGGAAAAGAAAGGATGCGAACATGTGAAATCTTTAGCACAGTCTGGAACTGCTTTATCCTCTGAAGATATCAAAGACCCTTCAGCCGAAGCAAGCCAGGTCGGTGGAAAATTTTTCATAGACATTTGGGACAATGGCGGCCGAGAAATGGCTCAAGAAATTATTCAGAGAAGCGAAAAAGGCATCCATGATGCTAGAAAGGTAGCGGAGGCTGCTGAAGAAGGCACAGGACCCGAAGGGCAAATAGGTATTAGTTAGTGGTTTTTATTCTGTTGTGATTTTTGATTTTAAACTTTGCTCGCGATTCTGTAATAGTAATATAGTCGTATCCTCTCCTCCCTCAGAATCTGCTGGGGCAGCTCCAGACCCCCCCCCCCCCCCCCCCCGAAGGGGGAGGACGAAATTAGACGAATGGCCGAAGCCATTATGGACAAAGTTGTCAATCAGCTATTAAACGAAGCTGCAGAAGTAGTTCTTAGGGAAGATTAAGTGCTAATGTAAAAAACACTTGGAACATGACATGTATAAAACTTTGCAACTTTGAATGTAATATATAGTCTACTTACAGCTCAATTCTTTACGATGCATGAAATTTTACATACATACCGCTTTTGAGCCATCGGCGAAAAAACACCTTCCCTTCTTTTCATGCTTCGTGAAGAAAAATCTTTTATGTATCATAATAATTTTCATACTTCTCTTGATGAAGAATATCCAAGCTTCGTGCAAACAATCTTCGAAGCTATAAAAAAGTTTTATGTTGCCTTTCTGACGAAGCTATACTTCTTCTTAATACATTCTTCGAAACATTCTTCGAAGATTAATACTATGTCCCCTTCTCGTTTTCATGCAATATGATGAATGATACTTATGTTATGCAAAATGGTGGGATGATGTTATGCTATGCAAAATGATATTTATGCTGAAGATACACACATCTCTGCAATAGAGCACATAATCTTTTTATCTCAGCGCTGACTTTTCGTTGTAAGCCTCCCTTAGGAGCTTCTTCGCCTTTTACTTTTAGCAGAATCAGCGTTTATTTTTCGCTGTAAGCCTCCCTTAGGAGCTTCTTCGCCTTTTACTTTCAGTGGAATTAGCGTTTATTTTTCGCTGTAAGCTCTGCATTCCCTTCGGAACGACTTTTGAGCAGAAAACTTACACTGCGCTCCCTTAGGAACGACTTTTTTACTACTTTGAAGAAATTGCACTGCATTCCTTAGAACAATTTTTTGATAATTCGAAGGTTCTCCGTGCCACCATAGATTCTTATGCTTCGGCAACTCAAGCCTATGGAGAAGACATATTTTCATTATGATAATAAGCTAAACTGTTACAAGAATTTGAAAATGACAAAAACACTTAAACTTCCCATAATTGTTCTCTACTATGAAGAAAGTAAAACTGAACGCGAAAGTGCAAAAAGCTGGTGTCGAGATAGGATATTTTGTCAGTAAATGTGCTTCGATTATGGCACAGTGCTATTGACTGTGCGAGCTTCGGATTCTTCTCTGAAGTCCCTCTGGGGGTGAGAGTGCTGGCTCCCTTCTGGCTGCGGAGCTCGTTGTATTGGTGGTGGTGGTGGAAGCTGTTGCCAGGAAGCTTGGGGTTGGCTTGCCGAAGCAACAGAGGCTGCAGGGTGATTGCCTACATATTCTAGAATGTAAGGCGAATGGTACGAAGCAGTATGCATAACCTGCTTCGGCTGGCTCTGTTGCGCTGCAGCCTCTGCTAGTTCCTTTTGCTTTTGAATGGTAATATGGCACATTCTGGTGGTATGGCCCTTGCCTTCACCGCAGAATAAGCTGTAAATTTTTCTTGGTTGATCTCCAAATCTTCCTCCGAAGCCCCTGGCGCCTCTGCCTCTTGGCGCTGGCGGCCGAAAAGAGCTTTGCTGTTGCCCCGAAGCTTGCGAGGAACACTGTGGCTTTGCTGCTGACTCCCTTTGTCATCATTTTGAGTAGAATTGTGAATTGACCTGACATGCCTCGGATAAAACCTTCCTCCGAAGCCCCTGGTCATTTCAGAGAACCTAAGAGCTTCCTCCCTTCTTTGGCGAAAATCATTGTCAGCTCGAATATACTCGTCCATCTTCTGGAGCAGCTTCTCCAAAGTTTGAGGAGGCTTCCTGGCGAAGTACTGAGCCGAAGGTCCTGGCCGAAGCCCCTTGATCATGGCCTCAATGACAATTTCATTGGGCACTGTTGGTGCCTGTGCCCTCAGACGTAGGAACCTTCGGACATATGCCTGAAGATATTCTTCGTGATCCTGGGTGCACTGGAATAAGGCTTGAGCAGTGACCGGCTGCGTCTGAAAGCCTTGGAAGCTGGTTATCAACATATCCTTCAGCTTTTGCCATGAGGTGATTGTTCCTGGCCTAAGGGAGGAGTACCAGGTTTGTGCCACGCTCCTGACAGCCATGACAAAGGACTTTGCCATGACCGCCGTGTTGCCGCCATACGAAGATATAGTTGCTTCATAGCTCATCAAAAATTGCTTCAGGTCTGAATGACTGTCGTACATGGGGAGCTGAGGTGGCTTATAAGACTGTGGCCAAGGTGTAGCCTTCAGTTCTGTTGACAGAGGAGAAGTATCATCAAAAGCAAAATTTTCATGATGGAAATCTTCATACCAGTCGTCCTCGTTGTAGAAACCCTCTTGATGAAGCTCTCTGCGCGGGGGCTTTTGATTCTGGTCATCTTGAGCGAGGTGTCGAAGCTCTTCAGAGGCTTCATCTATCTGCCTTTGAAGATCAGCTAGACGAGCCATCTTCTCCTTCTTCCGTTCGACCTGTTGATGGAGCACCTCCATTTTTTGGATTTCTTGGTCCAAGTCGTCTTCCAGAGGCGTTGGACTGGTGGCTTTCCTCTTCTGGCTTCGGGCCTCCCTAAGAGAAACGACATCCTGATTGGGGTCCAGCGGCTGCAGAGTGGCAGCCCCTGTCGCTGAAGCTTTTTTCGGCGGCATGAGGAAGGTGATGCTTGCCGAAGGTTTTCAAAACTCAAAAAGTGGAAGTGAGTTCACCGGAGGTGGGCGCCAATGTTGAGGGCTTGTTCTCAAATGCTATGAATTAAGAACAAGACAACATAAAAGTGTTAAATGTTAAACTCCTTCGTCCTTAAAAACAATATATCCCCTCGGATATAATGAGTCTCGGACGAAGGTTACAAAAGAAAAGACCTTCGTAAGGTTGATAAATGGTAAAACAGAGCAACCATATATAATAGGCGAGTAATAATACCAGTATTATTACTAATGTATTCCCATTATTAAATTCATAAAATAGAATTACAAATGTACCTTCAGATTGATGTAAAGTAAAGGCACAAACGTGATGTGAAAAAGCGTATGCCAAGTCAGCGTGAACAGTACGGGAGTACTATTCACCTATTTATAGGCACGAGACGCAACCCGTGTAAAATTACATTGATGCCCTTTACATTTATCAATGACTTTATAGTAATTCTTCAAGGTCCAATCTGGCTTTTCATCTTTAAGTCGGTTCCTCTTTTCTGTCGTTATGCCGAAGCTTTTCTGCACATAGCTTCGTGATCGTCTTATCCTTCGTCATGATCGTTTTTCATTCCAGTCAAGCTTCGTCTTAACCGTGCTCTTGTATATCCACGACCTGACTCCGAAGGTGCCTGTTCACATATTACACTTGGAAAACATTGTCAAACTAAGTTTTTGAGGACCTTCGGGAGCCGAAGGCCCCCAACAGCTGAGTATACTAATACTCAGCTAGACTTACCCGGTGTGCGTCTACTCCTCTACCTCCATACCATGAAGCTATTTGGCTGAGGGGGTTTGGTTTGCCAAAAGCACTAGCTGAGTCGAGTTCTATCATAACCATTTTACACTAGGTTTGCTCCTTTCTAAGCATACATGGTAACAATCATTTAGTGCAATCAACATATTATCTCAAGAAACCTCATTTCACTTCTTACTCGCTACAGTACAAGGGTTCAAGTAGTCACATTAGCTGTGAAAAGCAGATGATTCGAATCGAGTTTTAACCTTGCAAGGTAAAGCTAAACACACGACATGTAGGGGCACTCCGTCCCCACACATATCAGCCATCCCCATCGATCCCCCGTCAACAGATCAGGGCTCACGGCCTTGGCGTACAATGCTTCATTGACCCTAGCTGCCGCCGTGCAATGGCCACACTTGTACCCACCATAGCTATAATGGGAGACTCTGTCTCAGGTCCAATGAGGGAGAAAGTCTGTGGGTAGGTTCAATCAGGTACTAGGCTTATCGGTTACCATATTTCCTTACATGTGTCTAGTACGTTCAAATGCTTGACTCGGGTATCCACACATTAATCCTTAAGTCCATTCCCGTCTCATAGATAAGGCATCCACCTTGGATCCATGTCCATAGACCATCATAGATCCCATCATCAAGATGAATACAATCAATTCCTGACCTCGCGCGAGTGCTAGAAAAATCACTCGACTTCTACTGAGATCCTCAATTAGCATAGCAGCTACTCGACCTATCATACTAGTTTCCATCTCAAAGGGATCCTGAATTCATGCAACTAGGGTTTCAAGCAATTCCTACACTTAAGTGCACAAAACAAGCCTACAAATATTAAGTGCAGTAAAATAGCATATATAATGGTTATGCATAAATTGGGGCTTGCCTGCAAATGCGGGTGCGGCGGAAGGTTCTTCGGCGACGAGCTCGGGAGCTGGTTCTCAGGCTTCTTCCTGCTGTGCCTCCTGCTCTAGGATCAAGACGTACTCTCCGTTCACGAGATTGCAATCTAATGAATGCCAATGCATGAGCATGAATGCAACATATATATATTCCTAGTGCATACTAGAGTTTTTAAGAGCTACTTTATCCTTTTGTTACCAAGGGCTTTTATGGGTAGGTTGAACTACGCTTCTGATCCAAAAATTTCTGAAAATCCTATAAAAATTATAGTGGCTTCTTGTTGAATTACTCAGGCTTTTCTCAAAATTTGGGTGTAAAGTGGAAGTGGTTATCCCTGTACCGAAATGACAAGGTCTAGGGCAGAGAAGGCACTTTAAGCTACAACCCTTGTGTAGAAGTGGCTTATGCCCTATAGCTTATTTTTGCTTATGTTTATGGGTAATGTTGGTCACTTGTTACCAAATACTATGAATTAAGAACAAGGCAACATAATTGTTAATGATTAAAGACCTTCGTCCTTCGAGACATTATTTCCTTTCGAATATAATGATCTTCAGACGAAGGTCATGAAGGGAGTACCTTCATCATCTCAGATATGTGTATTAATATGAATACAAATAAGAATGTGAAAGAACATTAAAGAATGTAAAATAATGATCAGATCCTCACAATTTGTTTTTATTTATATTCACATATGAGAATTAACATTAATGATATTTATAATACAATGGTACCTTCGGTTCGCCAGAAGGTGGGAATGCAAAGATAACACAAGAGAGAGAGAGAGATTATAATCCAGCGTGAACCGTACGGTGTTACTGTTCATCTATTTATAGGCACGGGACGCAACCCGGATAAGATTACATTCATACCCCTGGCATTCACTCTTAATTATAATGCGAGTTAACAAGGACGAAGTAGTCTTTTCCCTCTTAGGTCGGTTCCATCCTTCATCCTTGCTATCAAATCAAGCTGAAGCTCCTTTAGCCATAGCTTCGGCATCCATCCATGTCACCTTCGGGTTGTATCTTTATATCATGCACGCCTTTATCATGAGAGAACTTTCATCCCAAAGCCAAAACCTCCTGTAATAGTCTATATTATACTGAAAACATGTGGTTAGTCACATTTTTGAGGACCTTCGGAAGATAAAGGCCCCCAACAGTAGCCCCCCACAGTATTAATTTGTCTTTTTCTAACAAATTTAGACTGCGACGTGAACGAAGGTCCAAAAAAACACCTTCCCTTCGCTGGAATAGCAAAAGACACTAACATGTAGGACCCACCAATTTGTAAGGTGCTAGGAATATAAATAGGGACTCGCATTAATAGCATTTGCTGCACCATTTTAGCTGCGTATACTGTGTTCATCGTTCTAAATTTTCTTGGTCTTCTGAGTTTTGATTGAATTGTGATCTTCGGCATTCCAAGAAGACTTGATGGCTGGCGAGAAAAAGACTGACGACCCAGCTCTTTCCAGGTTTTACAAAGCTATGGAAGAGACTAATGCAGAAAAGATTGCTCGTGAGACACTTGCTGGAATATCTGAAAGTTCCAGCGACAGTGAAGATTTTGATATAGAGAGTGGGAATGAAGGTGCCAAAGATCGGCCCTGGCAATCGAGTCATACTATCTTTGGGAAATCAACCATCAAACAAAGTCAAATTGATGCAATGAAGGGAAGGTACTGAGAGCACCTAGAAGGGGGGGGGGTGAATAGGTGATCCTGTAACACTTGAAACTTAAGCCACAAAAACTTGGTTAAGTGTTAGCACAATAATCGCCAAGTGGCTAGAGAGGAGTCTCAACAAAACACAATAATCACAAAGATATCAATCACAGAGATGGCACAGTGGTTATCCCGTGGTTCGGCCAAGACCAACGCTTGCCTACTCCATGTTGTGGCGTCCCAACGGACGAGGGTTGCAATCAACCCCTCTCAAGCGGTCCAAAGACCCACTTGAATACCACGGTGTTTTGCTTGCTTTTCTTAATCCCGTTTGCGAGGAATCTCCACAACTTGGAGCCTCTCTCCCTTACACTTGAAGTTCACAAAGAAGCACGGAGTAAGGGAGGGATTAGCAACTCACATAAGACACTAAGATCACAGCAAATACACACACACAAGACCCAGACTTAAGCTCCAAAGACTAGCACACTAGAACGGAGCTCAAATCACTAGAATGCCGAACAAGTGCGCAAGAATGGAGTGTGAGTGATCAAGAGTGCTCAAGGAATGCTTGGTATCCTCCTCCATGCGCCTAGGGGTCCCTTTTATAGCCCCAAGGCAGCTAGGAGCCGTTGAGACCAATCCTGGAAGGCAGATCTTGCCTTCCGTCGACTGGCGCACCGAACAGTCCGGTGCACCACCGGACACTGTCCGGTGCAGATATCCTTCCTTATTTGGCGAAGCCGACCGTTGGAGTCTGAGAGCCGTTGGCGCACCGGACACTGTCTGGTGCACACCGGACAGTCTGGTGCACCAATGTGACCGTTGGCTCGGCCACGCGTCACACGCGGAATCCTCGGCCGACCGTTGCCCCGGCTGACTGTTGACTCACCGGACAGTCCGGTGCACCACCGGATAGACCGATGAATTTTAGCCGTACGCCGTTAATCATCTCCCGAGAGCGACGAGTTCGCCTGTGAACGGCTCACCGGACAGTCCGGTGCACCACCGGACAGACCGGTGAATTATAGCCATACACCGCCATTGAAGTCCCGAGAGCAGCCTGTTCGCCAGAGCCAGCCTGGCACACCGGACACTGTCCGGTGCACCACCGGACAGTCCGGTGCACCCAGACCGAGCACACTTTGGCTGAACAAAGCCATCTCATTTCCAATTCAATCTTTCCTGTTTCCAGCACTTAGACACAATACATTAGTCCATAAAACAATGTACTAAGTCTAGAAACATACCTTTTGACTTGATTTGCACTTTGTTCACCACATTGCATAGATCAACACAAAAGCACTTGCGTTGGCACTCAATCACCAAAATACTTAGAAATGGCCCAAGGGCACATTTCCCTTTCAGGTACTTCCGCGATATTTCTATCGTGAGGGCTGGAGGAGATAGCAGTGCCCCTTTGCCCGAAGCTGACGAAGTAGTCGTTTACAGAAGCTTCATGAAAGCGGGACTTCGAGTCCCTTTAGGTAAATTGCTAGTTGAAGTTTTGAAGACCTTTGAAATATTCCTTCATCAAATCACCCCGAGGCTACTATCAGAATGGGAATTTTTATTTGGGCCATCAGGAGCCAAGGGTTAGAACCAAATGCAAGATGTTTTTGCAATATTCATGAATTGTTGTACGAGATGAAGGCCACTAGCAAAGAACAATACCACAATAACTTTGGTTGCTATAACTGATGCTAAGAAAAATCCTTGGATTGCACAAAGAAACTGAAAGACAGTTTTGCAAAGGTGGGTGCATACTCATCGGAGCCAAAATTTATTCGAGGTGATCCTGAAGGAGTCATTCAATGGATTGGCGAAGAAGTTGAAGTTTTTGAAGAAATACTTAGTGACCGTGGAGATTTCTGTGCCTTTGCCGGTGCCCGAGAGGTGCAGCAGTTTTGGAGAAAACTGGCTTGTGAACATGTTAAAGCTATAGCCCAAGAAGAAGTCATCTTCTCCACAGATGACATGAAGGAACCTTCGGCTGAAGCTGGTCTGATGGGCGGGAAATTTTATTCTGATATTTGGATGAAGGGTGGCCGTGAGACGGTCGACGAAGCAATAAAGAAAAGTGAAAAAGAATCCCATGATGCTCAAGTAGAGGCAAAGAAAGCTAAAGAAGCTGCTGAATGTGCATTGATTAAATGTAACGTTATTTAACGCCCTTTTGCTTTATTATTCGTTTCTAGCTTCGAACCCTAATTATCGTATGCTTTGGTACAACCGGCCTTTCGCCACCACCGGAGCCATTCAATCCTGAGGCTAACCTCGTCATAAAAGAAGCCTTGGATGTAATGGAGGTCGCCAATACAATTGTTGACGAAGTTGTTGACAGGCTATTGAATGAAACTGCCAAAAGAATACTAAAAGAAGACTAGATTCTTATTAAATGAGAAATTTAATATTTATGTATGGGTCAGACATCAGATATTCATACATATATGAATGTATTATGTTTCTTTGCGATGTATGAAATTTGTGTATATACCACTTTTGAGCCTTCGGCGAAAAAACACCTTCCCTTCTTTTCATGCTTCGCAAAGAATTAAAACTTCTATGCCACAGCTGCTGTTCAATATCGCTGTTGACGAAGATTTCCTTGATGTGTAACTGTTGTGTGAATTTATGTGTGCCAAAAATATACTTCGTGCTTCAACACATTGTTTCGTAATCCTCATATCTTTGTAGAATCATTTTCCCTTTCCACGATTTTCTTGATGATGCAATATGATGTATGATGTAATGCTATGCGAAATGATGTTATGGTATAATGCAACATGATGTTTATGCTGATAGCACACACCTACACAAGAACACACCCAGACTCTGCATTCCCTTAGGAACGACTTTGGAGTCTCTTCACCTTTTACTTAGGTGGTGTTTCAGCTCTGCATCCCCTTAGTAACGACTTTGGAGGTAAGCTCTACATCCCCGTAGGAACGACTTTGGAGCTTCTTCACCTCTGATTTAGGTGGTATTTTAGCTCTACATCCCCTTAGGAACGACTTTGGAGCTTCTTCACCTCTGATTTAGGTGGTATCTTAGTTCTGCATTCCCATAGGAACGACTTTTGAGCTTCGGAACTTACTCTGCGCTCTCTTAAGAACGACTTTGTAGCTTTGTAACTTACTCTGCGCTCCCTTAGGAACGACTTTGTGGCTTTAGAATTTACTTTGCGCTCCCTTAGGAACGACCTCCTCAGTCGATGATGTAACCAAAAGTATTATTGTTACTTCAAATTGGACATTAATTCTACATGAATTGTCTTTCTTGCAAGAAAATATAAAGGCAGAAAAATTTAAGATACATCAGATCAGGATATTCTTTAGTCGCACCACTGTAGCCTCTTTAGTAAATGTGCTTTGATTCAGGCACAGTGCTATTGACTGTGCGAGCTTTGGACTCCTCTCGAAGGTCGCGTTGTTGCTGAGCATGGCGTTGCCCTTCTAGCTGCTGACTGTGACCCAAGACTGGTGCTAGCGGTGGTGGTGGTGGCAACTGAGCCTAGGAAGCTTGGGAATGGCTTGCCGAAGCAACATAGGTCGTAGCCTGTTGGTTGCCTACATACTCCGGGACATAAGGAGAATAGCACGAAGCAGTATGGAGGACTTGCTTCGGCTAACTCTGCCATGCTTCAGCTTCAGCAATTTCCTTCTGCTTCTGAATGGTAACATGGCATGTCCTTGTTGTATGGCCCTTGTCTTCGCCACAAAAAAGGCAGTACAACTTTCGGGGTTGATTGCAAAACCTTTCACCACTAAGGCTTCTTCCTCCTCTACCTCTTGGAGCTAGTGGTCTGAAGGAAGTCTGTTGCATGCTCGAAGTCTGAGAACTATGATGGCTATGTTGAGCATTACTGGCCTTATCATCGTTGGTATTGGAGTTGTGGATTGATCGGACATGCCTGGGGTGAAGTCTTTCTCTGAAGCCCCTAGTCATCTCAGAAAACCTATAGACCTCCTCCCTTCTTTGGCGAAAATCATTGTTAGCCCAGATATACTCATCCATCTTCTGAAGAAGCTTCTCCAGAGTTTGTGGAGGCTTCCTGGCAAAATATTGAGTTGTAGGTCCAAGCCAGAGCCCCTTAATCATGGCCTCAATGACAATTTCATTGGACACTGTGGGCGCTTGTGCTCTTAAGCGCAAAAACCTTCGGACATATGCCTGAAGGTATTCCTCATGGTCTTATGTACATTGGAACAAGGCTTGAGTTGTGACCAGCTTTGTCTCAAAGCCTTCAAAACTGATGACCAGCATGTCCTTGAGCTTCTACCACGAAGTAATTGTCCCTGGCCGAAGAGAAGAGTACCAAGTTTGGGCCACATTTTGAACTGCCATGACGAAGGACTTTGCCATGACGGTAGAATTTCCCCCATACGAAGATATCGTTACTTTGTAACTCATCAAGAATTGTTTTGGATATGAGTGCCCATCATACATAGGCAACTGAGGTGGCTTGTAAGATTGTGGCCATGGGATAGCCTGCAATTCTGCTACCAGAGGAGAAGCATAATCAAAGGTATAGCTACCGTGATGGAAGTCATCATACCATTCATCCTCATTAAATGAGTTCTCCTGATGAAGCTCCCTGTGCTGAGGCCCTTGGTCATGGTCATCTTGGGTAAGATGGCGCATTTCTTCAGCGGCTTCATTGATCTTCTTCTGAAGGTCGGCTAGCTGGGCCATCTTCTCCTTTTTCCTTTGCACCTACTAATGAATGACTTCCAGGTTCCTGATCTCCTAATCCAGCTCCTCCTCCTAAAGTGTTGGCCTGGTAGCCTTTCTTTTCTGGCTTCTGGCTTCTTGGAGAGATATTGTCTCCTGGTTTGTGTCCAGTGGCTACAGTGTAGCCCCTGGCGCTGCTATCCTCTTCGGCGGCATGACGAAGGTTGATGCTTTGCCGAAGGTTGTGGAAGTGAGTACACCAGAGGTGGGCACCAATGTTGGTCACTTGTTCCCAAATACTATGAATTAAGAACAAGGCAACATAATTGTTAATGATTAAAGACCTTCGTCCTTCGAGACATTATTTCCTTTCGGATATAATGATCTTCAGACGAAGGTCATGAAGGGCGTACCTTCATCATCTCAGCATATGTGTATAAATATAAATACAAATAAGAATGTGAAAGAACATTAAAGAATGTAAAATAATGATCAGATCCTCACATTTTTTTATTTATATTCACATATAAGAATTAACATTAATGATATTTATAATACAATGGTACATTCGGTTCGCTAGAAGGTGGGAATGCAAAGATAACACAAGAGAGAGAGAGATTACAATCCAGCGTGAACCGTACGGTGTTACTGTTCATCTATTTATAGGCACAGGACGTAGCCCGGATAAGATTACATTCATGCCCCTGGCATTCACTCTTAATTATAATGCGAGTTAACAAGGACGAAGTAGTCTTTTCCCCCTTAGGTCGGTTCCGTCCTTCATCCTTGCTATCACATCAAGCCGAAGCTCCTTTAGCCATAGCTTCGGCATCCATCCATGTCACCTTCGGGTTGTATCTTTATATCACGCACGCCTTTATCATGAGAGAACTTTCATCCCAAAGCCAATGCCTCCTGTATTATACTAAAAACATGTGGTTAGTCATGTTTTTTAGGACCTTCGGAAGAGAAAGGCCCCCAACAGGTAATATTATGCTCCTGTGCCAAATTGCAAACAAAGATACCCAATGGTTATTTAATGGTGATTTCCTAACACTCTATTTGAAAAATGTCAAACAACAGATTTCCCAATTTTTCTAGTTTCTTCTTTGCGCAAGAGCAATCATTCATAAAGTTGGTTATTTTTACTAATAGGGGATGGGTTGTATGATTTCTTAAAGTATATAAACTTTCTCATGGGGCAGGGGGTGGAGCATATTCTACTGTGTAACTACCTCATTCTTATATTTTTCCCTCATAGCTCACTTCTCAAATGGTTAGGGAAAAATAAGGTTGCTTATTGTTTTCTCCTTTTGGTCTCTCTTTTTATTTTCTAAAGGTATTGGCAAAAACCCACTTTCATTTGTTTTACCCATTTACTTTGGTATCCTAGGGTGGTTAATATTTTTGTAGTGGTATAATAGTGGTCAAGTGACTACTTGACCACTAAATTTTTCTTAACATTAACGCTCATGTCCTATTATTTTTAATCAGTATTTTACTTAAATACTCAATACCTAAATTAAATCATAAATTCCAGAACATTACTGGACTAGGGTTCCATATATTTTCCCTTGAACTTTATCACTTAGGCATGCTAAGAAAAATAATATTGCTATCTGGTTTCTATTTTTAGTGCCCTTTTCCATTTTCCTCAAGTTTGAGCCAAAACAAGTTTTAGGGGATAAAATTTGCTTAGTTTTGTGTTCTGGGGTGCTTAACATTTTTAAACAATGTAACTACTGGTCAAATATCTCCATAAATTTTCCCAACCTCAGTCTAAAAGTTTTTCTACCATTTTCCTTATTTTTAAGGTTTAACTAGTTTTCTCATTTAAATAAAAACTCTAAAAAGTAATATAGGAAATATGAGGTCTACTATTTTTGCTTGGTAGATTATATTATGCAGAGTCTAGCAAAATTGGTTTGACAAAATTTGAATGAATATCATTTACGTTATGCTATTCTAAGTCTGTTGGGTATTAAAATGAATTAGAATTTCAAAATGGAAAAGAAAATCATTCTTGTGCTCGGGTCCCTGGCTTCTTTTCCCCTGTGTTCATACAAATGAGTCCTCAAGCTACTATTTATTTGAGCCACTTACCTTGCGAAAACCCCCCTAGGCTTGCGAACATTCCAACCCGCGCTCCCACCCTATCGGAACAGTAGCCGCGGTAGAGAAAAGGGCGACGGGGCTTATCGGCAGCGGTCTAGCTCTGTGAAGTGGTCGCGGAGATTGGGGAGGTTCTGGCGAACCCGTCGATGGTCGGATGGCGGTCAGTGGTAGTCAGAGTTGTCCTAGCCACACGCGGGGGCGGACGAGCTCGTCGGTGGCGAGTATCTTGGCCTGTACAAGGCAGTCTAGTTCAATTGGATGGCTTGGGGAGGTTCACTAGATGACGTAGAAGCTATGCGCACAAGGAATTTGGTAATGGTGCAGTGGCTTACCCGGGTCATGTGCTCTAGCGGGTGGAAGGATTCCGGTGAGAGCGATCTAGCGTCTCCGGTGAGGTCGCGCTCGGTCTGAGGGCTCAGGGAGCTTCACAGGACTCTAGGGAGGTCAGCCGAGCAGCGGGTTTCGGGGAGGATGGGCCAGAGTGGCCGATCCATTGTGGTCGTGCTCGGGTGGCTTTTAGCGGGCGGCGGAGCTCTCGGTTCGCGGGCAAAATTCCGGTGATCGAGCGTGGGTGAGCGTGAGGGGATGAGGCAAGCATGCCTGAGGGGACTCGTAGCTTTTATTGGCACGAGCGCGGCAAGGGCGCGCGGGCAGACTAACTATGTGTGGGGGTGAGCGCATGCGGGGGTTGGGTGAGCTCTGGCCTGCCGACCAGGGTTGAACACATGGTGGCGTTGTTTCTGCATGAGTTCTCGCGCGTGTAGTCACTCGTCCGGGCCTGGTCTTGCCTTGGTCAGTGCACAAGACCTCTTCTGCTCCCCTCAAGCTACCAATCTTGTGTGGTGGTCAAGGGATTTTGCCGACTGGATCCAAAGATATGGTGCACTCAAGTGGGATCTATCTCACAGCCCAAACCTGAGGCAAATCTCTAGTTTAGTCATGTCAAAACTCCGAATCTCGATGCCATCTCCAGATATGTTGTAGAGAGGTTAGTTTATTACAACTTTGTCAATGGGAGCCCAAGGTTTTGAATTCAAAATCTTCATGAACGCGGGTGATCTTTGAAAAAGGGGCTGAATTTGAATTAGGGAAATCCTAATTTCTCTTTGAGCTTGAAAGTCGCCTAGAGGGGGGGGGATGGATAGGCGGAGTCTGAAAATTATAAATTTAAGCACAACTACAAGCCGGGGTTAGCGTTAGAAATGTAATTGAGTCCGAAAGAGAGGGCGAAAACAAATCACAAGCAAATGAAGAGTGAGACGCGGTGATTTGTTTTACCGAGGTTCGGTTCTTGCAAACCTACTCCCCGTTGAGGTGGTCACAAAGACAGGGTCTCTTTCAACCCTTTCCCTCTCTCAAACGGTCACTTAGACCGAGTGAGCTTCTCTTCTCAATCAAATGGGACACTAAGTCCACTACAAGGACCACCACACAATTGGTGTCTCTTGTTTTGATTACAAGTGTTATGGAAACAATAATGAGGAAGAAGAAAAGCAATCCAAGCGCAAGAGCTCAAAAGAACACAAAAGTCTCTCTCTCTAGTCACTAATTTGTTTGGAGTGATTCCGGACTTGGGAGAGGATTTGATCTCTTTGTTTGTGTCTTGTAATGAATGCTATAACTCTTGTATGAGGTTTGAAGGCTGAAAACTTGGATGCATTGAAGTGTGGTGGTTGGGGGTTATTTATAGCCCCAACCACCAAAAGAACTGTTGGTCAGGGCTTCTGTCGTATGGTGCACCGGACAGTCCGGTGCGCCATCGAACACTGTCCGGTACGCCAGCCACGTCACCAGGCCGTTGGGTTCCGACCATTGGAGCTCCGACCGTTGGGGACAATGGACAGTCTGGTGGTGCACCGGACAGGTCCTGTAGACTGTCCAGTGCGCCTTCTGGCGCATGCTCTAACTTCTGTGCGCGCAGGCGCGCACTGTAGCGCAATTAATGCCCTCTGCAGACGACCGTTGGCGCGAAGTAGCCGTTACTCCGCTGGCACACCGGACAGTCCGGTGTTGCACCAGACAGTCCGGTGAATTATAGCGGAGCGGCCTCCCAAATTTCCGAAGCTGGCAAGTTCGAGTGAATCCTCCCTGGTGCACGGGACACTGTCCGGTGGCACACCAGACAGTCCGGTGCGCCGACCAGGGCTGCCTTTGGTTTAACTTTGCTCCTTTTATTTGAACTCTTTCTTGGACTTTATATTGGTTTGTGTTGAACCTTTGGCACCTGTAGAACTCATAATCTATAGCAAACTAGTTAGTCCAATAATTTGTGTTGGGCAATTCAACCACCAAAATTCATATGGAAAAGGTATGACCCTATTTCCCTTTCAGTCTCCCCCTTTTGGTGATTGATGCCAACACAAACCAAAGCAAATATAACAGTGCAGAATTGAACTAGTTTGCATAATGTAAGTGCAAGGGTTGCTTGGAATTGAAACCAATATACTTATTTCAATAGATGTGCATGGATGGATTTCTTCTTATTTAAAATTTTGGACCTCATTTGCACCATGGGTTTTGTTTTTGCAAATCCTTTGTAAAATTCTTTTCAAAAACTTTTGCAAATAGTCAAAGGTACATGAATAAGATTGAAAGAAGCATTTTCAAGATTTTGAAATTTTCTCCCCCTGTTTCAAATGCTTTTCCTTTGACTTAAACAAATACTCCCCTAGATAAAATTCTCCTCTTAGTGTTCAAGAGGGTTTTGCAAGTTTTGAAGATGCTACTTTCTCCCCCTTTTGAACACAATAAGGTATCAATTTGAAAACTTCATTTTTAAAATTCGGTGGTGGTGGTGCGGTCCTTTTGCTTTGGGCTCATACTTTCTCCCCCTTTGGCATGAATCGCCAAAAACAGATACTTGTGAGTGAAATATAAGCCCTTTTTCAAACTTTCTCCCCCTTTGGCAAAAAATATGAGTGAAGATTATACCAAAGTGGAGAACGATGCTGAGTACTGGCAAATATAATTGGAGTTGGGTGGAAGCGCCTTCTTTGCCGAATACTTCATTTCCCTTTCAATATCTATGACTAAGCACAATATTATACTTGAACACCCATTAGTCATAGACATAAAAGAGATTTGATCAAAGGTATATAAATGAGCTATGTGTGCAAAGAATCAATCAAAATTCCTAGAATCAAGAATATTTAGCTCATTCCTAAGTTTGGTAAAGGTTTTCTCATCTAAAGGCTTGGTAAAGATATCGGCCAATTGATCTTTGGTGTTTATATATGCTATCTCAATATCCCCCTTTTGTTGGTGATCTCTCAGAAAGTGATACCGAATGGCTATGTGCTTAGTGCGGCTGTGTTCAACGGGATTATCCGCCATGCGGATTGAACTCTCATTATCACATTGGAGAGGGACTTTGCTAAACTTGTAGCCATAGTCCCTATGGGTTTGCCTCATCCAAAGCAATTGCGCGCAACAATGGCCTGCGGCAATATACTCGGCTTCGACAGTAGAAAGAGCTACTGAGTTTTGTTTCTTTGAAGCCCAAGACACTAGGGATCTGCCCAGAAACTTACAAGTCCATGATGTGCTCTTCCTATCAATCTTACACCCTGCCCAATCGGCATCGGAATATCCTAATAAATCAAATGAGGATCCCTTGGGGTACCAAAGGCCAAACTTAGGTGTATAAGCTAAATATCTCATGATTCGGTTTATGGCCATAAGGTGAACTTCCTTAGGGTCGGCTTGAAATCTTGCACACATGCATACAGAAAGCATAATGCCTGGTCGAGATGCACATAAATAGTGTAAAGATCCTATCATCGACCGGTATACCTTTTGATCTACGGATTTACCTCCTGTGTCGAGGTCGAGATGCCCATTGGTTCCCATGGGTGTCTCGATGGGCTTGGCATCCTTCATTCCAAACTTGGTAAGAATGTCTTGAATGTACTTCGTTTGGCTGATGAAGGTGCCCTCTTGGAGTTGCTTCACTTGAAATCCTAGAAAATACTTCAACTCCCCCATCATAGACATCTCGAATTTTTGAATCATGATCCTACTAAACTCTTCACATATTGATTTGTTAGTAGACCCAAATATGATATCGTCAACATAAATTTGGCATACAAACAAATCATTTGCAATAGTTTTAGTGAATAAAGTAGGATCGGCCATTCCGACTTTGAAGCCATTAGCGATAAGGAAATCTCTTAGGCATTCATACCATGCTCTTAGGGCTTGCTTGAGCCCATAAAGCGCCTTAGAGAGTTTATAAACATGGTTAGGATACTCACTATCTTCAAAGCCGGGAGGTTGCTCAACATAGACCTCTTCCTTGATTGGTCCATTGAGGAAGGCACTCTTCACGTCCATTTGGTAAAGCTTAAAGCCATGGTAAGTAGCATAGGCAAGTAATATACGAATTGACTCAAGCCTAGCTACGGGTGCATAGGTTTCTCCCAAATCCAAACCTTCGACTTGTGAATACCCTTTGGCCACAAGTCGTGCCTTGTTCCTTGTCACCACACCATGCTCATCTTGTTTGTTGCGGAAGACCCACTTGGTTCCTACAACATTTTGGTTAGGACGTGGAACTAAATGCCATACCACATTCCTTGTAAAATTGTTGAGCTCCTCTTGCATCGCCAGCACCCAATCCGAATCTTGAAGTGCTTCCTCTACCCTGTGTGGCTCAATAGAGGAAACAAAAGAGTAGTGTTCACAAAAATGAGCAACACGAGATCCAGTGGTTACCCCCTTATGAATATCGCCGAGGATGGTGTTCACGGGGTGATATCGTTGGATTGCTTGGTGGACTCTTGGGTGTGGCGGTCTTGGATCTCCCCCTTGATCATTGCCCCCCTCTTGAGGTGGCTCATCTTCTTGATCTTCTCCTTCATCATCCTGAGCATCATCCTCATCTTGAGTTGGTGGAGATGCTTGCGTGGAGGAAGATGATTGATCTTGTGCCTGTGGAGGCTCTTCAAATTCCTTAGGACACACATCCCCAATGGACATGTTCCTTAGCGCGACGCACGGAGCCTCTTCATCATCTAGTTCATCAAGATCAACTTGCTTTACTTGAGAGCCGTTAGTCTCATCAAACACAATGTCACATGAAACTTCAACTAGTCCAGTGGACTTGTTAAAGACTCTATATGCCCTTGTGTTTAAATCATATCCTAGTAAAAAAGCCTTCTACAGCCTTAGGAGCAAATTTTGATTTTCTACCTCTTTTAACAAGAATAAAGCATTTGCTACCAAAGACTCTAAAATATGAAACATTAGGCTTTTTACCGGTGAGGAGTTCATAAGATGTCTTCTTGAGGATTCGGTGTACATATAACCGGTTGATGGCGTAGCAAGCGGTGTTGACCGCCTCGGCCCAAAACCAATCCGAAGTCTTGTACTAATCAAGCATGGTCCTTGCCATGTCCAATAGAGTTCTATTCTTCCTCTCCACTACACCTTTTTGTTGTGGCGTGTAGGGAGAAAAGAACTCATGGTTGATGCCCTCCTCCTCAAGAAAGCCTTCAATTTGTGAGTTCTTGAACTCCGTTCCATTGTCGCTTCTTATTTTCTTGATCCTCAAGCCGAACTCATTTTGAGCCCGTCTCAAGAATCCTTTCAAAGTCTCTTGGGTTTGAGATTTATCCTGTAAAAAGAATACCCAAGTGAAGCGAGAATAATCATCCACAATAACTAGACAGTACTTACTCCCGCCGATGCTTATGTAAGCTATCGGGACGAATAGGTCCATGTGGAGGAGCTCGAGTGGCCTGTCAGTTGTCATGATGTTCTTGTGTGGATGATGAACACCAACTTGCTTCCCTGCTTGGCATGCGCTACAAATCCTGTCTTTCTCAAAATGAACATTTGTTAGTCCCAAAATGTGCTCTCCCTTTAGAAGCTTGTGAAGATTCTTCATCCCAACATGGGCTAGTCGGCGGTGCTAGAGGCAACCCATGTTAGTCTTAGCAATTAAGCAAGTATCGAGTTCAGCTCTATTGAAATCAACTAAGTATAGCTGACCCTCTAATACTCCCTTAAAAGCTACTGAATCATCACTTCTTCTAAAGACAGTAACACCTGTATCCCTAAAAAGACAGTTGTAACCCATTTTACATAATTGAGAAACAGAAAGCAAGTTGTAATCTAATGAATCTATAAGAAAAACGTTGGAAATAGAATGGTCAGGTGATATAGCAATTTTACCCAATCCTTTGACCAAACCTTGATTTCCATCCCCGAATGTGATAGATCGTTGGGGATCTTTGTTTTTCTCATAGGAGGAGAACATTCTTTTCTCCCTAGTCATATGGTTTGTGCACCCGCTATCGATGATCCAACTTGAGCCCCCGGATGCATAAACCTACAAAACAGATTTAGTTCTTGAGTTTAGGTACCTAAAAAGTTTTGGGTCCTTTGACATTAGATGCAAGAACTTTGGGTACCCAAACACAAGTCTTTGATCCCTTGTGTTTGCCCCCAACATATTTGGCAACTACCTTGCCTGATTTGTTAGTTAGCACATAGGAAGCATCAAAAGTCTTGAATGAAATGTTATGGTCATTTGATGCAATAGGAGTTTTCTTCCTAGGCAATTTAGCATGAGTGGATTGCCTAGAACTAGATGTCTCACTCTTATACATAAAAGCATGATGAGATCCAGAGTGAGACTTCCTAAAATGAATTCTTCTAATTTTGTGTTCGGAATAGCCGGCAGGGTACAAAATGTAACTCTCGTTATCCTAAACCATGGGAGCTTTGCCCTTTACAAAGTTAGACAACCTTTTAGGAGGGGCATTAAGCTTGACATTGTCTCCCTTTTGGAAGCCAATGCCATCCTTAATGTCAGGGCGTCTCCCACTATAAAGCATACTACGAGCAAATTTAAATTTTTCATTTTCTAACTCATGCTCGGCAATTTTAGCATCTAATTTTGCTATATGATCATTTTGTTGTTTAATCATAGCAATGTGATCATGAATAGCATCAACATTAATATCTCTACATCTAGTACAAATGGTAACATGCTCAACGGTAGATGTAGAGGGTTTGCAAGTATTCAACTCAACAATCTTAGCATGCAAAATATCATTCTCATCTCTAAGATTGGAAATGGAAATATTGCAAACATCTAAATCCTTAGCCTTAGCAATTAATTTTTCATTTTCAATTTTAAGGCTAGAGAGAGAGGCATTTAATTTTTCAATCTTAGCAATTAAATTGGCATTATCATTTCTAAGACTAATAATTGAATCATCACTAACATCAAACTTTTCAACCTTAGCAATTAATTTTGCATTTTCATTTCTAAGGTTGGAAACAATGTCATGGCAAGTGCTTAGCTCATTAGTTAATTTTTCATTTTTCTCTACTTCCTGAGCATAAGCATTTTTAACTTTAACATGCTTTTTGTTTTCTTTAATTAGGAAGTCCTCTTGGCTATCCAAGAGTTTATCCTTCTCATGAATAGCGCTAATCAATTCATTTAATTTTTCCTATTGTTGCATGTTTAAGTTGGCAAAAAGAGTAAACAAATTATCCTCACCATCACTAGAATTAGCCTCATCACTAGATGTTGCATACTTAGTGGAGGATTTAGATTTTACCTTCTTCTTCTTGCCGTCCTTTGCCATGAGGCATTTGTGGCCGACGTTGGGGAAGAGGAGCCCTTTGTTGACGGCGATGTTGGCGACGTCCTCATCGGAGGACGAGTCGGTGGAGCTCTCGTCGAAGTCCCACTCCCGGCAAACATGGGCATCGCTGCCCTTCTTCTTGTAGTACCTCTTCTTTTCTCTCCTCTTTCCCTTCTTGTCGTCGCCCCTGTCACTATCACTAGATAATGGACATTTAGCAATGAAATGACCAGGCTTACCACATTTGTAGCAAACCTTCTTGGAACGGGGCTTATAATCTTTCCCCTTCCTTTGCTTGAGAATTTGGCGGAAGCTCTTGATAATGAGCGCCATCTCCTCATTGTTGAGCTTAGAGGCGTCGATGGGGACCCTACTCGGTGTAGAGTCTTCTTTCTTCTCCTCCGTTGCCTTGAATGCAATGGGTTGTGCTTCTGGTACGGAGGAGGAGGCGCCTTGCTCGATGATCTTCTTGGAGCCTTTGATCATCAATTCAAATCTCACAAATTTGCCTATCACTTCCTTAGGAGACATTAGTTTATATCTTGGATCACCACAAATTAATTGAACTTGAGTAGGGTTAAGAAATACGAGTGATCTAAGAATAACCTTGACCATCTCATGGTCATCCCATTTGGTGCTCCCGAGGTTACGTACTTGGTTCACCAAGGTTTTTAGCCGGTTGTACATGGCTTGTGAGTCTTCTCCTTGATTGAGCATAAAACGACCGAGCTCCCCCTCGATCGTTTCCCTCTTGGTGATCTTGGTCACCTCGTCCCCTTCATGCGCGGTCTTGAGCACGTCTCAAATTTCCTTGGTGCTCTTCAACCCTTGCACCTTGTTATACTCCTCTCGACTTAGAGAGGCGAGGAGTATTGTGGTGGCTTCTGAGTTGACATGCCGAATTTGGGCAACTTCGTCCGAATCATAGTCTTCATCCCCTACGGATGGTACCTATACACCAATCTCAACAACATCCCAAATGCTAGTGTGGAGTGAGGTTAGATGGTGCCTCATTTTATCACTCCACATATTATAATCTTCACCATCAAACATAGGTGGTTTGCCTAATGGGACGGAAAGTAAAGGAGTATGTTTTGAAATATGAGGGTAGCATAGGGGAATCTTACTAAACTTCTTGCGCTCATGGCGCTTAGAAGTTATGGACGGCGCGTCGGAGCCGGAGGTGGATGGTGATGAAGAGTCGGTCTCGTAGTAGACCACCTTCTTCATCTTTTTTTTCTTCTCGCCACTCCGATGCGACTTGTGAGGAGGTGATTCCTCCTTCTTCTTGTTGCAGGACTCTCCCGATGAAGCCTTCCCGTGGCTTGTGGTGGGCTTCTCGCCGGTCACCATCTCCTTCTTAGCGTGTTCTCCCGACATCACTTCGAGCGGTTAGGCTCTAATGAAGCACCGGGCTCTGATACCAATTGAAAGTCACCTAGAGGGGGGTGAATAGGTGGAATCTGAAAATTATAAACTTAAGCACAACTACAAGCCGGGGTTAGCATTAGAAATGTAATCGAGTCCGAAAGAGAGGGCAAAAATAAATCACAAGCAAATGAAGAGTGAGACGCGGTGATTTGTTTTACCGAGGTTCGGTTCTTGCAAACCTACTCCCCGTTGAGGTGGTCACAAAGACCAGGTCTCTTTCAACCCTTTCTCTCTCTAAAACGGTCACTTAGACCGAGTGAGCTTCTCTTGTCAATCAAATGGGACACTAAGTCCACTACAAGGACCACCACACAATTGGTGTCTCTTGTTTTGATTACAAGTGTTATGGAAACAATAATGAGGAAGAAGAAAAGCAATCCAAGCGCAAGAGCTCAAAAGAACACAAAAGTCTCTCTCTAGTCACTAATTTGTTTGGAGTGATTCCGGACTTGGGAGAGGATTTGATCTCTTTGTTTGTGTCTTGTAATGAATGTTATAGCTCTTGTATGAGGTTTGAAGGCTGAAAACTTGGATGCATTGAAGTGTGGTGGTTGGGGGGTATTTATAGCCCCAACCACCAAAAGAACCTTTGGTGAGGGCTTCTATCGTATGGTGCACCGGACAGTCCGGTGCGCCACCGGACATTGTCCGATGCGCCAGCCACGTCACCAGGCCGTTGGGTTCCGACCGTTGGAGCTCTGACCGTTGGGGACACCGGACAGTCCGGTGGTGCACCGGACAGGTCATGTAGACTGTCCGGTGCACCTTCAGGCACCTGCTCTGACTTCTACGCGCGTAGGCGCACACTGTAGCGCAATTAATGCCATCTGCAGACGACCATTGGCGCGAAGTAGCTGTTGCTCCGCTGGCACACCGGACAGTCCGGTGTTGCACCAGACAGTCCGGTGAATTATAGCGGAGCGGCCTCCCAAATTCCGGAAGCTGGCAAGTTCGAGTGAATCCTCCCTGGTGCACCGGACACTGTCCGGACACTGTCCGGTGGTGCACCGGACACTGTCTAGTGGCACACCGGACAGTCCGGTGCGCCAGACCAGGGCTGCCTTTGGTTTAACTTTGCTCCTTTTATTTGAACCCTTTCTTGGACTTTGTATTGGTTTATGTTGAACCTTTGGCACCTGTAGAACTCATAATCTAGAGCAAACTAGTTAGTCTAATAATTTGTGTTGGGAAATTCAACCACCAAAATTCATATAGAAAAGGTTTGACCCTATTTCCCTTTCAGAGCTCCCAACCTGTGTGGGTTGTTTGGGGATTTTGCAAAACTCTTTTGGGAAAACTCTCTAAGTATTTTTTGTAGGTTATCAGGTGTATTACAACTTTTATAAGTGGCCCAAGTCATGACAATGTGATTTACTTGGTCTTTTTACAGAGTTTCTCTTTGGTGCTCTAATGTTCTAAAGAGAGGAATTCTAGGGTTTTGGCACTTCACCTTCTTTCTTAGGCTTGACATGGTTAATATATGTTTTCTTAGGGTGATGGGATCTGCTTAGGGCTTGGCTCCTAAATCTTGGCGCCTTTTTCTCAGTCCAAAACACATGTGATAATAGGTCACAGGTGCGGGTACTGAGAGAAAACCCTAAGTAACACCTAGGGTGTTATAGGTATGTTCTTCCTAACCTTTGTATGATGAACATTATATCCCTAGAAAGATAATGCTTCAGAAGATGAAGGTCCCTAATAACTAATAATTGTGTTGCCTTATTCTTGATTCACAGCATTTCAGAACAAGTGACCAACATTGGCCCCCACCTCTGTTGAATTCACTTCCGAGCACAACAGTGACAATGGCTTCACGAGGAGCTCAGGCCATGGCACCTTCGGCTACGAAGCTAGTGCTCCCAATCATGGGTGGTTCAAGTTCTGAGCCAGCCAACAAGAAGCAGAAAAAAGGGGAACAAAGAAGGGTACAACATGTTAGAGTGCAAGGACCCTTCATCAAATCCAAATGGTCACACATTCCAATCACCTTTTCTCAGGAAGACCTTCCGCTCAAAGACTATCACCATAATGATGCAATGGTCATATCTTGTGTTATCAAAGGATTTCTGGTTCACAATGTCCTTATCGATATAGGCAGCATAGTAGATATCATCATTGCAAAAGCCTTCAGGCAGATGCAACAACAAGATGATAAGATACATGATGCAACACATCCCCTCTGTGGCTTCGGAGGAAGGCAGATAGTGGCACTTGGCAAGATAACAATGCTGATTACCTTTGGCTTTGTTCACAATACAAGGACAGAGCAAGTTGTCTTTGATATTGTTGATATGGAGTATCCTTACAATGCAATCATTGGGCGAGGAACATTAAATGCCTTTGAAGCAATACTTCATCCAGCATATATTGCATGAAGATACCATCAGACCAAGGCCCCATCTCTGTGCATGGGAGTCAAGAGGCTGCTAGAAGGGCTGAAGGAAACTAGACAGATTCAAAGGCTATTCATAACATAGATGAAACTGAAGCCCATCAACAGTACAAGCACAAAAGGGATAAAGCTACCTCAGCAGATCAACTGAAGCACATGCTTTTATGCTAAGATGTAGCTAAGTAGAAGGTATTGTTGGAATCTTAGTTCTCTGATGAGCAAGAAAGAACCCCATTGAGATTCCTATTCAACAACAAGGATTTCTTTGCTTGGTCAGCCAATGATCTGTGTGGTGTTAACAGAGATGTTATTGAACATTCACTCAATGTAGACCCAGTCATCAGACCAAGGAAGCAGAAGCTTCGGAAGATGTCTGATGACAAAGCCGAAGGGGCAAGAAACGAAGTTAAAAGGCTTCTCAGTGCTAGAGTAATCAGTGAAGTAACATACCCAGAATGACTAGCCAACACTGTCATGGTAAAGAAGGCCAATGGAAAATGGATAATGTGTATTGATTTTACAGATTTCAACAAAGCATGCACGAAGGATGAGTTCCCTTTGCCAACAATAGACTCCCTCATAGATGCAGCAGCCACTTCGGAGCCCATGAGTCTATTCAACTATTACTCAGGCTATCATCAAATCTAGATGAAGAAGGAGGACGAGAATAAAACAAGCTTCATAACCCCTAGTGGAACTTACTGCTACCTTTAGATGCCCGAGGGGCTCAAGAATGCTGGAGGAAGCTTCCGCAGAATGACTTCCAAAGTCCTCAGCTCTCAGATCGGAGGGAATGTTCTGACATATGTCGATGACATCATAGTAAAAAGCACAAAGCAAGAAAATCATATTGCTGATCTGCAAGAAACATTTGACAACTTCAGAAGGGCTGGTCTCAAGCTAAATCCAGAGAAATGTGTCTTTAGGGTGAAGAAGGGAAAATTTCTTGCGTGCCTAGTATCCACCAAAGGGATTGAAGCAAACCCAAGCAAGATAGAAGCAATACTTTGGATGGAGCCACTGAGGACAAGAAAAGGCGCCTAGAGATTAACAAGGAGGCTGGCCTCTTTGAACATATTCATCTCGAGATCAGAAGAAAGGAATTTGCCATTCTTCGAAGTGCTAAAATCAGCCGAAGTCTTCTAGTGGGGACCAGTGCAGCAAAAAGCCTTCGAAGATCTGAAGCAATATCTGATAGAGCTGACAACTTTAACCCCACCTTCGTCAGGAGCCCCATTGTTGTTGTATGTAGCTGCTTCTCATGCTACAGTAAGCGCAACATTGGTACAAGAGAAGCAAGATGGCCAAGCAAAGAGGCAAGTGCCAGTATACTTCGTTTCTGAAGTGCTTAGTCCATCAAAGAAAAATTGTACAGAGCTAGAAAAAGTACTATATGCTGTATTGATGGCCTCCAGAAAACTTCGGTATTATTTCCAATCATATCATATCATAGTACCTTCTTCTCAGCCTCTCAAAGACATAATAAGAAACAGAGAAGCCACAGGAAGAGTTGGGAAGTGGGCTGCAAAGCTAAATGAATTCACCATAGATTATGTTCATAGATCTACAATTTAGTCTCAGGAATTAGCAGATTTCGTCGCTGACTGGTCACCAGGGGCTCAGGATGAGGAAAGAATAAAAGATGATGAAGCCTGGACAGTGTTTTGTGATGGGTCATGGGGAACCTTCGGCGTAGGAGCAGATGTCATTCTCATTTCACCATATAGGATCAGAACCTGCTATGCAGAAAGGCTGGAATTCAACTGCACAAATAACATTACGGAATACGAAGTCCTTCTCTTGGGGCTTTGAAAGCTTAAGGCAATGGTAATAAGAAGGGCAATCCTTAAAACCGACTCACAAGTCATTTTGGGTCATGTTGACAAAAGTAGTAAAGCAAGAGACCCAAAGCTTGAGAAGTATCTGGACACAGTCCGAAGGTTGGAAGCCTCTTTCGAAGGTTTCTCTGTAAAGAATATCCCAAGAGGAGAAAATGAGCATGCAGACTTATTAGCTAAGTCAACGGCGCAGGGGCTTCCATTACCATCAGAAGTATTTTTTGAAACAATAAAAGCACCTTCAGTCGAGCTCATGGAGAGAGCAGTGCTTACAATCTCGCCAGTACATAGCGAAGATTGGAGGACTAAGATTGTATCTTTCCTGCAAGGCAATTGTCTTTCGGATGACAAAGCTTACATCAAATGAATGGAGGCTAGAACAAGACCCTATGTAATCATAGAGGGAGAGTTGTATAAACAAGGAGTTTGCTCCCCATTACTAAAGTGCTTGTCTAGAACAGAAGGTCAAGAGCTGATGAAAGAGATACATACAGGACAATGCAGAGCTCACATTGGGTCCAGGCCTTTACTAGGAAAGGTTTTCAGACAAGGATTTTATTGGTCGAAGGCAGTTTCGGATGCAGCAGATCTAGTTCAAAAGTGTGAAAGTTGCTAGAAGTGTGCTAGAGATCTGAAGCAGCCTTCATCTCCAACTCAATTAGTTCAGCCCACCTGGCCATTGCAAAGGTGGCGCCTAGATTTGCTGGGCCCACATCCACCAGTGCAAGGAAATTTAAAATATGTTGTAGTAGCAGTGGAATATTTCTCAAAGTGGATTGAAGCTAAACCTCTAGCTAAAATCACTTTGGCCACAGTTCAAAAGTTTTTCTGGCAGAATATTGTTTGTCGCTTTGGCGTGCCGAAGGCCATCACAGTTGATAATGGAACTCAGTTTGATGCCAAAACATTCAAAGTTTTTTGTGACCAAATTGGTACAAAAATACATTTTGCATCAGTGAGACATCCAGAATCAAATGGACTCGTAGAACGAGCCAATGGAATCAAAATAACAGGGATAATGAAGTCAATCTTCAATCAGCCCAGAGGAAAGTGGCCAGACGAGTTGATAAAGGTGGTGTGGAACCACAACACTATTGTCTCAATGTCAATGGGATTTACCCCCTTCAAGCTTCTATTTGGTGACGAAGCAATAACACTGGAAGAAGCAAGAATGGGTTCAACAAAGATCTTAGCTTCGTCAGAAGATGAAGAGAATTGAAAAATAACAAAAGACACAATAGAAGGGACCAGGCTCCAAGCAGTAGACC
Organism: Zea luxurians; assembly: GCA_029449295.1. Taxonomy (NCBI): domain Eukaryota; kingdom Viridiplantae; phylum Streptophyta; class Magnoliopsida; order Poales; family Poaceae; genus Zea; species Zea luxurians. The sequence continues at coordinate 1,915,822 of JAOPSE010000143.1, forward strand.
ACATCAATAAGTATGAGGCTAAAACAATTAAATGGCGTGATCTGAATGTAAGACTGAAGAACATCAAACCAGGGCACTTAGTGCTTCGGAGGGTCGCCAACCCAGATACAGTGGGAAAGCTTTAGCTCAAATGGGAGGGTCCTTTCTTGTTGTTGTCTTCGTCAAGACCTGGATCGTACAGGCTGAAAGATATGGATGGAAACGTCATTCCAAGGTCATGGAATGCATATGAACTCCAAAGATATTATGTGTAAATTTTGTAATTTTCTTATTTTTTCCCTATGGTACCCTTTTCCTTTCAGAGGGGAGAAAGGTTTTTAACGGCGCCATAGGTTGTAATTTTCAAATTTTGAGCAGCCCTATGCAATATAAGGGCCAAATTCCCCTACATGTAAAATGTAAAGATCTAGGATTACACCATCGAGTGTAAAAAAGTATGAAGAAGCTCCAAAGTCATCCCTAAGGGGATGCAGAGCTTAAATGCCACCTAAGTAAAAGGTGAAGAAGCTCCAAAGTCGTTACTAAGAGGATTCAGAGCTTAGCTCCAAAGTCGTTCCCAAGGGAATGCATAGCTGAATTACCACCTAAGTAAAAGGTGAAGAGACTCCAAAGACGTTCCTAAGGGGATGCAGAGTCTGGGTATATTTGAGCATTTTTTACCTTTGTCATACATTGGCATACTTCATCACATCATCTTTTTCATTCATACAAACATACATTAGACATCCATAGATTCATCATCATGACATAAAGTACAAAGCATTATTAGGAAAAGCGAGGACTTCTGCCTTAAATGAGATAAACCTTCATATATACGAAGGTGCTTCATCTCAAATGAAATTTCGTTGTTCATAAGAACCCGACCATTGATTTTACTCAAGAGATGCTTTGTCGTGAACAAAAAGAAGGGAAGGTGTTTTTCGCCTTCGGCTCAAAAGCCACAAGCATTGGTTTCGTCCATAACAAAGAAGTAGGCACATGAATGCAAGGTAAAAGGCATTACAAAGTATTTACAAACATTTACAATTTTGTTTGCATTTTAGTTACAAATATTACATTTCTTGCACAAAGGAATTTCCGTAGTGTTTCTACAGAATCCTACAAAGACTACTTTAAAGCTTTGGATCTAGCTTCGGTTCATTGACCTTCGGTGCCATCACCCTGGAGAATGATGAGGAACAGGGTAATCAGAAATCTGGTAAGGAGCCAAGTAAAAGAATAAAGGTAAAGAGCTATACTTTGTTAAGCAGGTTCTGGGCTTCGTCTCCAGCCAACTCGCATTCTCCCTTAACCCAAATTTGAGTGATGAACTTGTTCCCTATGCTTCGGGCTTTGGCTGGAACATCAACCAGGTCCGATGATGAAAGGCTGAAATTCGACCTTTTGATAGCCCTTGCGTGATTATACCTGACTTTTATGAAAGCGGCGGCTGTACTACGAGAAGCCGCCAGCGCACATAAGTCTCCATGGCCGGTTAAGACTTCATCAAGGACATCAACCTCTTTCTCTATGCATTCGAGTGCCTCGGGGATATCTTCGGTAGAGAAGCTAGCTTCTTCAGATGCAGCTCCAACTGAATTGAATATGCTTTTCAATCGAGCGGTGCATTGGCTTGCAAAGCTAAAGCATCTCTCCTTAAGAGCTCTCAACGCTTCACTAAGCTTCGTGTTATTCTCAGCTTCAACCTTAAGTGTCATTTTCAAAGTTTCAGATTCACGGTTGAATCGGCTGGAGCTCTCTTCGAAAAGTGTTTGAACATCCGCTAGCTCTTTGCCCAATTTCTTATTCTAAGCTTGCGCTTCGACAAGGGATCCTTTGGCTGAGCACAACAACTCATCTTTTTCTTTTAGGGAATCCTCAAGTTTTTTTTGATCTTATCTTCCAAAACCTTGCAAATAACTTTGTTTTTCCTGTCCTCATCATCTTGTTGCATCTTTAAAGCTTTACTCAGTAACAAACTCTATGAAAACAAACTCAAAGTCAGAATACTCAAGCTATTACGGACATATCAAAGATAACTTGTAAAAAGGTTCTTACTTTGAAGTTAGAATAAAACAGGTTGCCTATGATATGCTGACGCCTATAGCAGATGATGTCCTTTTTGATCTTTGGGAATCCAACACTCTTAGACATGGTACTTATAATTTTAGCACTAGCACTGTCGTGGATGCATCCCATGACTTCTTCGTTGACCCTGCCAAAGAGCATTGACCCCAGTTGGTAGCCACAAGAGATCGCAAATTCATTCAACTCCGATATGTCCTCTTCAGAGAGTTGTTGGCCGCCCAAGTGTCGTAGGTTGAAATTCGCTCCTTCTGAAGAGGCTTCATCAATTTTTTTCCCTTGTCTAAAACTATTGTGGCCACCTCCTTCTCTACAACAACATCTGATATAAGTCTGTCAATTTCAAACAGAGTGGTTGTGAGGTTTTTGTCTTCGGGTGCAACGGCAACTTCAACATCAGTCGGTTTGGTAGCTTTGTCTACCAAAGCTGGGGGCGGCGTTTGCTCAATCGCTTGCAGTATATTCATCATGCATCACTTCTTCTGGCCCCCGTCTCTCCCATTAGCAGCCGACAAGATTTCTTTTTTCTATAAGAGGCTCATCAGTTCCAATCCCAGAGGACTTAGCGGTGTGAATGGGAAGGACTTGGTCATTACCTATAATATTTCTGAGACCTCTGTAGTAGAAGACGAAGGGATTGCAGTTAGTTTCGGCACATCTTGTGTCTTCATCTTCTCAGAGGATTTTTCGGCAAGCTTCCATTTTTTAGGAGTCGATACCTTTGGCTCCGGCACTATTTTTATCTTCTTCAAAGTCTTTTGATCTTCCTTGACAGACCGGATAGCTTGCCTACTCAGAATACTAGCAACCCTTTTTCTTTTGACTCCTCTGGACCCTTCATCAAGCCTTTCATAGTCAGAATACTCAAAATTAAGAGCATCCATTACACGGTTCAACTTTCGTTTCGGCCAGGTGCCAAAGGCAGCAGTCATCAGCTGATCTTCCTTCTTCGTGTAGTTCTTGAGAATCTTGTTGCACATTGTTTCTATCAACTCTAACCATTTAGCACATGGTTTGCTGAATCTTTTTTGGAATTTAAAACAATAAGGAAGACATACAAGTTCATACTTTTTCCCTCTTCCTTCTTCAGCATTCTCCATCCACTAGAGGTTGGGAAAGTTCTATTTGCTAAGTATTCCTGCACCAAATCCCTAGTGCTAATGTGCTCAGCCACCACCCTAAATTCCACCTCGACCACTTGGCAGGGAGACCCTAGCTGCATATTGCACAGAGGTCGAGTCATGCCGAAGCTTAGCTTTAAGGGACTCATTACCATGGTCATGAGCTTCTCCCTCTTCTTCTCATCAGCTTTCATGTAAAACCATTCATTAGTGCACCTAGTCGGCCATTTAGTGTGATAGCCAATCACGAGGCCTTGGTATCCTTCCGGTATGCAAAATTATAGCACCCGAAGTCCTTATGCAGACCACCGGCTCTGGCTTTCGTTTGATAATGAAGTTCATGCACATGACAGAGCCCTTCAGCATTGGTGCTTTTTCCTTAGCTTCAGAGAGCCCATATGTAAACGCTAAGCCTAACAATAGCGTTTGGGGTCAGCTAATGAAGATATATCTCAAATATCTTCAAAACTTCCTCAATCATATCGTAAAGGGGGAAATGAAGCCCTGCCTTGAAGAAGCTCTTGAATACAATAACCTCATCTTCCCTCGGCTCTGGAATTACTTCTTCTCCAGCAAAGCGAATTAGTCCGTCTTCATTTTCTCCAAAATAACCTAGCTTCTTCATCACAACCAGGTCCTCTACTTTCACTGTGGATTTTCCAAATTCAATGTGACTAGGTTTGGTTGGGCTCAGAATGCTATTGTCCTCTTCACTTTTGTTGTCACTCTTTATCACACCTGGTTCTAATGGCAGAGCCGGGTGCATAGCATATGTGTGCCAGGATCTATTTCCACACATATGTTGACATCACAAGTGTAATATATCAAAAGAACAATGCATAAAAGTGTAAATAACGATTATATTAACATATTACACTTCGAACAGACATAATGTCTTAACCTTTATTCATCAAAGTACAACAAGACATGGACATCCATCCACAGGAAGACGACCGGGGGTCTCAGTAGAATAGCATCCATGGAGCTCAGCATCATAACTTCATCTGCAAACTTCTGATCAAAATTTAGGCAAGGGTGAGCTCACTTATGGTCGGGGCTCAGCAAGTGGGGAATAAACTAACGCAAGTTTAACAGGTGAGGCTAAGGTTGAGTAGTAAGCATTTTAGTTGGTCAACATTTTATTAACAACACGTGTCTTACTAATAAGTGAGAATCCCAAGTATTCCCATTAAACAAAGGTATAAGAGTATATCAAAACACTTAAGCGAAACCACTTAAGCAAACCATTGGCAGATCATCGGATCTCGATTTATTTCCATCTTCAAGTTCAATTATCATGTGAGGAGTCCAGGCTGCTCATAACCGTGAGAATGGTTGATATATCAGTTTTACACTGTACAGAGGTGGCACATCTTTACCCATGAGTCGCGATTCCATTCTAGCCCGGGTTAGCTAGACCCGTATTCACTTCCGAGGTGAATGGCTAGGGTCTCACTACGAGGCTTCTCTCTAGAGTCCTCATTACGCCAACGCTAGAAATGGTCAAACTGCAGGGTAAAGCTTTAGGAACTATGCCCGTATCCAATTTGCCTGAGCCAGAACTATAAGCGCTTGCCAGATGCCCCCGTTCCTGTCGACCACGACCAGCACCCAACATAAGACTTCCCTAGTTATTTAGCCAAGACCAGAGCCATGATAGTTCTCATGGTAGCATTGTTTTCCCGGGTGGTCACTCCATGTTCCAATTAATATGCAATAATCTTGTTTAACCATCGAGTTAACAATAATAATGTAAACTTACCATTTGGAACATTAATATCATAATAGGAGTGACTGCATAAAGTTAAGTTGTAGCAATAGCATAGCTACAAAGGTAAAGTATAATACCCAGGTTTGATCAAGGAATAAGGTTGAAAAGGTTAGGTGTATCCGAATAGGTAACCCATCAAATTATGCATATATATCAAAGAATAAACTTTATTAAATGTATTGTTTGGGATCAAACAGAGCATGCAGAGGGAGAAGTCCACTTGCCTTGCTTATTGAAAACTTGAGGTTCTTCCACGAATAGGAATAGATCTTGATTCTTAACTACTAGATCAACCACTAAATATCACACAAATAAACAAGAAGAACAAACACCACTCAATAACATACAACATTCACCATACGTAAAGTTAAAAGAAACCCTAATAAAAAGAGCGTTCGCTTTTCAAAAACATTACTCGCACGGGTTATAGTAAAAAGGTATTCTTTAAAAATGTGTGATCTATACTTTATAAAACAAGACATGAGCTTAAAAATATCTTAATTAAAATATATAAATATTAGGTTCACCAAATTAATCTTTTATAAAACATCATACGCGATATGTCTAATATTAAGGGTTTATAAGATGATAAAACACGTTATAACAATATTAAACCTTTTTAACCTTTTAGAAAAGATATATGTTATATATCTAAGGTTAATGGGCTATGAAACACGTTATTAATTTTAGAAGCATTATGAAATGTATTATAATTTTTGTTAAACCTTCACTTATGATAAACTAAGATATAAGTCTAAATAGGTTTTATGTGAAAAGATCATTATTTGTTAGATTACCCGTCTAGGGTTTGGGGTCTTCCCCATGTAATTTCTATCTCAACCCTTTGTAATGGGCCAGGCCCAATTACCTAAGTCTATTAATACTACACCCAACCCTGATTAGGGTTAGGGCTTCCATTCCAACTTGGTACTAGAGGCATTTTCTCTTCCTTCCCTCTCACCCACAGCCGCCGCGCTGCTCCCCCACAGCCGCTGAGCTACTCCCCCTCCCAGCCGGTAGCCTCCCAGCAACCTCTTCCGCCCGGCTCTCCCACCGGCGGCGCGCGGCTCCACCCTCCCCGGTTGCGCCCGCCTGGAGCTTCTGCAGCCGCCCGTCCTGCCGCTCCGCACCGAGCGCGCCCACAACCCGGCGGCTGAACCGTCGCTCGCGCCACGCCCGTGCGCTCGGCCGCCAGTCGACCCCGCCCGCCGAGCGCGCCCCTTCCCCACCGCGACCCCGGTGCCCTGCGGCCTGCCGACCGTGCCCTCTCTACCCCGATGTGTCGCGTCGCCCAGGACGCCCGGAACCGCGCGTCCAGCCGTGTCCTGAGCCGCGCCCAGGCGCCCTGCACCGGACCCTGTGGCTCGCGCGTCGCTCCTCCTCTGCTTGGCCGCGCTGCTGCTGGCCTCGCCTTCTTCTCCTCCAACCCCGGCGTCGCGCGCCCTCTCTGCCGGTCTCGCCCCCTAGTCCGTGGCCGCTTGGGCAGCGTTCTCCGCCTCCCAAGATCCCGCCGCGTCGGGCCCCTCCGCATCTCTGCCCCATCGTCGACTTTCGCGACCTCCTCCTCCAACTCTCCTCCGTCGGCCGCTGGTCCCCAGCCGCCCTTCTCCTTGCCGCGTGCGCTCCCAGCCGCGGCTCCCTGCCTCGCCGCCCGACCCGATCCTAGCGGCTGCGCGCGCCCTTCTTGATGACCCCCATCACTACTCGCGCAGCTACGCTACTCCTACCAGTGTTATCTCCTCCCACACTAGTTCCATGGCATCACCCCCGCCATACATGAGCTTTACCTCACCCGCCGCTCTCGTGACTGTGCGTGTCCTCCTCCACGACGGCCAGCTCATCCGGGGCACATTCGTGTCCTTCGATCCAGTCTGGAACCGTATTCTTCGGGACTGCGTCGAGGTCCACCCTCAGGCAGGCTGTCACGTCCCTGGTCCGCTTGTCTTCCCACGTGCTGCGATCGCCTCCCTAGCGGTTGAGCCCGTGTCATCTCCCTCCCTTCCTAGTGCCTCTATCGGGGCACCTTCTTTGGCCCTCTCCGCTCACACCGTACCTTCGCCACCACCACCTCCCCGAACCACCACCGATTGGGTGGTTGACTCTGGGGCCTCCTTCCACACTACCCCCACCACTAGTTCATTACTCCACTCCCATCCACCCCACCCCTCACATCCTTCCTCCATCATCGTCGGCAATGGTTCCACCCTCCCGGTCACCTCTGTAGGTACATCGGTTCTTCCAAGACCATTCTGCCTTAACGACGTCCTTGTTGCTCCCGGACTGACATCCCCTCCTCTCGGTTCGTCGCTTCACTAGTGACAACCAGTGCTCTATGGAGTTCGACCCCTGGGGTCTCACCATACGCCACCTTCCCACACAAGCTGTGCTCGCTCGCTGTGACAGCTCTGGCCCCCTCTATTCTCTTCACTTGCCCTCCACTCCCCACACCAGTGTAGCCTCATCTCATGCTCTTGCTACTACCACCACCTCCTCCGCCATTTGGCACCGTCGCCTCGGGCACCCTGGACCTGACGTCATGTCCCAGCTTTTCGGCCACTCTAACATGTCATATACTCGGGGCTCTTCTGAGCGCCTCTGTCATGCTTGTCAGCTCGGCCGTCACTCCCGTCTTCCTTTTTCCACTTCCACGTCTAGGGCTGTTCAGGCCTTTGATCTTGTCCACTGTGATCTCTGGACGTCTCCTGTCCTTAGCCTCTCTAGCTACAAATACTACCTAGTCATTCTGGATGACTACTCCCATTTCCTTTGGACTTTCCCCCTTTGGCTGAAGTCCGACACGTTTACCACCCTCACTCACTTCTTCGTCTGGGTATCCACCGAGTTCCGGTGCCCGGTCCGTGCCCTGCAGTGCGACAATGGCCACGAGTTCGACAACAATGCCTCCCATTCTTTCTTCCTCACTCACGGCGTCCAGTTGCGTCTCTCGTGTCCCTACACCTCTACTCAGAACGGTCGGGCCGAGCGCATGATTCGCACCACCACTAATATGATCCGCTGCCTTCTCTTTCAGGCATCTCTCCCTGCCACCTACTGGGTAGAGGCCCTTCACATCGCCACGCATCTCCTCAACTGTCTTCCGTCGAAGGCGGTGAGCCACCCTACACCTCACTTCGCCCTGTACGACACAGCCCCTTCCTACGACCACATGCGCGTGTTCAGTTGTTCCTGCTACCCTAACATTTCCGCTACCGCCCCTAACAAGATTTCTCCCCGCTCCACTCGCTGCCTCTTCCTCGGCTACTCCCCTGACCACAAGGGGTATTGGTGCCTGGACCTCACCTCCCACCGCATCATCATCTCTCGTCATGTCGTCTTCAACGAAGATGTGTTCCCCTTGCAGGCTCCACCCCACCCACCGATCTCGACTCACTCCTCGAGTCCGATCCAGTTCAACCCCCACCCCCAGCGCCCCGCCTTGCGCCATTACCTGTACCTCGTGCGGCCACGACGCCTCCGCTCGCACCCATTCTCGTGCCACACGCGGCCCTGTCAGCCACGCCTGCACCCCGCGCGGCCACGCCTGCGCCACACGTGGCCCTGTCGATCATGCCTGTGCCGCGCACGGCCCCGTCGACCCCGCCTGCGCCGCGCGCGGCCCCGTCGACCCCGTCTGCGCCACACGTGGCCCCGTCGACCCCGCTTGCACCACGTGCGGCCACATCGATCCTGCCTGCGCCACGCGCGGCCCCATCGACCCCGCCTGTGCCCCACGCGGCCCCGTCGACCTCGGCTCGCTTCGCCAACCCCGCGCTCGTCTACCACCGCCGCGGCCACGCCACTACCTCGGTGCCCCCGACTCGGGCCCGTTGACGAGCGTGGCTCGCTTCGCCGACCCCACCGTCCTCTATCACCGTCGTGAGCCGGCCACTTCTGCCGCTCTCGACATTCCGGCAATCCACTCCGAGCCGTCCGTATACCACCCGGTCGCCATCCACCGTGACCCCGGACACGTCCACCCGATGGTGACTCGGCGCACCGCTAGCGTTCTTCGCCCCGTCGACCGGCTGATCCTGGCAGCTGATACGTCCAACACTCCACCCGATGCTTCCTTGGTGCCCTCCTCCGTTTGCACTGCCCTCACCGACCCACATTGGCGTCGTGCTATGGAGGAGGAGTACGCCGGCCTCTTGGCCAACCACACCTGGGACCTGGTGCCGTGTCCACCAGGCACCAACGTGGTCACTAGCAAGTGGCTATTTTGCCACAAGCTGACCTCGGATGGCTCCCTCGACCGCTACAAGGCCCGTTGGGTCCTTCAGGGCTTCACACAGTGCCCCGGAGTGGACTACGATGAGACCTTCAGCCCCGTCGTCAAGTTCGCAACTGTTCGCGTCGTCCTCTCCCTCGCCCTCTCTTGCGACTGGGCGATCCATCAACTTGATGTCAAGAATGCCTTCCTCCATGGCACTCTGACGGAGACTGTCTACTGCAGCCAGCCCACCGGCTTCGTTGACGCTGCCTGTCCAGATCTGGTTTGCCGGCTGAACCGGTCCCTGTACGGCCTCAAGCAGGCGCCACGGGCATGGTACAGTCGCTTCGCCTCCTACCTGGCCTCCATCGGCTTCGTTGAGGCCAAGTCGGACACGTCCCTGTTCATCTACCGGCGCGGCGACGACACCGTCTACCTCCTGCTCTATGTCGACGACATTGTGCTCACGGCCTCCATCGCCGACCTTCTCCACCGCACGATCGTCGCCCTTCAACGGGAGTTCGCGATGAAGGACCTGGGGCCCCTACACCACTTCCTCGGCATCACCACCGAGCACCGGCCTCAGGGTCTCTTCCTCCACCAGCGCTAGTACGCCATCGAATCCTGGAGCAGGCTGGCATGTCTGACTGCAAGCCCGGCTCCACGCCTGTCAACACTCAGGCGAAGCTCTCTGAGGACGACGGGCCTCCGGTCGCCGACGCGACATCCTACCGGAGCCTGACCGGCGCGCTCTAGTACCTCACCTTCTCCAGGCCCGACATCACATACGTCGTCCAGCAGGTGTGCCTGCATATGCACACTCCGCGGGAGCCCCATCTCACCGCGCTCAAGCGAATTCTGCGCAACCTCCACGGCCCCCTCGACTACGGCCTCCTTCTCCGACCATCCCCGACGTCGGAGCTCGTGGTCTACACCGATGCTGACTGGGCTGGCTGTCCCAACACGCGCCGGTCCACCTTCGGCTATGCCGTGTTCCTGGGCGCCAACCTCGTCTCTTGGGCTGCCAAGCGACAGCCCATTGTCTCTCGCTCCAGCGCTGAGGCCGAGTACCGTGCCGTGGCCAATGGCGTGGTAGAGGCCTCCTTGCTGCGCCAGCTCCTCCACGAGCTCCACAATCCCCTCCAGTGCGCCACCCTCGTCTACTGCGACAATATCAGCGCGGTCTACCTCTCCACCAACCCCGTGTAGCATCAGCGCACGAAGCATGTGGAGATCGACCTGCACTTCGTCCGCGAGCGTGTCGCGGCCAGTGACGTTCGGGTTCTCAGCGTCCCCACCACGCTGCAGTTCGCCGACTTCTTCACCAAGGGGTTACCGTCGAGTGTATTTTTAGACATTCGATCCAGTCTCAACATCTGTACAGGATAGAGTTGTGACTGCGGGGGGTGTTAGATTACCCGTCTAGGGTTTGGGGTCTTCCCCATGTAATTTCTATCTCAACCCTTTGTAATGGGCCAGGCCTAATTACCTAAGTCTATTAATACTACACCCAGCCCTGATTAGGGTTAGGGCTTCCATTCCAACTTTATTATTAAACACTTATTTTATGAAAAACTAGGTTATAGGCCCTTAAGTGGATTTTCATGTAAAAGGCAATGAACAAACAACTATATTTTATTTTTATTAGAAAACATATAGCCTATATTATTATATTCGAAGTTAATATATAAAGTAACATTTTAAGTTATAAAAGAACTTAAACTCTTATTACTTTATTTTATCATTTAGAAAAAGCTAAGTGATTCGTATTTAATGTGGACTAAATTCTATGAAATCCTTAATCATGCCATAAATCTAGTTAAGAACAAATTGACTATAGGTTGGATTAATATATTATTATAAAGGATAATTAATCTATTAATTATCTTTAATTCTATTGTAGGAACAATTGATCTAATTTATTAGAAGGAAATTATGTATAAACTATCATTTTAATTTATAAAAGCACTAACCCTTGTTATCTTTTAATTAAGAAAATATAAATAATCTATTAATTGGACATATATTTATCTCTATTTTTAATAAGAAACATATGGTTTACATATTCTTTTAAGTTTCTATTTAATATGGCTATACTTAAAAATCTATAATGAACCTTGTTAAATATGATATCTATTAAAAAGTCATTTTAAAGCTAGAAACAATATAACTATCATTTTCTTTATTAGGAAAGTATGAGTGTCTAATTAAGTCTTTTTAACATTATAATAAAATTCTATTCTTTCAGTTTTCTCCTTTCTTTTCTAAATAGAATTTATACGTATAACTAGAAATTGTTTATTTATAATTCTTTTGACATTAATATACTAATAATTAATTGTAAATTACTAAATGAGACTTTTAATAACATATTCATGGTTATTATGATATAAATAAGTATTTTACTAATTCTAAGTAATTAAGTGCCATACTTATGAATGCATTTATCATGACTAGTGAAATCTATATTTTCATTTGACCAGAAATACGTGGCTCAATACCTATTTCAATTTCTTATATCACTTATATCAATACTAACCAATTATCGCTGTCGGGGACCATAATTAGGGGTAATTCTCAGCTGGTAACCCCCATCAGCATAAAGCTGCGAAGGCCTGATGGGTGCGATCAAGTCAAGGATCAGTCCATTCGAAGGACTCGATCACGCCTTGCCCGAGCCTAGCCTCGGACAAGGGCAGCCGACCCCGGAGGATCTCCGCCTTGCCTGAGGGCCCCCTTCAGCGGCGAATGCGTTCCCGGCTCGCCTGAGGCCCTGTCTTCGCCAAGAAGCAACCCCGACCAAATCGCAGGAGCATTTAATGCAAAGGTGGCCTGACACCTTTATCCCGACGCGCGCCCCTCAGCTGACAGGGCCGAAGTGACCGCCGTCACTTCGCCGCTCCACCAACTGGTCTGACAGAAAGACAGCGCCGCCTGCGCCGCTCCGACTGCAGTACCACTTGACAGAGTGAGGCTGACAAGCAGTCAGGCCCGACCGCGAGCCATAGGAAACTCCGCTTCGCCCGACCCAGGGCTCGGACTCGGGCAAAGCCCCGGAAGACGGCGAACTCCGCTTCGCCCGACCCAGGGCTCGGACTCGGGCAAAGCCCCGGAAGACGGCGAACTCTGCTCCGCCCGACCCAGGGCTCGGACTCGGGCTAAGCCCCGGAAGACGGCGAACTCCGCTCCGCCCGACCCAGGGCTCGGACTCGGGCTAAGCCCCGGAAGACGGCGAACTCCGCTCCGCCCGACCCAGGGCTCGGACTCGGGCTAAGCCCTAGAAGACGGCGAACTCCGCTCCGCCCGACCCAGGGCTCGGACTCGGGCTCAGCCCCAGAAGACAACGTACTCCGCTCCGCCCGACCCAGGGCTCGGACTCGGGCTAAGCCCCGGAAGACGACGAACTCCGCCTCGCCCGACCCGAGGGCTCGGACTCGGCCTCGGCCACGGAAGACGGACCCGACCTCGACCTCGGAGGAGCGTCCACATCGCCCAACCCAGGGCGTGGACCGGCCACATCAACAGGAGGCGCCATCATTACCCTACTCCAAGATGACTCAGGCTACAGGGAACAAGACCGGCGTCCCATCTGGCTCGCTCCGCCAGATAGGCGATGATGGCGTCCCGCACGCTCCCTGATGATGGCGACTCTCGGCCCCCTTATGGAAGCAAGGGGACGTCAGCAAGGACTCGACGGCCCCGATAGCTGTCCCTCCGCCAGGCTCCGGCGCTCCTCCGACGGCCACGACATCACACGAACCGGGTGCCAAAATCTCTCCGGCCGCCACGATGGCGTGTACTTAGGGCACTAGCTCTCCTCCGCTAGACACGTAGCACTCTGCTACACCCCCATTGTACATCTGGATCCTCTCCTTATGCCTATAAAAGGAAGGACCAGGGCCCTCTTAGAGAGGGTCGGTCGCGCGGGGACGAGGACGAGATGGGCGCTCGCGTGAGGCCGCTCGCTCCTTCCCCTGTGTGGACGCTTGTAACCCCCTACTGCAAGCGCACCCGACCTGGGCGCGGGACGAACACGAAGGCCGCGGGATTTCCACCTCTCTCACGACCCATCTCCTGCCTCCTCGCTTCCCCCCCTTCGCGCTCGGCCTCGCGTCGACCCATCTGGGCTGGGGCACGCGGCAACACTTCACTCGTCGGCTCAGGGACCCCCCGGTCTCGAAACGCCGACAGTTGGCACGCTAGGTAGGGGCCTGCTGTGTGTTGACGAACAGCTTCCCGTCAAGCTCCAGATGGGTAGTCTCCAGCAACCTCTCCGGCCCGGGACGGTGCTCCGTCTCGGGAGCCTTGAGTTCATGTCCCTCGACGGCAGCTACAACATGATACTTTTTCCACCGCCGGGCGACAGCGACAATGGCGGCCGACAGTCCGCCCGCCGGCGGCGGGATTGACAACGTCTTCCCCGCGTGGTGGAAGAACAACCTTCGAGCTCGCCCCATCCTCTTCCCTGTCGACGGAGGAGGAGGAGGCGGGGCATCCAAGGCCAAGCAGGAGGCGGCGCCTCGTCGGCCGTCGAGCGAGACGACAACGCCAACACTCCAACGGGGGGTGCGTCGGGCATTGGCCTCGCGCCTGCGACGAAGACGAGCGCTGTCTCCCCGCGACACGTCAACCCCGAGCAAACGGACGATGCCAGCGCGCTCGCGAAAGGCTTGCTGGATGTCGCCCTTGTACCTGAGACGACGGTGCAGTCAGCCCCCGACGTGACCTCATCACCGCCCGTCGACCAAGAGGTACCGACCGATTCCCATCCCACGCCTTTCAGATTTAGCCTTGACCCGCCTAGCGGCTCCGCTTTGGCAGACGCTCTCGTAGAGGCGAATCCGATCCCTCTGGGGTTTCGAATGCGGTCACCTTGGGATCGGCTGTCGACGTCTCGACCTACGGGCCCTCTGGGTCCGAGGAAGACGACGAGCCCAGTTTCCATTGGGATTTCTCCGGACTTGGCAACCCCGGTGCCATGCGAGACCTCATGACCGCATGCGACTACTGCCTTTCCGACTGTTCCGACGGTAGTTGTAGCCTCGGCGACGAGGACTGCGGCCCGAGCCGCGAATGTTTCCACGTTGATCTAGGGGGTCCCCCCGAAGGCAACCATCTCGGCATGCCGGAGGACGGTGATCCCCCTAGGCCGGTGCCTCGCGTTGACATCCCGTGGGAGCTAGCTGTGGTCCCCGTTCTGGTGAGGGGTCACGACCCACAACTCGGGCAAATCCGCGGGGTGCAGGCCAGGCTCGACGAGGGAGCAAGAGCGCTTGAGGCAATCCGCCGGGACGCCGGGCAGGCATGGGTGGGCCAACCTCCGGCCGGAGAAATACGTCATCTACCCCAGGGCTTCCAGCACCGCATCACCGACGATGTCAGGGTCAGGCCGCCACCCGCATCCAGTGGGGTCGGCCAGAACCTGGCTGCAGCAACAATGCTCCTCCGCGAGATGCCGGAGCCATCAACCACCGAGGGGCGGCGAATCCAGGGAGAGCTCAAGGATCTCCTAGAAGGCGCCGCGGTCCGGCGGGCCGAGAGCTCCGCCTCCCGGAGGCAGGGGTACCCCTCAGAACATCGTGCCGCGACTTCCCGATTCATGCGGGAAGCCTCGGTCTGCACCGGGCGCACGCGCAACACCGCGCCTGCGGCCCCGGGTCGCCTCGGCAACGAGCACCACCACTGCGATCGTCGGGCCCACCTCGACGAGAGGGTGCGCCGAGGCTACCACCCCAGGCGTGGGGGATGCTACGACAGCGGGGATGATCGGAGTCCCTCGCCCGAACCACCCGGTCCGCAGGCCTTCAGCCGGGCCATACGACGGGCGCCGTTCCCGACCCGGTTCCGATCCCCGACTACTATCACAAAGTACTCGGGGGAGACGAGACCGGAACTGTGGCTCGCGGACTACCGTCTGGCCTGCCAACTAGGTGGAATGGACGATGAAAACCTCATCATCCGCAACCTCCCCCTGTTCCTCTCCGACACCGCTCGCGCCTGGTTGGAGCACCTGCCTCCGGGGCAGATCTCCGACTGGGACGACCTAGTCCAAGCTTTTGCCGGCAATTTCTAGGGCACATACGTGCGCCCCGGGATTTCCTGGGACCTCCGAAGCTGCCGACAGCAGCCGGGAGAGTCTCTCCGGGACTACATCCGGCGATTTTCGAAGCAGCGCACCGAGCTGCCCAACATCACCGACTCAGATGTCATCAACGCGTTCCTCGCCGGCACCACCTGCCTCGACCTGGTTAGTAAACTGGGTCGCAAGACCCCCACCAGGGAGAGCGAGCTGATGGACATCGCCACCAAGTTCGCCTCCGGCCAGGAGGCGGTCGAGGCTATCTTCTGGAAGGACAAGCAGCCCCAGGGCTGCCCATCGGAAGATGCCCCCGAGGCGTCAGCTCAGCGCGGCGCCAAGAAGAAGGGCAAGAAGAAGTCGCAAGCGAAACGCGACGCCGCCGACGCGGACCTTGTCGCCGCCGCCGAGTACAAGAACCCTCGAAAACCCCCCGGAGGTCCCAACCTCTTCGACAAGATGCTCAAGGAGCCGTGCCCCTATCACCAGGGGCCCGTCAAGCACACCCTTGAGGAGTGCGTCATGCTTCGGCGCCACTTCCATAGGGTCGGGCCACCCGCGGAGGGTGGCAGGGCCCGCGACGACGACAAGAAGGAAGATCACCAGGCGGTAGAGTTCCCCGAGGTCCGCGACTGCTTCATGATCTACGGCGAGCAAGCGGCGAACGCCTCGGCTCGGCACCGCAAGCAAGAGCGCCGGGAGGTCTGTTCGGTGAAGGTGGCGGCACCAGTCTACCTAGACTGGTCTGACAAGCCCATCACCTTCGACCAAGCCGACCACCCCGACCATGTGCCGAGCCTGGGGAAATACCCGCTCGTCGTCGACCCCGTCATCGGTGACGTCAGGCTCACCAAGGTCCTCATGGACGGAGGCAGCAGCCTCAACATCATCTACGCCGAGACCCTCGGGCTTCTGCGTATCGATCTGTCCTCGATCCGGGCGGGCGCTGCACCTTTCCATGGGATCATCCCTGGGAAGCACGTCTAGCCCCTCGGACAACTCGATCTTCCCGTCTGCTTCGGAACACCGTCCAACTTCCGAAGGGAGACCCTGACGTTCGAGGTGGTTAGGTTCCGAGGAACCTACCACGCGGTATTGGGGAGGCCCTGCTACGCGAAGTTCACAGCTGTCCCCAACTACACCTACCTCAAGCTCAAGATGCCGGGCCCCAACGGGGTCATCACCGTTGGCCCCACGTACAAACACGCGTTCGAATGCGACGTAGAGTGCGTGGAGTACGCCGTGGCCCTTGCCGAGTCCGAGGCCCTCATTGCCGACCTGGAGAGCCTCTCTAAGGAGGTGCCAGACATGAAGCGTCATGCCGGCAACTTCGAGCCAGCGGAGACAGTTAAGTCCGTCCCCCACGACCCCAGCAGCGATGCCTCCAAGCAAGTCCGGATCGGCTCCGGGCTCGATCCTAAATAGGAAGCAGTGCTCGTCGACTTTCTCCGCGCGAACGCCGATGTCTTCGCGTGGAGTCCCTTGGACATGCCCGACATACCGAGGGATGTCGCCGAGCACTCGCTGGACATCCGGGCTGGAGCCCGGCCCGTCAAGTAGCCTCTGCGCCGATTCGACGAGGAGAAGCACAGAGCCATAGGCGAGGAGATCCACAAGCTAATGGCGGCAGGGTTCATCAAAGAGGTATTCCATCCCGAATGGCTTGCCAACCCTGTACTTGTGAGAAAGAAAGGGGGGAAATGGCGGATGTGTGTAGACTACACTGGTCTGAACAAAGCATGTCCGAAGGTTCCCTACCCTCTGCCTCACATCGATCAGATCGTGGATTCCACTGCTGGGTGCGAAACCCTGTCTTTCCTCGACGCCTACTCAGGGTATCACCAAATCAGGATGAAAGAGTCCGACCAGCTTGCGACTTCTTTCATCACACCCTTCGGCATGTACTTCTATGTCACCATGCCGTTCGGCTTGAGGAATGCGGGCGCGATGTACCAGCGGTGCATGAACCATGTGTTCGGCGAGCACATTGGCCGCACGGTCCAGGCCTACGTCGATGACATCGTAGTCAAGACGAGGAAAGTCTCCGACCTCCTTTCCGACCTTGAAGTGACATTCTGGTGTCTCAAGGCGAAAGGCGTCAAGCTCAATCCCGAAAAGTGTGTCTTCGAGGTGCCCCGAGGCATGCTCTTGGGGTTCATCGTCTCTGAGCGAGGCATCGAAGCCAACCCGGAGAAGATCGCAGCCATCACCAGCATGGGGCCCATCCAGGACTTGAAAGGCGTACAGAGGGTCATGGGATGTCTCGCGGCTCTGAGCCGCTTCATCTCACGCCTCGGCGAAAGAGGTCTACCCCTGTACCACCTCTTAAGGAAGGCTGAGCGCTTCACTTGGACCCCTGAGGCCGAGGAAGCCCTCGGGAACCTGAAGGCGCTCCTCATGAAGGCGCCTATCTTGGTGCCCCTAGCTGCCGGAGAAGCCCTCTTGGTCTATGTCGCCGCAACCACTCAGGTGGTTAGCGCCGCGATTGTGGTCGAGAGACAAGAAGAGGGGCATGCATTGCCCGTTCAGAGGCCAGTCTACTTTGTTAGCGAGGTACTGTCCGAAACCAAAATCCGCTACCCACAAGTTTAGAAGCTGCTGTACGCGGTGATCTTGACACAACGGAAGTTGCGACACTACTTCGAGTCTCATCCGGTGACTGTGGTGTCATCCTTCCCCCTGGGGAGATCATCCACTGCCGAGAGGCTTCGGGTAGGATTGCAAAGTGGGCGGTGGAAATCATGGGCGAAACAATCTCGTTCGCCCCTCGGAAGGCCATCAAATCCAGGTCTTGGCGGACTTAGTGGCTGAATGGGTCGACATCCAGCTACCAACAGCCCCGATCCAACCGGAGCTCTGGACCATGTTTTTCGATGGGTCGCTGATGAAGACGGGAGCCGGCGCGGGCCTACTCTTCATCTCACCCCATGGGAAACACTTACGCTACGTGTTACGCCTCCACTTCCCGGCGTCCAACAATGTAGCTGAGTACGAGGCCCTGGTCAACGGGTTGCGGATTGCCGTCGAGCTAGGGATCCGACGCCTCGACGCTCGCGGTGACTCGCAGCTCGTCATCGACCAAGTCATGAAGAACTCCCACTACCGCGACCCAAAGATGGAGGCCTACTGCGATGAGGCTTGGATCTTGGTGGCTAAAGGGAGCGGCAGCACCCTCGGCATCGACAACACCTTTGGCGAGGTCCGACCTAGCCTCGGACGGCGACGCGGTCCAAGGTTCTCCGCTCTGAAGGACAACGTCATCGCCAAGCCTGGGCCATCGCCGCCAGGGTATTCTCCAAGAATCCGGCCCGAGCAGGCGGCTCGGCCGGTCACCCCGGGGCCTCGGCTAGCTGTCCCCCAAGGACATCAGCCCGGCCCGAGGCCTCGGCAGGTCGATTCCAGTGTTGGTCCCGCTAACGGACGACCCGGCCAGGCTCCGACCGACCTGGCCTTCTTTTCGAGTCAACTCCGCCTCTGTTTGCGTTGGCACCGCTACCCCTGGCCTCGGCTCATCGAAGAGCGGCCGAGGGCTTTTCTCTAACTAAGCAAAGGAAGCCTCGGACAATAAGGCTGGCCGAGCCGAGGGACTCCTACGCCTCCGGGATACGGATACCTCACTCGTCACCTTTACACGAGGCGACTCACGCTTGGTGAAGCGGTTCAGACAACCAACAGGCGAGTCTTAGTGCTCAAAAATGGGGAAAAAACACGGCTCCGTGCCGAAATTACATACATGTTCAGGCCTCGACAGCCACGATGAACAAAAACACTAGCATTCGAAGTGCCATTACAAACTGAACTCCGGTTCCACCTCCGCAGGTACGAACATCCCCACTCGATGGGGGAGGGGCCTGCGGAGCAACAGAAGACCGACGAACGGTTCGCCGTTGCCCGCCCCAGCAGCGGCGACGATGAAGACTTCTGCTCCGGGGGGCCGAACAGCAGTAGCGATGACCTTAGGGTGGATGTTGCTGCCAGGAGGCCCTCGCCCATGCCCCCAACTCGAGAGGCAAGGACGGGCAGAAGGCCATAGAGTCGGAGGTCGGTCCGCGGGTGACGCCGGCGAGCTCGTCGGCGGCGGAACCTCTTCCAGCTGCCGTGGCGGAAGGCGGCACCGGGAGTGGCTCCGAAGCCGCTCGGCTCAGAGAGCCAGGCATGGTGCAGCTGCCAGCGCCACGGACGACTCCCGCCCTTCCCCCGATCACTGAGGGAAGGAGCGGGCCACCGCACACACGGTGGGCCGACCCCAACTCGGCACACTCCCCTCCCCAGCCCTGGTGATGAAAATCCTTGAGGCTGAGGGAGGGGCAGAGGCCGCAGCCCGGCTCGCTTTCCCCCTCCATCGAACTGGAGGTCACCGTCTGGGGTGACCGCCGATGGAGGGGTGCAGCCGGGCTGCATGATGAAAATCCTTGAAGCCGAACGACGGTTGAAAGGTACCAACTCCCGCAGAGTTGCGTTCCTCCAACGACGAAGCGGAAAGATGGCGGATATCCCCCATCCGGGGGCTTGGAAGGCGGAAAGACACGGTGCATAAGGGAGCGAGAAGACATGGTCGCCTTCCAAGAGGGTCACCCTCCTTTTAAAGGCGACTCTCCCTTCTTGCGTCCCTAGCCATTGTGGGCTGAGCCTTCTCCAACACGCTCCAAGGTCCTCCCCCACGGCGCGGGGGCGGGGTCCGACACGTCATGCAAGTCGGCCCAGGGCAGAAGAAGCCAAACCACCGCGCGCGGTGCGTACAACCGCCCAGCAGTTACAAGTGGCTCTCCACTTTTGCCCAAACCAGCGGGCGAAAGGGCGGGCAGCCATGCAGGCGGCATGCAACCGCGCCAAGTGGGCGCACCTCTCCGACTTCCAACGCGCCCAGCTTGGAGGACCAGGCCCACGCGTCATTCAACTGGTGCGCCGGTTGCTACGTGTGAGTAACTGCACCACCACTCAAGCCACTACCACGCCTCCTCGACTGCGGAGACAATACTGCGACTCGAGGCAACCCTGCAATGCCAGCCAAGCGCGATGGTCAAATGCGGTCAAAATTGGGCCGGCAGTGATGGCGGTGGCAGGCAGGCAGAAGCAGCGGTCACGTCGTCAGCCAAGCTTACGTCCCATCCGGGGGCAGCAAGAGAACCCTCTCTCACGGCGTGAAGACAATGCGCCCGTGTTCCGTTCCTCGAACGGCTCGCTCACACGCAACGGCTGCCCCGCGAACCACTCGCCCCGACGCATTAACTCCATGGCGGGACAGGTGGCGCCTCTGGCAGGAGAAACGAGCGACGCTTCGCCTTCGCCATAATGACCGCGTCAAAAAAAGTACGCCACATCGTTCGATTTCGTCTCCTTTTCCTTTTTTTCCTCTTTCTCTCTCTTGCAACAGGGACCGGGAAAGGGGGATACCCCAGAAAGGATCCTTCCGGCTCCGAGCCTCCCTACTGATCAGAGGTTCGAAGGCTGGCCCCTCGGAAGGGTTCAACAGCCGCCTCAGAGCACGTGGGCTCCACACCCACTACTGGTCAGAGGTTCAAAGGCCGGCCCCTCGGAAGGGTTCAACGGCCGCCTCAGGCTACTCGGGCTCCACGCCCACTACTGATCAGGGGTTCGAAGGCTGGCCCCCGAAGGGTTCACAGCCGCCTCAGACGTAGAGCGAGGGATGACCATGGGTACGTTCGATACATAACCAAGGCTCGGGCTGTGCTCCCGAGGTACCCTAGGACATTTCCGAGACCAGCGGGAACGATCTTGTAACAGAATCCCATCAGAGGGCGGCATCGAGCCCTCGGACCCCGTCACCAGGGGACCGGGTCTGGCAGATCACCCGCAGGTACTTTTGGGCGCGCCTCTGGGCCCCTAGCCGACCCCTAACGAATGGGGCTCGGGCGTCCGCTCGGATCACCCGCTTGCAGCTCACCGGAGACACCATGTTCGGCGCCCACCGAGGGCAACATGGCGCTCTCCCCCCCCTCCTCCTTGCGGAAAGGCGACGCAGGGGCATATATAAAGAAGTCGAGTCTGTCCCTGATCGCCCTCTCGCCCTGTGCAGAGGCTCGGGGGCTGCTCTCGCAAACCCGGCTCCGGCCAAACTGTTGACAGCGTCAACATACCAGCCCGAGAACTTGGGACCCGACCGTACACCCGGGCTATGGCCAACTCGCATGAGGGAACGACCAGACCAGCCGAAGCATTGCGCGAGGCGTTAAGACCTCGGAGGAGTCAAACCACTCCTCCGAGGCCTCGGGGGCTACACCCGGCGGGTGCGCTCGCGCGCACCCACCGGAACAAAAACGCAACCGAGAAAGGCTGGTCCCCTTGCAAAAAAGTGCAACGAAAGCCTCCAAGCGAGTGCTAACACTCCCTTCGAGGCTCGGGGGCTACTGTCGGGGACCATAATTAGGGGTACCCTCAAGGCTCCTAATTCTCAGCTCGTAACCCCCATCAGCATAAAGCTGCGAAGGCCTGATGGGTGCGATCAAGTCAGGGATTAGTCCATTCGAAGGACTCGATCACGCCTCGCCCGAGCCTAGCCTCGGACAAGGGCAGCCGACCCCGGAGGATCTCCGCCTTGCCTGAGGCCCCCCTTTAGTGGCGAATGCGTTCCCGGCTCGCCCGAGGCCCTGTCTTCGCCAAGAAGCAACCCCGACCAAATCGCAGGAGCATTTAATGCAAAGGTGGCCTAACACCTTTATCCCGACGCGCGCCGCTCCACCAACTGGTCTGACAGAAAGACAGCGCCGCCTGCGCCGCTCCGACTGCAGTACCACTTGACAGAGTGAGGCTGACAGGCAGTCAGGCCCTACCGCGTGCCATAAGAAACTCCGCTTCGCCCGACCCAGGGCTCGGACTCGGGCAAAGCCCCGGAAGACGACGAACTCCGCTCCGCCCGACCCAGGGCTCGGACTCGGGCAAAGCCCCAGAAGACGGCGAACTCCGCTCCGCCCAACCCAGGGCTCGGACTCGGGCTAAGCCCCGGAAGACGGCGAACTCCGCTCCGCCCGACCCAGGGCTCGGACTCGGGCTAAGCCTCAGAAGACGGCGAACTCCGCTCCGCCCGACCCAGGGCTTGGACTTGGGCTAAGCCCCGGAAGACGGCGAACTCCGCTCCGCCCGACCCAGGGCTCGGACTCGAGCTAAGCCCCAAAAGACGGTGAACTCCGCTCCGCCCGACCCAGGGCTCGGACTCGGGCTCAGCCACAGAAGACGACGTACTCCGCTCCGCCCGTCCCAGGGCTCGGACTCGGGCTAAGCCCAGGAAGACGACCGACTCCGCCTCGCCCGACCCGGGGGCTCGGACTCGGCCTCGGCCACGGAAGACGGACCCGACCTCGACCTCGGAGGAGCGTCCACATCGCCCAACCTAGGGCGCGGACCGGCCACATCAACAGGAGGCGCCATCATTACCCTACTCCAAGCTGACTCAGGCTACGGGGAACAAGACCGGCGTCCCATCTGGCTCGCTCCGCCAGATAGGCGATGATGGCGTCCCGCACGCTCCCTGACGATGGCGACTCTCGGCCCCCTTACGGAAGCAAGGGGACGTCAGCAAGGACTCGACGGCCCCGACATCTGTCCCTCCGCCAGGCTCCGGCGCTCCTCCGACGGCCACGACATCACACGAACCGGGCGCCAAAATCTCTCCGGCCGCCACGATGGCGTGTACTTAGAGCACTAGCTCTCCTCCGCTAGACACGTAGCACTCTGCTACACCCCCCATTGTACATCTGGATCCTCTCCTTATGCCTATAAAAGGAAGGACCAGGGCCCTCTTAGAGAGGGTCGGCCGCGTGGGGACGAGGACGAGACGGGCGCTCGCGTGAGGCCGCTCGCTCCTTCCCCCGTGTGGACGCTTGTAACCCCCTACTGCAAGCGCACCCGACCTGGGCGCGGGACGAACACGAAGGCCGCGGGATTTCCACCACTCTCACGACCCATCTCCTGCCTCCTTGCTTCCCCCCTTCGCGCTCGGCCTCGCGTCGACCCATCTAGGCTGGGGCACGCGGCGACACTTCACTCGTCGGCTCAGGGACCCCCCGGTCTCGAAACGCCGACAATCGCTCCACACACTAAAGCGAAATCAAATCTATAAATGTTTTCTAGTATGAAAATCACTGTGGTAGTGAATAGTGACCATGCTCATTTTTAGAATTATAAAATCACACGCATATTCAAAGTATTGTTGTAGGGTTTGATTTTGGTTACACGTATATATCGAAACTCTAAAATCATACATGTGAATCGCCAAATCGCATTAATATTACAACAAGATCCAAAAATTAACAAGACCATTTATATTTTATTTGGGTATCAAATAAATATTTTAAAATAGGAAAACTATCGCAAAGTCTATATGTGATTAAACATATAATTGGATGGATGGCTTGTGATTTTGTTTTTCACCTTCTTCTTCTACCTCTAGCCAACTCCGCTGTGCAGGGAGCTCGGCGAGAGAGCGGCCGGGATGGGCAAAGTGGCCGGGACGGGCAGAGTGGGCGCGATGGCTGCGCGGCACGGCGCAGGTGCGAGCCCGGCATGACGTGGTTCGATGAGCAAGCGCGTGAGAGAGGTGAGGGAGAGAGATGAGCTCGACAGGGAGGAGCAAAAGGCTCAATGGCTTTTATAGAAGAGAGAAGGGAGAGGAGAGGGCGAGCCGGGGAGAGAAACGGCGGCAATCAAAGCCATCAATGGTGTGTTACCACCATTAACGGGGAGAGGGAGGGGAAGAGGGAGAAATGGCAGCTTTGATTTTCGGTTTCTAGAGGCAGACGGTCGGTCTTCGGCCGGTCGGGTGTGGCAGCCGGTTGCTGGCGCGGCTGCAGGGGCGCTCGGTCGGGTCGGGCTTGCAGCGCGATGGCTCGGTCGGGGGAAGAGCGTCGGGCGCAGTCGGCTTCTGCAGTCCTGGCGGGGTCGCATCGGCGGCTCTTGGCACGTCGGTCTACATGGGGCGTCCTCGGTGTCGCGGCGTCGCGAGCTCATGGCGTCTACGCATGAGAGAAAGGGGAGGAGAGAGAGAGAACAGAGGAGGGCGAGAGAGTCCCTGGCGAAGAGGTTAGATACTAGGCAAGAGGCGCGCGCTAGGTTAGATACTAGGCCTAATGGGCCGTTTAGGGTTAGTTAGTATTTTTTTCTTTTCTAATTCAAAATATGCTTTTAAATAACCATAAAATTCATAACAATTAACCCAAAATTATTTATAAATAAAATAGTTATTTTTGGACTAGTAATTATTATATTTTTTATTTTCATTTAAGAAGAAATGATATTCAATATCCAAAAATCAATTATGAGTAATCAAAAATCATTTCAAATGCAAATAAATAACAAACACTTAAAAGAAAATTTATTATCACAAATACCATTAATAACTAAATGTATTATTTTTATTTAATAATTTTTATAGTGTTACAAATCTACCCCTCTTTAAAAGAATCTCGTCCTCGAGATTAAGGAAGGCTAGCACGAAAACAAAGGAGATACATGGTTATTTATAGGTTCTTAGTTCACATTAAACTCTTCTAAAATCAAGGAACTTCCTTACTTCCTCTACTCCGCAATGAATACTAATCAAGCGACCTTCATCATCGTACTTATAAAATGGTGGGTCTTCTGAATTATTGCTTAGGTCATGCTTGGCAGCTTTCTTCTTTGGTCGGTCTAGATGCTTCTTGGGACATTCGCGAATAAGATGTCCTTCATTTTTGCAGTAGTAGCAAGCACCTCTTGCTTTGAGTTCTTTGCGAGTCAACTTTGCTTGACCAACAGGGGGTGAGGGTTGATTGGGTGTCTGTATCTCATATAACTGAGCCTGCCGTGATTCTTCTGTTTGGGTATCCATGTGTTTCATTGCTTTTGCTTGTGGTTGAGGTGAACTAATCATGTATGCAAACATTTTTCTATTCCTTTTGTTGTTCTTCATTCCATTCATCGAATATCTCTGTGACTCATTTTTCTCGTTCATAGTTGTTAAGGTAGGAATGTTGTCGTTGGCATCATTTACTTCATTTCCATTGGGGTTCATCATCTAGTCAGAGAGTAAAAGAGTTAGTGAGACAGACTGCATAAGAGGCTTGTATGACATTAAGATAAAGAGCGAACACAACTTTTTGATTTCCAAGATAAGATTAGTCAAGGAACAAGGGTGGTTTCATATTTCTCCTAGCTTCATCATACTTCGAGAGTTTACAGGTGTTATAATCCTTAACATAGATCTTTTGAACTTTATAGATTTCAGAGCATGATATCCAAATCATCTTTCTGATCCAACAGTATTTCTTTGAGCACAAATTGACAGAAAGACTTGAGCGGGACTTTAGGGCAACTAGAGTAGAGCATCACATTGTTTGCATATAGCAGATGACACCGTACTTTATTATCTTTATAAAGAGGCAAAACACAATAGGTGCGATAGATTCTCTAAATTTATTCATATATCACCTAGCACAATTACAAATCCTCAAAGAGAGCAACCTTTTGATATATTTTTTTCGTGAGACATACTGATCCTTCTAGCTAAATGATATATTATTCTTCATCGTTAGATGCACCAATCTGAGCTAGAGGTCGATTGTCTTCAACTACTATTCTTTCTCCAGATGGGGTTTCCAAACACATGGTTCTCTCAGTATGTTGGATTACTGCCTTAGTTCTTTGTAACCAATTCTTTCCAAGAATCACATCCTTTCCCATTGATTCCATCACTATAAGATCAGCTAGAAAATCGATCCCATTGATTTTAACACTTACATTTGGACATATGTAGTTTACTAACATTTTTCCTTTGGGTGCACTGATGGTCTTCCTTGATCTCAAGGGACACTTAAAAATACCATACTTTGTTGCAAACTAGGCACTAATAAAAGAATGTGTTGTACGAGGATCATACAACACGGTGGCGATGGTTGTGTGGATGACTAGTGTTCCAAAAATTACTACATTATCATATGGAATGGTTCCTGTCACTGCATAACTTATCCTTCCTATGGACTGTTTCCGTTGTTTATTCTTTGTTGATGCATGAGTTTGAGGGTGTTGTCTTTTCTTTTGGACCTTATTGATCTCCACATCTTTCCTAGGACAACTATTAACAAGATGGCCGGTATCACCACAGCTAAAGCAAGCACGACTTGATGAGTTACTTGGTCGAGTTGTCTTTACGTTGTTGGTAGAAGTTTCTGTGCATTTTTGTTCATATTCCATGTCTGAAGACTGAGATAGCTTTATCTCGGAGGTGATCTGTAGTGAACTCTTCTCAGAACCGTTACGGTAGTAATGACCTTCACGTCCACATTGATAGCAAGCTTTTCTTGAAGTTATTTCTTGACTTTTTCCATGTTTCCCTTTTTGTTTCTTGGACCTGATGCGACGACGAGGCCGAAACTGTGTGCAAGTAATAGTCCATCGATCAATGTAACACTCATGTGTTTCTTCTTGGGGCTGGGCATCCTTGTGATGTTTCCTTTTTGGAATACTTTGCAATTCATCAACTAACAGTGCATTAGGTATGAGAGACTCTGTTATTAGTTGTTCTCGGGGAGACATCTATCTTTTTATACCAGAAAACAAAATCTGGTTCTTCTATTTTGTAGTTTCACTTTCGTTTGTACTGATCTGGCGACAAGGAATTCCATAGTACTTACAACAACAACATGTTCCAAGGTTAGTAGTCTGTTGGTTTGGTAGTTCGTCCTTTTGTGTCTTGAATGTCTGTTCATCAGCTGTTTTATTTAGAGTGTTGTTTTGACTTGCTAACACACCACATTCTTCGCATTTAGTGATATCACTTGTAGTTGACATTCCAAGGTATAACATATGTATGGGTATGGAAGAATGGAAGGGACGAAAGGGTTGAGCAAAGACAGATTATAGAGAGCAGAGAAAACTCATCTATTTAAGGTTTTACCTAGCTAACTGATGCCATTGTGGACAAAAGTCACATAATACACCAACAATCATTTTAAAGAAGCAAATCAAACATGAACACAAAGGACAATGAACTCAAGCATACTAGCACAACACAATCCAATTCTACTCATCCAACCAAAACAAAAGGTGAGACAAGGTTTGGAATAAGAAAGATATTATAAAGTCAAGGAGTCAGGTAAGAATTAGCAAGGAGTTAGACAAGACATATTTGTTCGTGGCTAAGAGTGAATGTGACGGAACCTCCCAAGTCATTAGGCCCACCTATAATTGTCCTTGTCCAATAGACTTCAGACAACCCTGCAGGTGCTCCTGAATCACTTGACAAGTTCGGTATCTGCTTTCTTTACCTTTCCCAAGAGCGTTTCATCCGTCACGTAGACATTACAAGCATCGGAGATACAAAAATGCGGAAGCAATTACATTTTATTGAAAAGTAAGATAGAGTTATAATATTACAGACCAGAAATATAATATATGAGTGCTGAGTATTATTATTACAAACCATGGGAGGCAAAAACCCCTCCCGATAAGTATTAAGCAAAAGTTTTATGGAGGATCCTTTCCTCCCGCAGCTTAACTCCTGGTGCTCTTCCTTAGGTACCACCTTTGAACAGAAGCAACAAAAGTTGGTTGCTTCCTCACCTAAAAACAACATGGGACAAAGCCCTGAGTATGGAATTACTCAGCAAGTCTTACCCGACTAAAGAAACGACTCTCAATGGTATGCTGGCTTTCAGGGAGTCAAGGTAAGGCTTAACAATAGTCAACGACTCTATTTGCAGAAATGCTTACTAAGAGTGGATCCTTAAAAATCCAGTTTTATTTGTCTGGTTAGGTAGAATTACCTGTAACTAGAGTTCATTCTACCCTAGTTCAATCACTTGACCTGCACTAGCCAATTTCTTAACAACCCTTCATCTTTACTGGAGTTCTATGTATAGGGCAGTGACCAAGTCTTCATAACCGCGAAGGTACGGCGATCCGAATCGATTATACTCAACTGAGGATCTCCAATCACACGACATATGTAGCACTTAACCCTTGCATATGTCAACTCGCCACAGGGGTTCTTAAGACTAGATCAGGTTCACGCCAACCGAGAGCATAGATACACCACCGTCCAGCCTCTTGCCACGGAGGGTACACGCTATTCTCGCCATCTCTCCACTCCCATTGCGTGGTATCTTATTCTGGTATTAGTCTACCCGAGGCAAAGCTTACCCATGACGAGGCATGTGACCAGTTAAAGGGTCCTCAATCATCAAGCCTACATCGACACGGTCCTTAATCGACTCAGATGGAGACACTACACCGAGGCTCTCTTATCGTGCAAGTCACCCACCCGGTCTCAGCTTAATCATTGCAAACCTCAAAGTTTAGTACCTGGCAGAGGTACATCTTTTCCGATGTTGAACCCATCATGGCCATGATGGATCCACCATCAAGTTTTATTTTCGAAAACATCCCACCCACTTTGCAACATCATTTTTTGCTAAAGCAAAACATTTTGTTTTTCTAAAGCAAAGCTAAGCATAAGAAAACTTTTCTGTAAAACAGGGTTAGGAAGTAATCCAAGGAAGGAGATGCAGTAATAGTTTAGCACACAACTCCTATCACCTAATGCATCAAGCAAATGAGAAAGATTTTAAAGGAACAAGGGGGTGACAAATGCACCGGGGCTTGCCTTGTTTTACTGGTGAATCAGGCTCAGATCCGCAGATATCAAAATAAAAGTAGTTGCCTGTCTGATGTTCCTCAACTGGTGGTGGTGGAGTCTTCTCTTCTTCTACTTTTCTTTGTTTTCTAAATATGACCATACATAATAATGAATGCCCATGTAATGCTCATGAGAGTGCAAAGATAATAAAAGTTTATTATCTAAAGTCTTGAATATAATTTTCCTTCACGGATCTCCGAGAACTTAGGGTTTCCGGAGTCAACAATGAAGTTCAAAGGGCAGGGGGTAGGGTTTTGGGTTTTAAGTATCACACATGGTCCAAATCATATAAAACTCTACCCAAGGCTTCTAAATATTATTTAAAGTTTATCCTAAAAATTTAGTGAATTTTGGATTTATTATTTATTTTCTAAAAATTTACAAACATGGTTTTAAGCTGTTTTAAATACTCTATAATTTCCCTTTTGGACTAAAAATTATGAAACTATTTTTATTAAATTCTATAGGAAATTAGGAACCTAGCAAAATTGATTTGGTATTTTTACCATTTTTCTACAATTTTCTAGAATTTATTTAGCTCTGGTAGAAAAAGAAAAAGAAAAAGGATAAATAGTACTGGATCCAATTCAGCCCAGTCAGCCCAATTACAGCGGAAACGCGCCCGCTCGCGCGCCCGCGTTGTCGATTTTGCAAGAAGGTCCCCGTCTTCTGGCATAGCCCGAAAGAGTCCAAGACACTATTCCAGGCAGTCACTGACATTTTCAGAAGAGCCCCTACATTTCTATTCCTTTGCACGCCGAGATCCTCGACGGTGGACGGCGACGCGCAGAGCTCCGACGAGCTCGCGTACCGGCCAAACTACTCAAAGACTGACGTCCTACTCTGGCCGAGGCCAAATTCAAGACCTAATGACCGTTTCCCTCACTAAATTTCAAGAATGGCTACCCAATTTGCTCTGGCCACGGTGACAGCGGGGATAATCAAAGGAACAATGTGTTCCCGGTGATCCATGACGGTTTAGTTCAATCAAAGGGGTCGAGGAGCTTGAGGAGAACTTAAGGACGCTAGAACAAACAACTGAGAAGCTTGAACTAACCTGGCACAAGATGGCCGCGGTGAGGCTAAACCGAGCAGGATTCTGGAACGATTTGGGGAGAATCCAAAATTGGAGCTCTCTGGTGGAGGATTTGAGGTGCTGGTGGGTGCGCTAGTTGCTTGATTACATGAAGGAGCCGAGGGTGTGCTCAATTTATAGAGCCCGCAAGCGGTGGCCGGTGAATTGGACGATGACGCGCGACAGCCGAAGGAACAAAGAGTTACTGGCGCAAGAAATTCGTGGCATCAACTGTGGCAGCCCTCACCTGCGATGATCAAATGGCCAACGTGAATCACGGTGATGCTGTGAATGTGCCCGGGTACGTGGCGCAAGACAGTGAGGCGGCGGTCACCGGTGAGCTCATCCGAATCCGCCGTGGCAATCTTGGTACGGTGGTCGGAGTAGTTTAATGGCCGGAGTTTATCCACGGCGGTGATACTTACTCAACCCCGAGCATTATCCAATTGGTCCGAGCACGAATCATGGCGGCAAAAGCGCGAATCCGAGTGCAGCTCGCCGGCGGCGAGATGCACTGCATCAGTGATCTTATGCAGTTCACTGTACCATTGAAACTACTGATAGAGCGCACGACAAACACTGTTTAGGGTAAATTTTCTCCCAATTCTCTATGACAACATATCCAAGGCTCTACATCAAAGTTGTAGACCATTAAACCATCTTCATCTTTGTTATAGCGTCCCTAGCTAAATTTTTACTAGATCAGGCTTAAATTCGAGCCCTAACTCCATGTTATTCCACTATTAGACTGAATTTCTGATTTCAAGTTGTCTGACAGTCCAACTTTAAGCTTATTTATCTCAGAATTCTTCATGGTACCTAGGCATGATTTCTATAGCAAAGTTATTCTCCTTCATAGATTTACAAAGTTGATGTGGTGACCTAGGGTAAAATACTCAGAACTTGGAAGATATGAGGCTTCAAAGTTGGGCTAATGTCACAGATTTCAGACTTAGCCATATGAGTATTAGTGTGGCTATTTTGCAAATTAGTCCAAAACTCAAGGTTTAACTTGCAAACCCACTCATTGGTGAACTATATGACTTAAAACACCATACTATCATGGCTTTTGCACTTTAGTCCATATGTGCACTGATTTTGCACTTAGCCCCCTAGGGTTTAGGTTTAGGGCTTTCTAGGGTCTTGTTTAGGGTTTTTGTTACTTCTGGGATTTGGATACCCCATAAGTCTATTCAAGGTGACATTCTATGATCATCTTAATAAGTTTTGAAGTTTTTCTCTTGTTAAGCCTTGTTTGCTCTAATACACCTACTCTAGGGTTGAGTTCCCTACTCTTGGGTTTTATTTGCAAAAGGTCATATCAATACAACTTGTTTGAAATTTTTGCCTAGTGAATGCACTCTACGTTGACAAACACATGATATGCCCATGCTTATGATGTTATGCTCAAGTTTTAGTAACAGTAACACTAGGGGTGTTACATCCTTCCCCCCATAAAAGAATCTCGTCCCGAGATTAAAAGTTCTAGGGTAGGTAATGGAAAATGAAATGCTTCATTCTTTTATTTACTTATTATTGGTACAAGGCAGGGGTGGTCTGGGGCTCACTCCTTTATTACAACCATTATATACATATCACCATTTACATGAGGCTAGAAAGCCTGGGAAATTCTTTTCTAAAAAGTCCTGAGTTTCCCATGTAGCCTCATCTTCTGAATGCTGGTTCCACTGTATCTTGTAAAATTTGAGAGTTCTTCTTCGGGTAATTCTATCCTTTTGATCCAAGTCTCGAATAGGATGCTCCGAATATGTCAAGTCTGGCTCTAAGGAAACATCTGTTACTTCAATGGTTTGATCGGGAACCCGAAGACATTTCTTCAGTTGAGACACGTGGAACACATTATGTACAGCAGACAAGGTTTTGGGAGGTTGAAGTCGGTACGCCACTGGTCCACATTGCTCTAGCACAGGGAAAGGACCAATGTACCGAGGTGCAAGCTTCCCTTTTATCCCGAAATGTGTTACCCCCTTCAATGGCGAAACTTTCAGGTAGACATGATCTCCAACGAGAAAGTACAAGGGTTGACGTCGTTTGTTTGCATAACTTTTCTGTCGAGCTTGAGCTTTCTTCAAATTATGAATTATTCGCCGAACTTTTTCTTCGGTCTCTTTTACCATATCTAGCCTGAAGAAACTCCTTTCACCAGGTTCAGACCAATTTAGCGGAGTACGACACCATCGCCCATATAAAGCTTCAAAGGGTGCCATCTTATTGCTTTCTTGATAGCTATTATTATATGAGAATTCCGCTAATGGTAAACAATCATCCCATTTTTGGGGGAATTCCAGAACACAAGCTCGTAGCATGTCCTCAAGTATTTGATTTATACTCTCAGTTTGACAACTTGTTTGAGGATGATAGACTGAACTATGGAGCAATTTAGTACCCAAGGATTTGTGAAGTTCTTCCCAAAATTTGGATACGAATTGAGGTCCATGATCACACACTATGGTCTTTGGAACACCGTGCAAACTGAGAATACGAGCAATGTACAGTTCTGCATATGCAATTACTGGGCGATCTTTGTGAGTCGGTCAATGATAACCCAAATGGAGTCAAAGCCTTTTGCTGTTCTGGGTAACCCCACAACAAAGTTCATGCTAATATCTTCCCATTTCCATGTTGGTATTGGTAGAGATTGTAATGGACCAGTAGTCTTCATATGTATGGCTTTGACACGTCTACAAGTGTCATATTTTGCCACATAGCGTGTGATCTCGATTTTCATCTTTGTCCACCAATAATGTTGTTTTAGATCGTGATACATCTTAGTGCTTCCGGGATGAATAGAATAGCGACTAAGATGTGCTTCTTCTAATATTTGCTAGCGGATCTCTTCATCCTTTGGCACAATTATGCGGTTGTTAAACCATACAATGCCTTGATTGTCTTTTCTAAAACATTTGGATCTTGCGGCCTCTATTTTCTCATGGATGTGCTTCATACCCTCATTATTCTTTTGAGCATCCATTATCCTTTGTAAAAGAACTGACTCAAGCTTTAGTTGATTTAAGGTTCCGTATTGGATCATTCCCAGGTTTAACCTTTCCATCTCCTGACATATTGTAATGTCAGAAGTCTTCAACGTAAGACAGTGACAGGAAGCCTTACGGCTGAGTGCATCTGCCACCACATTGGCCTTGCCTGAGTGATAATGAATTTCCAATTCATAGTCCTTAATAAGCTTGAGCCATCGCCTTTGTCTCATGTTTAACTCTGACTGGGTAAAGATATACTTCAGGCTCTTATGATATGTATAGATGTGACAAATATTTCCCAACAGATAATGACGCTAGATTTTTAGGGCATGAACCACTGCAGCTAACTCCAGATCATGAGTGGGATAGTGTTCCTCATGTCAGCGCAACTACCTTGAAGCATAAGCTATTACTCGGCCTTCTTGCATTAAAACACAGCCGAGACCACTACCTGATGCGTCACAATACACACCAAAGGGCTTTTCAATATCTGGTTGAGCCAATATCGGAGTAGTGGTTAATAATACCTTCAATTATTCAAAGGCTTCATTACACTTTGAAGACCAAATAAACTTAGTATCATTCTTCAATAAACTTGTGATTGGTTTCACAAGCTTGGAAAAATCTGGTATGAATCGGCGGTAATAGCCATCTAGCCCAAGGAAACTTCAAACTTGATGTACAGTGGTTGGGGGTTTCCATTCCAAAATATCCTTGACTTTGCTAGGATCCACCGCAATCCCCTTGGCAGATAATACATGTCCCAGAAATTAGATTTCTTCCAGCCAGAATGCGCACTTACTGAACTTAGCATATAATTGGTGTTCTCTTAAGCGCGTCAACACGATCCGTAAATGCCGAGCATGCTCCTCTTCATTCTTGGAATATATTAAGATATTGTCAATGAATACCACCACAAACTTATCCAACTCAGGCATAAATACCAAGTTCATAAGATAGGGGAAGTGGGCAGGAGCATTTGTTAGTCCGAAAGACATAACCAAATATTCAAATAAACCATACCGCGTAGTGAATGCAGTCTTGGGTATATCTTCGGGTCGGATACGGATCTGATGATAGCCTGATCTGAGGTAAATCTTGGAGAAGACCATCACTCCAGTCAGTTGATAAAATAGAATGTCAATCCGTGGAAGAGGGTACTTATTTTTGATGGTAACCTCATTAAGGGGTCTATAATCTACGCACATTCGAAGTGTTTGGTCCTTCTTCTTGACGAAGATGGCTGGACAACCCCATAGTGACGAGCTTGGCCGGATGAATCCCTTCTCTAGTAGATCTTGCAATTGGGTCTTGAGTTCTGCCAGCTCATTTGGAGGCATTCGGTACGATCTTCTAGAAATGGGAGCCGTACCGGGCTTCAACTCAATTATAAACTCTACATCTCTTTCTGGTGGCAATCCAGGCAAATCTTCTGGAAAGACGTCTGGGAACTCGCATACTACCGGAATATCTTTGATCTCCTGTATGATGGCTTCATATATTCTGCCAAATGGTTTAACTGGAATGGCTATGGGGATAGACAAAACAACTTCTTCTTGGTTATGACTCAACCTGATGGTTCTCCGATCAGTGTTGAGGATTGCTTTATGCTGGGCCAACCAATTCATGCCCAAAATTACATCTATGTCTTGGCCTTTCAGAACAATCATATTAGTAGGAAAGTCCCGTCCAGCCAATGTTACGGGCACTTGGAAAGCCACTTCTTTAGTAAATATTTGTCCCCCAGGCGAATGAATTTTAAACCCTTCCCTTGATTCATGGTATGGAATGCAATGTTGCTCCACAAACTTCTTACTTATGAACGTATGCGAAGCACTAGAATCAAAAAGAATAATTGCAGGGTGATTGGCCACTAGAAACGTACCCATCATAACCGGTTCGCCGTCTGGTGTTGTGGCCACTTGAGTATAATAAATTCGTCCCGTTTTCCTTGTATTTTTGCCCACGGTATTGTTTGCCGCATTTCCCTTCCCTTGAACGGAATTCCCAGAACTTTGTTGATTACTTGAGCGATTTTGCTTCTGATATGGATAGTCCTTGATAAAGTGTCCGGACTTTCCACAGTTGAAACAACCAGTTGAAGAGCTGGGGAGGGCAGGGAAACAAGTGCCAGGGGCACCCGGCTAATTTATTGGGGTGGGTGCAGTGGCGGGGCGAATGAAGACTGGTTGCTTGAAAGGGTAGGAGGGTGGACATGGGGAAGAGCGATTCGGATTGAAAGGTCGGATTACCAACCTTTGCCTTTTCTCGGGGCCCTAATTGGGCCTGTCGCCTCCATAACCCTTGGATTTTCCGGAGCCTGCATATTTAGCCTCAACTGCCAGCGCTGTGCTGACAGCCCTTCCATAAGTAAGGTCGATGCAGGTGGCCATCTTTCTTTGCATTCGATCATTCAAGCCTCTCATGAAGCAATTCCTTTTCTTCAAATCTGTGTTGACTTGATCGATTTCATATTGGGATAAGTGATTAAATTTATTGAGATACTGGGTAACTGTATCCTCGCCTTGTTTCAACTTCATGAACTCCTCCTGCTTCATGTGGAGCACCCCTTCAGGTATATAGTGCTCGCAGAAAGCCAGCTTGAACTCATCTCCAGTTATTTGATGACCAGCCGGTTGAACGGCTACAAAATTTCCCCACCAAGTGCTGGCAGGGCCACGCAATTGTTGGGCTGCGAATAGGGGCTTTTGAACCTCTGAACACCGGAGGAGCCCGAACTTCTGTTCAATGACGCGGATCCATTCATCTGCTTCTAGAGGGTCCTCTGCTTTGACAAACAATGGAGGGCGTGACTCGGAGAAATCCAGATAGGATGTTTCACGGGGGCCTTGTGGATATGCCCGCCCGCCTTGTTGTTGTAATTGTTGACCTGCCATCTCCAGCAGGAAGCGGGTATTGTGAGCCGTGGCGTTAACCAAGGCAGCGATGGCCTCGGCTAACGTGGGAGGTACTGGAGGTGGGTTTGGTGTTGCTTCCCTTCCACTGGAGGTCCCTGCTCCATCCTGAGAACGAGTCTTGGAAGGCATCTGAGGCAACAAACATTGAAAAGAATATAATATGCCAAAGAAAACCATCCATTTTACATTACTAAAAAGGGTAATGTTACAGACTCAAATTTTACAACAGGATTACACTACCTATTATACATTACTACTATCTCTATACTATACTACTCTTGCTTCTTGTCACTCTTAGTAGCTTAGCTGTCGGGAGTAGGAGACCATTCATCCACCAACTTCATGGAGGGAGGAGGCCTGAAAAGGTCTAGTTCACCACCAAAGGCTTCTCCCGCTGTCCCAGAAGGTCCGGCTTCTATCCCAATAGGATCTGTAGGCACATTGGGATGCAGTTGGGAATACAATACATGAACTTCTTCATGTAGAGTATTACAATAAACCTACAAGTTATCAACGGCTGAGCTAAGCTCCTTCATGCGGGCTCGAGCTATTGCCTCCTTAGCCTAGGAAAGCGAACGAGAGTTAACTGCCCAATCGAGCGCTAGATCTCGCTCCGTGAGCTGATCTTGCAGGTAGCGGA
The DNA here is from genome assembly GCA_029449295.1 of Zea luxurians. Classification (NCBI taxonomy): domain Eukaryota; kingdom Viridiplantae; phylum Streptophyta; class Magnoliopsida; order Poales; family Poaceae; genus Zea; species Zea luxurians. The sequence continues at coordinate 1,952,323 of JAOPSE010000143.1, forward strand.
TGTCTGCTCTTAATTCGTTTATTCTTTCACCATCCGCAACCCATATGTCGTTCCTATGACAGAGTTCTGTTCGAAGCTGATCAACTTGGGCTTCCAGATCCCCTATTGGATCGTTGCTACCACTACTGCTACCTTCATGCCGTGGGGCAAGTTGATGACGGGGTATGCCGATTGGCCTGGTAGATTTGCGCGCGGTCTTTCTCGTGCGAGGCGACATTTCTTAAGGGGGAAAATCTGATTAGCATAGTTTTTAGCATGATGCATGAGTAATTATAGAATCAACCGTAGTCGATTCACACCTTCTATACATTGCACTCTATTATCTGGTCTTTCAAATAAGTACTCAGAAAGAAACTAGATAAGAAAGTGTCGGCGTTTCGAGACCGGGGGGTCCCTCGGGCCGACGAGTGAGTGTCGCCGCGTGCCCCAGCCCAGATGGGTCGAGCGCGTGGGCGAGCGCGAAGGGGGGAAAGGAGCGAGGCGGCCAGAGACCGGCGTGAGAGAGGTGGGAATCCCGCGGCCTTCGTGTTCGTCCCGCACCCAGGTCGGGTGCGCTTGCAGTAGGGGGTTACAAGCGTCCACGCGGGAGAGGGAAGCGAGCGGCCCCAAGAGAGCACCTGTCCCGTCCTCGTCCCCGCGCAGCCAACCCTCTCTAAGAGGGCCCTGGTCCTTCCTTTTATAGGCGTAAGGAGAGGATCCAGGTGTACAATGGGGGTGTAGCAGAGTGCTACGTGTCTAGTGGGGGAGAGCTAGCGCCCTAAGTACATGCCGATGTGGCAGCCGGAGAGATTTTGGCACCCAGCTGGTGTGAAGTCGTGGCCGTCGGAGGAGCGACGGAGCCTGGCGGAGGGACAGCTGTCGGAGCGGTTGAGTCCTTGTTGACGTCCTCCTGCTTCCGTAAGAGAGCTGAGAGCCGCCGTCGTCATAGAGCATGCGGGGCGCCATCATTGCCTATCTGGCGGAGCTAGCCAGATGGGACACCGGTCTTGTTCTCTGCGGCCCGAGTCAGCTCGGGGTAGGGTGATGATGGCGCTTCCTGTTGACGTGGCTGGCCTGCGCCCTAGGTTGGGCGACGTGGAGGCTCCTCCGAAGCTGAGGTCGAGTCTGTCTTCCATGGCCGAGGCCGAGTCCGAGCCCCTGGGTCGGGCGAGGCGGAGGTCGTTCGGCGGAGGCCAGGGCGGAGTCCGAGCCCTAGGGTCGGGCGAAGCGGAGTTCGTCGTCTTCTGGGGCTGAGCCCAAGTCCGAGCCCTAGGGTCAGGCGAAGCGGAGTTCGTCGTCTTCCGGGACTTAGCCCGAGTCCGAGCCCTGGGTCGGGTGGACCGGAGTTCGCCGTCTTCCGGGACTTAGCCCGAGTCCGAGCCCTGGGTCGGACGGAGCGGAGTTCGCCGTCTTCCGGGACTTAGCCCGAGTCTGAGCCCTGGGTCGGGCAGAGCGGAGTTCGCCGTCTTCCGGGACTTAGCCCGAGTCCGAGCCCTGGGTCGGGCGGAGCGGAGTTCGCCGTCTTCCAGGACTTAGCCCGAGTCCGAGCCCTGGGTCAGGCGGAGCGGAGTTCGCCGTCTTCCGGGACTTAGCCCGAGTCCGAGCCCTGGGTCGGGTGGAGCGGAGTTCGCCGTCTTCCGGGGCTTAGCCCGAGTCCCAGCCCTAGGTCAGGCAGAGCGGAGTTCGCCGTCTTCCGGGGCTTAGCCCGAGTCCAAGCCCTGGGTCGGGCGGAGCTTCCTATGGTGCCTTTGGCGGGGCCTGACTGCCTGTCAGTCTCACTCTGTCAGGTGGCACTGCAGTCGGAGTGGCGCAGGCGGCGCTGTCCTTCTGTCAGGCCAGTCAGTGGAGCGGTGAAGTGACGGCGGTCACTTCGGCTCTGTCGGGGGGCGCGTGTCAGGATAAAGGTGTCAGGTCACCTTTGCGTTAAATGCCCCTGCGACTTGGTCGGTCGGTGCGGCGATTTGGTTAGGGTTGCTTCTTAGCGAAGGCAGGGCCTCGGGCGAGCCGGAGATGTGTCCGCCGTTGGAGGGGGGCCTCGGGCGAGACGGAAATCCTCCGGGGTCGGCTGCCCTTGTCCGAGGCTAGGCTCGGGCGAGGCACGATCGAGTCGCTCGAATGGACTGATCCCTGACTTAATCGCACCCATCAGGCCTTCGCAGCTTTATGCTGATGGGGGTTACCAGCTGAGAATTAGGAGTCTTGAGGGTACCCCTAATTATGGTCCCCGACAGTAGCCCCCGAGCCTCGAAGGGAGTGTTAGCACTCGCTTGGAGGCTTTAGTCGCACTTTTTTGCAAGGGGACCAGCCTTTCTCGGTTGCATTTTGTTCCGGTGGGTGCGCGCGAGCGCACCCGCCGGGTGTAGCCCCCGAGGCCTCGGAGGAGTGGTTTCACTACTTCGAGGTCTTAATGCCTTGCGTAATGCTTCGGCTGGTCTGGTTGTTCCCTCATGTGAACTGGCCGTAGCCCGGGTGTACGGTCGGGGCCCAAGCTCTCGGGCTGGTATGTTGACGCTGTCAACGGTTCGGCCGGAGCCGGGTTTGCGAGAGCAGCCCCCGAGCCTCCGCACAGGGCGAGAGGGCGATCAGGGATAGACTCGGCTTTTTTACATACGCCCCTGCGTCGCCTTTCCACAAGGAGGAGGGGGGAAAGCGCCATGTTACCCTCGATGGGCGCCGAACATGGTGTCTCCGGTGAGCTGCAAGCGGGTAATCCGATTGGGCGTCCGTGCCCCGTTCGTTAGGGGTCGGCTAGGGGCCCAGAGGCACGCCCAAAAGTACCTGCGGGTGATCTGCCGGACCCGGTCCCCTGGCGACGGGGTCCGAGGGCTCGATGCCTCCCTCTGATGGGATTCCGTTACAAGATCGCTCCCGCTGGTCTCGGAAATGTCCTAGGGTACCTCGGGAGCGCAGCCCGAGCCTTGGTTATGTATCGAACGTACCCCTGGTCATCCCTCACTCGGCGTCTGAGGCGACTGTGAACCCTTCGGGGGCCAGCCTTCGAACCCCTGATCAGTAATGGGCGTGGAGCCCGAGTAGCCTGAGGCGGCCGTGGAACCCTTCGGGGGGCCGGCCTTCGAACCTCTGACCAGTAGTGGGTGTAGGGCCCACGCGATCTGAGGCGGCTGTTGAAACCCTTCGGGGGGCCAGCCTTCGAACCTCTGATCAGTAAGGAGGCTCGGAGCCTGGTTCCTTCACGGGGAAGGATCCTTTTCGGGGTATCCCCCTTTCCTGGTCCCTGCTGCAAGAGATAGAGAAAGAGGAAAAAAGGAAAAGGATATGAAATCGAACGACGCGGCGTACCTTTTTTGTCGTAGTTATTACGGCGAAGGCGAAGCGTCGCCCACTGCTCCCGCCAGAAGCGCCGCCTGTCCTGCCGCGGAGTTAATGCGACGGGGCGAGCGGTTGGCGGGGCGGCCGTTGCGTGTGCGCGAGCCATTCGAGGAACGGATCACGGGCGCGTTGTCTTCACGCCGTGAGAGGGGGTTCTCTTGCTGCCCCCGAATGGGACGTGAGCTTGGCTGACGACGTGACCGCTGCTCCCGCCCGCCTGCCACCTTCATTACTGCCGGCCCACTTTTGGCCGCATTGACCGCCGCGTCAGGCTGGCGCTGCTGGGTCGTGCGCTGGGTCGCCTCGAGTCGCGGTATTGGTTCCGCAATCGAGGAGGCGCGGTGGTGGCGCAAGTGGCGGTGCAGTTGCTTGCATGCAACATCTGGCGCGCCGGTTGCGTGACGCGCGGGCCTGGGCCTCCATGCTGGCGTGTCGGGAGTCGGAGAAGCGCGTCCACTCGGCGCGGTTGCATGCCGCCTGCATGGCTGCCCGCCTCTTTCGCCCGTTGGTCTGGGCAAAAGTGGAGGGTCACTTGTAACCGCTGGGCGGTCGTGTGCACCACGCGCGGCGGTTTGGCTTCTTCTGCTCTGAGTCGGTTTGCATGACATGCGGGACCCAGCCCCCGCGCCGTAGGGGAGGGCCTTGGAGCGTGCTGGAGAAGACTCAGCCCGTGACGGTTGGGGGCGCAAGTAGGGAGAGTGGCCTTTAAAAGGAGGGCGACCCCTTTCAGAAGGCGACCATGTCTTCTTGCTCCCTTATGCATCGCGTCTTTCCACCTTCCAAGCCCCCGGATGGGGGATACCCGCTGTCTTTTCGCCTCATCGTTGGAGGAACGCAACTCCGTGGGAGTTGGTACCTTTCAGCCATCGTTCGGCTTCAAGGATTTTCATCATGCAGCCCGGCTGCACCCCTCCACCGGCGGTCACCCAAGATGGTGACCTCCAGCTTGGTGGTGGGGGAAAGCGAGCCGGGCCGCGGCCTCTGCCCCTCCCTCAGCCTCAAGGATTTTCATCACCAGGGCTGGGAAGGGGAGTGTGCCGAGTTGGGGTCGGCCCCTGTGTGGGCGGCGGCCCGCTCCTTCACTCAGTGACCGAAGGGAAGGGCGGTCGTCGTCCGTGGCGCCGGCAGCTGCACCGTGCCTGGCTCTCGGACGCGAGTGGCTTCGGAGCCGCTCGCGGCGCCGGCGTCTGCCACGGCAGCTGGAAGAGGTTCTCCCGCCGGCAAGATAGCCAAGGCCGGCCACGGACCGACCTCCAACTCTACGGCCTTCTGCCCGTCCTTGCCTCACGAGTTTGGGCATGGGCGGGGGCCTCCTGGCAGCAGCATCCGCCCTGAGGTCAGTGCTGCCACTGTTCGGCCCCCGGAGCAGAAGTCGTCGTCGTCGCCGCTGCTGGAGCGGGTGACGGCGCGCCGTTCGTCAGTCTTCTGTTGCTCCGCAGGCCCACCCCTATCGAGTGGGGTTGTTCGTACCTGCGGAGGGGGAACCGGAGTTCCGTTTGTTTTGGCACTTCGAATGCCAGGGTTTTTTGTTCATCGCGGCTGTCGAGGCCTAAACATGTATGTAATTTTGGCACGGAGCCATGTTTTTTCCTCATTTTCGAGCACTAAGACTCGCCTGTTGGTTGTCTGAACCGCTTCACCAAGCATGAGTCGCCCCGTGTCAAGGTGACGAGTGAGGTATCCATATCCCGGAGGCGTAGGAGTCCCTCGGCTCGGTTGGACTTGTTGTCTGAGGCTCCTCTAGCTTAGTTAAAGGGACCCCTTGGCCGCTCTTCGACGAGCCGAGGCCAGGGGTAGCGATATCAGCATGAACAGAGGCGGAGTTGGCTCGAAAATGAAACTTGGTTGGCCGGAGCCTAGCCGGGTTGTCCGTTAGCGGGACCGACGCCGGAGTCGATCAGCCGAGGCCTCGGGTCGGGCTGGCGCCCTTGGAAGATGGTTGGCCGAGGGCCCAAGGGTAACCGGCCGAGCCGCCTGCTCGGGCCGGATTCTCGGAGAAGTCCCTGGCAGCGATTGTCCGGGCGTGACGATGACGTCGTCCTCCAGAGTGGGGATCCTTGGACCGCGTCGCCGTCCGAGGCTAGGTCGGACCTTGCTGAAGGTGTCGTCGATGCCGAGGGTGTTACTGCCCCCTTCCAGCGTCAAGACCCGAGCCTGCAGGATCAGAGTGTCTTGTAGCATGTGCCTTCTGCGGCCGCCGAGGCCAGAATACACACCCTCGCTGTGTTGTAAAGCTGCGTCTCCTTTCCTCTTGTTTCGAGTATCTGGGCTTTTTTGTCGGTAGCAGGGATGTTTGTGCGAGCGAGAGTTGCTTCTCGCAGAAGGTGACGAGTGAGGTATCCGTATCCCGGAGGCGTGGGAGTCCCTCGGCTCGGTCGGCCTTGCCGCTTACGCGCACTTTCACCCGTCCATGAGGCCCTGTCACCGACTCAGTCGAGAAGGCTCGAAGGATCGCTTCGGCAGAGAGCTTCCGAACGTGAAGACTTGTTCGGTCCGCGGAATCACTTTATCCGAACACGAGTTACTTATCACAGAAGGTGATGAGTGAGGTATCCGTATCCCGGAGGCGTAGGAGTCCCTCGGCTCGGTCAGCCTTGGCTGCTTACGTGTACTCCGTCGTTTTCAGGATCCACTTTTCGAAGTAGTCAGAAAGCACGAAATTCTGGCAGAAGAGATCTTTTTTCGAGGAAAATTTCAACGCAGAGGGGGTTCCCCCCCTTTTAGCCCCCGAGGGAGGGTCGGGCTTTGCCGAGGCGAGGCCGACCCTTCCTTGATGACTAAACTTTGCGCGGGTGCGAGGTATATGAACAACTTGAAAACATCTTAAGGGTAGAAGCGACGTAGCTGTTGGATGTTCCAAGCGTTGCCGTAGACCTCGCCTTGACTGTTGGCCAGCTTGTACGTTCCGGGCTTCAGAACTTTGGCGATGACGAATGGCCCCTCCCAGGGGGCGTGAGCTTGTGCCTCCCTCGGGCGTCTTGCCGCAGCCGAAGCACCAGGTCGCCCACCTGGAGGTCTCGGGGCCGGACCCCTCGGGCGTGGTAGCGTCGCAGGGACTGCTGGTACCGTGCCGAGTGTAGCAAGGCCTTGTCCCAAGCCTCTTCCAGCTGGTCCAGCGAGTCTTCTCGGCTAGCTTGGTTGCTTTGATCGCTGTAGGCCCTCGTCCTCAGGGAGCCATATTCCAGGTCAGTGGACAGGACGGCCTCGGCCCCGTAGACCAGGAAGAACGGCGTGAAACCCGTGGCCTGGCTCGGCGTTGTCCTCACGCTCCAGACCACCGAGGGGAGTTCCTTCATCCATCGCTTGCCGAACTTGTTGAGGTCGTTGTAAATCCGAGGCTTGAGCCCTTGTAGAATCATGCCGTTGGCACGCTCTACTTGCCCATTCAACATGGGATGAGCTACGGCAGCCCAGTCCACCCGGATGTGGTGATCCTCGCAGAAGTCCAAGAATTTTCTACCGGTGAACTGGGTACCGTTGTCGGTGATGATGGAGTTCGGGACCCCGAAGCGATGGATGATGTTGGTGAAGAACGTCACCGCCTGCTCGGACCTGATGCAGTTCAGAGGTCGGACCTCGACCCACTTGGAGAATTTGTCGATGGCGACCAGCAGGAGCGTGTAGCCCCCGGGCGCCTTCTGCAAGGGGCCGACGAGGTCCAGCCCCCACACAGCAAAGGGCCAGGTGATGGGTATCGTCTGCAGAGCCTGAGCGGGCAGGTGGGTTTGCTTCGCATAGAATTGGCACCCTTCGTAGGTGCGGACAATTCTAGTGGCGTCAGCCACCGCCGTTGGCCAGTAGAAGCCTTGCCGGAAAGCATTCCCGACAAGGGCTCGAGGCGCTGCGTGATGGCCGCAAGCCCCCGAGTGTATCTCTTGCAGGAGTTCCTGACCTTCGACGACGGAGATGCATCGCTGGAGGATGCCCGAGGGGCTGCGGTGGTAGAGCTCCTTCTCATCGCCCAGCAAGACGAACGACTTGGCGCGTCGCGCTACCCGCCGAGCCTCGGCTCGGTCGAGGGGTAGCTCTCCTTGGCGGAGATATTGCAGGTACGGGGTCTGTCAATCTCGATCAGGCGTGGCCCTGCTCCGCTCCTCCTCGATGCGCAGTGCCTCACCCTCGGAGGCCGAGGGTACCTCGGGTTGAACCGAGGCCGCCTCGGGCCGAGCTGAGGGTGCCTCGGGCTGTGCCGAGGGCACCTTGGGCTGGACCGAGGGCGCCTCAGGCTCGGGCGAGTCGTCGATCTTGACGGAGGGTTGATGCAGATCCCAGGAGAAGACGTCCGGGGGAACCGTTGTTCGCCCCGAGGCTATTTTTGCCAGCTCGTCCGCAGTCTCGTTGTAGCGCCGAGCGATGTGGTTAAGCTTGAGCCCGTAGAACTTGTCTTCCAAGCGCCGAACCTCATCGCAGTAGGCCTCCATCTTCGGGTCGCGGCAGTGGGAGTTCTTCATGACTTGGTCGATGACGAGCTGCGAGTCACCGCGAGCGTCGATGCGCCTGACCCCTAGCTCGATGGCGATCCGCAACCCGTTGACCAGAGCCTCATACTCAGCCACATTGTTGGACGCCGGGAAGTGGAGGCGTAGCACATAGCGTAGGTGTTTCCCGAGGGGCGAGATGAAGAGTAGGCCCGCGCTGGCTCCCGTCTTCATCAGCGACCCGTCGAAAAACATGGTCCAGAGCTCCGGTTGGATCGGAGCCGTCGGTAGCTGGGTGTCGACCCATTCGGCTACGAAGTCCGCCAAGACCTGGGACTTGATGGCCTTCCGAGGGGCAAACGAGATTGTCTCGCCCATGATTTCCACCGCCCACTTTGCAATCCTACCCGAGGCCTCTTGGCACTGGATGATCTCCCCCAGGGGGAAGGATGACACCACAGTTACCGGATGAGACTCGAAGTAGTGTCGCAACTTCCGCCGCATCAGGATCACTGCATACAGCAGCTTCTGAACTTGTGGGTAGCAGATCTTGGTTTCGGACAGTACCTCGCTGATGAAGTAAACTGGCCTCTGAACGGGCAATGCATGCCCCTCTTCTTGCCTCTCGACCACAATCGCGGCGCTAACCACCTGAGTGGTCGCGGCGACGTAGACCAAGAGGGGTTCTCCGTCAGCTGGAGGCACCAAGATAGGCGCCTTTGTGAGGAGCGCCTTCAGGTTCCCGAGAGCTTCCTCGGCCTCAGGGGTCCAAGTGAAGCGCTCGGCCTTCCTTAAGAGGCGGTACAGAGGCAGGCCTCTTTCGCCGAGGCGTGAGATGAAGCGGCTTAGAGCCGCGAGACATCCCATGACCCTCTGTACGCCCTTTAAGTCCTTGATGGGACCCATGCTGGTGATGGCTGCGATCTTCTCCGGGTTGGCTTCGATGCCCCGCTCGGAGACGATGAACCCCAAGAGCATGCCCTGGGGCACCCCGAAGACACACTTCTCGGGATTGAGCTTGACGCCTTTCGCCTTGAGACATCGGAATGTCACTTCAAGGTCGGAGAGGAACAGGGGGAGGTTGCGGATGATGAGGTTGTCGTCGTCCGTTCCACCCAGCTGGCAGGCCAGCGCGGTAGTCCGCGAGCCACAATTCCGGTCTCGTTTCCCCCGAGTACTTTGTGATAGTAGTCGGGGGTCGGAACCGGTTCGGGAACGGTGCCCGCCGGATGGCCCGGCTGAAGGCCTACGGACCGGGTGGTTCGGGCGAGGGACTCCGATCCTCCCCGCTGTCGTAGTGTCCCCCACGCCTGGGGTGATACCCTCGGCGCACCCTCTCGTCGAGGTGGGCCCGACGGTCGCGATGATGGTGCTCGTTGCCGAGGTGGCCCGGGGCCGCAGGCGCGGTGTTGCGCGTGCGCCCGGGGTAGACCGAGGCTTCCCGCATGAATCGGGAAGTCGCGGCATGAGGTTCCGAGGGGTATCCCTGCCTTCGGGAGGCAGAGCTCTCGGCCCGTCGGACCGCAGCGCCTTCCAGGAGATTCTTGAGCTCTCCCTGGATTCGCCGACCCTCGGTGGTTGATGGCTCCGGCATCGCGCGGAGAAGCATCGCTGCTGCAGCCAGGTTCTGACCGACCCCACTGGATGCAGGTGGCGGCCTGACCCTGACGTCGTTGGCGACGTGGAGCTGGAGACCCTGGGGCAGGTGACGTATTTCTCCGGCCGGGGGTTGGCCCGCCCATGCCTGCCCGACGTCCCGGCGGATCGGCTCAAGCGCTCCTGCTCCCTCGTCGAGCCTGGCCTGCGCCCCGCGGACTTGCTCGAGCTGTGGGTCGTGACCACCGCCGGAACGGGGACCACAGCTAGCTCCCGCTGGATGTCAGCGCGAGGCACCGGCCTAGGGAGATCACCGTCCTCCGGCATGCCGAGATGATTGCCTTCGGAGGGACCCCCTAGATCGACGTGGAAACATTCGCGGCTTGGGCCGCAGTCCTCGTCGTCGAGGCTGCGGCTACCGTCGGAACAGTCGGAGATGCAGTAGTCACATGCGGTCATGAAGTCCCGCATGGCACTAGGGTTGCCAAGTCCAGAGAAATCCCAACAGATGCTGGGGTCGTCGTCTTCCTCGGACCCGGAGGGCCCATAGGTCGAGACGTCCGTCAGCCGGTCCCAAGGCGACCGCATGCGAAACCCCGGAGGGTTTGAACTCGCCTCTACGGGAGTGCCCGCCAAAGCAAGGTCGCTAGGCGGGTTGAGGCTGAATCCGAATGACGTAGGATGGGAATCGGTCGGTACCTTTTGGTCGACGAACGGCGATGAAGTCACGTCGGGGACTGACTGCACCGTCATCTCAGGTACGAGGGAGACGCCCAGCAAGCCTTCCGCGAGCGTGCTGGCGTCGTCCGCTTGCTCGGGATTGGCGTGTCGCGGGGAGACGGCGTTCGCCTTCGTCTCAAACGCGAGGTCGACGCCCGACGCGCCCCCCGTTGGGGCGCTAGGGACGTCAACTCGCTCGACAGCCGACGAGGCGCGGCCTCCTGCTTGGCCTTGGTTGCCCCGCCTCCTCCTCTGTTGGCGGGGGAGAGGACGGGGCAAGCTCGAATGTTGTTCTTCCACCACGCGGGGAAGACGTCGTCGATTCCGCCGCCGGCGGGCGGGCTGTCGGCCGCCATTGTCGTTGTCGCGCGGCGGTGGAAGGAGTATCATGTCGTAGCTGCCGTCGAAGGACATGAACCCAAGACTCCCGAAACGGAGCACCGTCCCGGGTCGGAGAGGTTGCTGGAGACTGCCCATCTGGAGCTTGACGGGAAGCTGTTCGTCAACACGCAGCAGGCCCCTACCTGGCGCGCCAACTGTCGGCGTTTCGAGACCGGGGGGTCCCTCGGGCCGACGAGTGAGTGTCGCCGCGTGCCCCAGCCCAGATGGGTCGAGCGCGTGGGCGAGCACGAAGGGGGGAAAGGAGCGAGGCAGCCGGAGACCGGCGTGAGAGAGGTGGGAATCCCGCAGCCTTCGTGTTCGTCCCGCGCCCAGGTCGGGTGCGCTTGCAGTAGGGGGTTACAAGCGTCCACGCGGGAGAGGGAAGCGAGCGGCCCCAAGAGAGCGCCTGTCCCGTCCTCGTCCCCGCGCGGCCAACCCTCTCTAAGAGGGCCCTGGTCCTTCCTTTTATAGGCGTAAGGAGAGGATCCAGGTGTACAATGGGGGTGTAGCAGAGTGCTACGTGTCTAGCGGGGGAGAGCTAGCGCCCTAAGTACATGCCGATGTGGCAGCCGGAGAGATTTTGGCACCCAGCTGGTGTGAAGTCGTGGCCGTCGGAGGAGCGACGGAGCCTGGCGGAGGGACAGCTGTCGGAGCGGTTGAGTCCTTGCTGACGTCCTCCTGCTTCCGTAAGAGAGCTGAGAGCCGCCGTCGTCATAGAGCATGCGGGGCGCCATCATTGCCTATCTGGCGGAGCTAGCCAGATGGGACACCGGTCTTGTTCTCTGCGGCCCGAGTCAGCTCGGCGTAGGGTGATGATGGCGCTTCCTGTTGACGTGGCTGGCCTGCGCCCTAGGTTGGGCGACGTGGAGGCTCCTCCGAAGCCGAGGTCGAGTCTGTCTTCCATGGCCGAGGCCGAGTCTGAGCCCCTGGGTCAGGCGAGGTGGAGGTCGTTCGGTGGAGGCCAGGGCGGAGTCCGAGCCCTCGGGTCGGGCGAAGCGGAGTTCGTCGTCTTCAGGGGCTGAGCCCAAGTCCGAGCCCTGGGGTCGGGCGAAGCGGAGTTCGTCGTCTTCCGGGACTTAGCCCGAGTCCGAGCCCTGGGTCGGGCAGAGCGGAGTTCGCCGTCTTCCGGGACATAACCCGAGTCCGAGCCCTGGGTCGGGTGGAGCGGAGTTCGCCGTCTTCCGGGACTTAGCCCGAGTCCGAGCCCTGGGTCGGGCGGAGCGGAGTTCACCGTCTTCCGGGACTTAGCCCGAGTCCGAGCCCTGGGTCGGGCGGAGCGGAGTTCGCCGTCCTCGGGGACTTAGCCCGAGTCCGAGCCCTGGGTCGGGCGGAGCGGAGTTCGCCGTCTTCCGGGACTTAGCCCGAGTCCGAGCCCTGGGTCGGGCGGAGCGGAGTTCGCCGTCTTCCGGGGCTTAGCCCGAGTCCGAGCCCTGGGTCGGGCGGAGCGGAGTTCGCCGTCTTCCGGGGCTTAGCCCGAGTCCGAGCCCTGGGTCGGGCGGAGCGGAGTTCGTCGTCTTCCGGGGCTTAGCCCGAGTCCGAGCCCTGGGTCGGGCGGAGCTTCCTATGGTGCCTTTGGCAGGGTCTGACTGCCTGTTAGTCTCAGTCTGTCAGGTGGCACTGCAGTCGGAGTGGCGCAGGCGGCGCTATCCTTCTGTCAGGCCGGTCAGTGGAGCGGTGAAGTGACAGCGGTCACTTCGGCTCTGCCGGGGGGCGCGCGTCAGGATAAAGGTGTCAGGTCACCTTTGCGTTAAATGCCCCTGCGACTTGGTCGGTCGGTGCGGCGATATGGTCAGGGTTGCTTCTTAGCGAAGGCAGGGCCTCGGGCGAGCCGGAGATGTGTCCGCCGTTGGAGGGGGGCCTCGGGCGAGACGGAAATCCTCCGGGGTCGGCTGCCCTTGTCCGAGGCTAGGCTCGGGCGAGGCACGATCGAGTCGCTCGAATGGACTGATCCCTGACTTAATCGCACCCATCAGGCCTTCGCAGCTTTATGCTGATGGGGGTTACCAGCTGAGAATTAGGAGTCTTGAGGGTACCCCTAATTATGGTCCCCGACAGAAAGAAAGAAATTTTCTAGATAAGCCTTGGAAAATTCTTTTTGAAAATGCCTCATAACCTCTGCAGAGATGGGCTGTGCTTCGATACCAGCTGTGACGGAACCTCCCAAGTCATTAGGCCCACCTACAGTTGTCCTTGTCCAACAGACTTCCGACAACCCTGCAGGTGCTCCTGAATCACTTGACAAGTTCGGTATCTGCTTTCTTTACCTTTCCCAAGAGTCTTTCACCCGTCACGCAGACATTACAAGCATCGGAGATACCAAAATGCGGAAGCAATTACATTTTATTGAAAAGTAAGATAGAGTTATAATATTACAGACTAGAAATATAATATATGAGTGCTGAGTATTATTATTACAAACCATGGGAGGCAAAAACCCCTCCCGATAAGTATTAAGCAAAAGTTTTATGGAGGATCCTTTCCTCCCGTAGCTTTACTCCTGGTGCTCTTCCTTAGGTACCACCTTTGAACAGAAGCAACAAAAGTTGGTTGCTTCCTCACCTAAAAACAACATGGGACAAAGCCCTGAGTATGGAGTTACTCAGCAAGTCTTACCCGACTAAAGAAAAGACTCTCAAGGGTATGCTGGCTTTCGGGGAGTCAAGGTAAGGCTTAACAATAGTCAATGACTCTGTTTGCAGAAATGTTTACTAAGAGTGGATCCTTAAAAATCTAGTTTTATTTGTCCGGTTAGGTAGAATTACCTGTAACTAGAGTTCATTCTACCCTAGTTCAATCACTTGACCTGCACTAGCCAATTTCTTAACAACCCTTCATCTTTACTGGAGTTCTACGTATAGGGCAGTGACCAAGTCTTCATAACCGTGAAGGTACAGCGATCCGAATGGATTATACTCAGCTGAGGATCTCCAATCACATGACATATGTAGCACTTAACCCTTGCATATGTCAACTCGCCACCAGGGTTCTTAAGACCAGATCAGGTTCACGCCAACCAAGAGCACAGATACACCACCGTCCAGCCTCTTGCCACGGAGGGTACACGCTACTCTCGCCATCTCTCCACTCCCATTGCGTGGTATCTTATTCTGGTATTAGTCTGCCCGAGGCAAAGGTTACCCATGATGAGGCATGTGACCAGTTAAAGGGTCCTCGGTCATCAAGCCTACATCGACACGGTCCTTAATCGACTCAGACAGAGACACTACACCGAGACTCTCTTCTCGTGCAAGTCACTCGCCTGGTCTCAGCTTAATCATTGCAAACCCCAAAGTTCGGTACCTGGTAGAGGTACATCTTTTCTGATGTTGAACCCATCATGGCCATGATGGATCCAACATCAAGTTTTATTTTTGAAAACATCCCACCCACTTTGCAACATCATTTTTTGATAAAGCAAAATATTTTGTTTTTCTAAAGCAAAGCTAAGCATAAGAAAACTTTTTTGTAAAACAGGGTTAAGAAGTAATCCAAGGAAGGAGATGCAGCAATAGTTTAGCACACAACTCCTATCACCTAATGCATCAAGTAAGTGAGAAAGATTTTAAAGGAACAAGGGGGTGGCAAATGCACCAGGGCTTGCCTTGTTTTACTGGTGAATCAGGCTCAGATCCGTAGATATCAAAATAAAAGCAGTTGCCTGCCTGATGTTCCTCAGGTGGTGGTGGTGGAGTCTTCTCTTCTTCTACTTCTTCTTCGTTTTCTAAATATGACCATACATAATAATGAATGCCTATGTAATGCTCATGAGAGTGCAAAGATAATAAAAGTTTATTATCTAAAGTCTTGAATACAATTTTCCTTCACGGATCTCTGAGAACTTAGGGTTTCTGGAGTCAACAATGAAGTTCACAGGGCAAGGGGTAGGGTTTTGGGTTCTAAGTATCACACATGGTCCAAATCATATCAAATTCTACCCAAGGCTTCTAAATATTATTTAAAGTTTATCCTAAAAATCTAGTGAGTTTTGGATTTATTATTTATTTTCTAAAAATCTAGAAACATGGTTTTAAGCTGTTTTAAATACTCTATAATTTCCCTTTTGGACTAAAAAATATGAAACTATTTTTATTAAATTCTATAGGAAATTAGGAACCTAGCAAAATTGGTTTGGCATTTTTACCATTTTTCTACAATTTTCTAGAATTTATTTAGCTCTGGTAGAAAAAGAAAAAGGATAAATAGTACTGGATCCAATTCAGCCCAGTCAGCCCACTAACAGCGAAAACGCGCCCGCGCGCGCGCCCGCGTTGTCGATTTTGCAAGAAGGTCCCCGTCTTCTGGTATAACCCGAAAGAGTCCAAGACACTATTCCAGGCAGTCACTGACATTTTCAGAAGAGCCCCTACGTTTCTATTCCTTTGCACGCCGAGATCCTCGATGGTGGACGACGACGCGCAGAGCTCCGACGAGTTCGCGTACTGGCCAAACTACTCAAAGACTGACGTCCTACTCTGGCCGAGGCCAAATTCAAGACCTAATGACCATTTCCCCTCACTGAATTTCAAGAATGGCAACCCAATTTGCTCTGGCCATGGTGACAGCGGGGATAATCAAAGGAACAACGTGTTCCCGGCGATCCATGACGGTTTAGTTCAATCAGAGGGGTCGAGGAGCTTGAGGAGAACTTAAGGATGCTAGAACAAATGACTGAGAAGCTTGAACTAACCTGGCACAAGCTGGCCGCGGTGAGGCTAAACCGAGCAGGGTTCTGGAACGATTTGGGGAGAATCCAAAATTGGAGCTCTCTGGTGGAGGATTTGAGGTGCGGGTGGGTGCACTAGTTGCTTGATTACATGACGAAGCCGAGGGTGTGCTCAATTTATAGACCCCACAAGCGGTGGCCGGTGAATTAGACGATGATGCGCGGCGGCCGGAGGAACAAAGAGTTACTGGCGCAAGAAATTCGTGGCATCTACCGTGGCAGCCCTCACCGGCGATGATCAAACGACCAACGTGAATCACGGCGATGCGGTGAATGTGCTCGGGTACGTGTCGCAAGACCGTGAGGAGGCGGTCATCGACGAGCTCATCCGAATCCGCCGTGGCAATCTCGGTACGGTGGCCGGAGTAGTTTAATGGCCGGAGTTTATCCATAGCGGTGATACTTACTCAACCCCGAGCGTTGTCCAATTGGTCTGAGCACGAATCACGGCAGCAAAAGCACAAATCCGAGCGTAGCTCGCCGGCGGCGAGATGCACTGCATCAGTGATCTTATGCAGTTCACTATACCATTGAAACTACTGACAGAGCGCATGACAGACGCTGTTTAGGGTAAATTTTCTCCCAATTCTCTATGACAACATATCCAAGGCTCTGCATCAAAGTTGTAGACCATTAAACCATCTTCATCTTTGTTATAGCGTCCCTAGCTAAATTTTTAGTGGATCATGCTTAAATTCGAGCCCCAACTCCAAGCTATTCCACTGTTAGACTGAATTTCTGATTTCAAGTAGTCTTACAGTCCAACTTCAAGCTTATTTATCTCAGAATTCTTTATGGTACCTAGGCATGATTTCTATAGCAAAGTTATTCTCCTTCCATAGATTACAAAGTTGAAGTGGTGACCTAGGGTAAAATACTCAGAACTTGGAAGATATGAGGCTTCAAAGTTGGGCTAATGTCACAGATTTCAGACTTAGCCATATGAGTATTAGTGTGGCTATTTTGCAAATTAGTCTAAAACTCAAGGTTTAACTTGCAAACCCACTCATTGGTGAAATATATGACTTAAAACACCTTACTATCATGGTTTTTGCACTTTAGTCCAAATGTGCACTGATTGTGCACTTAGCCCCCTAGGGTTTAGGTTTAGGGCTTTATAGGGTCTTGTTTAGGGTTTTTGTTACTTCTTGGGTTTGGATACCCCATAAGTCTATTCAAGGTGACATTCTATGATCATCTTAATAAGTTTTGAAGTTTTTCTCTTGTTAAGCCTTGTTTGCTCTATTACACGTACTCTAGGGTTGAGTTCCCTACTCTAGGGTTTTATTTGCAAAAGGTCATATCAATACAACTTGTTTGAAATTTTTGCCTAGTGAATGCACTCTAGGTGTGACAAACACATGATATGACCATGCTTATGATGTTATGCTCAAATTTTAGTAACAGTAACACTAGAGGTGTTACAGTGAAATAAGATAACCATGAACTATTAAAGTGAGGATAAGTGATATAACCAAAGGATATGAAGTGAGCTTAGGGAGAAAGTATTATCAAGGAGACAGAATAGAGAGGCATTATCAAGTAGGAGTAGGGAGACAAAGAATTCAGTATATCAAGGTAGATATTGCGCAAGGATGGCAATACAATGTCAAGAAAACAAAAGTATAAGAAGTCAAGGGTTATATAGCAATATTATGGATTAGAAAACCACTATAATATAATATAATATCGCCCTTACCGATCTAGTTGAAAATCTTAATACTAGAGAACAATCCTATCAACCTAACCAAGAAGAATGGTAATAGATCCAAAGAATCCATAGCAAAACTTCTTGCGGGGTAGGGATAAGACAGAGAATAGGGCATCGTCGATAGCTTTCAAAAGGTTTCTTCTGGCAAACTTCGCTTCAAGTTCCGCAATCCTAGCTTGATCATCTTGCAATGCTTCTCATTAGAACCTTCTGATAGACGAAGAATCGGACAAGAAGAGTTGAAAAAAGAGAGACGAGTTTTGATATAAAGTAAGTTTTTATGGAGACAATTAAGTCAAGTTTTGACGACTGACTAGGCTTTCCATTTCTAACTAATCTAGCGACCTACAGTCACATTGCTTTGATACCACTTCTGTCACACCCAGTTCTAATGGCAGAGCCAGGTGCATAGCATATGTGTGCCAGGATCTATTTCCACACATATGTTGACATCACAAGTGTAATATATCAAAAGAACAATGCATAAAAGTGTAAATAACGATTATATTAACATATTACACTTTGAAAAGACATAATGTCTTAACCTTTATTCATCAAAGTACAACGAGACATGGACATCCATCCACAGGAAGATGACCAGGGGTATCACTAGACTAGCATCCATGGAGCTCAGCATCATAACTTCATCTGCAAACTTTTGATCAAAATTTAGGTAAGGGTGAGCTCACTTATGGTTGGGGCTCAGCAAGTGGGGGAAAACTAATGCAAGTTTAACAAGGTGAGGCTAAGGTTGAGCAATAAGCATTTTAGTTGGTCAATATTTTATTAACAACACCTGTCTTACTAATAAGTGTGAATCCCAAATATTCCCATTAAACAAAGGTATAAGAGTATATCAAAACACTTAAGCGAAAACACTTAAGAAAACCATTGGCAGACCATCGGATCTCGATTTATTTCCATATTCAAGTTCAATTATCATGTGAGGAGTCTAGGCTACTCATAACCGTGAGCACGACTGATATATCAGTTTTATACTCTGCAGAGGTGGCGCATCTTTACCCATGAGTCGCGATTCCCTTCTAGCCCGGGTTAGCTAGACCCGTATTCACTTCCGAGGTGAATGTCTGGGGTCTCACTACGAGGCTTCTCCCTACAGTCCTCATTACGCCAATGCTGGAAATGGTCAAACTGCATAGGGCACACCTAACGTAACCAACTTATAGTCCAGACTACAGGGTAAAGCTTTGGGAACTATGCCCGTATCCAATCTACCTGAGCCGAAACTATAAGCGCTTGCCAAATGCCCCTGTTCCTGTCGACCATGACCAGCACCCAACATAAGACTTCCCTTGTTATTTAGCCAAGACCAGAGCCATGATAGTTCTCATGGTAGCACTGTTTTCCCGGGTGGTCACTCCATGTTCCAATTAATATGCAATAATCTTCTTTAACCATCGGATTAACAATAATAATGTAAACTTACCATTTGGAACATTAATATCATAACAGGAGTGACTGCATAAAGTTAAGTTGTAGCAATAGCATAGCTACAAAGGTAAAGTATAATACCCAGGTTTGATCAAGGAATAAGGATGAAAAGGTTAGGTGTATCTGAATAGGTAACCCATCAAATTATGCATATATATCAAAGAATAAACTTTATTAAATGTATTATTTGGGATCAAACAGAGTATGCAGAGAGAGAAGTCCACTTGTCTTGCTTATTGAAAACTTGAGGTTCTTCCACGGATAGGAATAGATCTTGATTCTTAACTACTAGATCAACCACTGAATATCACACAAACAAACAAGAAGAAAAAACACCACTCAATAACATACAACAATCATCATACATAAAGTTAAAAGAAAGCCTAATGAAAAGAGCGTTCGCTTTTCAAAAACATTACTCGCACGGGTTATAGTAAAAAGGTATTCTTTAAAAATGTGTGATCTATACTTTATAAAACAAGACATGAGCTTAAAAATATCTTAATTAAAATATATAAATATTAGGTTCACCAAATTAATCTTTTATAAAACGTCATACGTGATATGTCTAATCTTACGGATTTATAAGATGATAAAACACGTTATAACAATATTAAACCTTTTTAACCTTTTAGAAAAGATATATGTTACATATCTAAGGTTAATGGGCTACGAAACACGTTATTAATTTTAGAAGTATTATGGAACATATTATAATTTTTGTTAAACCTTCACTTGTGATAAACTAAGATATAAGTCTAAATAGGTTTTATGTGAAAAGATCATTATTATTAAACACTTATTTTATGAAAAACTAGGTTATAGGCCATTAAGAGGATTTTCATGTAAAAGGCAATGAACAAACAACTATATTTTATTTTTATTAGAAAACACATAGCCTATATTATTATATTCGAAGTCAATATATAAAGTAACATTTTAAGTTATAAAAGAACTTAAACTCTTATTACTTTATTTTATCATTTAGGAAAAGCTAAGTGATTCGTATTTATTGTGGACTAAATTCTATGAAATCTTTAATCATGCCATAAATCTAGTTAAGAACAAATTGACTATAGGTTGGATTAATAAATTATGATAAAGGATAATTAATCTTTTAATTATCTTTAATTCTATTGTAGGAACAATTGATCTAATTCATTAGAAGGAAATTATGTATAAACTATCATTTTAGTTTATAAAAGCACTGACCTTTGTTATCTTTTAATTAAGAAAATATAAATAATCTATTAATTAGACATATATTTATCTCTATTTTTAATAAGAAACATATGGTTTACATATTCTTTTGAGTTTCTATTTAATACGGCTATACTTAAACATCTATAACGAACCTTGTTAAATATGATATCTATTAAAAAGACATTTTAAAGTTAGAAACAAATTATCTAATTCTTTAGTAAGAAACATATGGTTAACAACATAACTATCATTTTCTTTATTAGGAAAATATGAGTGTCTAATTAAGTCATTTTAACATTATAATAAAATTCTATTCTTTCGGTTTTCTCCTTTCTTTTCTAAATAGAATTTATACGTATAACTAGAAATTGTTTATTTATAATTATTTTGACATTAATATACTAAGAATTAATTGTAAATTACTAAATGAGACGTTTAATAACATATTCATGGTTATTATGACATAAATAAGTATTTTACTAATTCTAAGTAATTAAGTGCCATACTTATGAATGCATTTATCATGACTAGTGAAATCTATATTTTCATTTGACCGGAAATACGTGGCTCAATGCCTATTTCAATTTCTTATATCACTTATATCAATACTAACCGATTATCGCTCCACACACTAAAGCGAAATCAAATCTATAAACGTTTTCTAGTATGAAAATCACTGAGGTAGTGAATAGTGACCATGCTCATTTTTAGAATTATAAAATCATACGCATATTCAAAGTATTATTGCGGGGTTTGATTTTGGTTACACGTATATATCAAAACTATAAAATCATACACGTGAATCGCAAAATCGCATTAATATTACAACAAGATCCAAAAATTAATAAGACCATTTATATTTTATTTGGGAATCAAATAAATATTTTAAAATAGGAAAACTGTCGCAAAGTCTATATGTGATTAGACATATAATTGGAGGGATAACTTGTGATTTTGTTTTCCACCTTCTTCTTCTACCTCTAGTCAACTCCGCTGCGCAGGGAGCTCGATGAGAGAGCGGCCGGGATGGGCAAAGTGGCCAGGACGGGCAGAGCGGGCACGATGGCTGCGCGGCACGGCGCAGTTGCGAGCTCGGCACGACGTGGTTCGATGAGCGAGCGCGTGAGAGAGGTGAGGGAGAGAGATGAGCTTGACAGGGAGGAGCAAAGGGCTCAACGGCTTTTATAGAAAAGAGGAGGGAGAGGAGAGGGTGAGCCGAGGAGAGAAACGGCGACCATCAAAGCCATCAATGGCGCGTTACCACCGTTAACGGGGAGAGGGAGGGGAAGAGGGAGAAACGGCAGCTTCGATTTTCGGTTTCTGGAGGCAGACGGTCGGTCTTCGGCCAGTCGGGTGTGGCGGCCGGTTGCTGGCGCGGCTGTAGGGGCGCTCGGCCGGGTCGGGCTTGTAGCGCGGCGGCTCGGTCGGGGGAAGAGCGTCGGGCACGGTCAGCTTCTGCGGTCCTGGCGAGGTCGCGTCGGTCTACACGGGGCGCGGTCAGTGTCCCGGCATCGCGAGCTCCTGGTGTCTGCGCATGAGAGAAAGGGGAGGAGAGAGAGAGAATAGAGGAGGGCGAGAGAGTCCCTAGCGGCGGCTGGGGGAGGGTGCAGGGAGGCAAGGAGCGCGCGCTAGGTTAGATGCTCGGCCTAATGGGCCGTTTAGGGTTAGTTAGTTTTTTTTCTTTTCTAATTCAAAATATGCTTTTAAATAACCATAAAATTCATATCAATTAACCCAAAATTATTTATAAATAAAATAGTTATTTTTGGACTAGTAATTATTATATTTTTTTATTTTCATTTAAGAAGAAATGATATTCAATATCCAAAAATCAATTATGAGTAGTCAAAAATCATTTCAAATGCAAATAAATAACAAACACTTAAAAGAAAATTTATTATCACAAATACCATTAATAACTAAATGTATTATTTTTATTTAATGATTTTTATAGTGTTACACTCTTGACTTCAGCCTCAATTTGTTCAGCTTCGGCATTGGAGGTACCTTCGGCAGTAGCTCCCTCTTGCGCAACCAGGCCTGAGCGCCTCATCACTTCCGATATGGGTGCTATCTCAGTCACTTCAGTTTTGTCTCCCCACGGAAGACCCTGGCAATGGATCTTACTTTGGCCATTTCAATGTTAAGTTTCTTTCAGACGAAGCTGATCATAAGTGACAAAGCGCTTGTTTGAAAGCACAATGCAAAGAGCTTCGGCTTCGGTTAAAATTTTCAATAGCACAATAGCGCAATGGCAATGAATGTTGTGGTAACGTCTCACTAACCTGTCTGTTTATATAGTCCTGCAGGAGAAGAAGGTGAACCACCAAAGCACGCATATTGGCTGAACGGTGGATCGGCCAGCGCTCGGAATATTTTAATCTTTTTTATAACAAGATCAAGGAAGGTGTTTTTCGGACCTTCGACATTTCGAAGCCTTTGTGTTTTTCGTGGACCGACCTTGTTACGAAAAAACGATCTAGCACCGCGAAGGGGCTACTATTGGGGGTCTTCTTCTCCGCCGAAGGTCCTCAAGACAAAAACACCTTTGGAAAAATGATATAGAAGGCTTCCTTACCTCTGCCAAAGATTCTTAAGACGAAGGCCTTACAGGGAAGCAGCGTTGCCAAATGCCGAAGCTACCGTTCAGCTTCGGTTCAAGTCAAACAGAAGAAAAAAAGAACAGATAAACCTTGGTAATCTAGGTTGTTTGTGGATGAATGTTGAGGTTCATGAACGTAATTTCCCCTGAGCTGCGTCCCGTGCCTATAAATAGATGAACAGTAACACCATACTGTTCACGCTAGATTGTAATCACTCTCTCGCACCTTCACCTTCGAGCAAGCCGAAGGTACCAATGTAATATGAATTCTGTCAATATTTGTGTATAGTTCAAAGAATACAAATATGAATGGATGGATTAATGAGATGCAGTTACTACTTTCATCCCTTTGCATTCTTATCCACACATTAAATGAAGAAGGTATGTTCTTCCTGACCTTCATCTGATGAGCATTATATCCTTAGGAAGATAATGCTTCGGAAGACGAATGTCCCTAATAACTAATAATTGTGTTGCCTTATTCTTGATTTACAACATTTGAGAACAAGTGACCAACAGAATCCCTGCTCCTGCTCCCTGCAATCTTAGCGAGCCGTCAAAGTACATTTTCTAGACTTCAGCAGCTTCTGGGTTTTCTAGGACCTGGTGCTCAGTCCATTATGATACAAAATCGACTAGTGATTGAGTCTTTATTGTAGCACGAGGTTGGAATTCTATATCATGAGCTTCGAGTTCACATCCCTATTTGGTTGTTCTTCCAACAGCTTCCTTATTGTGAAGTACATCTCCTATTGGGAATCATGTGCTTCCTTTGACTTTGTGGTCGTCAAAGTAGTGTCGGAGCTTACGAGCAGTTAGAAGTACTACGTATATTAGCTTCTGAACTTGAGGATACCTTATCTTCGAGGGACTGAGGACTTCGCTGATAAAGTGTAACACCCAAAATTCTAGTTTAAGATTCATATGTGTTTCTCCAAAAAGATGGAGAAAGTCATAGAACCCTTTACTAAGTATATCCCCCTAAAGTAAATAAATAGTAATGTCAAAAGCTTGGTAGTTTAACACTTAGATCCAAATCTTGAAACTAAAGTTCAAGTTGAAACTATGGAACAATAAGTAAAAGAAACACCTTCAACATATTTATTATAACTTTAAAATTAACACACTCCTTGAAGAAAATATTTAATCAAGAGATAAGTTATGGTGGAGATTTTTTTTCTCCTAAACTAAAAGTATTGAAATTATAGATAGTTTTTTTTACTACACATTCAAAAAAATATACTTGCACTTCATGCTGGAATTTTGAAGTGAGCACTTTGTTTTGAATCTGGAATTTAATCTTAATTTGAATCAGAAATTAGAAAAGGATAAAAGACTTACCTGTCTGCGGTTTGGGCCAAATCCGGGCACCGGCCCATCCTGCCAACCCCTCCTTCCCTTCTACTCCCCCGCCTGGGCAGCCCATTTCCCTTATTTCACTTCGCGGCCCATCCTCACTTCCCCCCCACACTCAGCCCACGCCATGACACTGCGCCACTGACGCATGGGTCCCTGCTGTCAGCTCATCCCTCCCCCAAGCGGGATCTACTCGCACCAACAAGCCTGCCCCACTTGCAGCCTCCTTTGCGCACCTGGACTCGTTGTTGTGTCACTGTCGGTGGGCCCTGGACACCAGAATTGTCTTCCCCGCCGTGTAAATCCCTGGGCGCAACAGAATCCGGGCGGCGCGCAACAAACTTGCGCCCTGGCCGGGAATTGCCGTACGCATTCATCGGGTAGTTATCCCCTCGGACTCTTCCTCTGGTGCGTTATAAGAGGTCTGGTCGTGCCCTTTTCGCACCACAACTATGTTGCCTCGCCATGCTAATAGCTGTGAATAGAAGATGAGACCGAGAGGGAGAGAAGGCTGGCCGCCATGGGAAATCGGAGTTCGGTCGTCGCGAGGGCCTCCAAGCTTTGCTGGGGTTCTTCTCCATGGTGCGGGGACGATTACCAGGGCCACCCGGTGAAGGACCACGCCTAGGCAACTCACCATGGCGATCTCGTGCTCCGCCGCAAGACCACCGGCGGCCATCCGGATCTCCGGTACGTTAACCCTCCCGTAAGTCTTATAACCGCGTAACCAACGCCTTGCTGCTACGGTTGTTGTTCCTGTTTGTCGTGGGCCTTTGTCACCGGGGTGCTCTTCGCCGTGGAAGGGCTACCGGCGCCGGTCAGCCATGAAGAGAGAGAAGGGGGGGGATAGAAGGGCGCTGGAGGAAGAAGATTAGCCTGGCCCGTGGATCTGTGGCCAACGGTGGGGATTTGATGATGGGTATCGCGCCCGTGTGGATGGTCTGTGTCGTTGATCACGTGATGGGCGGTCTAGATCGGTGCACACTTAACTCTCTGCGCCATCTAATCCGGATCGTAGATCTCGAATCCAACGGCCTATGTGGCGTACCGGTTGGTAAACATATGGTGTTTTATCTGAACCGCTCGTTTGAGATCAGATGGTTCAGATCAAGTAGTACCCCTTCGCCGTAGCAATCTTCATAAAGAGCCCCTCGGTTTTCACATAATAAACCCGCGGTCCACTGTGCGGGTGATCTGAGTCTTAGAAAACTTTACCCAGAGCCCCCTGGACTTTCCTGTAATTGAGGCCCAGTCCAGTGATCGTTTAAATTGAATAAATAAAATAGAAAATAGATTTTTAATATGAAAATAATTGCTAGAACTTAGATAATTCATATAAAATTCATTTTAGCTCCAAATTGGGCCATTCCAATTTCTAAAATTTTGTAATAAGATTCTCTACCACTTAGAGCCTCTGTTTTGTCATGAAAACAATTAGAAATTTAATCTCTCACTTAATCTATTTTAAACACATAAAACCTTTGAAAATTCATAACTTAAAATCTATAACTCCAAAATTAATGATTCCTGTTCCTATGATCTTATTTTAATATGTATATTATTAATGTGCATTTTGTCCTTATGTTTGGTGTAATGTTAATTTTGCCTATACCATGTTTGTTTGAATTGCTACGACTAGCAGTGAGGATACGTATCACCTGAAGATCATCCTGGTACCTGGAATCTCAAGGCCCAGGCAAGTTGTGCCCTTGATCACTTCTTTTTACCCAGCCATGTTCTGATTAATCATAATGATCTGCATAGGTTAATTTTGATGGGACCCAATAGGTTACCCTAGTTTGTCTATCTTTATACCTTGTTTACCACTGAACTTTCTAGGTAGTACTTGCTAGTGCTATATGTGGTTTTGGGTATGAAGATACAATATTCATGATCATACTGTTATTATCAGTTGTTATTTACTGTTCATGTTAAGATCATTATGTTAATTGGAACATGGAGCGACCACCCGGGAAAACAGTGCTACCACAAGGGAGGAATGGGACCCCTTGGCTGATTAATTAGGAAAGCTAGTGGAAGACTACCTTACCCGAAAGGGGCAAGGGCAGTAGGGGAGAGGTCAGTGTAGGGAGGCCCTCGGGAGGATTTTGCTGCGATGGCGGTCCTGCAAGGGATTCCTGCACTGGATCTTCCTATAAACTGTAGCGGGTTTTCGGAAACTAGTGGAACTTTGTAAAGGCCTCGTAGTGGATCCCTAGCCATTCACCTCGGAAGTGTCTAAGGGCCTTGCAAACCCTGGCGACATGGGATACACGACTTGTGGGTAAAGATGCGCAACCTCTGCAGAGTGTAAAACTGGTATACTAGCCGTGCTCACGGTCATGAGCAGGGTAAAGATGCGCAACCTCTACAGAGTGTAAAACTGGTATACTAGCCGTGCTCACGGTCATGAGCAGGGTAAAGATGCGCAACCTCTGCAGAGGGTAAAACTGGTATACTAGCCGTGCTCACGGTCATGAGCAGCTCGGACCCTCACATGATTAAATTATGGAACTTAAACTCAATTTGGCATATGCATTGCATCGCAGGTGAAGTTGTTACTTTTGTTCTACTACTTAACTGGGTTGGTATTTACTTATACTTAGTAACTGCTAATAAAATTTTGACCAACTTTAAAAGCAATGCTCAGCTCTAACCATCTTCTTTGGTAAGCCTTACACTTCACGTGAGCTCCCACCTTTGGCGAGTTCATGCACATTATTCCCCACAACTTGTTGAGCGATGAACGTATGTGAGCTCACTCTTGCTGTCTCACATACACCACAGGTCAAGACCAGGTACTGCAGGATGATGCTCATGGAGTATGCTGTGATGAGTTCGTGAGAGGTCTAGGTCGTCGTCTCCCAGTCAACTTTGGGTTGCTGGACCGTTGTCTCCTTATAATGTAATTATTTATTTTGTATAGAACTCCTGTTATATATAAAGTTGTGACATTCGATCCTGTGCCACTATACATCATATGTTTGAGACTTGGTCCCAGCATACCTGGTGTTTATGTTAACCCCGGGTTTTGGACCCCTAAAATCCGGGTGTTACAGAAGTGGTATCAGAGGAATGTTGACTATAGGACGAAACCTAGATAGAACTGGACAACCATTCTTTACTTACCTTACTCTGATTCTCTTCTAAACTTATCTTAATCTTTTTCTCATCTATTTCCGCTTACTCTGATTATTCTTATCTTTTCTTTTCTAAAGATAAATGTGGATTTCACACTTTGAAATCTTGTGCCTAAAGTGACTTTAGGAATAGGAGACCTAATCCTAGGAACAAAAACAAAACTATTTTTATAAGTGTCTATGTATTTGAATGTTTGTTCTTATGATACTTGCCTGATTTGGATCTTTGATTGAGTGTGATGAGTTGTGGAATAATGTCCACAATTGCATCTGCATATACACATAGGTATAAAAATATATTTATAAAATAACTAGACAACCTAGATTGTCCCCATTGGAACATATCTAGCTTAAGAGATTTATATTATCCTAAAAAGATCTCATTCTAACCAATTCATCTTATCTTAAAAGATTCTCCCCTATCTTAATAGACCCATCTTATCTTAAAAGATACTCTATTACTTTAATAGATTCATCTTGTCTTGAGAAGATTCTATCTTATCTTTATGGATCTGTCTTATCCTAATAAGCATACTTATCCACCCTAGTTTAACAACCATGATCTAATGCAAATTAATTAGATCTTATCTAGTCAAACTAGTCACACCAATCTAATCTAGATCTGATCAAATCTAAAGTGACTTATCAAACATGTTAGATAATACTGATGAAATAGTTTAGACTCTACCCCTATAGAACAGGTCTTAACTTAGTTCACCCTGCACTAAATTATGAGTGACAGATCGACTTGGCCATATGCAACTACCTTAACCATCTGATAGTTGCATAACCTCTCAATTATAAACTAGCAAGAGACTCTATCTTATCATAACATATCTAACTAATCTCAAAACATCCTAACATATTCTACCCTGTTGGACCTATCTAACCTAAACTAGTCTAAATCTAGTCATATCCAATTTAATCTAGATCTTATCTTACCTAATGTGACCTGATCCAGTGTGGTCTAATGTTATCTAAATCAATGTGGCTCACTTAAACAGATTAATGACACTAGTAGAAGAGAATAGACCCCCACTAGCCATGTATTAAACTTATCTTAGCATATTGGATCAATTCAACCATGAGCTAACCCAACCCATAGAACCACGATGAATGGTATAACCTTTCTATTCCCACCTAACAACAAACAAACTTTTAACCTACATCTTGTAGTCTATCTCACTCATACATATCTCTCATCTTGACAGATTCTATCTTACCCTTAGATATTCACCTTATGCGATTGGTTACCCCAATCTGGACATAAAACAAAGATTAAAGCCCTACCAAAGAATCTTTAGAGTATAACCAGCTACTAGCTTATTCATTTCGCTTATTGAATAATTTCCGTTGCAAAACTATTACCATATGCTTCTAACTTTCATGGTCAATACCAGGAAAGGAAGGGTTATCACGTAACAATAAACAGAAAATGAATCCTCCAAATCCTCCACCTGTTGAAATCAATCAAGTGGTTGCTACCCAAAGACTGGTAATACAACAGTTAACAGACCTGGTGACCGAGATGCAAAATCAGATAAGACAACAACGCGAGGAAATACGTCAGGCCCGCCAAGAAATAAGGCAAGCACGGTTAGAGAGACAACAACAACAACAACCTCCACCACCACCACCAGCTTCACCAAGCTACATAGATATAAATTATGATGATTTGTAAGGTCTAGATGTTACTTTAGTTAGTAGATGATATGATATTATTCTAGAAGGAATAATAAAGTCTATTGACCCTATGTTTTGTTGAAAAATTATACCTCATGCTGAGATTTCTTTGTTTGTGCATATGTTCCAAGAACAATATGAGTATACATCCCTTTTCTTACAAATCTCGAGGACGAGATTATTTTTAGGGGGGGTAGGATTTGTAACACCCAAAATTCTAGTTTAAGATTCATATGTGTTTCTCCAAAAAGATGGAGAAAGTCATAGAACCCTTTACTAAGTATATCCCCCTAAAGTAAATAAATAGTAATGTCAAAAGCTTGGTAGTTTAACACTTAGATCCAAATCTTGAAACTAAAGTTCAAGTTGAAACTATGGAACAATAAGTAAAAGAAACACCTTCAACATATTTATTATAACTTTAAAATTAACACACTCCTTGAAGAAAATATTTAATCAAGAGATAAGTTATGGTGGAGATTTTTTTTCTCCTAAACTAAAAGTATTGAAATTATAGATAGTTTTTTTTACTACACATTCAAAAAAATATACTTGCACTTCATGCTGGAATTTTGAAGTGAGCACTTTGTTTTGAATCTGGAATTTAATCTTAATTTGAATCAGAAATTAGAAAAGGATAAAAGACTTACCTGTCTGCGGTTTGGGCCAAATCCGGGCACCGGCCCATCCTGCCAACCCCTCCTTCCCTTCTACTCCCCCGCCTGGGCAGCCCATTTCCCTTATTTCACTTCGCGGCCCATCCTCACTTCCCCCCCACACTCAGCCCACGCCATGACACTGCGCCACTGACGCATGGGTCCCTGCTGTCAGCTCATCCCTCCCCCAAGTGGGATCTACTCGCACCAACAAGCCTGCCCCACTTGCAGCCTCCTTTGCGCACCTGGACTCGTTGTTGTGTCACTGTCGGTGGGCCCTGGACACCAGAATTGTCTTCCCCGCCGTGTAAATCCCTGGGCGCAACAGAATCCGGGCGGCGCGCAACAAACTTGCGCCCTGGCCGGGAATTGCCGTACGCATTCATCGGGTAGTTATCCCCTCGGACTCTTCCTCTGCTGCGTTATAAGAGGTCTGGTCGTGCCCTTTTCGCACCACAACTATGTTGCCTCGCCATGCTAATAGCTGTGAATAGAAGATGAGACCGAGAGGGAGAGAAGGCTGGCCGCCATGGGAAATCGGAGTTCGGTCGTCGCGAGGGCCTCCAAGCTTTGCTGGGGTTCTTCTCCATGGTGCGGGGACGATTACCAGGGCCACCCGGTGAAGGACCACGCCTAGGCAACTCACCATGGCGATCTCGTGCTCCGCCGCAAGACCACCGGCGGCCATCCGGATCTCCGGTACGTTAACCCTCCCGTAAGTCTTATAACCGCGTAACCAACGCCTTGCTGCTACGGTTGTTGTTCCTGTTTGTCGTGGGCCTTTGTCACCGGGGTGCTCTTCGCTGTGGAAGGGCTACCGGCGCCGGTCAGCCATGAAGAGAGAGAAGGGGGGGGGGGATAGAAGGGCGCTGGAGGAAGAAGATTAGCCTGGCCCGTGGATCTGTGGCCAACGGTGGGGATTTGATGATGGGTATCGCGCCCGTGTGGATGGTCTGTGTCGTTGATCACGTGATGGGCGGTCTAGATCGGTGCACACTTAACTCTCTGCGCCATCTAATCCGGATCGTAGATCTCGAATCCAACGGCCTATGTGGCGTACCGGTTGGTAAACATATGGTGTTTTATCTGAACCGCTCGTTTGAGATCAGATGGTTCAGATCAAGTAGTACCCCTTCGCCGTAGCAATCTTCATAAAGAGCCCCTCGGTTTTCACATAATAAACCCGCGGTCCACTGTGCGGGTGATATGAGTCTTAGAAAACTTTACCCAGAGCCCCCTGGACTTTCCTGTAATTGAGGCCCAGTCCAGTGATCGTTTAAATTGAATAAATAAAATAGAAAATAGATTTTTAATATGAAAATAATTGCTAGAACTTAGATAATTCATAGAAAATTCATTTTAGCTCCAAATTGGGCCATTCCAATTTCTAAAATTTTGTAATAAGATTCTCTACCACTTAGAGCCTCTGTTTTGTCATGAAAACAATTAGAAATTTAATCTCTCACTTAATCTATTTTAAACACATAAAACCTTTGAAAATTCATAACTTAAAATCTATAACTCCAAAATTAATGATTCCTGTTCCTATGATCTTATTTTAATATGTATATTATTAATGTGCATTTTGTCCTTATGTTTGGTGTAATGTTAATTTTGCCTATACCATGTTTGTTTGAATTGCTACGACTAGCAGTGAGGATACGTATCACCTGAAGATCATCCTGGTACCTGGAATCTCAAGGCCCAGGCAAGTTGTGCCCTTGATCACTTCTTTTTACCCAGCCATGTTCTGATTAATCATAATGATCTGCATAGGTTAATTTTGATGGGACCCAATAGGTTACCCTAGTTTGTCTATCTTTATACCTTGTTTACCACTGAACTTTCTGGGTAGTACTTGCTAGTGCTATATGTGGTTTTGGGTATGAAGATACAATATTCATGATCATACTGTTATTATCAGTTGTTATTTACTGTTCATGTTAAGATCATTATGTTAATTGGAACATGGAGCGACCACCCGGGAAAACAGTGCTACCACAAGGGAGGAATGGGACCCCTTGGCTGATTAATTAGGAAAGCTAGTGGAAGACTACCTTACCCGAAAGGGGCAAGGGCAGTAGGGGAGAGGTCAGTGTAGGGAGGCCCTCGGGAGGATTTTGCTGCGATGGCGGTCCTGCAAGGGATTCCTGCACTGGATCTTCCTATAAACTGTAGCGGGTTTTCGGAAACTAGTGGAACTTTGTAAAGGCCTCGTAGTGGATCCCTAGCCATTCACCTCGGAAGTGTCTAAGGGCCTTGCAAACCCTGGCGACATGGGATACACGACTTGTGGGTAAAGATGCGCAACCTCTGCAGAGTGTAAAACTGGTATACTAGCCGTGCTCACGGTCATGAGCAGGGTAAAGATGCGCAACCTCTGCAGAGTGTAAAACTGGTATACTAGCCGTGCTCACGGTCATGAGCAGGGTAAAGATGCGCAACCTCTGCAGAGGGTAAAACTGGTATACTAGCCGTGCTCACGGTCATGAGCAGCTCGGACCCTCACATGATTAAATTATGGAACTTAAACTCAATTTGGCATATGCATTGCATCGCAGGTGAAGTTGTTACTTTTGTTCTACTACTTAACTGGGTTGGTATTTACTTATACTTAGTAACTGCTAATAAAATTTTGACCAACTTTAAAAGCAATGCTCAGCTCTAACCATCTTCTTTGGTAAGCCTTACACTTCACGTGAGCTCCCACCTTTGGCGAGTTCATGCACATTATTCCCCACAACTTGTTGAGCGATGAACGTATGTGAGCTCACTCTTGCTGTCTCACATACACCACAGGTCAAGACCAGGTACTGCAGGATGATGCTCATGGAGGATGCTGTGATGAGTTCGTGAGAGGTCTAGGTCGTCGTCTCCCAGTCAACTTTGGGTTGCTGGACCATTGTCTCCTTATAATGTAATTATTTATTTTGTATAGAACTCCTGTTATATATAAAGTTGTGACATTCGATCCTGTGCCACTATACATCATATGTTTGAGACTTGGTCCCAGCATACCTGGTGTTTATGTTAACCCCGGGTTTTGGACCCCTAAAATCCGGGTGTTACATAAAGTAAACTAGATGTTGTATTGGATACGCACTCCCTTCTTCTGCCCGCTCAACTACCAATGCAGTGCTTGCCACGTGAGTCGTGCAGGAGATATATAGCAGCAGGTCTTTAGCGGGCTGATCGGATGTAGCTCGGCCTGGCGGCTTGAGCACTAGCGGCGTGGTCAGAAACTTCTTTAGTGCTTCCAAGGCTTCTTGAGCTTCTGTGGTCGACTGAAATTTATCCACCTTTTCGAGCAATTTATAGACTGGCATCTCTTTCTCACCAAGACTTGATATGAATCTGCTCAGCGCTGCCATGCATCCAGTGAGCCTTTGTACTTTCTTCTATGATCGCGGTGGCTCCATCCTCATAATGGCTTCAATTTTTTCTGGATTTACCTCTATTCCTAGATGGCTGACGATAAACCTGAGTAGCTTTTCAGCCGGTACTCGGAACACGCACTTCTCTGGGTTCAGTTTCCATCGGTAGCGTCTCAAGTTGTTGAAGACCTGTTGCAAATCTTCGATGAAGTTATCTGAGTTTCTGTCTTGATGACTACATCATCAACATAGGCCTCTACTAGCTTGCCCCAGTGGTCGGCTAAGCATGTTTGGATAGCCCTTTGGTAAGTCGCTCCAGTGTTTTTGAGGCCAAACGACATGGAGGTATAGCAGAAGGCTCCAAATGGTGTGATGAATGCAGTCTTCTCCTCATCTTCCTTTGCCAGACTAAACCGATGATATCTAGAGTAGCAATCTAGGAAGGAGAGCATAGAACAGCCAGCGGTCGAATCAACTACCTGATCTATTCTAGGGAGTCCAAAGAAATCTTTGGGACAGTGCTTATTGAGATCGGTATAGTCGACGCACATGCGCCAATCAACTTTATTCTTTTTTAGTACACAAATAGGATTTGCCAACCATTCAGGATGTAGTACTTCTCTAATGAATCATGTCGACACTAGGCGAGCTAATTCCGCCCAAATGGCTTCTCTTTTGTCAGGCGTGAAATGGCGTAGCTTCTATCGGATCCGTCTTGCCTGAGGGTACACTTTGAGTTTGTGCTCAGCCAGCTCCCTCGAGACTCTCGGCATGTCCGCATGTTACCATGCGAACACGTCCCAATTGTCTTGCAGGAACTGGACGAGCATGCTTTCCTATTTGTCATCAAGGCTGGAACTAATGATTGCAGTCTTGCGTTCATCAGAGTATCCAAGATTGATCCTTTTAGTTTCTTCAGTTGGCCGCATAGAGGTCACGGCCGAAGCTTCATTCGAAGGGATTGTGAAGTTTTCATCCACCAGCTTGCCATCGACTTGTGCAGGAAGGGCTACCAGGGGCCGACAGTGAGAGCCATCTTAATGGCACCATGAAAGCATTCCGCGGTGCCTTGGAAGTCAGCGCGCATGGTGATGATCCCCTAAGGTCCTGGCATTTTGAGTATCATATACGGATAGTGTGGAATAGCCATGAATTTTGCCAATCACGATCTTCTAATGATGGCATTGTACCCGCAATCGAAACGCACCACCTCAAAGCTCAGGAACTCAGTTCGGTAGTTCTCTAGGGTTCCAAAGGTGATGGATATGTAGATGTCTCCCAGTGGGTACTCCCCTTCAGTCGACATGATGCTAAAGAAAGGAGTATCTGACTCAGTGAGGTCATCAATGGCGACCCCTAGGACCTAGACGTTCGGGGAAAGGTGACGTTGATGCTGCTGCCACCATCCACCAGCACCTTGTTTACCCGACTTTCTTAGATCACGGGATCGACGAGTATCAGATATTTATCAGGGTGATCGAAGTTAAGCCATTGATCAGCTCGGCTGAAGGATATTGTGCTCCAACCATCGGTAAGGAGCTAGAGCACTGTTCGTGGCCACTAGAACCTGCCGATCATTAAGCTTTTGTTGCCTTCTGCTTTCCTGTGTTTTGTGGCCTCCGAATATGATGTTGACCTCCCGGTAAACGCATGGGAAAGCTCCACCTCTCCCACCTTCCTGTTGAGGCTGCCTAGGCTCGTTAGGCTCTCCTCGAGGTGGGGGAGGTGGCAGTGGCTAGAATGGTCGGCTGTGTCTGATGGAGTTTTTGAAATATCTGCAGTTCCACAGGGTGTGCCGCATGTCCTTGTGATACGGACAATGGGAGTCGAGGATCTTGTCCAGTGTTCGTACCCTTCCGTGGGGTGCACCGCGGGGTCGAGCGGTAGGTGGCCCGGCGGTGTGGACCTCCTCGCAAGGTCTCTTCTCCCAGCGCTTGTCTGGTTGCTGGTTCGTGTCCCTTCGCGATGCGGACGGTATGGGTTTTGTGCCTCTAATGAGCTCCTAGGCCCGCTCATCCACGGTGATGTAGACGTCCGCCTCCTTGAACAGTTGTTCAGGGGTGACAGGTGCTTTTTGAAGTACGGCTCGGACAACGGCCGGGTCATTGGATCCCCGATAGAAGTTTTCAATCACAGCCGCCTCAGTGACTTTTGTGACACCCCATGTGTCTATTTCATGCTATGTTGGGAAATTTTTCCTAAGCTCAGACGCTCAATGAAAATTTCTATCTCTTTATCACATTTATCTCCATTTATCAAGTTACTCATGAAAGTTTCACCAAATTTGGAATTATTCGATCTCAAGAACGGCCAAATTTGGACCATGTGAAAACTTTTGTTTCTTGAAGCAAATGCAAATTCGAAAGTCAATCTTGTCTCGCAACTCCCGCCTAGACTCATTTATTCGGACTCTCAATAGTTGTTATGTTATCCAATCGGTGTCCGAATCTGCTTTCTCGATGTCGGTCTATGTCCAAATACGTAGTCCGAATCTGCATTCTCCAGCAAAATCTCTATTGTGTCAACCTCTAATTATTTTTATGCAAATCAGCTTGTTATATTTATGTCATAATTCATCTTTATCTATCAAGTGTATTTTAAAGATTTCTCAACGTTTGAACCAAATATTCGTATGAAATTATAAATTATACGCTTGCTTGAGACTGCTCAATTAAGTAAAAGCAAATTTAGAAATTCAACCAAGTTATGCCAAAGTTCCCAAAACACTCTATATAAACTTTACAACAAAAGTTATTGAGGGTCCATGCCAAGAAAATGTCGAGAAAATACCCCAATTGCCTTAAAAATATAATTTGAAGCCTTATAATGATAATACATTGACCAAAGTAGAATTTCTATTTCCAAACAAGATATAAGGTTTGACCTTTAATAAAAGTTGGAGAACATATGTTATACAATAAATATTATATTTAAACCAAGTCTTGATTTAATCTCTAAGTATCTCAAACAGTGCCATCAAGATAGAATAAAAATCTGATTTCAGGATTCAAATTCTTCTACGTCTGGAATCAGTATCGTTCGGGTTGACGTCTCACGTTCCCAAATTTTTGTTGAACAACTCAAGTTTCCCCAAATATAAAAGTTGTTAATAACAAATAGAGGCACAACATATTAAAAGATGGCATTCATCTGATTCCGTTTGACATGCTTTGACACTCAGTTTTCACAAGTCTCCACTGGTTTCTAACCCACTGACAAACCAATTTTAGTGGGTCTATAACTCTCTAACCAGTTCCCGAATCACCTCAAGCCATGTACAAGATTTGTAGAGTGTAGATCAAGGAAGATATTTTCTTCAGTGGTCAAGGTCCGATTCCAAACGGAAAACGATGAAAACGTCCGTCCAATACGTGTTCTTTTCTGTGTCTCTGAGGAAACTGAGCTCTGCAGCATGCCGCCTATGTCCGCTAATGGCTGCAGCGAGTACCGCCTTTAAAAGCAGCCCCTCACCTCCATTGCTCCTTCCGGCGCTCGGTAGCAGGCAGAGACCCTTCCCTACGGCGCCCCCCTTTTTTCTTCCACCTCCGGCAGCAGGGATCGGCTGCCATGCAGTGCCGGCCCTGGCGGTGGTCGAGCAGTGCCCCCGATCAGGGCCCCCCAGATTAATAGGGCATCATTTTAAGTACTAAATAACGATACATATATACAGATATATAGCGTATATTGTATATGTATGTCTGTTGGCTTTATAGAACTTTTAAAAACCTAATTATAAGTCAAAAACACGGCAACAACAAGCAAGGAGAATTAGATGTAGCCCATCAATTTTGATTTTTATATTCTAGTAGTAGTATTTCGTAGTCTCAGTCCCATCTGCCTAGACTCTCAGTCGCAGACAGACAAACGGTCGTGCCCTCTCCTCTCGATAGCCAACACACGACACTGAGTACGACTGCACTTTCGTCTTACCCAACATAGCAACACACAAAACTAACATGACTTGATCGATTGATCTCACAAACCTTCTTTTGAGTCATCTGGACACATATATATGTCGTATTTTTCTACGAGATGTTATGTTATGTTATATTTTAGTTACTTAGTATTTAATATAAACACCGTTTTCAAATATACATAAATATTTATTAACAATATATATGTGCACTATAATTATGCGTAATAATTAATATTATCAAGGGCCTCCATTATAAGTCTTGTCCCGCGCCTCTAAAATATCAGGACCGGCACTGCTGCCATGGCGTCCTCTGCGAGCTCCCTGCTCGGCTGTTTCAAGCTCTGCTCGGTGCCCACTACAGGTGCAGTAGCGAGCTCCTCCATGGCCGCATCCAGGGTCGGCTCCAGCCCCCCCTCCTCTCTGCTCAAGCGAAGCCAAGGACATGCAGCCGACCTCCACTCTGGCGTCCAGATCTAGTCTCACTTCCGGTCGAACTCCTCCCTGCGTACGTACACGAAGCAAGAAAGAAGAAGGCCTCTATGAGTCAATGACGAATAGGCCCCATGTGCTTTTGTGCTAAAAGTTGCAGTTTTTTGCTCTTCCTTCAAATATTCATATCTCGAGTTTTAGAGCTCCTAAAATCGTGAAATTTGTTTTGTTGGCTTCCTTATGAAATGCTCTAACTATTGGATCTATAGGTTGGCATGTTTTAGTGGAAAAGGTTTTCTGTATAAATTTATCTTTAAAACTGGTTTACAAAACAAATGAACTTACTTCTCTCCATAGTTTTAATTATTAAAATCCAAAAATGATGAAACTTGTTTTGTTGGTTAGATGTTGTCATACTATAGCCAAGAAAAATATAAAACATATATGTGGTTCACTGCTTTCTTGGTATGTTAATTAAATCTAGTTAAATATGAAAAAGATGATTGTTTTGCTTGTTATTTTTGGATCTGTAGCTCTAGTGCTCTAAATAGATTGAAATTGTTACAGTAGATCTCTGTGTGGTGCTTAGTGACTAGTAAAAATTTCATGATTTATGGTCGATGTATCACTGAGTTAGTGATTTAACTTGTTTGATGCATATTAAGTAGTTTTAAATGATTTATAAATAATATATGAATGTAAAAATAGAAAATGGTGTTCCACTGTCCTTGCATGATAATAAAGTAACCTAAGAAAACTTAATATGGTCATGCATCCACAGAAAATAATTAGTTTTAGATTTAACTTGCTCTCACATGCTTTATTGCATTAACAATTTGTTATTTTTGTAGTAAATACAATATAAAATCTGAGCATGTGAAATTTATACATTAGTCATGATTTATCATTACCTATGCCTCATAAAAATTCCAGCCCCAAATTAGATAGTTTGATATGGTGCTAAAATAACACCCATTTTATAATTACAAGACTTAGTGAAAAAATTAGGAGTAAACAAAATCATGCATGTTTCATGGAATGCTTAAGTTATACCTTAAAACAATTAGAGGTTAAATGGTTATGTCATGGTGGTCTAAAGATAAATATTAGTAGTGCTTCATCATAATTTTGTGTGATGTCGGACATGTGTGCCGAATCAGCATGTCCATTTGGTTCAAAGGATTTTGTTGTTGTCCTTGGATCTCTTGTGTCTCTAAAAGCTCATCAATCCTGATCTCATGGTTGGTTCCTCCTCATATCAAATCTCGTACTAATCTCTGGCCTGGTAATCTCTGTGTTGATCATACAATAGTTCTCTGAGTTGAAAAAAATTCTCATGTGATGCTCTTTTGCCAACAATCTTTGCTTCAACTTCAGTCACATTTTCTGAGCCGTATTCTCATAGGCTCCATCTTTCTGTGCTATGTGGATTTCTTATTGGTTACGTTTGGTAATGGTGTTATAACTAACGACTGATGTTGTCGCGGCGAAACCGAGAGCCTCCTATGGGTGCACACATAAGGTTGAGCTGCTCGGCACACGCTGGTA
Source organism: Zea luxurians (assembly GCA_029449295.1). Classification (NCBI taxonomy): domain Eukaryota; kingdom Viridiplantae; phylum Streptophyta; class Magnoliopsida; order Poales; family Poaceae; genus Zea; species Zea luxurians. The sequence continues at coordinate 1,990,540 of JAOPSE010000143.1, forward strand.
TCGCGGTTAATAGTCGTGATCCATTATGGAACTACACCGATGTGTTATCTTTTGTGGACATTCTCTCAGAATGATCTCTGCGTTTTGTCTCAATATGTCGCGATATTCTATCCATATCTATCTTCTGTATCTGTCAGATGACATCTCATGAATTGGCATCTACCATCAGCCTGGGAGTTGCATGCTTCTCCACCCTTAAAGATCCTCATTCGAATCTCAGGATGAGATTCTTTCAAGGGGGGAAGGCTATGACACCCCAGGTGTCTATTTCATGCTATGTTGGGAGATTTGTCCTAAGCTCAGACGCTCAGTGAAAATTTCTATCTTTTATCACATTTATCTCCATTTATCAAGTTACTCATGAAAGTTTCACTAAATTTGGAATTATTCGATCTCAAGAACAGCCAAATTTGGAGCCTGTTAAAGCTTTTGTTTCTTGAAGCAAATGCAAATTTGAAAGTCAATCTCGTCTCGCAACTCCCGCCCAGACTCATTTATTCGGACTCTCGGTAGTTGTTATGTGTAACACCCTAAATTTGGGGGTATAAAATTTCTTTTCTAATATCCACCAAATTCAGGTGTTACTCTCTCAGTTCTTCACTTTCCTTCTCTTTTTCCTAAAAAATGGAGAATTATTTTGTTATATATAAGTTTTAAGCTTAGTAAAATAAAATCCTAGAGAAGCTTTGATTATTGCATTTATGCCATTGCATAGTGTTTATGAGTGCTAAGAGTTCTCAAAACATGTTGAATTATCTCAAGAATTTTTTCGTGAACTTATGAAACCTTTGGAAAGATTTTCGGGTATTAAATGTGAGTTTCAGTCTTTCTGTTATTTTTATTTCAAAAATTTAATGTTTGCGGAAACCAAAATATTCAGGAAAATCCGATATTATATATATATATATATTTTTCTTTCTCTCGTCGAGCTCGTTCTAGATCTTGTTTCCTTTTCACAAGACCGATCATCGCCTCTCCTCGCGAACGACATACCACTCACATCTATTTACCCATTCTACCCTTTGTCTACTCCTCAGCATCTACCCCTCCGTCTAACCTCATCTACCCCCGACATCTAACTTCATCTACCCCTATCAACCCTAGCTTGCCTTGTTTCGTCGTGCAATGTCTCATGCGCCGTGCACGCAACCACCTGTTTTCTCTCACTCGTTCCTCTCACTGTCATCCTGGGCGTACGCCCGCATGTCAGTTTCTTCTCTTTTCAAATTGTTGCCCGTTTGCACGCGTGTCTGACTTAGACGCGATCCGCGGTGAATTTGGTAACCCCTCCCGCGCCCTCTCTTTTATATATATCCACCCCTACGGTCACATAACTCTTCTTACGGATATGCACCTCCTCCCAGATCCAAATCACACACAGCAGACGCCCCTCCGCACGGTTACCATTCCCCTCCTCTTCCTCGTTGGACACCATTCCTCCCTGCACAGAACTCACCGCGAGCATCTTCCTCCGACGAGCTGTAACGCCCTGAATTTGGGGGTAGATTTTTTTTTCTTCTTTTCTCTCACCAAATTCAGGCGTTACCCTTTCCTTTTCCCTTTTCTTCTCGCTAAGCCTTGATCTTTTCCAAAAGTTATAGCGAGAATTAGCTCGACATCTTGTGTAAGCAAAACCTAGAACTATTTTTGGTTGTTGCATCATGCCGGATTATGCACTCTTCTGCTTGTGGTCAGGTGAATTGGAGAATTAGGCATATAAGAAAATATGGAAATTAGAAAAAGAAAAGCTTTTTCTTTTTCTCTCCCCCCTTCTCCCTTTTGGCCCAGCCGCCCCCTCCCCCTTCGCGCCGGCCAGCTGGCGGCCCAGCCGCCCCCCCTTCCCCCCCTTCCCGCGTGGGCCCCGCGACGGCCCAGCCGCCCCCTCCCCCGCCGTGAGCCGTCCTGGCGGCCCAGCCGCGCCCCCCCCTTCCCCCTTTGGACCCAAGCGGTCAGGCCGCCCCTTCCCCCCCCCCCAAATTCCCTCTCTCTCCTCTACCGCGGGCCCCGCCCGTCATCCCCTCCCCCAACACCCTCTCCCCTAACCCTAGCCGCCGCCGCCCTAGCGCCGCCGCCGCGCCCTCCCCCGCCCACGGTGAGGCTTCCCCCCTCCTCCCCCTTCTCCCTCCCCTCCCTCCTCCTTCCCCCTCTCGTCGGCGCCCTCCCCCGCGCCATGGGCGCGCTCGCCCAGCCCCAGCGAGCTCGGCCGCTCCAGCGAGCCCGTCCCGTGCCGGCCCCGCCCTGCCGCGCCCCGACCCCGCCTCGGCCCCACCTCGCCGCGCCCGCGCCGGCCCCGCCTCGCCCCCCGGCGAGCCCGCGCCCGGCCTCGCCCCGGCCGCCCCCGGCCACGCCCGGCTAGCCCACCCCCCCCCCCCCCCCCCCCCCCCCGCCTCGCCGCGCCCGCGCCCGCGCCCGCCCCCCTCCAGCAAGCCCGCCCCCGCGTCGCCTCGCCCCGGCGAGCCCCGCCTCGCCCTCGCTCGGCCTCGCTCCGGCAAGCCGCCCCGCCCCGTCCCGTGCCCGGCTCGGCCGCGCCGTCCCCGCCCCGGTGTGGTGGCCGGCCGTGTCCTCGCTCGCCCGTGCTCGCTTGCCCCTGCGTGCTTGCCCGCTCGCCCCGCCGTGCCTTGCTCACGTCGTGACGGTCCCGGCGTGGCCTCGAGCTCGGCCCAGCGTGCCCATGGCGCGCGGCCTTGAGCTCGGCTAGCGCACGGCCCCGACGTGCGCATGGCTAGTTCGTGGCGTGTGCTTGCGGCCTAGCGCGCGTGCTCGCGTAGTGCGCGTGCCTTGGCACGACCAGTCGTGCCCCGTCTATCCCCCCTGTGTCCTATGCGCGCTAATCACGTGTTTATATTAATAAGATAGGAGTCTCAATTTGGAAATTGGTTACGTTAGTTAATTTGTATAGCTAATCATCTACCTCATTCAATGTTAATCTACTAAAAGTGGTCACGTTTACATTAGTGCATGTAGCTAATCCTTTTGTTAGAACCAACTGGAACTAGAGCACGTAATGTCTAGTTATTCGCCAACCCGTAATGCGCCTCGAGCATAAGCTTTAACCCTCGCGAGACCTTTCCCCGCCTCTTTCTAACCATGGTAAATTCATTATCGTATGTGATATTCTATGCATATTTACTTTATTTGTTCTCTTGTATGGTGTACTGTTTGTTTCCTAATTTGAATGGATGGATGTATGTATGCTTGCAATCGCATAGAGAACGATCCGGTTGAAGAGGCCAAGGAACTCGCAGGAGAAGCCCCTGAGCAGCAGTCGGTTGGTGGAGGCAAGTGTCCCTTGACCTATCTCTGTCCTATTCATTCTTTAATTCACCTCCCGCTTTACACATTTATGCCTAAGGATTGACTAGTTTTGTTATCCATGTCCTTGTTTACCTATTTGGGTCGGATTATTATTGTTTAGCTTTATGCTATTGCTTAACTCTAATCAATGAACATGATGAGATCATATATGATACGCTGTTTTCCCTTCTCTTATTATGATGTTGTACTTGTGGCCTTTAAGGGGGCTCGAGCGGTTTCTCGAGTGCCTCTCCGTAAGGACCTGTTCTATGGATGACCGCCCGGGAAAACAATGCAACCATGAGGGTGGAATGGGATGCCCTTAGCTGAATAATTAGAGGATCCGGGGTGTAGTTCGCTTTGCCGTCGTGCCGTCAATGGGGCTTGGTGTATGCGGCTCGCTCTCCCAAGGTTGATTTGACCCTTGGGGAGGAGTGCGGTACATTTAGGAAACCTAACGGGTGGCTACAGCCCTAGGGAATCTTTGTAAAGGCTACGTAGTGATGCCTTGCTAGGCCACCTAGGTAGTGGTCAATGGGGAGTAGCTCTCTCCGGGCAGAAAGGGAATCATGGCTTGTGGGTAAAGTGCACAACCTCTGCAGAGTGTTTAAAAACTGATATATCAGCCGTGCTCGCGGTTATGAGCGGCCAAGGGAGCTCCAGTGATTTGTGGTACTTGATCAGAGACATTTTGGTTTGCAGGTGGCTATGAGATCGATGGTGTTGGTTATGACTATGGTACTGGTAAGCGGTATTCTTTCCGTTTGGAAAGGGTACATCGGGCTAATAACTTGGGTTAATGTTAAAACCTGGCTTTCTACTAGTAAATAATAATCTGACCAACTAAAAGCAACTGTTTGCCTTACCCCCACATAAAGCTAGTCCACTACAGCCAAACGGGATACTTGCTGAGTATGTTGATGTGTACTCACTCTTACTCTACACACCAAACCCCCCCATCCCCAGATTGTCAGCATTGCAACCACTGCTCAGGAGAAGATGAAGCTGTGGAAGGAGACTTCTAGTAGTTCCAAGACTACGACGAGTTCTAGGTGTGGGTTAGCGGCAACCCCCAGTCGGCTGCCTGTGAAGGCCGCGTTTATCTACGTTTCTTTTCCGCACTTTGATTTATTGTAAAGACTATGTGGATGTCTCAGACACATGATGTAATCGACTATTATTTCCCTTTTTAATACTATTTGAGCACTGTGTGATGATGTCCATGTTATGTAACTGCTGTGTACGTGAATTGCTGATCCTGGCACGTACATGGTTCGCATATGGTTTGCCTTCTAAAACCGGGTGTGACATAAGTGGTATCAAAGCCGTGCTGACTGTAGGACCGCTAACCTAGAATAGAATGGTCGTTCTAAGGACTATAGACCTTTTTCCCTGCCTTGACTTTGATATCCCTTCAAAAGTTGGTCATACCGACCAAACCTATGTTCTACTATATAATATACCTTGCTGAAAATTATGTTTTATTCTAATCCTTCATTTATTTATGATTCATTATTTGCTGGTCATATTAATTCTGTTCTCACTCTTTTGCTTGCGGTGTCTTTTGTAGATGGCTCGTCTTAGAGACACTGCACGAAAGTCTGTCATCCCCTTCTTACCCTCCCGCCTTGCTGAGCGTCCGCTTCGCCGTCCCGTGGCCGGACAGTCCAGCCACTTGGAGAGGTTGCACCACCGCCTGTGTGAGGAGCAGGAACGTCGACGACAGGAGCAGCAGGGCTCTTCCTTCTTGCTCCAGCAGGAGATAGAGTCTGTGAGGAGCTGCTCCCCTGTGCTTCCTCTGGAGGCGCCCCTTGCACCACCACTGGACGCCCCAGCCTCTGGAGTAGCTGCTGGAGGAGGCCCAGACGACGGAGGTGGCAACGACAGCTTGAGCCACGACACCGACTTTTCTGCTGACCAGGAGCCGGAAGGATGGGTCGCTCGACCCATCACTCGCGACGCTGCTCGCGGGTGTCACTTCCACGACGCGCTCGACACCCTGCTACGTCGGGCACTTAACCAGCATACTTGGTCCATTGAGTATCGCTATGTGGTCTACCAGCATAGTCGCGGGGTCTACCCGGACCACTGGGAGGCGACCTGCTTGGTGCGCCGTCCGGAGAACAGTCTCCAGGGTGCTGAGGTCTGCTCAGAGCACTATTCTATCTCTAAGCGGGACTCAGCTGAGGCAGCCATGCAGGATGCTGCATAGCGTGCGCTTTCGCACTACTGCTCGATTCTCGGTGGGGTAGCTGACGGTCTCAACCTGAAGTATTACCTCCGCCGTCCATCTGGCCGCACAGGAGGCGTGATTGTCTCACCTATTGGTCAGGACAATCCTAGGTTGAGCAGCACAGTCAACCTAGCCGCCGTGCTAAACACGGAGCTGGACCATGCACTGGACGAGCTGAGTAGGGCTCGTGCTGAGATCGCCCAGCTGCGGGTTGAGCGCGCGGAGCGTCGTCACCTGGACGATGGTTCCCCCGCTCCCGTCGGGACTCAGCACCCGTACCGCTCACCTCGGCGTGGACACCAGTCTTATGGCAATCCCGACTGCAAGACCAAGATAAATCTAGAACCATAAATCGTTAGAGTTGGATCTTGTAATTAATACAAAATATATACGTAGAAGCTACAGTCTTAGCGTTAGTCTCGCTCTTAGTTAGTCTTAGTTAGACAGGGTAGTTTGCTATATCCTGTGCATTTATGTTTGTCATGATGAACTATGTTTGGTTTGGATCTTTGTAATGACTGTCACCAGAGTGTGGGTATCCCCTGCATTATGGTTTACCTGTTATATGTTAATGGAGTTAGCTATATAGTTGGGAAACCTTTTATTCCACTTTCCTCTTTATCTGAGAAGTTGTGTGGTCTGTGTTGGAGATCAGTGAAGATGCTCATCTGTTCAGTGCTGTTGAAGAATTCTATACTCTTTTCTTATGCTGCAAGATTTGCCAGATCAGTTCTGATGTGTGGTTGCATTCTGCAGATGTCAGAGAACAGGCGCAGAGGAGGAAGGCGTGCTCAGCAGGAGCGAGCCGCTCAGCAGGATGAGGTGCCCCAGCAATAGCACCTGCCGCCCCCGCCCCCAATGTCGATCGAGCAGATGTTTCTGATGCAGACTTAGGCAGTTCAAGGCATCGGTCAGACTCTGGCCACCATTTAGCAGCAGCAGCAGCAACAGCAGCAGGCCCCACCTCAGCCTCAGATGCCTTAGATGCCCAAAGACAAGCGTGCTGAATTCATGAGAGGTCATCCACCAACGTTTGCTCACTCTTCTGACCCCATGGATGCTGAAGACTGGCTGCACACTATGGAGCGGGAGTTGCATACCGCTCAGTGCGATGATAGGGAGAAAGTCCTGTATGGTCCCCGTCTGTTGAGAGGAGCAGCTCAGTCATGGTGGGAGTCTTACCTCGCCACCCATGCCCACCCCGACGCCATCACTTGGGAAGAGTTCAGAGGTAGCTTTCGTCAGTACCATGTTCCTGCAGGTCTGATGACAGTGAAAAAGGAGGAGTTCTTGGCCCTCAAGCAAGGGTCATCGTCTGTCGGCGAGTACTGGGATAGGTTTCTGCAGTTGTCCCGCTATGCTCCTGAAGATGTCAACACCGACGCCAAGCGACAATACCATTTCTTGAGAGGCATGGTTGACCCTCTTCAGTATTAGCTGATGAATCATACCTTCCCGACATTCCAGCACCTGATTGATAGAGCAATCATGACAGAGAGGAAGCGTAAGGAGATGGAGGATCGTAAGCGCAAGATCAGTGGACCCTAGCCTGGGAGCAGCAATCGTCCTCGTTTCTCAGGCAATCAACCTCAGCAGTTCTGGCAGAACCAGCGTCCACCTCAGCAGCATCAGCAGTTCCAAAGTCAGTATCCTCAGCACCAGTATCAGAACCATCAGAGCAATCAGTCAGGAGGTCAGTTTTAGAGGCAGAATCAGCAGGCACCTCATCTTCCTGCCCCAGCAAACCAACAGAACAGTCAGGTAGCACCAGCTCAGGTTGGAAACAAAGCATGTTTCCACTATGGAGAGCAAGGCCACTGGGTGATGCAATGTCCGAAGAAGGCAGCCCAACAGCAATCAGGCCCCAATGCTCCAGCAAAGCAGAACGTGTCTCAGCCTGGAGCAGGCAACCGCTCTCAGCCACGTTATAATCATGGGAGACTGAACCACTTGGAGGCTGAAGCAGTTCAGGAGACCCCCGGCATGATAGTAGGTATGTTCCCAGTCGACTCCCATATTGCAGAAGTGTTATTTGATATTGGAGCAACGCATTCTTTCATTACTGCATCATGGGTAGAAGCACATAATCTTCCAATTACTACCATGTCAACCCCCATTCAAATTGACTCAGCCGGTGGTAGAATTCGAGCTGATAGCATATGTTTGAATGTAAGTGTGGAAATAAGGGGGATAGCGTTTCCCACTAACCTTATAGTAATGGGTACTCAGGGAATAGATGTCATCCTAGGGATGAATTGGCTAGATAAGTATCAGGCAGTTATCAGTTGTGATAAGAGGACAATCAAGTTTATGTCCCCACTAGGAGAGGAAGTGGTGACCGAGTTAGTCCCACCTGAGCCAAAGAAAGGAAGTTGTTATCAGATGGCCGTTGATAGCAGTGAAGCAGACCTAATTGAGAGTATCAAGGTTGTGTCCGAGTTCCCAGATGTGTTTCAAAAGGACTTACCTGGTACGCCGCCAGAGCGGAAAGTTGAGTTTGCCATAGAGCTTCTTCCTGGAACCGCCCCTATCTTTAAGAGAGCTTACAGGATATCTAGGCCAGAGTTAGTTGAACTTAAGAAGCAGATCGATGAGTTGTCAGAGAAAGGTTACATCCGGCCAAGCACCTCGCCTTGGGCCGCCCCTGTCCTGTTTGTGGAGAAGAAAGATGGCACCAAAAGGATGTGTATCGATTATCGAGCTTTGAATGAGGTCACAATCAAGAACAAGTACCATTTGCCCATAATAGAAGATCTGTTCGACCAGTTGAGAGGAGCCAGTGTGTTCTCCAAGATTGATCTGAGGTCAGGTTATCACTAGCTCAGGATCCGACCTTCGGACATTTCGAAGACGGCATTCATTACCAAGTATGGGTTGTATGAGTTCACCGTGATGTCTTTTGGTTCGACCAATGCGCCAGCCTTCTTCATGAACTTGATGAACAGTGTATTCATGGATTACCTTGATAAGTTTGTGGTGGAATTCATTGATGACATTCTGATTTATTCTCAAGGTGAAGAAGAGCATGCAGATCATTTGAGGATGGTATTGCAGAGATCGCGAGAGCACCAATTGTATGCAAAGTTGAGCAAGTGTGAATTCTAGATCAATGAAGTCCTGTTCTTGGGTCACATAATCAACAAAGAAGGATTGGCTGTGGATTCAAAGAAAGTGGCAGACATTCTGAACTGGAAAGCGCCAACAGATGCCTGAGGAATCAAGAGTTTCATTAGAATGGCCGGATATTATCGGCGATTCATTGAAGGGTTTTCAAAGATTGCGAAACCAATGACAGCATTGCTAGGCAACAAAGTTGAGTTCAAGTGGACCCAGAAATGCCAAGAGGCCTTTGAAGCGCTGAAAGAGAAGTTGACAACAGCGCCTGTCCTAGTCTTACTTGATGTGCACAAGCCCTTCTCGGTGTATTGCGATGCTTGTTACACAGGTTTGGGATGTGTGTTGATGCAAGAGGGAAGAGTGGTGGCTTACTCGTCCCGACAGTTGAAGGTTCATGAGACGAATTACCCAATCCATGATCTAGAGTTGGCAGCAGTGGTTCAAGCGCTGAAGACATGGAGGCATTATCTGTATGGACAGAAATGCGATGTTTACACAGACCACAAGAGTCTGAAGTACATATTCACTCAGTCAGAGTTGAATATGAGGCAGCGAAGATGGTTAGAGTTGATCAAAGACTATGAGTTGGAGATTCACTACCATCCAGGTAAAGCAAACGTATTGGCAGATGCTTTGAGCAGGAAGAGTCAAGTCAACCTGATGATCGCTCGTCCGATGCCTTATGAGTTGGCCAAGGAGTTTGACAGGTTGAGTCTCGGATTTCTGAACAATTCGCGAGGAGTCACAGTTGAGTTGGAACCTACCCTAGAGCGGGAAATCAAAGAAGCGCAGAAGAACGATGAGAAGATCAGTGAGATCCGGCGACTGATTCTGGAAGGTAAAAACAAAGATTTTCGGGAAGATGCAGAAGGTGTGATATGGTTCAAAGACCGCTTGTGTGTTCCTAATGTCCAATCCATTCGGGAGTTGATTCTCAAGGAAGCTCATGAGACAGCCTATTCGATTCACCCTGGTAGTGAGAAGATGTATCAGGATCTGAAGAAGAAATTCTGGTGGTACGGAATGAAGAGGGAAATCACAGAGCATGTGGCTATGTGTGATAGTTGTCGACGGATCAAGGCAGAGCACCAGAGACCAGCTGGATTGTTGCAACCGTTGCAAATCCCTTAGTGGAAATGGGATGAAATCGGTATGGATTTCATAGTCGGATTGCCTCGCATTTGAGCCGGCTACGATTCCATTTGGGTAGTAGTGGACCGCTTGACCAAGTCAGCCCATTTCATACCAGTCAAGACCAACTACAGCAGTGCAGTATTGGCAGAATTGTACATGTCTCGGATCGTTTGTCTTCATGGTGTGCCAAAGAAGATAGTGTCAGACAGAGGAACGCAGTTCACCTCTCATTTCTGGCAGCAGTTGCATGAAGCCTTGGGCACACATCTGAATTTTAGTTCAGCTTATCATCCGCAGACAGATGGTCAGACCGAAAGGACCAATCAAATTCTTGAAGACATGTTGAGAGCCTGTGCGTTGCAAGATCAGTCCGGATGGGACAAGAGATTGCCTTATGCAGAGTTTTCCTATAACAACAGTTACCAGGCCAGTTTGAAGATGTCACCATTTCAGGCGCTCTATGGGAGGAGTTGTAGGACTCCGTTACAATGGGATCAGCCTAGAGAGAAGCAGGTGTTTGGGCCAGACATTCTGCTTGAAGCTGAAGAGAACATCAAGATGGTCCGAGAGAATCTGAAGATAGCGCAATCAAGGCAGCGAAGCTATGCAGACACAAGAAGAAGAGAGCTGAGTTTTGAAGTCGGAGACTTTGTCTATCTGAAAGTGTCACCGATCAGAGGAGTCAGAAGGTTCGGAGTCAAAGGCAAGCTAGCACCCCGCTACATTGGTCCGTACCAAATTCTCTCAAGGCGTGGAGAAGTGGCCTATCAGCTCAGTCTGCCAGAGAATTTGTCTGCGGTGCATGATGTCTTTCATGTGTCTCAGTTGAAGAAGTGCTTGCGTGTGCCAGAAGAGCAGTTCCCAGTGGAAGGTCTTGAAGTCCAGGAGGACTTGACCTACGTTGAGAAGCCAGTGCAAATCCTTGAGGTTGCATACAGAGTCACCCGAAGGAAGACCATCAGAATGTGCAAGGTCAGATGGAATCACCATTTAGAGGAAGAAGCAACCTGGGAGCGTGAAGATGATCTGATGGCCAAATACCCTGAGCTCTTTGCTAGCCAACCCTGAATCTTGAGGGCGAGATTCTTTTAAGGGGGATAGGTTTGTAACGCCCTGAATTTGGGGGTAGATTTTTTTTTCTTCTTTTCTCTCACCAAATTCAGGCGTTACCCTTTCCTTTTCCCTTTTCTTCACGCTAAGCCTTGATCTTTTCCAAAAGTTATAGCGAGAATTAGCTCGACATCTTGTGTAAGCAAAACCTATAACTATTTTTGGTTGTTGCATCATGCCGGATTATGCACTCTTCTGCTTGTGGTCAGGTGAATTGGAGAATTAGGCATATAAGAAAATATGGAAATTAGAAAAAGAAAAGCTTTTTTCTTTTTCTCTCCCCCCTTCTCCCTTTTGGCCCAGCCGCCCCCTCCCCCTTCGCGCCGGCCCAGCTGGCGGCCCAGCCGCCCCCCTTCCTCCCCCTTCCCGCGTGGGCCCCACGGCGGCCCAGCCGCCCCCTCCCCGCTGTGGGCCGTCCTGGCGGCCCAGCCGCGCCCCCCTTCCCCCTTTGGGCCCAAGCGGCCCAGCCACCCCTTCCCCCTCCAAATTCCCTCTCTCTCCTCTCCTGCGGGCCCCGCCTGTCATCCCCTCCCCCAACTCCCTCTCCCCTAACCCTAGCCGCCACCGCCCTAGCGCCACCGCCGCGCCCTCCCCCGCCCACGGTGAGGCTTCCCCCCTCCTCCCCCTTCTCCCTCCCCTCCCTCCTCCTTCCCCCTCTCATCGGCGCCCTCCCCCGCGCCATGGGCACGCTCGCCCGCCCCCGGCGAGCCCGTCCCGCGCCGGCCCCGCCCTGCCGCGCCCCGACCCCGCCTCGGCCCCGCCCGGCCGCGCCCGCGCCAGCCCTGCCTCACCCCCCGGCGAGCCCGCTCCCGGCCTCGCCCCAGCCGCCCCCGGCCGCGCCCGGCGAGCCCGCCCCCCCCCCCCCCCCCCCCCCGCCTCACCGCGCCCACGCCTGCCCGCCCCCGCGTCGCCTCTCCCCGGCAAGCCCCGCCCTCGCCCGGCCTCGCTCCGGCGAGCCGCCCCGCCCCGTCCCGTGCCCAGCTCGGCTGCCCCCCGCCGCGCCCGTCCCCGGCGAGCCCCAACCCGGCTCGGCCACCCGCCCCGTGCCCGGCTCGGCCACGCCGTCCCCGCCCCGGCGTGGTGGCTGGCCGTGTCCTCGCTCGCCCGTGCTCGCTTGCCCCGGCGTGCTTGCCCGCTCGCCCCGCCGTGCCTTGCTCACGTCGTGACGGTCCCGGCATGGCCTCGAGCTCGGCCCAGCGTGCCCATGGCGCGCGGCCTTGAGCTCGGCTAGCGCACGGCCCCGACGTGCGCACGGCTAGTTCGTGGCGTGTGCGTGCGGCCTCGCGCGCGTGCTCGCGTAGTGCGCGTGCCTTAGCATGACCCGTCGTGCCCCCGTCTACCCCCCCCCCCCCCCCGTGTCCTATGCGCGCTAATCACGTGTCTATATTAATAAGATAGGAGTCTCAATTTGGAAATTGGTTACGTTAGTTAATTTGTATAGCTAATCATCTACCTCATTCAATGTTAATCTACTAAAAGTGGTCACGTTTACATTAGTGCATGTAGCTAATCCTTTTGTTAGAACCAACTGGAACTAGAGCGCGTAACGTCTAGTTATTCGCCTACCCGTAATGCGCCTCGAGCATAAGCTTTAACCCTCGCGAGACCTTTCCCCTCCTCTTTCTAACCATGGTAAATTCATTATCGTATGTGATATTCTATGCATATTTACTTTATTTGTTCTCTTGTATGGTGTACTGTTTGTTTCCTAATTTGAATGGATGGATGTATGTTTGCTTGCAATCGCATAGAGAACGATCCGGTTGAAGAGCCCGAGGAACTCACATGAGAAGCCCCTGAGCAGCAGTCGGTTGGTGGAGGCAAGTGTCCCTTGACCTATCTCTATCCTATTCATTCTTTAATTCACCTCCCGCTTTACACATTTATGCCTAAGGATTGACTAGTTTTGTTATCCATGTCCTTGTTTACCTATTTGGGTCGGATTATTATTGTTTAGCTTTATGCTATTGCTCAACTCTAATAAATGAACATGATGAGATCATATATGATACGCTGTTTTCCCTTCTCTCATTATGATGTTGTACTTGTGGCCTTTAAGGGGGCTCGAGCGGTTTCTCGAGTGCCTCTCCGTAAGGACCTGTTCTATGGATGACCGCCCGGGAAAACAGTGCAACCATGAGGGTGGAATGGGATGCCCTTAGCTGAATAATTAGAGGATCCGGGGTGTAGTTCGCTTCGCCGTCGTGCCGTCAATGGGGCTCGGTGTATGCGGCTCGCTCTGCCAAGGTTGATTTGTCCCTTGGGGAGGAGTGCGGTACATTTAGGAAACCTAACGGGTGGCTACAGCCTTGGGGAATCTTTGTAAAGGCTACGTAGTGATGCCTTGCTAGGCCACCTAGGTAGTGGTCAATGGGGAGTAGCTCTCTCCGGGCAGAAAGGGAATCACGGCTTGTGGGTAAAGTGCACAATCTCTGCAGAGTGTTTGAAAACTGATATATCAGCCGTGCTCGCGGTTATGAGCGGCCAAGGGAGCTCCAGTGATTAGTGGTACTTGATCAGAGACATTTTGGTTTACAGGTGGCTATGAGATCGATGGTGTTGGTTATGACTATGGTACTGGTAAGCGGTATTCTTTCCGTTTGGAAAGGGTACATCGGGCTAATAACTTGGGTTAATATTAAAACCTGGCTTTCTACTAGTAAATAATAATCTGACCAACGAAAAGCAACTGCTTGCCTTACCCCCACATAAAGCTAGTCCACTACAGCCAAACGGGATACTTGCTGAGTATGTTGATGTGTACTCACTCTTGCTCTACACACCAAACCCCCCCATCCCCAGGTTGTCAGCATTGCAACCGCTGCTCAGGAGAAGATGAAGCTGTGGAAGGAGACTTCCAGGAGTTCCAAGACTACGATGAGTTCTAGGTGTGGGTTAGCGGCAACCCCCAGTCGACTGCCTATGTAGGCCGCGTTTATCTACGTTTCTTTTCCGCACTTTGATTTATTGTGAAGACTATGTGGATATCTCAGACACATGATGTAATCGACTATTATTTCCCTTTTTAATACTATTTGAGCACTGTGTGATGATGTCCATGTTATGTAACTGCTGTGTACGTGAATTGCTGATCCTGGCACGTACATGGTTCGCATTCGGTTTGCCTTCTAAAACCAGGTGTGACACAAGCCTTCTCCCCAAGTAAGAAATTCTCTACTCCCTCCCTCTCTCCCCTAGCCTTTTTTCCGTCGCTATCTGCCGAGCGAGCGCTTCGCCCTGCGCGTCGTGTGCGTCCCCTCTCTCCTCCCATGGCCGAGGCGTCCATTGTAGCTGCACGTGCCAAGCCTCCCCTACCGACCAGCCCCTGGCCCTGCCCGCCGGCGGCTGTGGTCTTCACCAGACACGGCACGCCGCGGTGGCCTGGCATGACGGCCCAACACCCCAGCACGAACGCAGCAGCGCGGGCAGCCCGACCAGTAGCGTGGGGCAAGCCTGCCAGGCGCCTAGGCCTCCCCAGACGGCGACCCCCTGCTTGCGCTCCTGCCCCCACGCAGCGCAGCAGCGCGGCCATGGCACCCAGCTCGCCCCTACCAGGAAGCCTGCGCCCCACTGCTGTTGCCACGCGCCTTGCCCGCCGGTGAGCCATCACCGCCGCGCCCAGCCTCGCCTCTGCCCTGCCCTTCTGCGCAGTAGTCTGCTCCTCCATACGTTTTCCGCATGGCGGTTCCCTGGGTAGAGGAAGAAGAAACCGCTTCCAGTCCGATCTCGCATGCAGTGCATGTCCGTCGTGGATGGCGGCTGAGAAAATAACGCAGGTGGCCCCACTCTCACCCACGCATGCACGCATGTGGCCCAGTTTGAGGGAGCCGTTTCATCCACCCCCACATGGTCATGCGACACTTTTTTTACAGACTACTTGATCTAAGGGATCTTGTGCGACTGCTTTCCATGTGGTCCTCCATATGGCAAACCTCCGGTCAATCCAATCGTGACACGTCGCAATAAATCTATTAAATGTCATCTATTGCGTATTAAACTCGTTTTATGCCGTTCCAGATACGTTAGCTTCATAATAATATTGTGTACACATGGAAATATTACTTAATCGTAACACATGTTTCATTCAATTAATTAATTATTTTTTTAATCTTTGATTATCAAAATGGAAATTTAATAAAAACTAAGTTATAGTTTAATTTATGTTTTATAAGTATATGTTAATGTGATTAATAACAACATAAATATTTAGATACAATAGTGGCCTAGTGTAAACATGATCTTAGTTATTGATTCTCGCGAGTCGTGCGCGCTGTCTCCAAGCTGTTCGCGCATGATGTCCACGCGGTGGCATGCTGGTTCGCGTGTCGTTCGCGTGTTGTTTCGCGCGCGTCGTTACACATTGTCTGCGTGTGCCGCACGTCGTCCGCTGGTCGTGCATCGTTCGCGCGCTGTTTGCGCGTTGTCGCCATTCCTTCGCGCGTTCGTGCCGCGCGTCTGGTTCACGTATCGCGTGTATCTCGCATGTCGATCACGTGTGTCGCGCGACGTCTGCGCGTGATAATAAACTATTTTTGCTTATAAACACTCATGTTAATAACATTAATTTGTTAGGTCACAGATTTCAGATAATTAACTTAAGGTTTACTCGACTAATATTTATTTGATTAATGTCCCAAATAGATTAAATGTGTAGTGTTTAACTCGCGCTTTTATAATAAACATTGACATGGCTAATATTAACTTTACTATTTTTTATTTATTTAATATTTGTTAGTACAAATGTGTCACCTATTTAGTTTCTCGCATGTCGCGCGTGTTGTTCCGCACGTGGTAATGTGCTGGTTCGCGCGTCGTTCTTGCCGGTCGCCCACACTATTTTCGTGTGTCGTCAGCAGGCTATGTCACACATGTCCGCGTGCCGTTCGCACACGTCGTTTTTGCGTGTAGTGCGCATTGCCACGCGTTGGTCACGCATTGTCGTGCACGTTGTCCGCGTGCTCCTTCGCGTGTGTCGTGCAATTTGTTCGCGAGTGTTGTGTGCGACGTTGCGCTGTTCACGTGTCGTTCGCGCATGTCGCACGTGCTATTTCACGTGTAGCGCGCTGTCCACACGCGATATTAAACCTTTCGATTATAATCACTCATGTTAATTAATTAACTATTTGTTTAATCATCCATTATTAAAATAGTATGATAGTCAAAGCTAAGTAATAGTTTAATTTATATTTGATATGATACTCTAAATTCATGTAATTATAACTATGTCGAATTAAATATTCTAACTAATATTTTTAGCGTAAACACGATAACATGTCGACCGTAGCTCCGACTAGCGCGTTTCTTTTCCTCGCGTGACCGTAAAAGCGATCTCTATTTTATATTACACGTTTTTATAATGTTTTCCTTAGTATGGTGTAATGTTCTTATGTATGTGTATGTTTGTTGCTTGTGTCTGTTTGTGTTCGCTGCGTGTCGCGAATAAATTGCGATATGTTCCCGAGTTTTGAGGAATCGACGATCAAGATTTGGTGAACCAGTGGTCCCGAGATCAAGCTCTTCGAGTTCTACGAGATTGAAAATCCTGAGCATCTATTTGGTGAAGGCAAGTGTTCTCTGACCCATTATGTCCTACATACTTATAATTCACTATCTCGCATTACTCAATTGAAACCTAAGGATTGACTAGCTTTGTATTTACCTTGTCCTTGATTACCTTTTGGGTTATTATGGTTAGCTTCATGCTATTGCCTTACTTTAATCAATGAGCATGATGTGATTACTTATGATACGATGATGTTATCCCGATGATGGTCCTGTGATACTTAAGGGGACTCAGGCTGTTTCCTGAGTGCCTCTCCGTAAGGACCAGTTTGGGGAGCGACACCCCAGGAAAACAGTACAACCATGAGGATGGTATGGGACGCCCTTGGCCAAGTAATTAGGGAAGTCTTATGTTGGGTGCTGGTTTTTGGTCATTGGGAAACGGAGCATCTGTTATGGCTCCTATATTCTCGCTCAGGGATCTGGGTACGGGCATTGTCCCATGGCTTTTTCCTGAGGGTAGAGGTATAGGTTTTGGGACGTCAGATGGACTTTATGCAATGGTCATTTCCAACATTCGCATAGTGAGGACCCTAGGGAAAAGCCATGTAGTGAGACCTTGCTAGTTCACCTTGGAAGTGATCAATGGGGAGTCGTGATCCTCGGGCAGAAAGGGAATCACGGCTCATGGGTAAAGTGTGAAACCTTTACAGAGTCTTATGAAACTGATATATTAGCCATGCTCATGGTTATAAGCGGCCTTGGGATCCTCTTTGATTGGAGATACGGATGATCTAAGATTCAATGGTTCCATTAATGGTTTTGGTTCAACGATGATAATGATGTTTTCTCGATGAGGAAATGATTCACAGGTTGGTTATTGCTAAAATTTGGCTTCCACTAATAATAAATACCTAACCAACTAAAAGCAACTACTTGAGCTTAACCCCACATAAAGCTAGTCCACCTCAGCCAAACGGGACATTTGCTGAGTACGTTGATGTGTACGCACCCTTGCTTTCACAAAACACCAGGTTGCCTTTGGTGCAATCTATGCTCCGGTAAAGAAGAAGGCGTCGAGGCGGATCTCTAGGAGTTCTAGGACGACGATGAGTTCGAGAATTAGGCTAGCGACCTCCCCCAGTCAACTGCCTGTGGTGGGTTTATTTACGTTGGCTACGTTTATATTATGTGCACTTTGATTTATATTGTATAAATGACTCTAGTCTTTAGTATTATTACTTACTCCTTATTGTTATTCGAAGCATTATGCTACGATGAGTCATTTATGTAATCGCTGTGTACGTGAATTTTTGATCCTGGCACGTACATAATTCGCATTCGGTATACCTTCAAAACCGGGTGTGACATTATGTTATCCAATCGGTGTTTGAATCTGCTTTCTCGATAGTCACTCTATGTCCAAATATGTAGTCTGAATCCACATTCTCCAGCGAAATCTCTATTGTGTCAACCTCTAATTATTTTTATGCAAATCGGATTGTTATATTTATGTCATCATTCATCTCTATCTATCAAGTGTATTCTAAAGATTTCTCAAAATTTGAACCAAATATTTGTATGAAATTATAAATTATACGCTTGCTTGAGACTGCTCGATTAAGTAAAAGCAAATTTAGAAATTCAACAAATTTATGCCAATCTTCCCAAAACACTCTATATAAACTTTACAACAAAAGTTATTGAGGGTCCATGCCAAGAAAATGTCGAGAAAATACCCCAATCACCTTAAAAATATAATTTGAAGCCTTATAATGATAATACATTAACCGAAGTGCAATTTCTATTTCCAACCAAGATATAAGGTTTGACCATTAATAAAAGTTGGAGAACGAATGTTATACAACAAATATTATATTTAAACCAAGGCTTGATTTAATCTCTAAGTGTCTCAAACAGTGCCATCAAGATAGAATAAAAATCTGATTTCAGGATTCAAATTCTTCTAAGTTTGGAATCAGTGTTGTTCCGGGTTGACGTCTCGTGTTCCCAAATTTTTGTTGAACAACTCAAGTTTCCCCAAATATAAAAGTTGTTACTAACCAAAAGAGGCACAACATATTAAAAGATGGCATTCATCCGATTCCGTTTGACATGCTTTGACACTCAATTTTCACAAGTTTTCCACTGATTTCTAACCCACTAACAAACCAATTTTCGTGGCTCTATAACTCTCTAACCAGTGCTCGAATCACCTCAAGCCCTGTACAAGATTTGTAAAGTGTAGATCAAGGAAGATATTTTCTGCAGTGGTCAAGGTCCGATTCCAAACAGAAAACGACAAAAACGGTCGTCCAATATGTGTTCTTTTCTATGTCTATGAGGAAACTTAGCTCTCCAGCATGCTGCCCGTGTCCGCCAATGGCTGCAGCGAGCATTGCCTTTAAAAGCAGCCCCTCACCTCCATTGCTCCTTCTGGCGCTCGGCAGTAGGCAGAGACCCTTCCCTACGGCGCCCCTCCTTTTTTTTCTTCCACCTCCGGCAGCAGGGATCGGCTCCAATGGTGCCCTCTGCGAGCTCCCTGCTCGGCTGTTTCTAGCTCTGCTCGGTGCCCACTACAGGTGCAGCAGCGAGCTCCTCCATGGCCGCGTCTAGGGTTGGCTCCAGCCCCCCTCCTCTCTGCTCAAGCGAAGCCAAGGACATGCAGCCGACCGCCACTCCGGCGTCCAGATCCAGTCTCACTTCCAGCCGAAACTCCTCCCTACGTACGTACATGAAGCAAGGAAGAAGAAGGCCCTCTGTGAGTCAATGACGAATGGGCGCCATGTGCTTTTGTGCTGAAAGTTGCAGATTTTTGCTCTTCCTTCAAATATTCATATCTCGAGTTTTAGAGCTCCTAAAATCGTGAAATTTATTTTGTTGGCTTCCTTATAAAATGCTCTAACTATTGGATCTATAGGTTGGCATGTTTTAGTGGAAAATGTTTTCTGTATAAATTCGTCTTTAAAAACTGATATATAAAACAAATGAACTTGGTTCTCTCCATAGTTTTAATTGTAAAAATCTAAAAATGATAAAACTTGTTTTGTTGGTTAGATGTTGTCATACTCTAGCCAAGAAAAATATAAAACTTATATGTGGTTCAATGTTTTCTTGGTATGTTAATTAAATCTTGTTAAATATCAAAAAGATGATTGTTTTGCTTGTTATTTTTGGATCTATAGCTCTATTACTCCAAATAGATTGAAATTGTTACAGTAGACCCTATGTGTGGTTCTTAGTGACCGGTAAACATTTCATGATTTATAGTCGATGTATCACTGAGTTAGTGATTTAACTTGTTTGATGCATATTAAGTAGTTTTAAATAGTTTATAAATAATATATGAATGTAAAAATAGAAATTGGTGTTCCACTGTCCTTGCATGATATTAAAGTAGCCTAAGAAAACTTAATATGGTCATGTATCCACAGAAAATAATTAGTTTTAGATTTAACTTGCTCTCACATGCTTTATTGCATTAACAATTTGTTATTTTTGTAGTAAATACAATATAAAATCTGAGCATGTGAAATTTATACATTAGTCATGATTTATCATTATCTATACCTCATAAAAATTCCAGCCCCAAATTAGATAGTTTGATATGGTGCTAAAATAACACCCATTTTATAATTACAAGACTTAGTGAAAAATTAGGAGTAAACAAAATCATGCATGTTTCATGGAATGCTTGAGTTATACCTTAAAACAATTAGAGGTTAAATGGTTATATCATGGTGGTCTAAAGCTAAATATTAGTAGTGCTTTCATCATAATTTTATGTGATGTCGGACATGTGTGCCGTAGTGCTTTATTTTGGTGAATGCGTTTGTTAATTGTGTGATGATTCTAGCGCACGAAATGACTTGGATAAAATTTGTAAGCCGACTTGTTGGTCCTTATTTGATTGTTTTAACTCTAACAAATGGTAAAGTGTTAGGGTAATTCAAGTCTCTAGAACATGGCAATTCTTAAAGTAAATAAGAGCTAAAATTTATTAGTTGTTGTTTTGCGTTGCGCGCACTGTTTCCGCCGTGCTGCATGTTTAATAAAAACAATTATATTTTCTGTAGAAACCTCATACAGAAGAGTTGTAGATAACTTTATTATCTTGCTTGTGTTAAAATTTGATAGCCATAAGTCTGATCGTTAAGAATCTATGCTTTTGACAAGTTCAGTAACTGAATCTATCCAATTTCGGTACAGATTTCACAGATTGCATTGTTTGCTTAAGTTCAGCTTAGAATCAGTCCTTGTGAACTATAAGAAAGTTGTAGATAATTTCCTTATCTTGCTTGTATTAAATTTTCATGACAATAAACCTGATAATTTGAGAGTTATGAATTTTATAAGATGATTGATGTATTCTGTCCACTGTCTGAACAGATTTTGAAAACTATATAGTTTGATTTGGTTAAACATAGAATCACTTCTTGGTGATTATAAAAGTTATTTAGTACTTATACTGAGCATTCAAAAAAGTCTTAGATCATCCTTTTTGGTGGTCTAAAGCTAAAGTTATAGATGTTTTAATTAGGAAGACTGAATCTGTCTAATTCTGGACAGCAAAGCCTTCTAGTGTCTTTTATCCTTAATTGCATATTAAATCACCTTGAGACGTTTATAAATATTCTGTTGGCAATTTTATTATCTTTCTATAAAATCTGGGTTCACCTGAATTAGGTGCATGAATCTCTAGTTATGGATTTTTAAAGTCGCAAGTCTGAATCTGTCCAAATCTGGACAGAGTTGTCGTGTTAGCACTTTTTGACCTTGCTAAGTGTTGAATCGTGTTGAGCTAAACATACCAAAGTTGTAGAGCACTTTTTAAGCTTTCCATAAAGTTCTAGTTTGCTATTTTTGGATTAATATTTGAAGAGTTATGATTAAAACAACTAACTGCTGTGTTGCTGTCCAAATATCTGCAAGTGCTCATTTGATTGTTTAGTTCAACCTTTTTGCTAAAAATGTTTGGTTAGCACTTAATTAATGTAGACTGCCATGACTTAGCTTTATATTGCATGTGTGTCATGTTTTATATGTTTCTTTCTCTAGTTGATTGTGATATAGGAGTTCCATAGACATTGATGCCTATGTCCTTAATTGAACTTGTGTTGTCTGGGATGCTTTTGTGCGATCAATAGAAGAACTAATGAAAAGTCGTATCCAATTAAATAAATGCTTGTACTCGTGATGTCGTGTTTGTGGTGGCTATGTATATGATAGTGTTTGGCGGTTTCTTAGTAGTGTTAAATTCGTAGGTCGATAACGTGGGGCTAATTAGCACCTACGTATGATCGTTGGCGGTACCGTGTCTTACGCCTTATATCTAGCTCGCTACCTTGTAGTCTTTGTATATCTTGTGATATTTTTCATTATATTCATACATATGCATCTTACATCTCATTTAGGACCGAGAGATGATGATCGTGCAAAGTGATGTGGTGCCAACCACAAGATGCAGTTGGTGGACGACCCAAAGAAGGAGGGACTTAACCAGTGGATGCTCGCCAAGCGAGTGTCATCTAGCAAACACTATCTAGTGTTGGATTCCAGGCAAGCCCCGGTTTTATGCATAACCGTTTATATATGCTATTTTACTACACTTAATGTTTGTAGGTTTGTAATGTGCACTTAAGTGTAGGAGTTGGTTGAAACCCTAGTTGCATGAACTCAGGATTCCTTTTGAGATGCATATTATTATGCTAGGTCGAGTAGCTGCTATGCTAAATCAGGATCTCAGTAGAAGTCGAGTGATTTTTCTAGCACTCGCGCGAGGTAAGGAATTGGTTGTATCCAATTTGATAATGGAATGATGATGGTCTGTGGACACGGATCCATAGGGATGCGTTGTCTATGAGACAAAATTGGAAAAGGATTAATGTGCGGATACCTGTGTCATGCGTTTGAACGTACTAAACACATGTCGGGAAATATGGTAACCGGTAAGCCTAGTACTTGAGTGAAGTCGGGCGCGAACTTTCCTCCTCACTCGTCCTGAGATGTGGTCTCCCATTCCGAATATGGTGGGTACAAGTGCGGCCACTGCACGGGCGGTAGCCGGGGTCAATGGAGCATTGTATGCTAAGGCGGTGAGCCCTAGCCATGAACGGGAGATCGATGGGGACGGTTGACGTGTGTGGGGACGGAGTGCCCCTACATGTCGTGTGTTTAGGTTTACCTTGCAAGGTTAAAACTTCTCGTAGCTAATGTGACTGCTTGATCCATTGTACTGCATTGAGTAATAAGTGGAAATGAGGTTACTTACAAAAGATGTTGGTTGACTAAATTGCTTGATACCATGTATGGATAGTTAGGTGCTCATCTAGTCTAAAATTTTTATTCTAGAACTTGAAAATCTAAAGCTTAATTTTAGACTCAGCTAGTGCTTTTGGCAAACCAAACCCCTCAGCCGAATAGCTTCATGGTCTAGAGGTAGAGGAGTAGACTCCTCACATCGGGTAAGTCTAGCTGAGTGTTAGTATACTCAGCCTTGCTTGTGGCATAATTTTTACAGGTACCTCTTTTGGATCATTGATTGTTGGTGTGACTTGGCCTCCATCCCTGCCACTAGGATAGATGGTCGAGTGGGTTGCTGCTTCCGCAGGAGAGGACCAGGAGGAGTAGCGTGGCTAGGCTTCGCCATGTTACTCGGTTTTCTCCGTTAGTTATTTCCGCCTGCATTAAAAATTATGGTTACTTTTTCTGAAACTCTGATAATGTAATCACTATTGGTACTTGCTTAATTTATGGTATTATGCTTTATTGTATTTCTCTGTGCCTCACCTTCGAGTGAGCTAGTGGTATTCGATCTTTGGTAAGTGGCTTTATCGGACGAGATCCGAGGAATTGCCAGCTTATTCCGATTTAAGTGCGTCGTTGCCTCTAAGGACGAGACTTGGGCACTTAAGCTGGAATAATCTGGGCGGTTTTGCCACAACATCGGGAATGTGGTTCCTCATCGTTTGAAATCTTTTGAGGAACGATCGGAGAGTTTTATCACTCTGCCACCTAATGGATTTGAGATCCCATGGCTATGCTGGTT
Source organism: Zea luxurians (assembly GCA_029449295.1). NCBI lineage: Eukaryota > Viridiplantae > Streptophyta > Magnoliopsida > Poales > Poaceae > Zea > Zea luxurians. Next base: position 2,013,978 of record JAOPSE010000143.1, read on the forward strand.
TATCAGAGAGAGACTAGAAATTCAGCGATAAACCGGTGGCTGAAGTCACCCCAATCATCGATGCAGTGTCGAGGTAGGTGTCAGAGCCATTGCAGTGTGTTCTGCCCCAGAACAATGGGTGAGTACTCTGTCATGACGTCCTTCGTTGCCCTAGTAGCCTGGGCGCCGGTTGTATAGACGGCCAACCAGCCTCCCGAGTCCTGCTTAGGCTCATATTTGTCGACGTTGGAGACCTTGAAATTAGGAGGCCATTGGATGGCCTAGGAGCCAAGGAGTAAGCGCCGAGAATCCGCACGTGTCCTCTTATCGATGATCATGCCATTGATCCCGAGGAGGGGAGTCAGTATTAGGTTGCCTCGACCGTCCCCAGAACGGAACTATTAGTGGAGGCTACCGCTGACTTCGATCCCGGGTGGCACGGCTGCGCGCCGGTATACCATGATCTCGGTCGTATTCTTCCCGGTGCCATATCTCATTCTCGTGCCAACAATTGCGTGAAGCTCTGATGTTGCTCCATGCGTCTCGTCAGTTGTTGATGGCATGATGTAGGTCGTTCGGCACGTGAGCGAGAGGTAGAAGATGATTGACCACCTGAGTAAGGAGCCGCCGATAACCCTCCGTGTCTGGGGTCCGCGGGAGGATGTCGGCTATCTGTGCCAGTACTCCTCCAACTTCACTCAACGTGTTCAACGCTCGGGTGAAGTCAGGGTACAAGTTTCGGCAAGAAGCGGATTCTCCTATCAGAGTCTAGCATCTTGTTCGGCTAGTTCTCGCTCGTTCTTGAGCCTGATGATGATCGCGACGGTGGGTGTTGCGCCTTTCTCGATGTGCTCTTTCATCGGAGTTTCTCCCACTTCTAAGGCTTCGTCTCAAGAGACGGGTTATGCTAGGTCCCGTTCTCTGGCTTCGTGATGTCGCCGCACGTTCCGACGCCTGTTTCTCCGTTGTCGAGCATCGCGTTGGGGAGGTTCCTCCCCCTGCATGGTGGGTTCATCGTCGGAGATGGGCGATGACATCCAATCTCCTCTAAATGAAGAGGATGTCAAGGTAGAAAGGAGCAGGTACGGTGGTGCGCCTCTTCCCATCCTCCTTTGAGGGTGGAGGTGTTGGGAGGATTGCTCGATGTGTTCTCCTTCCTCGGTAGGGAACATCCAGTTCCCTTCCCCGAGTGATCCATGTCCACTCCTTAGTGGGCGAGGTGGACAACAAAGTTCTCCGAATTAGAGAGGCCCCGGCTGACTGGCCTTCCATCCTCCGGGGGCTTTTGAGCCCTGACTTATGCGGGGCCATGCCCTCCCGAGCTGTGAGCAGGGGCATGGCTCAGTAGTTTCACTTCAGTTCCTGAGGAGGGTTTCTTCTTGTGCAGAGCTACTATGCGGTGCAGAGTTCCCTCTATGTCCACTATGCATGAGATCGGTCCCGAAGTAGAAAATAGCTCCTGGGCTGAAGGTGATCTTGTTCTTGAAGATGATGGCCATGGAGTTAGCGTTGATCGACGACACACCCCCTACCTAGCACGCCAGCTGTCGGTGTTTAGTGTCCGACCGCACATCTAGGGTACCCTCGTGGTGCTTTTGGGTAGGACGGTGTCGTGGATTGTAACTTGATGGTTTGTGCCGGGGGCACAAGAAAGAGAGAGTCAAGCAAGTTTCAGCGGGTTTGAGCTGCTTGAGGAGCGTAATACCCTACTTCCTAGGATGGCTTTGTATGCGGGAGGTGTTTACAAGTGGTGTCCAATGAGTGGTGAGGTGCTAATGAGATGAAAATGATGGGGATCCCCCTTGGCCTTATATACACGACCGTAAGGAACTTCCCACGTACACGATGATAACACTCTTCCAGCTTATCTCCTAGCTAATAGTGAACAGACTTCGCTTATCCCGAGGAAAACCCAGCGGCTCCACTCTGAGCTATCTCCAGCGTTCGAGGATGTCGGGCAGCGGGAAAAGAGAATAGCTTCAACAGGATCATGCCCAAGCTACGAGTAATCCGGGCGTGGACCCATCGCCTTCCCGGGTTGGCCCATTTCCACCGTTATCTTTGCCCGGCCCACGACACGGCATCCCTGCGGGGCGATTGGCATGTGGCCCCAAGCAGAGTATTCACCCTCGAGTGGACCTGGGGGATATCTGTCCCCTACACTGTTGACCTTGAGATAACAGTGTTATGATTCCACACAACTTTTATCAATTCATCTCGCCACTTTCCTTTTGGCAGATTAAAAATTGATTTCATTATTCCTGTGATGATAACTCTATTGACTCGCTCTACCAAACCATTGGATTCTTGATGTCTTACAGATGCAAAGTGTATCTCTGTACCAATTTGATCATAAAAAGTTATAAATGTTTTAGCATCAAATTGTGTTCCATTATCAACTGTGATAGCCTTCGGCACATCGAAACGGCAAATGATGTTCTGCTAGAAGAAATTTTGACCTATAGCCGAAGTGATCGTAGCTACAGGTTTAGCTTTGATCCATTTTGAAAAGTACTCCACTACTACCACGACATATCTCAGGTTCCCTTGTGCTGGTGGGAGTGGGCCCAATAAGTCTAAGCTCCACCTTTGTAGTGGCCAAGTAGGGCTGAATCAGCTGTGTTAGAGATGAAGGTTGCTTCTGATCTCTGGCACACTTCTGACAGTTTTCACATTTTTGAACCAGATCCGCTATGTCCGAAGCTGCCTTCAGCCAATAGAATCCTTGTCTGAAAACTTTTCCAATGAGTGGTCTGGATCCAATATGGGCTCCGCATATTCCTGGATGTATTTCTATCATTAGCTCTTGACCTTCGGCTCTAGATAGGCATTTCAACAATGAAGAACAAACTCCTTGTTTAAACAATTCTCCTTCTATGATCGCATATGGTCTTGTCCTGGCTTATGTACACTTTGAACAAACTCTTATGTACACTTTGTCATCCGAAGGATAATTGCCTTGGAGGAAAGATACAATTTCAGTTATCCAATCCTCGCTATGCATAGGTGAAATTATAAGCACCGCTTGCTCCATGAGCTTGACCGAAGGTGCTTTGAGAGTTTCGAAGAACACTTCTGATGGGAGTGGGAGCCCCTATGCCGCTGATTTAGCTAGTAAATCTGCCTGCTTGTTTTCTCCTATTGGGATGTTTTTCACTGAAAAACCTTCAAAAGAGCCTTCTATCCTTCGGACTGTGTCAAGATACTTTTCGAGCTTTGGGTCTCTTGCTTTGCTGCTTTTATCAACCTACCCTATGATGACTTGTGAATCAGATTTAAGAACTACCCTTCTTATCCCCATTGCCCTAAGCTTTCGAAGCCCCAAAAGAAGGGCTTCGTATTCTACAATGTTGTTTGTGCAGTTGAACTCCAATCTGGCTGCATTAGCAGGTTTTGATTTTGGATGGTGATATTATAATAGCAGTTGCACCTGCGCCGAAGGTTCCCCATGATCCATCATAGAATATTGTCCAAGCTTCGGTATATGTTAGGTATCCTTCTTCATGAGCCCCTGGCTTCCAATCAACAATGAAGTCTGCTAATGCTTGGGATTGGATCGAAGATCTATGAACAAAATCAATGGTGAATTCATTCTGCTCTGCAGCCCATTTTCCAACTCTTCCTGTAGCTTCTCTGTTTCTTATGATGTCCTTGAGAGGTTGAGACGAAGGTACTATGATGTGGTAAGACTGGAAGTAATGCCGAAGCTTTCTAGAGGCCATCAGTATAGCATATACTACCTTCTCCAACTCGGTGTAAATTCTTTTTGGACTTAGTACTTCGAAGACAAAGTATATTGGGACTTGTTTCTTTGCTTGTTCGTCTTGTTTCTCTTGCACCAGCGCTACACTGACTGCAACATGGGAAGCAACTACGTACAATAGCAACGGAGCTCCTGATGAAGGTGGAGTCAAGGTTGTTAGCTGTATAAGATATTGTTTCAGATCTTCGAATGCCTTTTGTTGATTTGGTCCCCATTGCAAGACTTCGGCTGACTTTAGCACTTCGAAGAATGGTAAATTCCTTTTGCTGATCTTGAGATGAATCTATTCAATGATGCCAGCCTTCCTGTTAGTCTTTGAGCACATTTTCTTGACTTTGGTGGGTCCATCCAGAGTATAGCTTCTATTTTTCTTGAGTTAGCTTCAATCCCTTTTGTTGATACTAAGCATCCAAGAAATTTTCTCTTCTTCACCCCAAAGACACATTTTTCTAGATTTAGCTTGAGGCCAGCCTTCCTAAAGTTAGCAAATATTTCTTGCAAATCAGCAATGTGGTTTTCTTGCTTCATGCTCTTGACTATGGTATCATCAACATATGTCAAAACATTCTTGCCGATCTGAGTGCTGAGAACTTTGGAAGTCATCTTGTTGAAGCTTCCTCCAGCATCCTTGAGCCCTTCGGGCATCTGATTGTAGCAATAAGTTCCACTAGGAGTTATGAAGCTTGTTTTGGGCTCATCCTCCTTCTTCATCCAGATTTGATGATAGCCTGAATAGCAGTCCAGTAGGCTCATGAGCTCCGAAGTGGCTGTCGCATCTATGATAGAGTCTATTCATGCCAAAAGGGAATTCATCCTTCGGGCACGCCTTGTTGAGATCTGTGAATTCAATACACATTCTACACTTTCCATTGGCCTTCTTTACCATAACAGTGTTGGCTAGCCATTCTGGGTATGTTACTTCTCTGATCACTCCGACACTGAGAAGCCTTTGAACTTCATTTCATGCCCCTTCGGCTTTATCATCGGACATATTCCGAAGCTTCTGCTTCCTCGGTCTGACAGTTGGGTCTACATTGAGTGAGTTTTCAATAACATCTCTGTTGACACCACAAAGATCATTGGCTCATGTTGGTCACTGGTTCTTAAATAGTGTAAGTCAAGAACAAGGCAACAATTGTTAGTTGTAAGAGACCATCATCCTCCAAAGCATTATCTCCCTTTGGGTATAATACTCATCAGACGAAGGTCAAGAAGGACATACCTTCATCATTCAATAAGTAAACATGAAATACAAAGGAATAAACATGATAACAGTATCTTAATAATTCATTTTTATTTTATTGTATTCCATGAAACATATAAGAATATCAACGATGTTAATATTACATTGATACCTTTGGCTTGCTCGAAGGCGAGGATGCAAGAGAGTAAAACTACAATCTAGCGTGAACAGTACGGGGGTACTGTTCATCTATTTATAGGAACGGGACGTAGCCTAGGTGAAATTACATCCATGTCCTTGGACATTAGTTTACAAGCAACTTAAACTAAGAAGGTCTAACTAGTCCTTTTTCCTTCTTTGCTTAGTCTGGGCCAAAGCTATCAAGCTTTGGCATTCCGCATTATTGCTTCTTCATAGAGTCTTCGTCTTAAGGACCTTCGGTAGAGAAGAAGGCCCCCAATAGTAGCCCCTTTGCGGTGCTAGATTGTTTTCTTGTAACGAGCTCGATCCGCAAAAAAAAACACACAGGCTTCGGAATGCTGAAGGTCCCAAAAACACCTTCCCTGAGTTTGTTATCGAAAAACGATTAAAATATTCCGAGCGTCGAGCGTAGGCGGTTTGGCGGTTCGCCTTCTTCCCCTGTGACACTATATAAGCAGACAGGTTGGTGAGGAGTTACCACAGCATTCATTGCAATTGCACTGTTGTGCTGTTAAAAATTTTAACCAAAGCCGAAGCTTTTCGGACTATTCTTCCCAGACATACTCTTCATCTTTTGAAGTCTGCTTCGTCTTAAGGAATGGTGACTTGTGAGATGGCTCGAGTAAGGTCTACTTCTAGGGTGTCGTGTGAGGGAGATGAAGCTGAAATGATAGAGACAGCGCCAATATCAAAAATGATGAGGTGATCGAGTTTAGTAGTGTCAGAAGGAGTTGCTACCAAAGGTGACATTGCCGAAGCTGAGCAAACTGTAGCTGAGGATGGGAGTGATGATGAGTTTGAGGAAGACAACAGTATTGTGAGCCCGTCAAAACCGAGCCATATTGAGTTTGGAAAATCTACTATGTCAGCAGAGGACCTGGTTATGATGAAGAAGTTGGGATATTTTATGGAGGCTGAAAGTAAACTTATTCATTTTGCTGGCGATGAAGTGGTTCCAAAGCCAAAGGTGGATGAAGTTGTTGTTTTTAAAAGCTTCTTCAGGGTTGGGCTTCGGTTCCCTCTATATGATATGATAGGAGAGGTTTTAAAAAAGTTTGAGATATACCTTCATCAGCTGACGCCAAATGCCATTCTCAGGCTGAGTGTGTACATATGGTCTCTCCGAAGCCAGGGCATGAGTGCTAATGCCGAAGGTTTCTGTCGAGTGCCATGAGCTGCACTATCAGACAAAGGCCAGAACTGATGGCCTTCACAAAAACTTTGGATGCTATAATTTTGCGTACCGGAAGGACACTAAGGCCCCGGTAATTGGCTACCGCACCAAGTGGCCGACCGGGTGGACAAATGAGTAGTTCTATGTAAAAGCTGATGAGAAGAAGAGAGAAAAATTGATGACCATGGTTATGAGTCCTATGAGATTAAGCTTTGGAATGACAAGGCTATTGTGCCATATGCAACTCGGCTCCCCATGCCAGCTGGCCAAGGTTGAATTCAGAGTGGTGGCTGCCAAAATCAGCACCAGGGATTTGGTATAGGAATACCTGGCAAACAAGACTATTCGGACCTCCAGCGGCTGGGGGATGCCGAAGAAGAAAGAAGGAGGAAAGAAGTATGAACTTGTTCGGCTCCCCTACCATTTCAAATTTGAGAAGCAATTCAAGAAACCGTGCACTAAATGGCTAGAGATGATCGAAACTATGTGCAACGAGATTCTTGGCAATTACACGAAGAAAGAGGATCAATTAATGACTGCTGCCTTCAACACCTGACCAAAATGAAGGCTAAATCGAGTAATGGATGCACTGAACTTCGAATATCTAGATTATGAAAGACTTGACAAAGGGGTCGAGGGAGCGAAAGAGAAAAAGAGTTGTCAGTATTCTGAGTAGAGAAGTTGCCCGGTCCGTGAAGGCAAACGAAAAGGCTCTAAAGAAGGCAAAAGCAGCGCCGGAGCCAAAGGCGCAAGCCCCTAAGAAAAGGAAACATGATGGGATACCTTCTGCCGAACCAAAGGTAGATGAAGCGCCGAAGGAAACCTTGAGCCCTTCATCGCGCACTGCTATCGAGGTGGCAGAAATTTTGAAGGTAATGACTGAATCCCCACCATTCAAGCTGATAAGTCCTCTGAGATCAGGAACTGACCAACCTTTTACAGAAGATGAAAGTGCCTTCGGCTATGGAGGAGAAGGTTGGAGGGCAAAAGAAGCGGTGGATTGTGAATGTGATGCAAGCGATTGAACAAACGCCGCCTTCAGCTTCGGCGATGAAAGTAACAATTCCTACAGATACTGAAGATGCTGGCAGAGTCAAAGCTGAAGAACTCTCAGCCACAATGTTAGAAATTAACAAACTGATCTCAGATGTGGTTGCGGAGAAGGCAGATGTGATTGCAGAGAAAAGCATGGCCGCAGTTCTTGATAAAGGGAAGAAAATCGATGATGCCCCTTCGGAAGAGAAGGATTTTGACCTTCGACACTTAGGTGGCCAGGAACTTTCTGAGGAAGATAAGCTAGAGCTGAAAGAATTCGCTATGTCTTGCGGTTACCAACTAGGGTCCATGTTCTTCGGTGGGGTCGATGAATAAATCTTGGGATGTATTCGTGACCACGCTGGGTGAAGATTGTAGGCACCCTATCCAAGAGTGTTGGATTCCCGAAGTTGGAAACTGACATTAGCTGCTACAGACGACAACATATTGTTGGTAGTTTGTTTTATTCCAATTTCAAGGTGAGGCTTTTCTCTAAACTTGTTTTGAATATTACCTTCGTAGTGGTCTGAATTTTCTAATTTTAACTTGTTTTGTAGAGTATGTTATTAAGCAAGGCACTGAAAATGCAGCAGGATACTGAAGATAGAAGAAACGAAGTTATTATTGAAGGCTTGGAAGATAAAATTAAGAAACTTGAAGATTCTTTGAAAGAAAAAGAGGGTCTGCTGCAATCAGCCGAAGGTTCCCTCGCAGAAGTGTGGTCTCATAATGATAAGTTGAGCAGAGAGCTAGATGAAGCTCGAGCAACTTTGAATGAGAGGTCAGAGCGCTTCAACCAGAAAATGAAGGAACTGAAAGGAAAGGTCAAAGTCGAAGCCGCAAAGAATGTGAAGCTAAGTGAAATTGTTAAGGACCTTCGGGAAAAATGCTCTAGCTTTGCCACCCGATGTATTACTCGATTCAAGGAGATATTTAACTCAGTTGGAGCCACTTCTGAAGAAGTCACCCTTTCTACCGAAGACATCCTTGGGGCCTTCGATCATATCAAGAATGAAGTTGAGGCCCTTGACAAAGTTATAACTGGACACAGAGATTTCTATGCTCTGGTGGCTTCACGCGGCACAACTGCAGCATTCATAAAGGTCAGGTGCAATCATGTGAGGATCGTCAATAAGCCAAACTTCAATCAGTCATCATCGGATTTGGTTGATGTTCCTTCCGAGGCCTGAAGTATAGGAAATAGATTTATTACCTAGATTTGGGCAAAGGGCGAGCGTGAATTGGCCGGGGATGAAGCCCGAAAGCTACTTAACTCAGTATGAAGCTTTACCTTTGTCTTTTTACCTTGATTTTTCCTTATTAAATTTCCGATTACCTTATACCTTGTTTTTCTACAGGATGATGGCGCCGAAGGTCGCTAAACCGAAGCTTGTTCCAAAACACTGAAGACTCTAGAATCTCCTTTTGTATTTATTTGTAAAAAGACATAGGAACTCTTTGTATCATATGGCAAAAAATTGTAATTGACAATTGAACAAAATATTGTACATATTTGTTAATACCTTGTAATACCATTTTACCTTTCACTCATGTGTGAACTGCTTTGTTGTGGACGAAACCAATGCTTGTAATCTTTTGAGCCGAAGGTGAAAAACACCTTCCCTTCTTTTCGTTCGCATCAAAGCATTTTTTATTGAAGACGAAGCAACTTTGTATGCAACGAAGCGTTTTCTCGTCAAGGACAGGCATTTTGTGGTAGAACCACCCGAATTATTCTAGCTTAAGTGCTCAAGTCGCACCTTTAAAGGCAGCAACACACTTAAACCGGAATAAACCATTTAGTTCTTCGGATCTCGTCCGATAAAGCTACTTACCAAGGATCGAGTACCATTAGCTCACACGATGGTGAGGCTTAGAGAGAACACAATAAACATGAAACCACAAATTAAGTACTGGAGTTATTACATAAATCGGAGTTTGATAAAAGATAACAAGTTCCTGATAATGCAGCATATAATCGATAACGACAATACTGAGTAATAGGGCAAGGCCTAGCCCACTACTCCTCCTCGTCCTCTCCTACCGAGGTGGCATCCCACTCGACCGTCCAACCTGGTGGCAGGGTGGATGGCCAAGTCACACCATCAACCATGTCCTGGCAAGTCCACGGAGCTGCTGTGCGGCAAAGCGAGTCTTCACGGCGTCAGGGCAAGCTCCCGTGAGGAGTGGGAATTTGGACTCCACAACCCTGAGCAACACATCAGCATCTAGCGGGTCCTCTGCCTTTGTGAACAGCGGTGGCTGGGTGCTCAAGTGCTCCTAATATGTTGCCACAGCTGGTGGACGTTGCTGCTAGCCTCCATCGTACTGCTGAGGGTGGGGCTGGCGCTGCACCAGCTGTCGCAGAATCTCGTTCTGCTCAGCCATTAGCTCCTGCATCGTGGGAGCTGGAGGAGGTGGCGGGAGAACCTGCTTGTTCTGCCCACGATGTTGTCTAGCTGCCATCTAAAAACAGGAATTCTCATCGTTGTTATCTTGATTCATGGTTCCTAATAGAATTCTTTATATCATGAGAAGAAAAATGACATAACATAGTATTGAACCAACAAGGAATATATTCCTGCATTCATTTCACTGTTCGTAAAATTTCTTCCCTGGGTTACAACATTTTAGGGGATCCACCCTTAAGCCTAGTCCAAAAGTTAGTACCAAAACTAAGCTCGCGTGGGTTCCTGTCCTCCTAACATGTTAAACTAACCCATCAACCCTGAGTGGTAGAGGCAACGCTGGATGTAGGTGAAGGGGGCACTCCAGAGGGGGCCGCATTTGGTCCAAAAGCTGGCTCTATCTCCTCGGGATCCTCCTCTCCCTCGCTGCCTGCCTCATTTACCTCCATGTCTTGGTGGTGCATCTCAGGTGGTCGTTGTCCTCCACAAGCTCTTCCTGCACATCGTGGAGCTGGATCTCCAGGATAACGATGGTGTTATCTCGGATTTCCACCTGCTGCTCTAGAGTCGCAATGCGCTGGTTCAACTGTTCCACCTGTAGGTGTTTTTCCACCAACTTTGAAGACAATTCGACCATGTAGTCCTCCCGATTGTTGAGGGTGATCTTAGTAGTCTAAGCGAGCCAAGTGAGGTGTGCCATGGCGACGCTCTATAAGGCCTTTAGGCGGTACAAGTGCACTCATGCACTGGATGGTGATCCTCCCAACCTCGTCGGGATGCATAGCCCACACGTCCTTCATGTGGCTCACTCTATTGCACCACATTGGGTCATCCTTCTTCTTGGTGGGGAAGAGTCCAAGTGGGTGCATCATCATCTCGAGGGGATGATATCATAGAAGGTCATCAGAGCCTTTAATGTTGCGGCCTTAGTGGTGTCATCTGCCCTAAACCCGATAGTCACGGAATCAAGGTGAAAGTCGCCTAGAGGGGGGTGAATAGGGCGAATCTGAAATTTACAAAGTTCAAGCACAACTACAAGCCGGGGTTAGCGTTAGAATTAAAATCGAGTCCGAGAGAGAGGGCGAAAACAAATCACAAGCAAATAAAGAGTGTGACACGGTGATTTGTTTTACCGAGGTTTGGTTCTTGCAAACCTACTCCCCATTGAGGAGGTCACAAAGACCGGGTCTCTTTCAACCCTTTCCCTCTCTCAAACGGTCACTTAGACCGAGTGAGCTTCTCTTCTCAATCAAACGGGACACTAAGTCCGCGCAAGGACCACCACACAATTGGTGTCCCTTCCCTCGGTTACAATTGAGTTGATCACAAGAAAGAATAAGAAAGAAAAAGCAATCCAAGCGCAAGAGCTCAAATGAACACAAGTCACTCTCTCACTAGTCACTATTTGATTGGAATGATCTTTGGACTTGGGAGAGGATTTGATCTCTTTGGTGTGTCTTGTATTGAATGCTATAGCTCTTGTAAGGTGTAGGAAGTCTGAAAACTTGGATGCCATGAATGGTGGGTGGTTGGGGATATTTATAGCCCCAACCACCAAAGTAGCCGTTGTGGAGGCTGATGTCGACGGGTGCACCGGACAGTCCGGTGCGCCACCGGACACTGTCCGGTGCGCCAGCCACGTCACCTAGGTCGTTAGGGTTCGACCGTTGGAGCTCTGACTTGTGGGGCCACCGGACAGTCCGGTGGAGCACCGGACAGGTCCTGTAGACTATCCGGTGTGCCTTCTGGCGCCTGCTCTGACTTCTGCGCGCGCAGGCGCGCACTGTAGCGCATTTAATTCCTCTACAGCCGACCGTTGGCACGAAGTAGTTGTTGCTCCACTGGCACACTGGACAGTCCGGTGCTACACCGGACAGTCCGGTGAATTATAGCGGAGCGGCTCCCAGAATTCCTGAAGGTGGCAAGTTCGGAGTTGGATTGTCTGGTGCACCAGACACTGTCTGGTGGCGCACTAGACAGTCCGGTGCGCCAGACCAGGGCACACTTCGGTTGTCTTTAGCTCCCTTTGTTTGAACCCTTTCTTTTGACTTGTATTGGTTTGTTGTGAACCTTTGGCACCTGTAAAACTCATAATCTAGAGCAAACTAGTTAGTCCAATAATTTGTGTTGGGCAATTCAACCACCAAAATTCATATTGGAAAAGGTTTGACCCTATTTCCCTTTCAATCTCCCCCTTTTTGGTGATTGATGCCAACACAAACCAACGCAAATATAAAAGTGCAGATTTGAACTAGTTTGCATAATGTAAGTGCAAAGGTTGCTTGGAATTGAAACCAATATACTTATTTCAATAGATATGCATGGATGGTTTTTCTTCTTATCTAAAATTTTGGACCACGTTTGCACCACGGGTTTTGATTTGCAAATTCTTTGTAAAATTCTTTTCAAAAACCTTTTGCAAATAGTCAAAGGTATATGAATAAGATTGAAGAAAGCATTTTCAAGATTGAAAGTTTCTCCCCCTGTCTCAAATGCTTTTCCTTTGACTAAAACAAAACTCCCCAAATAGAATTCTCCTCTTAGTGTTCAAGAGGGTTTTTCAAGTTTTGAAGATACTAATTTCTCCCCCTTTTGAACACAATAAGATATCAATTTGAAAAACTTCATTTTTTTGAAATTTGGTGGTGGTGCGGTCCTTTTGCTTTGGGCTCATACTTTCTCCCCCTTTGGCATGAATCGCCAAAAACGGATACTTGTGAGTGAGATATAAGCCCTTACGTCAAACTTTCTCCTTCTTTGGCAAACAAATATGAGTGAAGATTATACCAAAGTGGAGAACGAAGCGGAGTGCCGGCAAATATTATTGGAGTTGAGTGGAAGCGCCCTATTTGCCGAATACTCCATTTCCCATTCAATATCTGTGACTAATCATAAGATGACACTTGAAAAACACATTAGTCATAGAAATAAAAAAGATATGATCAAAGGTATAAAAATGAGCTATGTGTGCAAAGAATCAATCAAAATTCCTAGAATCAAGAATATTTAGCTCATTGCTAAGTTTGGTGAAGGATTGCTCATCTAAAGGCTTGGTAAAGATATCGGCCAATTGATTTTTGGTGTTTATATAGGCTATCTCGATATCCTCCTTTTGTTGGTGATCTCTCAGAAAGTGATACCGAATTGCTATGTGCTTAGTGCGGCTGTGTTCAACGGGATTATCCGCCAGGTGGATTGCACTCTCATTGTCACATAGGAGAGGGACTTTGCTAAACTTGTAGCCATAGTCCCTAAGGGTTTGCCTCATCCAAAGCAATTGCGCGCAACAATGGCCTACGACAATGTACTCGGCTTCGGCGGTAGAAAGAGCTACTGAGTTTTGTTTCTTTGAAGCCCAAGACACCAGGGATCTCCCTAGAAGCTGACAAGTCCCTGGTGTGCTCTTCCTATTAATCTTACACCCTGCCCAATCAGCATCTGAATATCCTAATAAATCAAATGAAGATCCCTTGGGGTACCAAAGACCAAACTTAGGTGTTTGAACTAAATATCTCAAGATTCGCTTCACGGCCCTAAGGTGAACTTCCTTAGGGTCGGCTTGGAACCTTGCACACATGCATACAGAAAGCATAATGTCCGGTCGAGATGCACATAAATAGAGTAAAGAACCTATCATTGACCGGTATACCTTTTGATCTACGGATTTACCTCCCGTGTTGAGGTCGAGATGTCCATTAGTTCCCATGGGTGTCTTGATGGGCTTGGCATCCTTCATTCCAAACTTAGTGAGTATATCTTGAATGTACTTCGTTTGGCTAATGAAGGTGCCCTCTTAGAGTTGCTTGACTTGAAATCCTAAGAAATACTTCAACTCCCCCATCATAGACATCTCGAATTTTTGAATCATGATCCTACTAAACTCTTCACAAATAGATTTGTTAGTAGACCCAAATATGATATCATCAACATAAATTTGGCTTACAAACAAATCATTCTCAATGGTTTTAGTGAATAAAGTAGGATTGGCCTTTCCGACTTTGAAGCCATTAGTGATAAGAAAATCTCTTAGGCATTCATACCATGCTCTTGGGGCTTGCTTGAGCCCATAAAGCGCCTTAGAGAGTTTGTAAACATGGTTAGGATACTCACTATCTTCAAAGCCGGGAGGTTGCTCAACATAGACCTCTTCCTTGATAGGTCCGTTGAGGAAGGCACTCTTCACGTCCATTTGGTAGAGCTTAAAGTCATGGTGAGTAGCATAGGCAAGTAATATTCGAATTGACTCAATCCTAGCTACGGGTGCATAGGTTTCACCGAAATCCAAACCTTCAACATGTGAATACCCTTTGGCCACAAGTCATGCCTTGTTCCTTGTCACCATACCATGCTCATCTTGTTTGTTGCGGAAGACCCACTTGGTTCCTACAGCATTTTGGTTAGGACGTGGAACTAAATGCCATACCTCATTCCTCTTGAAGTTGTTGAGCTCCTCTTGCATTGCCAGCACCCAATCCGAATCTTGAAGTGCTTCCTCTACCCTGTGTGGCTCAATAGAGGAAACAAAAGAGTAGTGTTCACAAAAGTGAGCAACACGAGATCGAGTGGTTACCCCCTTATGAATGTCTCCTAGGATGGTGTTCACGGGGTGATCTCGTTGGATTGCTTGGTGGACTCTTGGGTGTGGCGGTCTTGGAACTTGTTCATCCTCCTTGTCTTGATCATTTGCATCTCCCCCTTGTTCATTGTCGTCTTCTTGAGGTGGCTCATCTTCTTGATATTCTTCTTCATCATCTTGAGCCTCATCCTCATCTTGAGTTGGTGGAGATGCTTGCATGGAGGAGGATGGTATCTTGTGCTTGAATGGGCTCTTCAGATTCCTTAGGACACACATCCCCAATGGACATGTTCCTTAGCGCGATGCACGGAGCCTCTTCATCATCTAATTCATCAAGATCAACTTGCTCTACTTGAGAGCCGTTGGTCTCATCAAACACAATGTCACAAGAAACTTCAACTAGTCTAGTGGACTTGTTAAAGACTCTATATGCCCTTGTGTTTGAATCATATCCTAGTAAAAAGCCTTCTACAGCCTTAGGAGCAAATTTTGATTTTCTACCTCTTTTAACAAGAATAAAGCATTTGCTACCAAAGACTCTAAAATATGAAACATTGGGCTTTTTACCGGTTAGGAGTTCGTATGATGGCGTAGCAAGCGGTGTTGACCACCTCGGCCCAAAACCGATCCGATGTCTTGTACTCATCAAGCATGGTTCTTGCCATGTCCAAAAGAGTTCTATTCTACCTCTCCACTACACCATTTTGTTGTGGCGTGTAGGGAGAAGAGAACTTATGCTTGATTCCCTCCTCCTCAAGAAAGCCTTCTATTTGAGAGTTCTTGAACTCCATCCCGTTGTCGCTTCTAATTTTCTTGATCCTTAAGCCGAACTCATTTTGAGCCTGTCTCAAAAATCCCTTTAAGGTCTCTTGGGTTTGAGATTTTTCCTGCAAAAAGAACACCCAAGTGAAGCGAGAATAATCATCCACAATAACTAGATAGTACTTACTCCCGCTGATGCTTATGTAAGCTATCGGGCCGAATAAATCCATGTGGAGTAACTCCAGTGGCCTGTCAGTCGTCATGATGTTCTTGTGTGGATGATGAACTCCAACTAGCTTCCCTGCTTGGCATGTGCTACAAATCTTGTCTTTCTCAAAATGAACATTGGTTAGTCTCAAAATGTGCTCTCCCTTTAGAAGTTTATGAAGATTCTTCATCCCAACATGAGCTAGTCGGCGGTGCCAGAGCCAACCCATGTTAGTCTTAGCAATTAAGCAAGTGTCGAGTTCAGCTCTATCAAAATCTACTAGGTATAGCTGACCCTCTAACACTCCCTTAAATGCTACTGAATCATTACTTCTTCTAAAGATAGTAACACCTATATCCGTAAAAAGACAGTTGTAGCCCATTTTGCATAATTGAGAAACAGAAAGCAAGTTGTAATCTAAAGAATCTACAAGAAAAACATTGGAAATAGAGTGGTCAGGTGATATAGAAATTTTACCCAATCCTTTGACCAAACCTTGATTTCCATCCCCGAATGTGATAGCTCGTTGGGGATCTTGGTTTTTCTCGTAGGAGGAGAACATCTTTTTCTCCCTAGTCATATGGTTTGTGCACCCGCTATCGATGATCCAACTTGAACCCTCGGATGCATAAACCTACAAAACAAATTTAGTTCTTGATTTTAGGTACCCAAACGGTTTTGGGTCCTTTGACATTAGATATAAGAACTTAGGGTACCCAAACACAAGTCTTGGAGACCTTGTGTTTGCCCCCAACATACTTGGCAACTATCTTGCCGGATTTGTTAGTCAAAACATAAGATGCATCAAAAGTTTTGAATGAAACATTATGATCATTTTATGTAATAGGAGTTTTCTTCTTAGGCAATTTAGCACGGATTGATTGCCTAGAACTAGATGCCTCACTCTTATACATAAAAGCATGATGAGAGCCAGAGTGAGACTTCCTAGAGTGAATTCTCCTAATTTTGTGCTCGGGATAACCGGCAGGGTATAAAATGTAACCCTCGTTATCCTGAGCCATGGGAGCCTTGCCCTTAACAAAGTTGGATAACCTTTTAGGAGGGGCATTGAGTTTGACATTGCCTCCCTGTTGGAAGCCAATGCCATCCTTAATGCCAGGGCGTCTCCCACTATAGAGCATGCTTCTAGCAAATTTAAATTTTTCATCTTCTAAGTCATGCTCATTAATTTTAGCACTAAGTTGAGCTATGTGATCATTTTGTTTCTTAATTAACTCTAGGTGATCATGAATAGCATCAACATTAATGTCTCTACATCTAGTGCAAATAGTAACATGCTCAACAGTAGATGTAGAGGGTTTGCAAGAATTTAGTTCAACAAACTTAGCATGTAATATAGCATTTTCATCTCTAAGATTGGAAATGGAAACATTGCAAACATTTAAATCTTTAGCCTTAGCAATCAATTTTTCATTCTCAATTTTAAGGCTAGAGAGTGATGCATTTAACTTGTCAATCTTAGTAATCAAACTAGCATTATTATTCTTAAGACTGACAAGAGAATCATCACAAACATTTAAATTCTCAACCTTAGAATTTAGTTTAGCATTCTCATTTCTAAGGTTGAAAATAACATCATGGCAAGTGCTTAGCTCACTAGTTAATTTTTCACATTTTTCTACCTCTAGAGCATAAGCATTTTTAACCTTAACATGCTTTTTATTTTCTTTCATTAGGAAGTCCTCTTGGCTATCTAAGAGTTCATCCTTATCGTGAATAGCACTAATTAATTCATTTAATTTCTCCTTTTGTTGCATGTTTAGGTTGGCAAAAAGTGTCAATAAATCATCCTCATCATCACTAGAATTAGCCTCATCACTAGATGTTGCATATTTAGTGGAGGACCTAGATTTTACCTTCTTCTTTTTGCCGTCCTTTGCCATGAGGCATTTGTGGCCGACGTTGGGGAAGAGGAGCCCTTTGTTGACGGTGATGTTGGCGGCATCTTCGTCAGAGGAGGAGTCGGTGGAGCTCTCGTCGGAGTCCTACTCCCGGCAAACGTGGGCATCGCCGCCCTTCTTCTTGTAGTATCTCTTCTTTTCTCTCCTCTTTCCCTTCTTGTCGTTATCCCTGTCACTATCACTAGATAATGGACATTTAGCAATGAAATGACCGGGCTTACCACACTTGTAGCACACCTTCTTGGAACGGGGCTTGTAATCTTTCCCCTTCCTTTGTTTGAGGATTTGACGGAAGCTCTTGATGATGAGCGCCATCTCCTCATTGTCAAGCTTGGAGGCATCAATGGGGATTCTACTTGGAGTAGAATCTTCTTTCTTCTCCTCCGTTGCTTTGAATGCAATGGGTTGTGCTTCGGGCACGGAGGAGGATGCGCCTTGCTCGATGATCTTTCTGGAGCCTTTGACCATTAGTTCAAAGCTCACAAATTTACCTATCACTTCCTCGGGAGACATTAGTTTGTATCAAGGATCACCACGAATCAATTGTACTTGAGTAGGATTAAGAAAAACTAGTGATCTTAGAATAACCTTAACCATCTCATGGTCATCCCATTTGGTGCTCCCGAGGTTGCGCACTTGGTTCACCAAGGTCTTGAGCCGGTTGTACATCGCTTGTGGCTCCTCCCCTTGGTGAAGCATGAATCGACCGAGCTCCCCCTTGATCGTCTCCCTTTTGGTGATCTTGGTCACCTCATCTCCTTCGTGCGCCGTTTTGAGTACGTCCCAAATCTCTTTGGCGCTCTTCAATCCTTGCACCTTGTTATACTCCTCTCGACTTAGAGAGGCAAGGAGTATTGTGGTGGCTTGTGAATTGAAGTGCCTAATTTGGGCAACTTCGCCCGAATCATAGTCCTCATCCCCTACGGATGGTACCTGTACACCAAACTCAACAACGTTCCAAATGCTAGTGTGGAGTGAGGTTAGGTGATGCCTCATTTTGTCACTCCACATGTTATAATCTTCACCGTCAAAAACCGGTGGTTTGCCTAATGGAACGGAAAGTAATGGAGTATGTTTTGAAATGCGAGGGTAGTGTAGGGGAATCTTACTAAACTTCTTGCACTCATGGCGCTTAGAAGTTACGGACGGCGCGTCGGAGCCGGAGGTGGATGGTGACGAAGAGTCGGTCTCGTAGTAGACCACCTTCCTCATCTTCTTTTTCTTTTCGCCACTCCGATGCGACTTGTGTGAAGGGGATTCTTTCTCCTTCCCCTTGTTGCGGGACTCTCCTGATGGAGCCTTCCCGTGGCTTGTTGCAGGCTTATCGCCGGTCACCATCTCCTTCTTGGAGTGATCTCCCGACATCACTTCGAGCAGGTTAGGCTCTAATGAAGCACCGTGCTTTGATACCAATTGAAAGTCGCCTAGAGGGGGGTGAATAGGACGAATCTGAAATTTACAAAGTTCAAGCACAACTACAAGCCGGGGTTAGCGTTAGAATTAAAATCGAGTCCGAGAGAGAGGGCGAAAAACAAATCACAAGCAAATAAAGAGTGTGACACGGTGATTTGTTTTATCGAGGTTCGGTTCTTGCAAACCTACTCCCCATTGAGGAGGTCACAAAGACTGGGTCTCTTTCAACCCTTTCCCTCTCTCAAACGGTCACTTAGACCGAGTGAGCTTCTCTTCTTAATCAAACGGGACACTAAGTCCCCGCAAGGACCACCACACAATTGGTGTCCCTTGCCTCGGTTACAACTGAGTTGATCACAAGAAAGAATGAGAAAGAAAAGCAATCCAAGCGCAAGAGCTCAAATGAACACAAGTCACTCTCTCACTAGTCACTATTTGATTAGAATTATCTTTGGACTTGGGAGAGGATTTGATCTCTTTGGTGTGTCTTGTATTGAATGCTATAGCTCTTGTAAGGTGTAGGAAGTCTGAAAACATGGATGCCATGAATGGTGGGTGGTTGGGGGTATTTATAGCCCTAACCACCAAAGTAGCCGTTGTGGAGGCTGCTGTCGACGGGCGCACCGGACAGTCCGGTGCGCTAGCCACGTCACCCGGCCGTTAGGGTTCGACCGTTGGAGCTCTGACTTGTGGGGCCATCGGACAGTCCGGTGGAGCACCGGACAGGTCCTGTAGACTGTCTGGTGTGCCTTCTGGCGCCTGCTCTGACTTCTGCGCGTGCAGGTGCGCACTGTAGCGCATTTAATTCCTCTGCAGATGACTGTTGGCATGAAGTAGTCGTTACTCCGCTGGCACACCGGACAGTCCGGTGATTTATAGCGGAGCGGCTCCTGGAATTCCCGAAGGTGGCAAGTTCGGAGTTGGATTGTCTGGTGCACCAGACACTGTCCGGTGGCGCATCGGACAGTCCGGTGCGCCAGACCAGGGCACACTTCGGTTGTCTTTTGCTCCCTTTGTTTGAACCCTTTCTTTTGACTTGTATTGGTTTGTTGTGAACCTTTGGCACCTGTAAAACTCATAATCTAGAGAAAACTAGTTAGTCCAATAATTTGTGTTGGGCAATTCAACCACCAAAATTTATATTAGAAAAGGTTTGACCCTATTTCCCTTTCACAAGGGAACGCCACCTAAGCTGTAGAGGGTGAGACTCTAGGTTCAGCCAAACCCTGCAACGTGGCACCCAATGCTCCTCGTATAGCTGCACCATGTATAGAGGGGGTGTAGGGTATCTGGCGGAGCAGAGTACCTCCAACAAGATAGAGGGAAAGCCCTCGTGGGAAATGTAGTCAAAACTGAAGCGAGTGTCTCCTCCATTGGCGGGGGTGGGTGAAGACATCTGAGAAAGAGGGTTAGATGTAAGTGCTAAGGTAACGGTAAGGAGATAAGTGTGCTTAAGTTTTAAAGGAGGTGGATTGATTTAGATTTATCTATTCCAACTCATTGACTGTTACCCATTTTTAAAAAAGTCTGTTAGTCATGTTTCGATGTATTTACTTAACTTTTAATTATTTCTATCCTATAATGCATGCATGCTTGAATGAACGTCCTATCATTGATCAGAGGGGTGCTCCTAGGGCATCCCTACTATCCAAATGTTGGCCTATATGGCCTACTTATATAGCCACCTATTTTCCCCACTATTCTTAAAGCCTTTCGTCCTAGGTCTAGCGTTCTAGTCCTGACGATCCAACACTGGTTTCTAAGCAAACTTTATTTTTGAAATGTTGGCATTCATGACTTATTGATTCCTCTGTAATGGTAATCGCTCCGATACCAGCTATGGCAGAACCACCTAAATTATTCTAGCTTAATTGCCCAAGTCGCACCTTTAAGGGCAGCAACACACTTAAACCGGAATAAACTGTTTAGTTCTTTGGATCTCAGTTCGATAAAGCCACTTACCAAGGATCGAGTATCATTAGCTCACATGATGGTGAGGCTCAGAGAGAACACAATAAACATGAAACCACAAATTAAGTACTGGAATTATTACATAAATCAGAGTTTGATAAAAGATAACAAATTCTTGATAATACAGCGGACAATCGATAACAACGATAGTGAGGAATAGGGCAAGGCCTAGCCCACTACTCCTCCTGGTCCTCTCCTACCGAGGCGGCATCCCACTCGACCGTCCATCCTAGTGGCAGGGTGCAAGGCCAAGTCACACCATCAACCATGTCATGTAGTGTATCTGAAAAAATATGCCACAAGCAAGGCTGAGTATACTAATACTCAGCTAGACTTACCCGGTGTGAGAAGTCTACTCCTCTACCCCAAGACCATGAAGCTGTTTGGCTGAGGGGTTTGGTTTGCCAAAAGCACTAGCTGAGTCTAAAAACTAGTTTTAGCTTTTCCAGTTCTAGCATATTTAATTAAGCTAAGTTTTCTCCTTTCTACGCATACATGGTAACAATCATTTAATGCAACCAACATGTTATCTCAAGAAACCTCGTTTCACTTTTTACTCAGATGCGGTACAAGGGGTCAAGCAGTCTCATTAGCTGCAAGAATTAGACGATTCGATTCGAGTTTTAACCTTGCAAAGGCAAACCTAAACACACGACATGTAGGGGCACTTTGTCCCCACACACATCAGTTGTCCCCATCTATTCCCCGTTCGCGGCCAGGGCTCACCGCCTTGGCATGCAATGCCCCACTAACCCCGGCTGCCGCCGTGCAGTGGCTACACTTGCACCCACCATAGCTAGCATGGGAGACCTCGTCTCAGGACAAGTGAGGGATAAAGTCCGCGCCTGGCTTCACTCAGGTACTAGGCTTACCGGTTACCATATTTCCCGACATGTGTTTAGTACTTTCAAACGCTTGACTTAGGTATCCACACATTAATCCTTAATTTCATTTCTGTCTCATAGACAAGGCATCCACCCTGGATCCAAGTCCATAGACCATCATAGATCCCATTATCAAGATGAATACAATCAATTCCTGACCTCGCGCGAGTGCTAGAAAAATCACTCGACTTCTACCGAGATCCCTAATTAGCAAAGCAGTTACTCGACCTAACATATTAGTATCCATCTCAAAAAGGAATCCTG
The DNA here is from genome assembly GCA_029449295.1 of Zea luxurians. Classification (NCBI taxonomy): domain Eukaryota; kingdom Viridiplantae; phylum Streptophyta; class Magnoliopsida; order Poales; family Poaceae; genus Zea; species Zea luxurians. The sequence goes on from JAOPSE010000143.1 coordinate 2,035,721, forward strand.
AGTTCATGCAACTAGGGTTTCAAGCAACTCCTACACTTAAGTGCACATTACAAACCTACAAATAAGTGTAGTAAAATAGAATATATAAATGGTTATGCATAAAACAGAGGCTTGCCTTCAAAAGCTGGGGCTACTGGGAGGTCCTCGGTGGCAGGCCCTGGAGCTGGCTCCTGGACTTCCTCTTGGGCAACTCCTTGCTCGGGGATGAGCACGTACTCTCCGTCAGTGAGGTTGCACTATAATAAATGCAATGAATAAGATACATGTATGCCATGATATGCAATTTAGTAATGATGATGCATGGTGAAATGATTAAATCAGTGAGATAAAGCTTAATCTTACTATTGGAGATTTTAGTGGTATACTTAGCCATTTAGAATTGGGTGCGGTCAAGGTTTTGGTGGTTAGATTAAATTAGTACTCCACTGAACTTTAATGTCTTGGTGAAAAACTTAACATATTTGCTGAAGTTGTTATGGTTAAGATTTGTCACTTCTACAAATTCTCTCTCTTTTCCCTTTTTCTACTTATGCTTTTAGAGTGGGTTTGAACTACAACATAGCTTCAAAAGTTTCCAAAAATTCTATAAAAATTACAGTGGCTTCTCACTGGTTTATATAATTCAGTCTCAAAATTGGAGGCCTAAAATTAGAATGGTTTGCTTTGTACAAAAATATTAAAATTGAGGGAAGAGGGTGAACTTTGAACTACAACTCTCATTTTGGAGTGGATTATACCCTAAAGGTTATTTTTGCTGGTATCTAGGTGTAATGACATGACCCTATGCCAAATTTTAGCCAAAGCTACCTAAAGGTTAATAAATGGAGATTTTTCCAAGGTTTTAGGGCTTAGTGGTTATTTCTACTACCACTCTATTTGAAAAATGTCAAACAATAGATTTCCTAATTTTCCTAGTTTCTTCTTTGCACAAGAGCAATCATTCTTGAGGTTGGGTTATTTTCTCCTTAGGATTATTTTCTTTTGATTTTTTAAAGTTTCCTTTGTTTTCCTTAAATAAATAATAGTGCAAATTATTCTACTAGACCATGGCTCAATAAATTTTTCTTATGAACTACATCACTTAGGCATACCAGGAAAAATGTGGTTGTCCTCTAGTTTCTATTTTCTACCTCCTTTTTCAATTTCCTAAAGTTTGGGCAGAAATAGGTTTTTGTGGATAAATCTGGCTTAGCCTTGTATACTGTGGTGTTCATTATTTTTAAACAGTGCAACTTCTAGGTGAGTGTCTCCATAAATTTTCTTAAGCCGAGTCTAGAAGTATTTTTATTTTTCTCTTCATTACTAAGTTTTGGGCAGTTTTCTAATTTAATTCAAAGCTCTAGAAAATAGTATAGGAACATGGGGTTTATTATTTTTATTTGATAGTTCATATTTTACAGAGTCTAGCAAAATTAGTTTGACCAATTTTGGGTGGATAAAACTCAAGTTATGCATTTTTGAAGTTGACTGTCATTATTTAAATGAAAAGTTAATTCGAAATGGAAAGGAAAAACTGATTTGCCGCTGAGGCCCCTAGGTTCTTTTACCGTTCTTATTACATCTAGGTCCCCAGAGCACTATTAATTTCTGTGACTGACAGTGCGAAAACCCCCTGGGTTTTTCCCATCCTTAACCCGCGCTCCACCCTCGCCGGAATAGCAAACCGCGGAACTCCGGTGAACGATTATACCATTATCGGTGACGGTAGCGCGTCGGGGAAGAGGTCGGGGAGTCTCGTGGGGGTCCGGCGAGTTTGGTGACGGCGGTGATTGGTCGGAGGACGTCGGTGGCGTCCGGTCCTCGCGTACAGGTGGGCGGGGAAGGTTCGGCGACGGTGATCTTCATCTCTGGTGGTGTAGGCAGTCTAAGGAGAGGCTCCTGGAGCTTCACCGGGCTTTGGCGAAGTCATCCATGAGCTTCGATTTTGCAATGGCGGCTTGGGTTGGCCGGTCCACGTTCGCCGACGTGTGCGCGTCGAGTGGCGGACGGGAGCAGGCCTCACCGGCGCAGTAGGGCTCAATTAAACTGGTCAGTGAGCTGTGGGAAGGTGCTGGGGAGTCGCTGGCGAGTTTAGCTAGGTGGGGGAGCGAATACGGTGAGCTGGCCGTGGTGGCGCTCTGGCGGTGGTTGCGGGCCGGTGTTGCGAGGCGGACTCCGGCGAACTCCGGCTCGGGCGAGAGTGTGGGTGTGCGAGGGAGTACAGCCAAGGTTGTGCTGCTCTTTATAAGCACGGGCGCGGTGCATGGTCGAGCATGGACTGGCGCGGGCGGGCGTGGCTCGGCGCGGGCAGGCATGCACTGGCGCGTCAACCGCGGTCGAGCATGTGGCGCTTTGCTTCTACCCCTGTTCTAGCGCTCATAGGTTCCATATCTTCGCATATTTGGGCAAGATCACTATGTAATATATGTTCCCCCGACCTTGCTTTGTCAGTTTTCATGTGGAAGCCAAGGGTTTTTCGTGCTTGTGTAGAGAGTTGTCGCGTCACCAAGTCGGGTGTGTTTGGCTACCAGCGTCCCGAGGCAAATCCATGCCGAGATCATGCCAAATGGCTGAGGTTTGTTACCAAACTTCGCTAGGGCGTGTCTGAGGTAATTTGGCGCCACTTTGATATTTGGACCATGTGGTTTTGAGTTTTGGAATTAAGAGAACACAGTTGATCTTGGGGAAAAGGTTGAATTTTAGAATTTGGATTTCTGATTTTCATTCGAAGTCCCCACTTGAGTGGCTTGTTTTGAGAATTTTGCAAAATTCTTTTGGTTAAACACTCTTACTATATTTTGTAGGTTATTTAGTGTACTAAAATTTTGTTCATTGGTCCAAAACATGATTTGGTGTTTTTCATAGCCCTTTTACTAGATTCCCTTTTGGTACTGAAATGGCTTAATTAGGATAGTTCTAGGGTTTTGAATATTTTTCCCACTTGAGGTGCATGATGTGGTTAGGGTATGATTCATGAACGAAAAAGAAATATCTTAGTTTTAGCTCCTCAAGTTTGGGTGTCTTTTGCTCAAATTAATTCACATGTGATAATGGTCACAAGTTGGGTACTGAGGGAAAACCCTGAGTAACACTCGGGTGTTACAGTGGTCTAGGCCATCGTCACCCAGTCAACTTTGATTGCTAGATCGTTGTCTTCATATGATATAATTATTTATCTATTATGTATAGAACTCTGTTATATATTACCGATGTGACATTCGTTTCTGTACCATTAGTCATCGTATGTGTGAGACTTGATCTCAGCGCACATGTGAATCGTGCCCGGGTTTCGACCCTTAAATCCGGGTGTGACATCTTCACTGACTCTCAACACAACCAAACGTAGCTTCTCAGATAAACAGGAAAGTGGAAATAAAAGGTTGCCCAACTAAATGATTAACTTTATTAATAACTACACCAAATTGCAGGGGACACCCACACATTGGTGACAATCATTATAAAGAGCCAAATCCATCATAAGTTCACCATGATAAACATAGAAATACATGATAAGCAAACTACTCTGACTAACTAAAACTTACTAAGACCAAGACACTTGACTTCAACATTTATTACAAACTTCAACTCTAGAGATCTAAGGCTCCAAGTTTATCCAGGTCCTACAGTTAGGGGTACCATAAGCATAATGACCACGGGGTGGCGAGCGGTAAGGGTGCTAAGTCCCAACAGGGGTGAGGGAACCATCCTCCTGATATTGGCGCTTCGTGCGCTCAGCACGCACTTCCACAATCTCTACTTGAGCCTAGCCTAACTCGTCAAAGGCGTGGTCTAGCTCGGTATTGAGCACGGCGACCAGGTTGACCATGCTGTTCAATCTGGGATTGCCCTCACCAACGGATGAGACAATCACACCTCCGGTACTGCCAGCCGAATGATGGGGGTAGTACTTTAGGTCGAGACCATCAGCCACCCCACTGAACAACGAATAGTACTGCGAAAGTGCACGCCGTGCAGCATCCTGCATGGCTACCTCGGTAGTGTCCTGCACAGTGATAGAATAATTCTTTGAGTAGGCCTCTGCACCCCGAATATCATCGTCCGAACGGCACACCAAGCAGGTAGCCTCCCACTAGTCCGGGTATAACCCGTGACTGTGTTGGTAGACTACACAGTAGTACTTGATAGACCAAGTGTGTCGGTCGAAGGCCCAACGTAGCAAGGTGTCGAGAGTGTCGTGGAAATGACAACCGCGAGCGGTGTCACGAGTGATAGGTTGAGTGACCCATCCTTCTCGCTCCTGCTCCTCTAAAGGCTCTGTCGGTATCCTGGATCAGGGGTACCCTCTTCTACAGCATGAAGACGCCGCACTCGTGCAACACCTCAAGGCTACGCGGAAAATGGCACCCAACCCCACCACATGGGTAGGTCCAAGGGCGCCACATGGCAAGGAAAGGTAGTACATCCCAGTATTCATCGTTGGGTGCGGACCTCCACAGAAGGACACGGACCCCTATACGTACAAGTCCTAGAGCCCCCATGAAGGCACGCCGGGTCCCTTGGAGGGCCCCAGTCCCCCTCCGAGTAAGGTCCAAGCCTTAGCAAGGTTCCGGACGAGAAGGACCCTGGCAGGAGTTGGGGTTCGGTGCTGGCACATGTCCAGGCCTTGCCCTGCGCTCCCCGCAGCTACCGCGTGGCTTGTGGTGCGTAACATAAGCCAACGGGCCGAGCCTGACGTAAAGCCCATAAAGCCGTGCAGCCTCTGCATTTATTGCGGAGAGGACGTGCCGCCTGCCACCATGCTAACAGGACGATGTGCCCTCCCAGCATTTAATGTGTCCCGTCCAATCCAGCTGGCAGGCGGCGTCAGGGTCATCCAGCAGGCGGCGCGCCTGACCAGTCTGTTGGTGAACAGTGTGCCTGTGCCGAGCGGCGCACTGTACTCATCATCCCTTCTACAAGAAGCCTCCCCTGCACGTCGAGGATATGCTGATCTCGGGTGTCAGGGTACTAGAAGATCGCCCCAGCAGCGGACATTTGTGGCTCCAAGTGTTGTATTCGCTATGTCCCTGGGCCCACATGTCGGGGCTCAGTACCTTTGTGCATGCCCCCCTTCAGCTATAAAAGGGGAGGCATGTGGCGTTACAAGAAGATCCAATCTTAGGCTCACACAGACACTCACAAGTTCATACAAGCTCTCAAGCAATACATCACACAGTGGAGTAGGGTGTTACGCTCCGGTGGCCCGATCCACTCTAAACCCTCGCGTGCTCTTGTGTGTTCATCCACTAGTCTCGTAACAAGCAAAACGCTTAGGCCCCTCCTCTTCTTAGGATTTAGGGCGGGTGCAATCCGCCACCCGGCCAGAGAGATTTTCTTTCCGACATTTTGCGCGCCAGGTAGGGGCTCTAGGCTTGAAGTTTTTGCTTGTTTTCTCGCTCAGCATGATGGTGCGGATCATCAAGCACCAGCACCGAAACTTCAGAAGATTTGGTGATGGAGCAAGAAGTTGCATCCTCCACGCCGCGAGTACCCGACCGCCCTAAGTCTGGGGCCGCTGCTGTACACACCGTAAAGCAGCACACTCCAGCACAGGTGTCCCGGACTCCGTCGAGGGCAGCGCCTACGGCGATGTCTGCGGCCAGGGAGTTGCTACGCCACCCCCTAGCTCCATGGCTTCACCGGGGGCGATGAAGCAGTGGCGTGACGATGTTGACAGGTTACTCGGCATGGCGCATTCTACCTCAGCCAGGTCCAGGCCTCGGTCATCCCGGCACCAACGCGAGGCGACGACGTCTGTACGCTCACCCTCTGTAAGGGGTGCATAGACCGACGACCTCCGGGCAGAACTCAACCGCAGGCGTACAGGAGAGGACGCCCGGATCTCTTTGGAAAGGGCGCAAGAATGCCGCCTAAAACATCGAGGGCCACAGCCTCGATCAAGACTTTATTGCGGCAGCACCGCAGACACCAAGGGGCACCCGATCCCAAACGGGTGTCCCCTTGGCCAGGCGTGGGCTGCGCCACCCTCGCGGACCATCTTCGCACGGAGTCATGGCCGCCCAAGTTCTGGCCGCACCTATCGGAAAAATATGATGGAACATCAAACCCATCGGGGTTCCTGCAGGTGTACGTCACCGCCATCACGGCAGTAGGTGGAAACACCGCGGTGATGGCGACGTATTTTCATGTCGCCTTGTCTGGACCTGCCCGGACATGGCTCATGAACCTCGCCCTAGGGTCAATCTACACCTGGGAAGAGCTCTGCGCACGGTTCGTTGCAAACTTTCGCTAGCGCTTACCAGCAACACGGCGTGGAAGCCCACCTACACGCAGTGAGGCAGGAGCCCGGAGAGACCCTCCGGACGTTTATCTCCCGCTTCACCAAGGTACGAGGTACTATACCTCGTATTTCCGATGCCTCGATCATCACAGGCCTTCCGACTAGGGGGTATGTGATAAGAAAATGTTGGAGAAGCTAGCCACACATGACGTGGAGACTATCCCCATGCTCTTCGCTCTGGCTGACAAGTGCGCCAGAGCCACCGAGGGCCGTGCATGGCACTCGGCCCCACAAACCGGGACTACCCAAACGGGTGGTTCGGGTGTCGCCCCCGGGACGGCAAAAAGAAAAAGAAGGGCCGCGGCTACGAAAGGTCGCAGTTTACCGTGCTGGTCGTTGCAGCTACGATCGGGGGCCAGGGCGACCGCAACAAATGCCCACGGCCGCAAAGGGGTAACAGCGGCTCGTGCCCTGTACACGCCAACGGTCGCCACACGTCTCGGAGTGTCGTGAGATCATTGATCTTGCAAAACGCATCAGCGAACGCATCAAGGGAGCGGCGTGAGCAGTCTTCCAAGGATGGCTCCCACCTCGTCGCCGCCCTGGCAAGGAAAAGGTCGACGACGGCGAGGTAGCCACGGCTGAGCAAGACCTCGGATATCAGTCACCCGAAGGGGACCTAAAGGACAGTCTTCACTAGGGACTCCCACTCCGATGGCGACGACTAGACGAACCACTAGTGGGACCCCATGTCCCCCGGCCTATGGAGCTGAAGCCTGCCTTCCTCCGAAAACCCTTATGGATTCCCCATGGGTCCAGACTTCTGACAGGTTCATCCAGGAATGACCGCAGCCAAAGACGGGGGCTCCTTCGTCAAACGCAGATGGAAACCCGGGGTCGGGACCTAATCTTACGGAAGTACCAAACCAAATTAGGGCTCCGCAACGCTCCCCCAGCTAGGAAGGACCCTTCAAGGTAACGCGAATACCCTGACCCGAGGGCAACTGTCTAGCTACGACTGAAGGAGTGCCTCCCCTGGTGCCGGAACATCTCTGTAAGTTTTATCTATAGGGCAAGTCTGAGGGGTCGAAGTGTTTCCCTTTTGTAACTAGGTAACACATACGTGTACGCCAACCCGGTGGGGTCTGTCCCCATAAACCCGGCCTGTTGGTCCGCACCCATGCATGATAAGGTTATAAAGGAAAACTACCCTCTCAGATGCACCTCTATGATAGCTTTATCCTACTGCTTCAAGGTCTTACCCTGTAGATTTTGGATTGTATTTTATCTAACCCACCCGATCAGCTCCCATCATATCAGGCGTAATGACATCTGAATTGAATTTCCATACTTGCAGCTTAGGACCTCTATGCGAAAGCAGGAGGGCCCAACAACCTGGGGGCCGGCTCTGAAGAATGGGAGCCCGTTCCATGCGGTGGTCCGGAGCCTGTGTGGCCGGTTAGCCTGGTTCCGTACCTGAAACCCTGCGCACTCCACCACTTCGTGACGGGTACCCTAGTATTTGGAGCTATAAGTCCTGTGGGTCCGACAACCTGGGGTCCAGAACTAGAGAAGAGACACTTGTCTCCTGGGGTGGTCCGGAGCCATGTAGCCGCTCAGCCTTGGTCCCGTACCATGGGCTTGCATGCTCCACCACTCTGTGACAGGTGTCCTAGTACCTAGAACCACCATCCAGGGGGTCCGGACGCACAACTTGGCTCCCCCTAGGCTAAGCCCTGCAAGTTCCGAGCATGTATCAAAGGATGGCTAGTGCCAGATGACGGGTCCTACGGGTGTATTACTAACGCTCCTTAGCTAAAGTTGTGTACAGATCCAGGTCTCGACGAGGCTGTCTCCTGAGAGTCATTGACAATCCTTTCACAGCACGCTACTATCCAATCTCGACACATCAAGCCTGCATCCCAGGCGGGGGGCCAGGTACCAGGGGGAGTCAACAGCGTAACATCTCACACAGAAGGAACGAGCGATACACAGATAAGTGTTAAATACTGCTTAATAAGTAGTACTCAGTAGTACCTTACAAAAACAGGAAAAAGCCTGGGGGCCGGTTCTAAAAAACGGGTGCCCAGTTCCATGGGGTGGTCCGGAGCCTGTGTGGCCGGTTAGCCTGGTTCCGTACCCAAAATCCTGCACACTCCACCACTCCTTGACGGGCGCCCTAGTATTTGGAACTATAAGTCCAGTATGTCCGACAACTTGGGGTCCGGAACTAGAGAAGAGATGCTTGTCTCCTAGGGTGGTCCAGAACCGTGTAGCCGCTCAGCCTAGTCCCGTACCGTGGGCCTGCACACTCCACCACCCTGCGGCAGGTGTCCTAGTACCTAGAACCACCATCCAGGGGGTCCGGACACACAACTTGGCTTCCCAGACTAAAATCTTGCGTACATATGTTATTACATTCTACTTCTAAGCAAACATATGTTATTACATTCCCTTACAAGCGGGGTCCTAGCTTCATTTCTACAGGAATGAACTACGCTGCACCAGCAGGAGTCGCGCTGGAAGCTGGCTTCGGGCAACCTCGCTGGCGGTGGCGGCCATCTCTGCACCGACGATTCGCCGGCGACAACGACCACCTCTGCACCAGCAGCGACAACCACCTCCGCTCCGAGCGGCTTGCCAGCGGCGGCGACCACCTCAGGGTGTGTGCCATTGAGAGGAGGTCCTCGCCCCCGTACTCCTATGGGGGGTGACAACGAGGCCATTAAAGCCAAAGAGTCGGGGACTAGGCGGCAGGTGGCTTTGATGGTCCCGCCAGCGGAGGCAACCACCTCTGCAACGGGTAGCCTCACCAGCGGCGGCGACCACCTCAGCACCGACGACAGTGACCACCTCTGCATCGGTCGACGGCGGCTGCCTCAGCACGCACGAAGGGGTCCTCGCTCCCGTCCTCCCATGGGAGTGAGGACAAGACCATCCAAGAACGTGGTCGCCACCCCCACGGTGTACGACGTCTTGTACAACCCCCTAGTGCGGCCGGCGGACAAGAGAAGTTGTGGATGTGGCGGACCCGCGCACGGCGCGACCATCGCCCCTGCGGTGGACGGACAGCCACGCCCCAGCCAGACGACAGGAGGCAGCGTCGAAGGCGGCACCGAAGCCATCCAGCCCAAAGGGCCAGACATGCTGTAGCTGACGGCCTGCAGCCAGCCGGCCCCGCGTAGCCGAGGTTAGCCTCCTCCGCAAGGCTAGTGAACATCCTTCTCCTTCGAATGCTGGAGGAAGAAGCGGATCACTAGCCCACACGGAGGGCAGGGCCCCGACTTAGCTTGCCCTCCACCCCAGCGAGGATGATGAACATCCTTGAAGCTGAGGGTGGGGGGAGGCTGCAGCCCGGCTTGCTTCTCCCCACCACGTGGCTGGTGGTCATCCTTCTGGATGGCCACTGGCGGGGGCTGTAGCCGGGCTGCATGATGAAAATCCTTGAAGCCGAGCAATGGTGGAAGAGCACCGACCCCCACGGGGTTGCGCTCCTCTAATAGCCGCAAGAAGACAAGATCGACAGACCCACTGCGAGCGCGGGCTCTCCGATGATGAGACCGCCGGAGGGGATGCCTCTAACGCGTTTCCCTCCAGCGAACACCGGTGCGCCCCATCCAGAGGCTCAGAAGGCGAAATGGCGCGAAGGATGCAAGAGGAGCAAGGCATGACTACTACCCGAGAGATCGATCCCTTTTTAAAGGGAGATTTCTCCTCTTGCGCCCCGGAGCATCACGGGCAAAGTCTCCCTTGGTGTGCACCGAGGATCCCGCCCTATGACATGGGGGCCAGGCCCCACGCGTCATATAGGCTGGCCCAAAGCACGAAGAAGGCGAACCACCACTTAAGGAGCATGCAACCGCCTCGCGGTTAAGCGCTCCCTCATCTTCGCTGAAACCAGCGGTCGAAAACGAGAACCCCCACGCAGGAAGCGTACAAGCGCCCTGCGGTTATGCACCCCCTCAGCTTCGCTGCAACTGGCGGTCCAACATGGGGGCCCAGGCCCACATGTCATACAACCAGCGCGCCGGTTGCCGGGTGCGGAAAAATCGCACCGCCGCTCGCGCCAATGCCACATCTTCTCAGGGGCCATCGCAGCAGACTGAAAAAGATAAGTTTTCAGAACCAGTGCAACGACTCGAGGAATCCCGCGCATGGCCCAGCAGTGACATTAAGTGCGAAGGTCACGGGCCAGTCAACCGTGGGAATAGGCGTGGCAGTCAGCATAACCATAAGAAGGCCAGGCAGTAATTGCGTCAACAGGCGCGTAGGAGCGCTAATCAGACTCTAGCCCCGCTTGCAGGTTCACATCCTCCCCTGAGGCGGGCCCTGGGGGCCACTGTCGGTACCCTGGATCAGGGGTACCCTCTTCTACAGCATGAAGACACCACACCCGTGCAACACCTCAAGGCTACGTAGAAAATGGCATCCAACCCCACCACATGGGCAGGTCCAAGGGTGCCACGTGGCAAGGAAAGGTAGTACATCCCAGTATTAATCATTAGGGTGCGGACCTCCACAAAAGGACACCGGACTCCTATACGTACAAGTCCAAAGCCCCCAAGAAGGCACGCCGGGTCCCTTGGAGGGCCCCAGTCCCCCTCCGAGTAAGGTCCGAGCCTTAGCAAGGTTCCGGGACGAGAAGGACCCTAGTATGAGTTGGGGTCTAGTGCTGGCACGTGTCCAGGCCTTGCCCTGCGCTCCCCGCTGCTACCGCGTGGCTTGTGGCGCGTAACATAAGCCAACGGGCCAAGCCTGACGTAAAGCCCATAAAGTCGTGCAGCCTCTGCATTTATTGCAGAGAGGACACACCGCCTGCCACTACGCTAATGGGCGACGTGCCCTCCCAGCATTTAATGCGTCTTGTCCAATCCGCTGGCAGGCGGCGTCAGGGTCATCCAGCAGGCGGCGTGCCTGACCGGTCTGTTGGCGAACAGTGCGCCCGTGCCGAGCGGCGCACTGTACTCATCATCCCTTCTACAAGAAGCCACCCCTGCACTGCCGAGGATATGTAGATCTCGGGTGTCAGGGTACTAGAAGATCGCCCCAGTAGCAGACATTTGTGGCTCCAATTGCTGTATTTGCTATGTCCCTGGGCCCGCATGTCGGGGCTCAGTACCTTTGTGCATGCCCCCTTCAGCTATAAAAGGGGAGGCATGCGGCGTTACAAGAAGATCCAATCTTAGGCTCACACAGATACTCACAAGTTCATACAAGCTCTCAAGCAATACATCACACTGTGGAGTAGGGTGTTACGCTCCGGTGGCCCGAACCACTCTAAACCCTCGCGTGCTCTTATGTGTTCATACACCAGTCTCGTAACAAGAAAAACTCTTAGGCCCCTCCTCTTCTTAGGATTTAGGGCGGGTGCAATCTGCCACCCGGCCGGAGAGATTTCCTCTCCGACAGGCTCCATGCTGTTGCTTGAACTGCCACCATCGTCGTCTCTGTCGGGGTCTCCTCCAGCAGCTAGGTTGCCCTATGGTGGTGCAGGGGCACCTCTAGCTGAGGCACAAAGGAGGGCTGCCTCCTAGACTCCACCTCCTGCTGAGGCGAGGAGGAAGAGTCCTGCTGCTCTCGCTCTTGGCGTCGGTGTTCCTGCTCCTTGTGCAGGCGGTGGTGCAGTCTCTCTAGGTGACACGACTGTCCTATCACCATGCGGCGCAGTGGACGCTTCCCCAAGGCTGAGAGGGCAGGAAAGGGATCATCGACTTACATGTAGTGCATCTAAGATGGGCCATCTACAAAAGATGTCGTAAGCACAAGAGTGAGAACATAATTATATGACCAGCAAGTAAACCATGAGCAGAATAAGATAAAATTTTATAAGGTAAGTATATATGTAGTGGTATAACATAGAATTGGTCGAGATGACCAAAATTTGAAGTGACACCAAAGGTCAAGGTGAGAATAAGGGTCTATAGTCCTTAAGGCGACCATTCTAGTCTAGGTTAGCGGTCCTACATTCAGCAAGGCTTTGATACCACTATGTCACACCTGGTTTTGGAAGGTAAACCGAATGTGAACCATGTACGTGCCAGGATCAGAAACTCATGTACACAACGATTACATAGTTGGACATCACCACACATTTCTCAAAATAATAGCGGAAATAGTACTTTATTACATCATGATGTCCAAGACATCCACAGAGTCATTAAGTCATAATTATAATCAAAGTGTGAATACGAAATGTAGTATGCCTTCACAGGCAACTAACTGGGGGTTTGCCACTAAACTAATCTAAAACTCATCGAAGTCCTAAAACTCCTGAAAGTCCTCCATGTTGCCTTCATCTTTTCCTCAGCATTGGTTGCAATGGGACAACATGGGGTTTGGTGTTTTTAAAGCAAGGGTGAGTACACATCAGCATACTCAGCAAATGTCTCGTTTGGCTAAAGTGGACTAGTTGTATGTGGGGTTAAGCTCAAAGCAGTTGCTTTTAGTTGGTAAGATATTTATTACAAGTAGAAAGCCAAGTTTTAGCAATAATCCCAAGTTATTACCCAAGTGGCACTCCCTCCAAGAGGAAATACCAAATACCATAAGTATAATCATCATCATTAAGCATCACCATAAAGGTATCTAGAGTAACACTAATCAAAGGAGCTCTGAAGGCTGCTCATAACTGTGAGCATGGCTGATATATCAGTTTCGTACACTCTACCCATGAGTCATGATCCCCTTTCTGCCCGAGGAGTGCTACTCCCCATTGACCACTACCTAGGTGGTCTGGCAAGGTATCACTACATAGCCTTTACAAAGATTCCCCTGGTGTATAGTTGCCTGTTAGGTTTCGCCAGTCATACAAACACAGTTCTCCTCCCTGAGGTGGGTGACTAACAAAACCAAATCGAATGAACCTCGGCACCCACCCTTAGTAGAGCAAGCACTATGTCGTGGCCCCCATTGATGGCCCTACGGCGAAGCCAACTACACCCCAAGTTCCTCCAATTAATCAACTAAGGGCATCCCATACCACCCTCATGGTTGTACTGTTTTCCTGGGTGGTCATCCAGCGAACAGGTCCTTATGGAGAAGTACTCAGGAAATAGCCTGAGTCCCCTAAAGTGTCACAAGTTCACCATCATAATCAAGATATCATCTACGTATCATAAATGTTCTCATCATGTTCATTGATTAAAGTAAAGTAATAGCATAATACTAACCATAGTAACCAATTACCAAAGAGTAAACAAGGACATGAAAAGAGAATACTAGTCAATCCTTAGGTTGATCATGGTATGCGGGACAGTGAATTATAAAGTAAGTAGGGCATAATGGGTTAGAGGACACTTGCCTTCACCAGGTTGCTGCTCAAGGAAGTCTCCTACAACACACTCGGAAACCATGGACTGCTCGTTGTCTATGCAAAACAATCATTCATTCAACACACTTGGGAAACGACAAAGAAACAGTACACCAATCATATGCAACAGAGTAAACACAGGTTCAATGGAAAAGTACAAACACACAAGAGAACTCTAGGTTCTAGGGTAGGTTAATATACCTAGTGGTCTGTTGTTCTCCAACTACTGCCTATCTCAGTAGATTAACTACTTAACTATGTCTATCTTAGTAAACTACTTATTTAGATGAAGTTATTCTAGGGATGGGACCATACATTAATTGAAATTAAACCTACAAAGTCAAGCACTTGATCATTAGGGTTTCACTTTTATTTTATCTTTAATACATAATCTATAACCTTAAATTAACCTAGAGACTAACCACAAAATTAAGACATGCAAACAGTGAATGAATATCATTTAAACAGATAGAGAATAACAATATGAACATTTTGCAATTTGAAACACTCAATTTGGAGTTTATATGCAAAAGATATAAAATTTACAAGTTTTAGAATTCAAAAACACTAAATTAAACCCATTTATGTGATTAAAATAAAGACCAGGGGCCTCTCTGCAAAAAACCAAGGAACCGAGGGTTTCTTTTAGAAAGCAACTGGACTGCAAGTTCTAATTCCAGGGAACCGATGGGTTCTTTTACAAAACAACCAACCGAAGGGTACCAGGCTCCCTCGGCTTTTGGATCTTGGATTAGCGGCCGAAATTAGTTCGGCGAGTGAGCGAGCGGGCGCACGTGCTCGACAAGTGGGCCAAGGCGGGCAGCGGCCTAGGTTCAGCGGGGCTGATGGGCCGGGCCCGATGGCAGGGGTGCGGGTGAGGGGCGAATCCGAGTGGCCGGATCCCGAGCAAACAATTAGGATTAGGTTTGATCTATTTAAATCTGGGCCATCCGATCTGAGATGAACGTCGGGATTGAATGACCGGCCTGAGCGGGGGCTCCCTGGCCGCCAGCGGCGGCACTGTTTATGTCCGTGGCAGAGCTCTACCTGAGACAAGGGTGCGGGCACGCTGGGAAAGGCTCATGGAGGTTCAGGGAAGTGTGGTGAAAGTGGCCATGGGCACAACACCGGCATAGGGGGCGCTGGACGGTGGCGGTCCACGGCGAGATGGCTTGGCGGTGGCACAACTCTACTCCGGCGAGCAATCGCGCACAACCGAGGGCAGACAAGGGAAAAATAGAGGCAGGGTAGGTTGGTTACGTCGAGGGCAGTCACCGGGACCCTTGAACGGCGACAGGGACACAGCGAGGCCTCGGGTCGACGGCGGCGGAGCTGCTGCTGCGTGGAGGAAAGGCCGGTGAGCGCAAGTAGAGAGAAATAGAGGGGGAGGGGAGAACTGAGGGCTGTCCCGGGTTGCAGACGTCGAGGCGAAGCTCACCGAGGCAACGGAAATGGCGAGGACTCGACGGCGACCGCAGAACAGGCACGAGACAACGACGGACTGCGGTGATGTCTTCTTTGGCACGCTGTGCGAGGTGAGTGTGGGAGCTCAGCAGGGGGTGCGAGTGAGGGAGGGGGAGAGGGAGTGGGGTGCGGGCTGCTAGAAATAGCTGGGGTGGGGCAGGCGCGGCCTCGGGGTGCGTCGTGGGCGCGGATCGTGCATGCGAATGGTCGTGGGGGACGGGACTGACAGGTGGGGCCCACAGGTCAGTGGGAGGGAACGCACGAGTGAGTGGGCAGCGCCGACAGGCAGGGCCCAGATGGCAGAGAGAGAATAGGCAATGGGCACATGCGGGCGAGAGGGATGGTGTCGACAGGCGGGGCCCAGATGGCAGAGAGAGGGCGTGGGTGGAGGGGGAAATGGGCTGCTTGGGCTGAAAGGCCGGGTGGATGGGGCTCTCGGGCTTCTTTGGTTTTTCTTTTTATCTCTGAATTTCTGATCCCTTTTTCTTTTATTTTCTCTTTGAATTCAAATCCAATCAAACCTCAAATTCAAATTTAAATATTTCAAACATGTGCATCAATCAAAAACAAAGTTTAGGATCAGCATGATGCAACATTTCATGTCTCCCTAGGTTTTAATATTCTAAAGAAATAATCCACCTCTCAAATAAATACCTAAAATTCTATTAGAAAAGGAAAACTATAGAGATGAGAAAAGGAGTAACACCTGAATTTGGTAGATATTAGAGAAGAAATTTTATACCCTAAAATCAGGTTGTTACAAACCGCTCGGCATTCGTGTGCCCCATCCTAGATGCAAATCGGTGCGTAAGGAAGCGGAGTGTATACTAAACTCATCGGAGATCGTAGCGCGGAGGCTTCCGCCCATGGTGGAGCATGGCTCTGCGGCGGTGCAGAACATCGGCGAGGAATTCCACATAGCTCCGGGTCTCACCTTGATTTGTTTTACCATGATCAGGTTCCACTCGTCTTGGTGAATCGCCATGACTTCATCTGGGATCCAGCAGTGGAGCCAGCGCAAGAATTGTCTACGGCGGCGGCAACTCTCCCTCTCTCCGACCTCTCTGCTCGCTTCTGGCGGGGTGCTCTCGATACTCAGGTTCGATCCAGTGACTCTAGTTCGAGGGCAATGGGGAGCGGGGTCCAAGCTTTATACTATGGAAGGGGAAGAGATTTATTCGGTTGGGATCATAATCCCAACGATCGCGTTGGATAATAACAACCCTTGATGCATTCTGTTTCAGTTTAGAAACGATAGAGGAGGAACTGGCAAGGGGGTCCCACCTATCAACTCTCCGTAGAAACACGCGTGCACGGGGAGAAAGCCTGGCTATGGCCCCCACCTAGCAGTGGTGATGCTCCTCCAAGGCGGGTCCACGAGACAGTGACATAGGGCGCGCGCCAGGGTGGAGCTAGGCCCGCCGGTGCTGAGCGGGAGGAGAAATAGCTATGCCAGAAGGAGGGGTCTTGGCTCAAGAGGGTGAGTTTTCCCTTTTTCTTTTGTAATTCTGTTTTCCCATTTTCAAATTTCAGTTTTCAAATTTTAGTTTTCAAATTTGAATTCAAATTCTCGTTTAATTTTCAAATCACACTTATATGCACATCCAAAAGTCCAGCATGATGCATAATTTAAATGTTATTTGTTTATTTATTATCTTGTTTTATCTATTAAACAAATATTTTCTTAATATGAAACTCATATACACAAAAGACAATATTCTAAGAAAACAATTTCTAATATATCGTCTTAAATCTTTTAGTGAATATTCTTAAATATTAATTCAACCTAAATACTTTTATATGTACTTAAGTAAATGCCCGTGCGTTGCAACGAGAAGATAAAATATCACGATAACTTATGTACAAATGTGTGTTATAATATTATAGGAAAATGTTTCGTAATTTATTTGTGATCCTAGCCATACATTGATATACAAAAACACTAATTATTATTCTATAATTTTGTTAGTAGTAGATGTTTACATACCTTAAAAGAAATATGTATATATTCGTCTATTGCTACAGAATCAATATGATAAGATACATTGATATGCAAAAACACTAATTAATATTCTATAATTTTGTTAGCATCACTAAAAGTAGATGTTTTCATATCTTAAAAGATATAGTAAGGTACGTGTGCCAGAGTAAGTCACTTTTTAAGGAATATACTCTGACATCATGAACTTAGAAAACTTGCTAGCAGCAATCCACTGCCTACTGCTTGTCTCTCTAGCAGAGGTAGCTTGCTCCCCTTCCTTCGAATACATGGAATGCTTGGTGTGATTTGAGTACATGGAATGACAATTTCTACGATCAGAAGTCGCTAACTGCATACAAGCAAAACAAAAGGAATAATTCCATTTCACATTGAATCAGAGATTAGAAGTTGGAGCACAACTCGTTAGTCAGTTTTTTTTGCCGAAGCCCGATGGAAATTACAAACAGGACAGGGATAGAGCAAGAAAAGGAGTGCTCCAAATTAATGACATCTAAGTAAAAGACATCTTCCCTTTCCTTTCTGCTTCTATGTACCCTAAATAAACGACATGAAACCTAAAACTTAAACCCCCTAACTCTGCTCGTGTCAGCTGCTATAGGTTTCCCTATAATGTACACACGCACGCAAAAAAAACACCAAGACCAGCCATCATACTTGGAGCCTCTACCTTGTCACGTGGCTGCCCCCACTGAAGTCTAGCACTCTTGGGCCCCCGATCTAGTCGTTGTCATTGGGCTTTTGTAACACTCAGGGCAGCCATTCTCATGACTCTCGTCGTTCTTCTTGTGGTTGGGCTCATTGTATTTCTTGGGGTTGGGTGCTTCCTAGTTTGCACTGAAGGGACGAACACAACAAAGTCCATGGAATCTTCGCGGAGCACGGTCTTGAAAATCCTGTCCACCAAGCCACATCAGCGTCAATAGGGTCTCTCCCATAAAAAAAGAGAGTATACAGCTTTGCTTTGCCAAGGAATCTTAAGCTCACTATTTAGTACCTGGTAGACAGAAGTTGTGCCCTACAGGCAGCTTGGCAGACTGATGTTAGTGTTGCCAATATTAAAAGAAAAATTCGAATTGGAGTTTGTTTCTCTAGATTTTGGAGGCTCCTTTAGAGAAAATGTCTGTGTTTCAAAACACAAACAAACCATGTCTCATGTAAATGAACCCATAACAGCAGACCAATCTCCAAATAAAGAGCAAGACATACCTGATAGCAGACATCATCTAAACCATAAACAACTTTCAAATGTATCACTTCCAAATGTCTCTTCAATTTCAATAGTAGCTGAAGGGCTATTGCATCCAATCTCTCATGGTTGTTTTGTACACTTAGATGGGAAGATCAACTGCACACTGTTAGGTGGGATAGATGAGAGGAACATCTATGTTTTTTAAAGCAAAAAAGACATGTATAGTGATAGCAAAGTTAACTTTCTACTATGCTATTGCCATAATCCAAATGTTAGTTACACGCACATAGATACCTCATGCGTCTTAAATGGTGGAATGTGTAGGATGAAATCATTTCCCATCAAGAAAAAATAAAGCCATTTATTAGCCTCTCAATATCAGGCTCATAGAATGGTTCCAGAATCTTGAATTCAATCTCCAATTACTCTCTCAGAACCCACATGTTCAAAAACTGAAAAGATGGTGTTATTAGTGTATAAAAATGAGTATATGAGTGACATTATCTGGGGTTGGGAGGTGAGGAGAACCAGAAATGGTTTCTTCAGATTCCCATCTATTTTTGTCTGATTTAGGAGGAGCACATCCTATTGAAGTTAAACAGAAGAGAAATGCATACCATTATAAATTTGCCAGAAGTTAAACAGAAGGGCAATGCATATGTGTGTGTGTGTGTGTTTGTTTGTTTGTGTGCACACGCGTGCCTTATTAAGCTACTATACAATATGTTTAAGCATGAAATTAGCATTGATGAGGGATGAACAAACCTCATGCAAAATAGAGAAGTGGATTCATGAGATGCCAAAGCAAGCATTATCAAATTTGTATCCTGCAATGATTCTTCACAGTTAATCCCAGTACAAATATTTAGACGTGTGAAAACTGTAGCAGTGATAGACAACATGAGAAAAGATGAGATCACCAAGAAAAACGACTAATTTATATATTCCATGCATGCCCAAACAAGCAGTGTCTATAGATAGAGAAGTATTTAAACTCACTCACACGTCTCATATTTCAAATTGTAGATTTGTTAAATTTATTGGTGATATCCACTTGGTCAAGTTGAACAGCAAGTAAATATTTAGAAGGGTAAGTTTGTCTAGGTAGCAAATTCGAAAGTGTTAGTTCAAAATTTGTTGAATTATATAATCTGGGCAGATTATAATCCCAAACAAACATCCTCTTAGTGCAATGTATGTGCCTGGACTCTTCTGAGAGAAACTCTACACACACAAAAATCTATCTAATAAGTTTATCTGCTGCATAATAACAAATTTGGCTGCAAGAGAAGTCGGGGGAACTCAAGTATAGGACCATGTCAACAATAAGGAAAACTGCAACAGATGCCAAGCATTGCTAGCTAACAGTAAGCATATCTGATTTTCATGCTTGCTAATATTCATTATGGGATCAGCATGTCCTATTTATTGTTTTTATCAGAAATTAGGGACACAAAACGAAATGTGAACACATAAGAAACTGACGCACCTCTTTGAAAGTAGCCTAGAGGGGGGTGAATAGGCTAATCTAAAAATTTTCACAACAAACTTCGAAAGATTGTTAAATACACAGTTCGACTGGTGCAGGCTGGTTCAACAGCTACGTGCGCAAGTTGAACCACTCTGAACCAATCCAATTGTTTTATAAACTTTAGACTCAAATCTACTCGAAAAAGTATTTCACGAGTTCTTGTGAGAAGTAAGGTATAGCTAAGTTAGAATGAAAAGATGAATATGTAAAGGCTATTTCACTTCTAGATAAATTCTACAGAAAAATCTTTATGTCAATCTTGCAAGTAAAGATATCTTAAGTTAAAGACAAGCAAGAACACAAGACACAAGATTTAATCCGAGGTTCGGCCACACCACAGAGGTGTCCTACTCCCCGTTGAGGAGCCCACAAAGGGCCGGGTCTTTTTCAACCCTAATCCTCCAAAAGCCGACCACAAAGGTCAAGGCAATCTCTTCTTATCTCAGCTCAAAGAGCGGGTGATACAAACTTCTTGGGGTCGTCCACAAATTTGGAGACTCCCAAGCAACCTCAAAAGATCTTGAAACCTAGGGTTTCAAGAACACCAAGAAAGCACAAGAGGGGTTTGCACAAGCTCAAGTCTTTGTAAAAAGAGATGGGAGAGGAAAGCCAAATCGTGAGCACAAGCACAAACCTCACACCCAAGAGCTCCTCCAACAAGGTTGAATCTTGAGGAAGATTTAAGTGTGAGAGAGATGGGAGAGATGAGTGCTTTGTCTCAAGTTAGGTGAGCAATAAATGTGTGAGTGTCCAGCCGCATTGAAGAAGGGAGAGAGAGGGTTCTATTTATAGTCACGGCTCAAAAACTAGCCGTTTGACCAGAAACCTCGCAGAAAACTGGTTGAGCCGCCCCCTAGGGCGGTTGAACCGCCCCCTGACAAGTCAGCAGACTGTCTGCCAGTCTGACTGCCAGACTGACTGGCAGACTGACCTGCAGGCGGGTCAGACAGGACAGGACCGGTTGAACCGCCCCCTGACAACCCTAGTGACCTAACTGCCAGTCTGACTGGCAGACTGCACATCAGAAGTCAGAGGGGACAGAGACCAGTTGAGCTGCCCCCCAGGACCAGTTCAGCTGGTCTAGACCAGAGAGTTTTGGAGAGAAAACCCCAGCTCAGTTGCCCGGGGGCAAGTTCAGCTGGTGTATGGTCAAAGAGGTCCACAGCTGAAGTTGAAGTTCAGCTGGAGTTGAAAGCTCAACTCAGCTGAAGTCCAACTCAGCTGAAAAGCTCAGCTGTAGCTGAAGAAGCTCAACACAGCTGAAGTTAAGTTCAGCTGGAAAGCTCAGCTGCAGTTGAAGAAGTTCAGCTGCTTTTCAGCAAGAACACACTAGGTTTCTCAACCCTAACCATGGTCAACCAAATAATGTAAAATTGATTTTTGGTTTTGAAAAATAGCTTTTGAATTTGGGGACTTGAGCTATAGCAAACACCTATACCTGTGCGGAAAAGAATAAGGAAGAATTACATCATGCAACATAAGATTTTACATAAAATTTTATACGTCCGTTGCATGAAGTCCTTGGTGCTTCCTTAAGTTCCTGTTTCTTTCTAATCATACATTGAGAACAAAAACTGTTAGTACCCTTATTTGTTTTGTCATTAAATCACCAAAACCCTCACTTGGGGTTGATTGCACTTACAATCTCCCCCTTTTTGGTGATTGATGCCAAAACAATTAAGGTCAAAAAGATAAACATTTGCAATAGAAAATTTCTTTTGAATGATTGTATGTAGATGGCTCCCCCTAAATGTGTGCACGATTGTGAATCCAATGTTTTGACATAATATGTCATGTGAGCAACACATTTAGAGATAGTGACAAAAACCATATTGAATACAACCATCCAAGGGGTGCAAGAGTGTCATAACAGGAGTTGTGATGCATATGACTATCTCTAAATACACATCATTTTTACTTCATAGCAAAGCAATCATTACAAACTGATGGGACAAAAGATGATGGCTAGAAGACCATCATATCACTTTGAATAATAACCCAGCAGTTTTATTTCATACAATGATAAGAGGATACAAGCCACAACAGTGGCCAAAACAAAAAAAATAATCCAAAAGAAATACATAACCGAAAGAACCACAAACAGAATGACTAGAAATTTTGGATTTTCTCCCCCTTTTTGGCAACAAGTACCAAAAACAAAGAGAGAGAGAGACAAGGATACATGAATCAATATCCTCCAGGAGGAGGATAGGACGGAGGATATGATGGAGGGTATGATGTGTAGACAGGGAAGAAGGTCCTCATCACGTCTTCCTCGAGTGAGGAGTCCCTAGGGGGCTCATCACCCGCAGAAAAACCAGATGCCAAAGATGTACGATGATGAGGAGGAGGTGGAGGGTGATGATGGTAACCAGAGCCGGATGGCCGTGGGTCACCAGGAACGGGTCCCGGACCCGGGTAGGGAGAAGGAGGATAGTGATCAGAGCCGGACGGCCTAGGGTCACCGAGAGTGGGTCCCTGACCCGAGTAGGGAGGCGGAGGGTGAGAGGATGATTGACCTGGATCCCCATGGTAGGGAGGCGGGGCAAACTGCTCGCGATCATCAACGTAGGCTTCTTCTTCTTCTTCGTCGTCTGCTGACATAAATGGCACTCCGTAGGCCTGCTGGTGCCACTCATTGATCTCTGGGGGAGGAGGATGGAGAGGCACGTCAGGCGAGCGAGGGGCAAAGGGCATACCCATAGTGGAAGCTTGACGACGAAGATTGTCGTCAGTCTCCCGCTGACGCCGTGCCAGCTCATGTACATCAGCAGAAATGTTCCGACACATAGAGAAAAATGCCGCAATCCCATGGACCAAGCGGGCACCCATCCCTCGACCACGACCTCGACCACGACCACGACCACGTGGCATGGGAGATCCGCGGCCAGGAGAGGGACGCGAGGCAGCGGCGGCGCGAGAGGAGGATGGGTGATGAGGAGGCTGGGGAGGTGGCTCATCAGAGGAGGCAGGGCCTCCAGACCCTGAGGGAGCCCGCTTCGTACGAGCAGCTTGGTTGGAGGAATCAACCCAGTAGGGTACGTAGCGGGAGTGTTTGACAGGTTTTTCAAAGTGAGTCTGGGTAACCACTTCGATCATCTTCATGATAAAGGGTGCATGAAGACACCCTTTGAGAGGAGACCAGGAAGCACGGATGATCTCTTCCCAGATCATGTCAAACACATTAATGCGCGCGAGACTGTTGGGAGCAAGGAGGAGAAAGAAGACCCGACTCTCCCTAAGGACGTTCATTTGATTCCCGCCCTTCGGGAGAACGGTCATCCTGGACAAAGAGTTAAGGTACCTGTAGTACCTATGCATGTTAGCGGTCGTCCAGAACTCCCGATCCATAAAGACATGAATAAATTCAGTCTCTTCCCGCATGGGCAGCCTAATGCCATGCACTCGCATGTTGCTGCCCTGAATATCAACATCAGAGAAGCCCAGAATATGGGCAAAATGACGATAACTGACATTGTGCCAGTTACCCTTCATGAAGAAATACATGACAGGGTAATCATACCCATTGGCTTCCTCATCTACTTTCTTGATCCAGAGGGTGGCATAAAACTGAGCTACCACCTCGTCGTTCCAAGGGTATTCAATGGTCATAATAATTTTTAACCCCTTTCTCTCTAAGTTGCAAAGAGCTGACGTCATGTCAGCATCTCCCATGTTCTCACATCCCTCCCAGTCTATAAACCTATGCCTGACAATTGGGTGTTTCTTGGATAAAATGACAGAATTGTAGAAATCAGCCTGGAAAAGATTCCAGAACCGAGGGTCCTGGACACCAAGATGACGAGGAGTGAGAGAAGGATTGGTGAACCTCAGGCGCTGAAGGGTGTCCACTCCCTTCAGAGAGAAGTCGACAGGAGGTTCATGTGGACCGCGGGTAACGTTCGCCGGATGCATGTGCAGACCGGTGACGTAGAGTGCATCTGGCGCCGGAAGGTCGATGAAGTCGTCGAAAGCCCCATCCTCCTCCTGGCAAGGAGCATATCCAGAGGAAGAAGTGCTGCGACGAGGTCGAGTGGCTCCAACCATTTGGCGCCTCCTGCGAGCCGGTTGCGAGGGCATGGAAGAACCCTCTCCATCCATCCTACCAGAGCCGCGTCCTCTCTTAGAGAGGGAGCGACGAGGCGGAGGAGAGGGGACGGGAGATTCCTCCTGAATCTCATCCGAGTCACTGCTGAACTCAATCACGGATGGGTTGCGACGACGCACCATGTTTGGAGAGGTTTTGGAACTATGAACCGGTTGAAGTGAGTGAGGAAGAAGGCTCTAAACAAAGCGGAGAGACTAAGTCGAGAATGGTTGGAGTGAGGGAAGAGAAGGGGGGCGACATATAAATAGGCAGTTGAGCTGGTCCTCAGGACCGGTTCAACCGCCCACCCAAGGCCGGTTCAACCGCATCTGAGCAGCGGTCAGAAGGCCAGAAACGGTCAGAGGGAAAACGCCAAAAAAAATTAAATTTTTGACGCATCTATGCAGTAAAAAGCAGATTCTTCAAAGAGTAAAAGCTAAAAAAGTACTGCACAGGTTTCTGAAAAGGTGTTCCAAAAAGTGACTGACGCGACCTGACATGGCATTAATTAAAGCAGCAGATTCCTGAAGCCACAAAAGTCAAAAAAATGCTGCACAGATGTGACCAGACGGCTGCAAAAGCTGCTGCGCGTCTGACACAGGTGCAGACACGGCTGACACGGCTGCAAAAAAATCTGCGCGGACAGAACTACAGCAGACCGGTCAGAGCCAGACCGGTTCAACCGGTCCTCCATACCGGTTCAACCGGTTTTGGCCAGGATAGTCCTGGTTAATTCTGGTTAAAAGCAGCTGAGCTGAAGTTCAGCTCTGAAGTTCAGCTGGCCTCCTCTAGCTGAACTAGAAAGTTCAGCTGGCCAAGCCATTTGAGCTTCAAGAGAAAAAATTTAAAAAATCTTAGCACTAAAATTCATTTGAATTTTAACATTTCCACCAAGTTTTTGAAAAATCATCACAAAGCTTTAAAACTATCAATCAAAAATAGTGAATCAAACAATCTGTGTGTCCGTTTTCAAGTTAAGTTATGAGAATCCAAGATATTTAATTCACTCCTAAGAAAGCAAAATCTAGTCTCATCGAGGGGTTTTGTGAAGATATCGGCTAGTTGATTTTCTGTGTTTACATGACATAATTCGATATCTCCTTTTGCTTCGTGGTCCCTCAGAAAATGGTGTCTTATATCTATGTGTTTGGTTCTAGAATGTTGCACAGGATTGTTGGCTAATTTAATGGCGCTCTCATTGTCACATAGTAGTGGGATTCTTTTAAAATCACACCCAAAATCTCTCAAGGTTTGCTTCATCCATAGCAATTGAGCACAACAAGCACCAGCAGCTATGTATTCAGCCTCGGCAGTGGAAAGTGCAACACAGTTTTGCTTCTTAGAGCTCCAAGACACCAGGGACCGCCCAAGGAATTGGCAAGTCCCCGAGGTGCTTTTTCGATCTACTTTACAACCGGCATAGTCTGAATCAGAGTAGCCAAATAAATCGAAAAAGGAGCCCTTAGGATACCAGAGACCTAGATTTTGGGTGTGAACTAGATATCTCAAAATTCTCTTAATGGCCACTAAGTGACACTCTTTTGGGTTAGCTTGAAAACGGGCACACATGCACACACTAAGCATGATATCTGGCCTAGATGCACACAAATATAGTAGAGATCCTATCATTGATCTATAAAGCTTTTGATCTACAATTTTACCTTCTTCATTTAAGTCGAGATGACCACTTGAAGCCATTGGTGTCTTGGCGTGCTTTGCCTTTTCCATACCAAACTTTTTGAGCATGTCTTGTGTGTACTTGGTTTGGCACAGAAAGGTTCCTTCCTTGAGTTGTTTAACTTGAAAACCCAGGAAGTATTTGAGCTCACCCATCATGGACATGTCAAACCTATTTGTCATAACCCTACTAAATTCCTCACAAAAAGTTTCATCAGTACTGCCAAATATAATGTCGTCGACATATATTTGACAAACAAATAATTGATTGTCAACTTTGCGAGTGAATAAAGTAGAGTCTACTTTTCCTATTTCAAAACCATTGTTAAGCAAGAAATCCTTAAGGCAATCATACCAAGCTCTAGGGGCTTGTTTAAGCCCGTAGAGTGCCTTGTGAAGTAGGTAAACATGATTTGGCTTCTTTGGATCTTCAAAGCCCGGTGGTTGCTCCACATAGACCCTCTCTTGTAGTGGTCCATTTAGAAATGCGCTCTTGACATCCATCTAATATAGCTTGAAATCATGGTTAGTAGCATAGGCAATTAATATACTAATTGACTATAACCTTGCTACCGGCGCATATGTTTCACCAAAATCAAGTCCTTCCACTTGAGTGTATGAAAGGGAAATGTGCCCTTGGGCCATTTCTAAGTATTTTGGTGATTGAGTGCCAACACAAGTGCTTAAGTGTAAATCTATGCCAATTGATGGACAAAGTGCAAATCAAGTCTAAAGGTATGTTTCTAGACTTAGTACATTGTTTTGAGAACTAATGTATTGTGTCTAAGTGCTGGAAACAGGAGAAATCGAATTGGAAAAGAGATGACTTTGTTCAGCCAAAGACAGCTCGGTCTGAGTGCACCGGACAGTGTCCGGTGAGCCAGGCTGGCGACTGTCAAAACGCTGTTCTCGAGACTTTGACGGCGGTGTAGGCTATAAATCACCGGACTGTCCGGTGGTGCACCGGACTGTCCGGTGAGCCGTTCACAGGCGAACTCATCGCTCTCGGGAAGTGATTAACGGCGTACGGCTAAAAATCACCGGACTGTCCGGTGGTGCACCGGACTGTCCGGTGAGCCAATGGTCAGCCGGGCCAACGGTCGGCTAAGGATTCCGCGCGTGACGCGTGGCCGAGCCAACGGTCACAAGGGGGCACCGGACTGTCCGGTGTGCACCAGACAGTGTCCGGTGCGCCAACGGCTCTGAATCTGCAACGGTCGGCTTCGCCAAATAAGGAAAGAAATCCGCACCGGACAGTGTCCGGTGGTGCACCGGACTGTCCGATGCGCTAGGCGACTGAAGGCAAGAATTGCCTTCCTGGAATGCTCTCAACGGCTCCTAGATGCCTTGGGGCTATAAAAGGGACCCCTAGGCGCATGGAGGAGTACACCAAGCATTCCTAAGCACCAAGACTTCGATTCCACGCATTTGATTCTTTGTGAGAGCAACTAGAGCTCTATTTGAGTTGTGAACTCGTCGGGTTGTGTTGTGAGCTCTTGTTGCGACTTGTGTGCGTGTTGTCGCTCTGATTTTGTGTCTTGTGTGTGTTGCTCATCCCTCCCATACTCCATGCTTCTTTGCGAACATCAAAGTGTAAGGGCGAGAGACTCCAAGTTGTGGAGATTCCTCACGAGCGGGATAAAGTAAACAAAGCAAAACACCGTGGTATTCAAGTGGGTCTTTGGACCGCTTGAGAGGGGTTGATTGCAACCCTCGTCCGTTGGGACGCCACAACGTGGAGTAGGCAAGTTTTGTACTTGGCCGAACCACGGGATAAACCATTGTGTCTATCTGTGTTGATCCTCTTGTGGTTGTTGTGTTTTGCAAGAACTCCTCTCTAGCCACTTGGCCTTATTGTGCTAACGCTTAATCAAGTTTTTGTGGCTTTAAGTTTAAGTTTTTACAGGATCACCTATTCACCCCCCCCCCCTCTAGGTGCTCTCAATTGGTATCAGAGCCGTTCTCTTCAAGAAAGGGACTAATCACCCGAAGAGATGGATCCTAAGGGGAAGGGAATTGTGATCAATGATAAGGAGAAGGAGTCCTTCATCAACGAGCCTAAAGATGACAAGCCTACTAACTCGAGCTCGGGCCACAAACGAAAAGATGGGAAGAAGAAGAAGACAAGGCGCATCAAGGAGATCATCTACTACGACGACAGCGACGAGTCCTCTTCTTCCCAAAAGGACGACGACAACGACTACGAGAAAAAGAAGACGGTTAATTCAAACTTCTCTTTCGATTATTCTCGTATTCCATATAGTTCAAATGCACATTTGCTTTCCATTCCTCTTGGCAAGCCTCCACACTTTGATGGGGAGGACTACGGATTTTGGAGTCACAAAATGCGTAGTCACTTGTTCTCTCTCCATCCAAGCATATGGGAGATAGTCGAGAGTGGAATGAAATTTGATAGTACTGATAGTCCCATGTTCATTAATGAGCAAATTCACAAAAATGCACAAGCTACTACTGTTCTTCTAGCTTCTTTGTGCAGGGATGAATACCATAAGGTGAGCGGCTTGGATAACGCCATGCAGATCTGGGACACCCTCAAGAACTCACTTGAGGGGAACGACGTCACCATGCTCACCAAGATGGAATTGGTGGAAGGCGAACTTGGGAGATTCGCAATGATCAGGGGTGAGGAGCCAACCCAAACGTACAACCGGCTCAAGACCCTCGTCAACAAAATAAGGAGCTATGGAAGCACGCGATGGACGAACCATGACGTCGTCCGTCTAATGCTAAGGTCCTTTACCGTCCTTGATCCACATCTTGTGAACAATATTCATGAGAATCCTAGGTACACGAAGATGACGCCCGAGGAGATCCTTGGAAAGTTTGTAAGCGGGCGGATGATGATCAAGGAGGCAAGATACGTCGACGATGCATTAAATGGACCAATCCAAGAGCCTCAAACTATTGCTCTCAAGGCAACGAGGAGCAAGGAAACGCTACCTAGCAAGGTGGCGCAAGTTGAGGCGGCGGGGCTAAATGAGGAAGAGATGGCCCTCATCATTAAGCGCTTCAAGACGGCGCTAAAGGGACGCAAGGAGCATCCCAAAAAGAACAAGACAAAGGGGAAGCGCTCATGCTTCAAATGTGGTAAGATTGGTCATTTTATCGCTAATTGTCCCGATAATGATAGTGACCAGGAACAAGGGAACAAGAGGGAAAAGAAGAAAGCTTACAAGAAGGCTAAGGGCGAGGCACACCTTGGCAAGGAGTGGGACTCGGATTGTTCGTCGTCCGACTCCGACAACGAAGGACTCGCCGCCACCGCCTTCAACAAATAGGCCCTCTTCCTCAACGAGCGTCACACATGCCTCATGGCGAAGGAGAAGAAGGTATGTACTCGGAATACTACTTATGCTTCTTCAAGTGATGATGAGTCTAGTGATGATGATTAAATAGACTATTCTAGTTTATTTAAAGGTTTAGATAGAAATAAAATTGATAAGATCAATGAATTGATTGATGCTTTGAATGATAAGAATAGATTGTTAGAAAAACAAGAGGATCTTCTGTATGAAGAACATGATAAATTTGTAGAGGCGCAAAATTCTCTTGCTTTAGAAATTAAAAGGAATGAAATGCTTTCTATGAACTGTCTGCATGCCATGACTCAATTTCTAGTTTAAAAAGTGTTAATGATGATTTAAATGCTAAGTTAGAAATAGCTAGTAAATCAACATCTTGTGTAGAAAATGTTGTAATTTGCAATAGGTGTAAAGATTTTAATGTTGATGCTTGTAGTGAACACCTAGTTTCAATTTCTAAATTGAATGATGAAGTGGCTAGTCTTAATGCCCAACTTAAGACTAGCAAAAGTGAATTTGATAAGCTAAAATTTGCAAGGGATGCCTACACGATTGGTAGACACCCCTCAATTAAGGATGGTCTTGGCTTCAAGAGGGAAGTCAAGAACTTAACAAGCCATAAGGCTTCCATCTCCACCAAGGAGAAAGGGAAGGCCCCTATGGCTAATAGTGCTCAAAAGAATCATGCATTTATTTATAGGAAATTTTCTAGAAATATTCATCATGATAGGAGTTGTAATGCTTATGATTCAAATGCAATGTTTGCTTCAAGTTCTTCCTATATGCATGGTAGAGATATGCCTAGGAGAAATGTCATTCATCATATGCCTAGGAGAAATGTTGCTCATGTTCCTAGGAAGATTAATGAACCTTCTACAATTTATCATGCTTGCAATGCTTCCTTTGCAATTTGTAGAAAGGACAGAAAGGTGATTGCTAGGAAATTAGGGGCAAAATGCAAGGGAGATAAAACTTGCATTTGGGTCCCTAAGGATATTGTCACTAACCTTGTAGGACCCAACAAGAGTTGGGTACCTAAGACCCAAGCCTAAATTTGCCGTGCAGATTTATGCATCCGGGGGCTCAAGCTAGATTATCGACAGCGGGTGCACAAACCACATGACAGGGGAAAAGAGGATGTTCTCTTCCTACGTCAAGAACAAGGATCCCCAAGATTCAATAATATTCGGTGATGGGAACCAAGGCAAGGTGAAAGGGTTAGGAAAAATTGTGATTTCATCCGAGCACTCTATTTCTAATGTGTTCTTAGTTGAGTCGCTTGGATATAACTTGTTGTCTGTGAGTCAACTCTGTAATATGGGATATAACTGTTTATTCACAAATGTAGATGTGTCTGTCTTTAGAAGAAGTGATGGTTCATTAGCTTTTAAGGGTGTACTAGACGGCAAACTTTATTTAGTTGATTTTGCAAAAGAGGAGGCCGGTCTAGATGCATGCTTAATTGCTAAGACTAGCATGGGCTGGCTGTGGCATCGCCGCTTAGCACATGTGGGGATGAAGAACCTTCACAAGCTTCTAAAGGGAGAACATGTGATGGTCTAACTAATGTTACTTTCGAAAAAGATAGACCTTGTGCAGCTTGTCAAGTAGGTAAACAGGTGGGAAGCTCTCATCATGCCAAAAATGTGATGACAACATCAAGACCCCTAGAGTTACATCATATGGACCTCTTCGGACCCATCGCCTATCTAAGCATAGGAGGAAGTAAGTATGGTCTTGTTATAGTTGATGATTTTTCCCGCTTCACTTGGGTATTCTTTTTGCAGGATAAAACTAAAACCCAAGGGACCCTCTAGCACTTCCTAAGGAGAGCTCAAAATGAGTTTGAGCTCAAGGTGAAGAAGATAAGGAGCGACAACGGGTCCGAGTTCAAGAACCTTCAAGTGGAGGAGTACCTTGAGGAGGAAGGAATGAAGCACGAGTTCTCCGCTCCCTACACACCACAGCAAAATGGTGTGGTAGATAGGAAGAACAGGACACTCATAGACATGGCGAGGACGATGCTTGGAGAGTTCAAGACCCCCGAGCGGTTTTGGTCGGAAGTCGTGAACACGGCTTGCCACGCCATCAACCAGGTCTACCTTCACCGCCTCCTCAAGAAGACTTCGTATGAGCTTCTAACCGGTAACAAACCCAATGTGTCATACTTTCGTGTATTTGGGAGCAAATGCTATATTCTAGTAAAGAGAGGTAGAAATTCTAAGTTTGCTCCCAAAGCTGTAGAAGGGTTTTTGTTAGGTTATGAATCAAATACAAAGGCGTATAGAGTCTTCAACAAATCATCGGGTTTGGTTGAAGTCTCTAGCGACGTTGTATTTGATGAGACTAATGGCTCTCCAAGAGAGCAAGTTGTTGATCTTGATGATGTAGATGAAGGAGACGTTCCGACGGCCGCAATACGCACCATGGCGATTGGCGATGTGCGACCACAGGAACTCGAGGAGCAAGATCAACCTTCTTCCTCAACAATGGTGCATCCCCCAACTCAAGACGATGAACAGGTTCATCAAGAAGAGGCGTGTGATCAAGGGGGGGCACAAGATGACCATGTAATGGAGGAAGAAGCACAACCGGCACCTCCAACCCAAGTTCGAGCGATGATTCAAAGGAATCATCCCGTCGACCAAATTTTGGGTGACATTAGCAAGGGAGTAACTACTCGTTCTAGATTAGTTAATTTTTGTGAGCATTACTCCTTTGTCTCTTCTATTGAGCCTTTCAGGGTAGAAGAGGCCTTGCTAGATCCGGACTGGGTGTTGGCCATGCAGGAAGAGCTCAACAATTTCAAGAGAAATGAAGTTTGGACACTAGTGCCTCGTCCCAAGCAAAATGTTGTGGGAACCAAGTGGGTGTTCCGCAACAAACAGGACGAGCACGGGGTGGTGACGAGGAACAAGGCTCGACTTGTGGCAAAAGGTTATGCCCAAGTCGCAGGTTTGGACTTTGAGGAGACTTTTGATCCTGTGTCTAGGCTAGAGTCCATTCGTATTTTGCTAGCATATGCTGCTCACCATTCTTTCAGGTTGTTCCAAATGGATGTAAAGAGCGCTTTCCTCAACGGGCCAATCAAGGAGGAGGTGTACATGGAGCAACCCCCTGGCTTCGAGGATGAACGGTACCCCGACCACGTATGTAAGCTCTCTAAGGCGCTCTATGGACTTAAGCAAGCCCCAACAGCATGGTATGAATGCCTTAGAGACTTTTTAATTGCTAATGCTTTCAAGGTTGGGAAAGCCGATCCGACTTTATTCACTAAGACTTGCGATGGTGACTTATTTGTGTGCCAAATTTATGTCGATGACATAATATTTGGTTCTACTAACCAAAAGTCTTGTGAAGAGTTCAGCAGGGTAATGACTCAAAAGTTTGAGATGTCGATGATGGGCGAGTTGAACTACTTCCTTGGGTTCCAAGTGAAGCAACTCAAGGATGGCACCTTCATCTCCCAAACGAAGTACACGCAAGACTTGCTAAAGCGGTTTGGGATGAAGGACGCCAAGCCCGCAAATACTCCGATGGGAACTGACGGACACGTCGACCTCAACAAAGGAGGTAAGTCCGTTGATCAAAAGGCATACCGGTCAATGATAGGGTCTTTACTTTATTTATGTGCTAGTAGATCGGATATTATGCTTAGCGTATGCATGTGTGCTAGATTTCAATCCGATCCAAGGGAGTGTCACTTAGTGGCCGTGAAGCGAATTCTTAGATATTTAGTCGCTACGCCTTGCTTCGGGATCTGGTATCCAAAGGGGTCTAACTTTGACTTGATTGGATATTCAGACTCCGACTATGCTAGATGTAAGGTCGATAGGAAGAGTACATCAGGGACGTGTCAATTCTTAGGAAGGTCCCTGGTGTCATGGAATTCTAAGAAACAAACTTCTGTTGTCCTATCCACCGCTAAGGCCGAGTATGTTGCCGCAGGACAGTGTTGCGCGCAACTACTTTGGATGAGGCAAACCCTCTGGGACTTTGGCTACAATCTGAGCAAAGTCCCACTCCTATGTGACAATGAGAGTGCTATCCGCATAGTGGACAATCCTGTTGAGCACAGCCGCACAAAGCACATTGACATCCGACATCACTTTTTGAGAGACCACCAGCAAAAGGGAGATATCGAAGTGTTCTATATTAGCACCGAGAACCAGCTAGCCGATATCTTTACCAAGCCTCTAGATGAGAAGACCTTTTGCAGGCTGCGTAGTGAGCTAAATGTCTTAGATTCACGGAACTTGGATTGATTTATAGCATACATGTGTTTATGCCTTTGATCATGTTCCTTATGCAGTTTGTTGTTTACTTGTGGTGCTCAAGTTGTACAAACACTCCCCGGACCTCACAAGTCCTTTTGCAAGTGATGCACATATTTAGGGGGAGATGTGCTACAACTTGACCCTTTGAGACTAACTGTGTGCTTGAGTTTGCTTGATTTAGTCTCAAAGGAGGTTTGAAAGGGAAAAGGTGGACTTGGACCATGAAAGACTTCCACTGCACTCCGATGAGAGAGTAACTTATTCCAAGTTCATCTCATGTACTCTTATTGCCTTGGTACTCTTATTTGAAGATTTTGGTGAGGCAATGGGGTTAAAGGGCCAAGATTGATCCCGTTTTGGTGCTTGATGCCAAAGGGGGAGAAAATAAGGCCAAAGCAATAAATGGATCAGCTACCACTTGAGAATTTTGAAAACAGTAGAATAGAGCTTTTGTTTTGTCAAAATCCTCTTGTTGTATCTCTTTGTCAAAAGTTGGCCTCTTGTGGGGAGAATGATTGATTATGGGAAAAAGGGGGAGTTTTTGAAATCTTTGATCAATTTCTCTTGGAACAACTCTCTTTATGTCTCTACAATTGTGTTTGAATTAGAGATAGGAGATTGAGGTTGATTTGCAAAAACAAAACCAAGTGGTGGCAAAGAATGATCCATATATGCCAATTTTGAATCAAAACAATTTTGAGTTCTCATTTGTATTAATGTTGCACTTCTATTAGTTGCTTTTTGTTGTGTTGGCATAAATCACCAAAAAGGGGGAGATTGAAAGGGAAATGTGCCCTTGGGCCATTTCTAAGTATTTTGGTGATTGAGTGCCAACACAAGTGCTTAAGTGTAAATCTATGCCAATTGATGGACAAAGTGCAAATCAAGTCTAAAGGTATGTTTCTAGACTTAGTACATTGTTTTGAGAACTAATGTATTGTGTCTAAGTGCTAGAAACAGGAGAAATCGAATTGGAAAAGAGATGGCTTTGTTCAGCCAAAGACAGCTCGGTCTGAGTGCACCGGACAGTGTCCGGTGAGCCAGGCTGGCGACTGTCAAAAGGCTGTTCTCAGGACTTTGACGGTGGTGTACGGCTATAAATCACCGGACTGTCCGGTGGTGCACCGGACTGTCCGGTGAGCCGTTCACAGGCGAACTCATCGCTCTCGGGAAGTGATTAACGGCGTACGGCTAAAAATCACCGGACTGTCCGGTGGTGCACCGGACTGTCCGGTGAGCCAACGGTCAGCCAGGCCAACGGTCGGCCGAGGATTCCGCGCGTGACGCGTGGCCGAGCCAACGGTCATAAGGGGGCACCAGACTGTCCGGTGTGCACCGGAGAGTGTCCGGTGCGCCAACGGCTCTGAATCTGCAACGGTCGGCTTCGCCAAATAAGGAAAGAAATCCGCACCGGACAGTGTCCGGTGGTGCATCGGACTGTCCGGTGCGCCAAGCGATTGAAGGCAAGAATTGCCTTCCTGGAATGCTCTCAACGGCTCCTAGCTGCCTTGGGGCTATAAAAGGGACCCCTAGGCGCATGGAGGAGTACAACAAGCATTCTCTAAGCATTCCTAAGCACCAAGACTTCGATTCCGCGCATTTGATTCTTTGTGAGAGCAACTAGAGCTCTATTGGAGTTGTGAACTCGTCGGGTTTTGTTGTGAGCTCTTGTTGCGACTTGTGTGCGTGTTGTCGCTCTGATTTTGTGTCTTGTGTGCGTTGCTCATCCCTCCCTTACTCTGTGCTTCTTTGTGAACATCAAAGTGTAAGGGCGAGAGACTCCAAGTTGTGGAGATTCCTCGCGAGCGGGATAAAGTAAACAAAGCAAAACACCATGGTATTCAAGTGGGTCTTTGGACCGCTTGAGAGGGGTTGATTGCAACCCTCGTCCGTTGGGACGCCACAACGTGGAGTAGGCAAGTTTTGTACTTGGCCGAACCACGGGATAAACCATTGTGTCTATCTGTGTTGATCCTCTTGTGGTTGTTGTGTTTTGCAAGAACTCCTCTCTAGCCACTTGGCATTATTGTGCTAACGCTTAATCAAGTTTTCGTGGCTTGAAGTTTAAGTTTTTACAGGATCACCTATTCACCCCCCCCCCTCTAGGTGCTCTCAGTGTAGCCTTGGGAAACCAACCGTGCTTTGTTTCTTGTAACCACGCCATGTTCATCTTGTTTGTTCCTAAAGACCCATTTTGTCCCAATCACATTTTGTTTGGGTCTTTGGACTAAGGACCAAACTTCATTCTGGGAGAAGTTGTTCAACTCCTCTTGCATGGCAATTATCCAATCCGGATCACCCAATGCTTCTTCAACCTTAAGTGGCTCAAGAGAGGAAACAAACTAGTAAAATTCACAAAAATTAGCTAAACGAGATCGAGTTGTTACCCCTCTCCTGATGCTACCCAGGATGTTGTCCACCGGATGGTCCATTTGAATGGTATGATGGACTCTAGGATGAGGCACTGATGGTTGTCTTTGTATTTGCTCCTCCTCATCATTCACTTGATCAAGAGGTACTTCACCATTAACACTTTCGTGTTCATCTTCTACCACAGTTGGCATCCTTTGGAATTGATGATTTTCTTCAAGACTTGGATGATTTGAGGTTGATGGGTTTGCTTGGGTGG
The DNA here is from genome assembly GCA_029449295.1 of Zea luxurians. Classification (NCBI taxonomy): domain Eukaryota; kingdom Viridiplantae; phylum Streptophyta; class Magnoliopsida; order Poales; family Poaceae; genus Zea; species Zea luxurians. Next base: position 2,071,429 of record JAOPSE010000143.1, read on the forward strand.
AGGATTTGTCACCCACCACCTTTGCACCCACATCAACAACCTCATTGGTCATTCACAAAGTTCCTTCCTCATCATCCTTTTCTTGTGGTCTCACTTCACCTATTGTAAGTTTCTTTATGGCCTCACAAGGTAGTTCTTCATTTACTGCAGTGCCATTAGAAACATGCCCTTGCGAGCCATTAGACTCATCAAATGTCACGTCTATCGCTATTTCAACAAGACCGGTGGTATTGTTGAAAACGCGATATCCATGCGCATTTGATGCATAACCAAGCAAGAAACCCTCGTCCACTCTAGGAGCAAACTTTGAGCTCTTGACTTTCTTGTTAAGAATAAAACACTTACAACCAAATACTCTAAAATAATCAACTTTAGGTTTGTTACCAGTGAGAAGCTCATAAGCAGTCTTTTTGTAGATCTTGTGAAGATAGAGACGGTTGATTGCATGACAGGCGGTGTTGACCGCCTCTGCCCAAAAGTTGTCAGGTGTCTTGTACTCATCCAACATGGTTCTAGATGCTTCAATTAAAGTTCGGTTCTTTCTTTCCACAACACCATTTTGTTGTGGAGTGTAAGGAACCGAGAACTCATGTTTGATTCCTTCTTCGCCTAAAAATTCTTCGACACTTGTGTTCTTGAATTCCGTCCCATTATCACTTCTCACTTTCTTGATTTTGAGCTCAAACTCATTTTGAGCTCTTCTCATGAATTTCTTCATTATTTCTTGAGTTTCACCTTTATCACTCAAAAAGAAAACCCAGGTGAATCGAGAAAAATCATCAACAATGACTAAACCATACTTACTACCACCAATGCTAATGTAAGCCACAGGTACGAAGAGGTCCATGTGAAGAAGCTCCAATGGCCTCTTTGTTGTGACCACCTTCTTTGATTGATGTGGGACTCCATGTTGCTTTCCTGCTTGGCATACGCCACAAACCCTATCTTTCTCAAATACAACATTTGTTAGTCCAATGATGTGATTATCCTTTTGAAGTTTGGCCAAATTCCTCATACCGACATGGGCTAGCAGGCGATGCCATAGCCAACCCTTGTCGAACTTTGCCACTAAACAAGTCTTAGGCGTCACTTTACTTGTTGTGAAATCAACAAGATAAAGCTTGCCCTTCAAGCGACCCGTAAAGGCAACTGAGGAGTCCTCCCTTCTAAGGATCTTCACATCCACATCAGAAAATAAACAATTATAACCCATTCCACAAAGTTGTGAAACGGACAACAAATTGTAGCTTAAAGAATCTACCAATAAAACATTTGAAAGTGATTGTTGGTCAGAGATAGGAATTTTACCAATACCAATCACCTTACTCTTGCCACTATCTCCAAACATAATTTGTTGTGCTTCTTGAGTTAGTTGCAATGAATGAAACATGTCTTCCTCCCCGGTCATGTGATTTGTACATCCACTATCAAGCACCCAACTTGACCCACCAGAGGAGTAGACCTGCAAAACAAGTTTAGGCTATGCTTTTAGGTACCCAAATTGAATTGGGTCCTACAGTGTTAGTTATAGCCTTGGGTACCCACACACTTCTTTTCATTACTTTTCTTTTAGTGTAGGCACCCACATATTTGACAACCAATTTCCCTAAATCCCAAGTCAACATATAATCACAAAGATAAGAGTGAGAAATGGGAGCATTAAATTGTTGTCCACTTGAGGATCCCACTTCCTTCATCTTACTCTTTGTGGAACTCAAGTTTACCTTTACTTGAGGTGACTTGTCATTTGAGGAGTGAATCCTCCCCAAGGCATCATATAGGGTGGTTCCCTCTATGAACTTGGGGGATCTCCACCCCTTATGCACTGTGCTAGGGTTTTCCTTGGATGAGTTGAACCCAAGCCCCCTTCTTCCATTGTTTGGCTTTAGGGACTTGTACTTGGGTTCAACTTTCTTTAACCCATCATTGCTAGAGCATCTTTTCAATATTCCTTTGACCTTCACCTGTGGACTATTCTTCCTTGCATGGTTAGTTAGACAACAAGAAGCATGATATTTGGCACAATGTTTGCAAAAATTATCATTTAAGGAGCTAGACTTAGATTCAATCACTAAAGATGAGGCATTGAAGTTCTTGCAATTTTCAAGTTGAACTTGAAGTTCTTGATTTTGAACATTCAAGCTTAACATGCTTGATTCAAGTGCATTCTTTTCATTTTCAAGATTAGCTATAGAGGTTTTCATATTAATTACTTATTTTTCTTTATTCTCTATAGTTATCTTGACTAAAGATACTTCCTTAGTCAAGACATCTAGCATTTCATCTTTATTGTGTAGCAATTCTTGAAGCTCTAGGTTTCTTTCCTTTTCAAGGATGAGCAAGTCTTCTTGAGCATCAAGAGTTGCTTTTCTTTTATCTAGCTTCTCCATTAATTTGGTGATAACATTGTATCCATTCAAGCCAAATTCTTTAATCATTTTATTTTTCATGGCAATTTGTTCATCATCATCATCATTTGGAAAATCATTACTAAATAAGGTTACCTTATCTCCTTTTGCCATGAGGCAAGTTGGGGTGTAGGAGTCATCTTGTAGGTTGGTGAAGAGTTGCGAGTTTGATGTAGATTGGATGGCCACATTTGCCACCACTTCCTCTTCCTCGGAGCTAGAACTCTCTTCATCGGAGTTCCATTCTTCACCAATATGGGCTTGACCATATTTCTTCTTCTTGAAGTATCCCTTGGTCTTGCCTCCCTTTTTGAACTTGTCCTTCTTGTATTCCTTCTTGGCTTCTTGTTCCTTCTTGTTAGGACAATCCGCTATGAAATGACCGGTTTGGCCACATTCATAACATGCCCTCTTCTTTCCTTTCCTTTGGAACTTGTCATTTTTTCTTACAAATTTCTTGAATGTTTTGATGAACATAGCTGTGTCTTCATCACTTGAGCTATCTTCATCACTTGATGTCTCGACCACTTTCATTGCTTTGTGGTCTTTGTTCTTCTTGGGGGTGTCTTGTTCATTAGTGATCAAGGCATGAGAGTCTCTTGTCTTGATAGGGGCTTCTTCGGACTCGTGTTGTTGAATCTTTGCAAATAATTGATGAGGCGTCATATCCTCATAGTCGTCACGATCCCTTATCATCCTTGCTAGACTCTTATCCTTTTCTTTATATGCTCTCATGAATAATCTTGTGACCTTGGAGTCACTCCAATCTTCACTTCCAAGCACTATTATTTTGTTTACTAACACCATCAACCGATCAAAGAGTGATTGAAGTGACTCACCCTTTGTCCAATCATATCTTGCAAGCTCACTCTCCAAAGCTTCAACTCTATGTCTCTTAGCCTTGGGATCTCCTTCATGTGACATTTTAAGAATATTCCAAATGTCACGGGCATCTTCTCTTCCTTGAACTTTCCGGTATTCTTCCGGACAAAGACTTCCTTTAATTATGCTCACTGCTTGAGCATTGCGATGAACCTCTTGCATCATTTCCGAAGTCATCTCTTCTCCTTGGGTGGGCTTATACATACCTACATTAACAATCTCATAAAGACTAGGATGCACACCGATTAAATGCGACTTCATCTTGTCGGCCCACTCGTCATAGTTCAACTCACTAAGAGTTGGTAACTTTCCAAGTGGGGCGGAAGAGAAGTTGGGAATAAAATTTCTAGAGTAATCGAATTGAACTTTACTAAATTCGTTACCTTTGCTTTTGGTAGATGATCCTTCGGTGTTGAGACTTACCTTGCTCAACACCTTCGACACCAAAAGATCCACTAGATCGTCATTGTAATCAAATTTTCCTTTACCTTAATCTTCTTCGGCCTTTCTTCTTGATTCTTCTTCTTCGGCCTTTTTCTTAGCATCTTCCTCTTTCATTTTGAGGAACATCTTCTCGGCAATCTTCATGGCGAGGTCGAGGACCTTGGGGTCCACTTCCTCACCGGAAGATGTCATGGGGATTTCCTCGAGGAGAGGATCCACATGGTCCCGTTGAGTAGACATGATCGTTTCCTCACGCGGTTATGCGTAAAACGAGGTACGAAGCTCTGATACCAATTGAAAGTAGCCTAGAGGGGGTGAATAGGCTAATCTGAAAATTTTCACAACAAACTTCAAAAGATTGTTAAATACACAGTTCGACTGGTGCAGGCCGGTTCAACAGCTACGTGCGCAAGTTGAACCACTCTGAACCAATCCAACTGTTTTATAAACTTTATACTAAAATCTACTCGAAAAAGTATTTCGCGAGTTCTTGTGAGAAGTAAGGTATAGATAAGTTAGAATGAAAAGATGAATATGTAAAGGCTATTTCACTTGTAGATAAACTCTACGGAAAAATATTTATGTCAATCTTGCAAGTAAAGATATCTTAAGTTAAAGACAAGCAAGAACACAAGACACAAGATTTAATCCGACGTTCGGCCACACCACAGAGGTGTCCTACTCCCCGTTGAGGAGTCCACAAAGGGCCGGGTCTTTTTCAACCCTAATCCTCCAAAAGCCGACCACAAAGGTCAAGGCAATCTCTTCTTATCTCAGCTCAAAGAGCGGGTGATACAAACTTCTTGGGGTCGTCCACAAATTTGGAGACTCCCAAGCAACCTCAAAAGATCTTGAAACCTAGGGTTTCAAGAACACCAAGAAAGCACAAGAGGGGTTTGCACAAGCTCAAGTCTTTGTAAAAAGAGATGGGAGAGGAAAGCCAAATCGTGAGCACAAGCACAAACCTCACACCCAAGAGCTCCTCCAACAAGGTTGAATCTTGAGGAAGATTTAAGTGTGAGAGAGATGGGAGAGATGAGTGCTTTGTCTCAAGTTAGGTGAGCAATAAATGTGTGAGTGTCCAGCCGCATTGAAGAAGGGAGAGAGAGGGTTCTATTTATAGTCACGGCTCAAAAACTAGCCGTTTGACCAGAAACCTCGCAGAAAACCGGTTGAGCCGCCCCCTAGGGCGGTTGAACCGCCCCCTGACAGGTCAGCAGACTGTCTGCCAGTCTGACTGCCAGACTGACTGGTAGACTGACCTGCAGGCGGGTCAGACAGGACAGGACCAGTTGAACCGCCCCCTAGGGCGGTTGAACCGCCCCCTGACAACCCTGGTGACTTGACTGCCAGTCTGACTGGCAGACTGCAGATCAGAAGTCAGAGGGGACAGAGACCAGTTGAGCTGCCCCCCAGGACCAGTTCAGCTGGTCTAGACCAGAGAGTTTTGGAGAGAAAACCCTAGCTCAGCTGCCCGGGGGCAAGTTCAGCTGGTGTATGGTCAAAGAGGTCCACAGCTAAAGTTGAAGTTCAGCTGGAGTTGAAAGCTCAACTCAGCTGAAGTCCAGCTCAGCTGAAAAGCTCAGCTGCATCTGAAGAAGCTCAACACAGCTGAAGTTAAGTTCAGCTGGAAAGCTCAGCTGCAGTTGAAGAAGTTCAGCTGCTTTTCAGCAAGAACACTCTAGGTTTCTGTAACACCCAAAATCTTGTTTTGGGGATTAGTAGAAGAAATCAAAGTAAAATATCACTAATGAAAAACTATAATTTGGAATTCACCTTTCTAAAATAAATAGTAAAATTTAAAGCAATGAGAGTTAATATACATATATAAAAGGATTACAATTTATTATCCCCTTCAAGAAATATATAAACTATTTCTCTTTTGAGTTAAAGTCACTTTTAGAATTCATATTAAATTCTTCCTAAATTAAAAGGGTAAGATATACATTCAAAATAATGACTTCTTTAGGATAAGTGGATATGAAGCATCTTATCTAAATAAATAAAATAAATCTTTGCATCATTCTGGGACTATTTTGGGTGTTTCATATAAACTGGACTTTGAAATTCAAAACAGGTTTGAATTAGTGACTCATTTAAATTTAAAATAGTCAAAACAAATAGAAATTTAAATTAGAAAAAGAAAAAAAGAGATGGAAACCTGCGCTTGGGCCGAATTCCAGCTGCCTCGGCCCAGCTTCCTCCGCGCCGGCCCAACTCGCGCGGGCCTGCTGGCATCACGGCGCCGACAGGCGGGACCGCTGCGTCAGCCGCACAGTCGTTCTCAGCATCCGGTCATCCACCCTTCCGCACACGTTCCACCACTGACGTGTGGGGCCCCTGTGACAGGTTCTCCTTCCTCGCTCGGCGCTCAACAAGAACACCGATTCCGCCGGGAAGCTCGGCTTCTGTCCGTGGCCCCTCCCCCTCTCTTGTCGGACCCGCGGCGCACTCATCTCGCTGCCATCCGGGACCCGCCTTCTCCACGGACTCGGTCATCGCGGCGACGAAATCGCAGGCGCCGCCGTTGGGAACAAAAAAAAGGGGAACGCGAATCGCGGCGGTAAGCTCGGGTCGTACCCCGTTTCTTGACCCTCTCCTCTGTGCATAAGTAGCGCGCTGTTCGGAGCCTTGACCCATCAACCGAACCCAAGCCGAGTGCCTCCATCGCCTGCCAGATCCCGTCGAGGGAGATCTCCACGGCCGCCACTAGCTCGGAGCGTACTGGGGCAACGAATCGACCGTCGCTGGGCGTTGGGGTGATCGCGGGTGACGGCTGAAGCTGGCCTGGGTCCTCCCGGGCGAAGCAAGTCCCCGGGTGATCACGAATTGCTCACCGGAGCACTTCACCGCCGCCAAGCCGCCCCTCTGCCGTGGCCAGGGTCTTCCGCGCCGCGAATCCCTCGGTATGATGCCCTTGCCGCGTTTACTCGTTCCTTAGCTACGCGTAGTACCGATTAGCTAAGGGTTTGGGGCAGTGGGCAGCCATCGGGGGTTCGCCGGAGTCCTCTCCGCCGCGGGCGGAGGGAAACTCGTCGCCGTTACACGGCTGGGTGAGGGAGAACGTCATATGCCGTAGATGAGCAAACGGATGGCTGAGATTACATCTGGAATACCGGTTCTGCTGGATCGCATCAGTGCCATTGGATCTGAATCCGTAGGTTAGGAATGGTCTGAGGTTCATAAAATCTAGGGCGTTGATTGACAATCCAACGGTCCCTGTGGCGTACCGGTTCGGTAGAGATAGGATTAAATCGTGACCGTCCAAGGCTAATCGGACAGCTACGATAGTAAGATACCCCTTCGCGAGCTCGTTTTTCACAAGACACCCTAGCTTTAACTATAATCAACCCGCGGTCCACTGGAACAGTCCACAGAGTCCTAGGAATTCTTTTGCGCCGGCCCCTGCACTTTTCTGTATTTGTGGCCCCATCCAGAGAGTTATAAAATCAGGAAAATGAGTTAGAAAATGAGTTTTTAATATAAAAATAATTCCTAGAATTTGTATAATGCATAGAAAATGCATATGAACTCCAAATTACTCCATTCCAGTTCCTAAAATTTTATAATTTTATTCTCTATCACTTAGAGCCTATGTGTTGTCATGAAAACAGTAATAAATTTAATTCCTTACTTAATCCCATTTTAAACACATAAAACATTGAAAATGCATAACTTAAAATCTATAAGTCCAAAAATTATAATTTCTGTTCCTGTGATCTTATTTCAATATGTAGACTATTAATATGTATTTTGCATATATGTTTGGTGTAATTGTATGTCTGTGTTGCTACGTTTAGCAGTGAGGACACGTGTCATCTGAAGATCATCCTGGTACCTGGAATCTCAAGTCACAGGCAAGTTGTGCCCTTGATCACTTCTTTTTACCCACTCATGTTCTAATTAATCATAATGATCTGCATAGGTTAATTTTGATGGGACCCAATAGGTTACCTTAGTTTGTCTATCTTTATACCTTGTTTACCACTGAACTTTCTTGGTAGTACTTGCTAGTGCTTTATGTGGTTTTGGGTATGAAGGTATATTATTCATGATCACACTCTTATTATATGTTTATTATTACTGTTCATGATAAGATCATTATGTTAATTGGAACATGGAGCGACCACCCGGGAAAACAGTGCTACCACAAGGGAGGAATGGGACCCCTTGGCTGATTAATTAGGAAAGCTAGTGGAAGACTACCTTACCCGAAAGGGGCAAGGGCAGTAGGGGAGTGGTCAGTGTAGGGAGGCCCTCGGGAGGATTTTGCTGCGATGGCGGTCCTGCAAGGGATTCCTGCATTGGAACTTCCTATAAACTGTAGCGGGTTTTCGGAAGCTAGTGGAACTTTGTAAAGGCCTCGTAGTGGATCCCTAGCCATTCACCTCGGTAGTGTCTAAGGGCCTTGCAAACCCTGGCGACATGGGATACACGACTTGTGGGTAAAGATGCGCAACCTCTGCAGAGTGTAAAACTAGTATACTAGCCGTGCTCACGGTCAAGAGCAGCTCGGACCCTCACATGATTAAATTATGGAACTTAAACTCAATTTGTCATATGCATTGCATCGCAGGTGAAGTTGTTACCTTTGTTCTACTATTTAACTGGGTTGGTATTTACTTATACTTAGTAATTGCTAATAAAATTTTTACCAACTTTAAAAGCAATGCTCAGCTCTAACCATCTTCTTTGGTAAGCCTTACACTTCACGTGAGCTCCCACCTTTGGCGAGTTCATGCACATTATTCCCCACAACTTGTTGAGCGATGAACGTATGTGAGCTCACTCTTGCTGTCTCACACCCCCCCCCACAGGTCAAGAACAGGTACCACAGGATGAGGCGCTTGGAGGATGCTGCGATGAGTTCGTGAGAGGTCTAGGTCGTCGTCTCCCAGTCAACTTTGGGTTGCTGGACCGTTGTCTTCTTATAATGTAATTATTTATTTTGTATAGAACTCCTGTTATATAGTAAAGATGTGACATTCGATCATGTGCCATGATTCATCATATGTGTGAGACTTGGTCCCAGCACACCTGATGATTATGTTTACGCCCGGGTTTTGGACCCCTAAAATCCGGGTGTTACAGTTTCTCAACCCTAACCATGGTCAACCAAATAATGTTAAAGTGATTTTTGGTTTTCAAAAATAGCTTTTGAATTTGGGGACTTGAGCTATAGCAAACACCTATACCTGTGCGGAAAAGAATAAGGAAGAATTACATCATACAACACAAGATTTTACATAAAATTTTATACGTCCGTTGCATGAAGTCCTTGGTGCTTCCTTAAGTTCCTGTTTCTTTCTAATCATACATTGAGAACAAAAACTGTTAGTACCCTTATTTGTTTTGTCATTAAATCACCAAAACCCTCACTTGGGGTTGATTGCACTTACACTCTTGTAGATGTTTGCAAAAATCCGGACATCCACCGAGCTTCGTTGCCATGGAAGCTATGATTTGTGCTATGATTTTCATCTAGAGTGATGCATGAAACTTGGTGTGTAGGAAAATTAGAAATTGGTGCTACCATCCAAGCTCGGAAGAAAAGAAAAACGACACGATTTGTTAAGGAAAAATAGTTTTATCTATGAGCCCTGGGCAACGGTGGGCATGGGGAGCACGAGGAGGTCGGCAGCAAGCGGGCGGGGCACAACGACGAGCTCACCGAGGCACGCGTGGGAGGTGCCCGCCCACCCAATGTCAAGGTCGTTGGAGAAGAAGCGACCCTCACCGACGGTGAAGAGCGGTGCCCCAGGCCCCGCCTTAGCCACGCCAGCTGTGGTGGTGGCGATGGTGGAGTGAAGGGAGGAGATGAGGGTGATGTGAGGCGACCACCACCGTTGCCGCAACGTGCGCGTGGAGGCGGGGGCGCCCGTCGTCACGGCGGTCAATGGTGAAGCCGATGACAGTGAGGTGGGCATGGGGAGCGCGGGAGGGGTGGAGCAGCGTTAGGTATGAGCGGCATGGGGGAGGCGGGATGGACAGAGTGGGGAGGTGAGCAGTAAGGGAGCGAAGGTCTGGATGGGCAAAACAACGGATGGCAGAACAAGGGAGGCGTGCTACCTCTTGCTGCCTTAATAAGTAGTAGATATATAAGAACAAGTTAAGCCTATATATAATTTCATGAAGTAAATATAACTGGATTTTTTACATATAGAGGGATTCCTATCCTTAATTCAGTTTTTCATATAGTTATAAGCAAACATTGTTAACATGTTCCTTCTCATGCATAATCTTCCAGTATAGAGCCTCAAGCAGCCGCAAATCAAATTATTTAGTAAGCTAACTACTTCAGTGAATCCAGATGAGTTTGCAATGCAATACCTTATCTTGTAAAACAACGAGTTATTCATGCATCATTTCTCTTTCACCTTCATCAACAAATGACTGCAACCTGATATTTTTGAAGTGACAATAAAAGTCCATTAAAATTCCAACTAAACTCCGAGCAAATAAACAAGCATAGACCAATAAGTTTATTTCAGGTAATAAAATATTCAACAATCAGTTACTCCTTGCCATTAGTCACGTACAAAAAATGAGTTGTAATCACATAACAAGATATTCAATAGAGTAGAAGTGACTGGTAAGGTTAATAGAACAATAAAAATAACTGGAACTCTGGACATAGCTATTTCAGACAATGATCTATTCAAGAATCAATTATTCTTTGCAAACAATCACACATGATCCATGGATAACCACATATTCTCAATTAATGATTTTCAACTACAAATCATCCTCGCAATAAATCAAATTGGAAAGCAATGCATGATAGGGCTAATCAGATCCTGGTCATTAAAAAATCCCCAAACCAGATCAGGGTTGTTCTCGTGGAGCAAGAGGGGTGTACCTCGTACTTGCTACCGAACGATTGGCGGTCCTAGAAGGCGAAGGTGGCTGCGACAAAGGCAAATAGTAAGTGGTAATCATATATGCTTCTTAAAAGAATTCATCCACATTAGCAGCAGTATATCACCATTCCAAAGACCTTGTCAATTGTATTATGTACTTGGCACGCCGAGCTCCAGCTCCACGATGTTGTCGAAGTCGTGGCTCACCACGTCGATACGCTGGAACACCTGGCCGAGCGTGATGGGGAGGAGGCGACCAGTGGGCGGCCAAGGCGGCTGCCGCCGAGCATCCGTGAAGAGAACGCGCTGCTGTACATGCAACTTGTCGAGGTCCGGGTCCCTGCTGAGGTCGACGGGGCATCCCGCCGCCGCCTCCAGCTCCCGCGCCGCCGCGTCCGAGTGGTCCAGGTCCTCCTTCCAGGCCACGACCACGGCCACGGGTCCAGGTCCAGGTCCAGCTTCCACGCGGTCCAGGTCCAACTCCCACGCCGCCGCGTCTGCTCACTGCCAGGCCATGGCCACGGGGGACGGACGGGCAGTGGACACGTCTGCTTCGGTGATGTCGTGCGGTGTGGCGCGCAGAGCAAAGAGGGAACGAATAGAATGGCTGCTGGGCTTGGGTACTCGCAGGAATCACAGCGAGCGCTCGAGATTTTCCATGGCGCTCCCTTTCCCTTTGAGCATCCCCTTCCATCGACGCTCTAGGGACGGGCCTTCCATCGACGGCGCGGAATCGAGGTATGGTTGGGCGCTGGCCTGGAATCGGGGTATGGCTGGGCGCGGCGTGCGGTCCTCGCCCCATGGAAGGCGCGCCCTTTCCATCGATGGCGCGGGGTCGGGCCTTTCATTTATGGTGGAGCATGTGGGACGAGGAGGAGGGCGAGGAAGCGAGATGTGCAGGCGTGGCTGGCAGCCGGAACCAGGGCGGATTTGGATCGGCGCAAATTGCGCCGGTGGGTGGAGTGCCAGGCGCGGGTGGGTGGAGAACGCAGATCACCGCGTTAGGAAGGGAGCGCAGATGGTGGCGTCGGATTTGGCGCTCTCTCCATAGAAGGCGCTGTATGGATATTATGGAAGGCAAGAGCAGGAGGCAGCAGGGGAAGGTGGGTGACAGCGCTGCAGCTTGATTTTGTGCACAAGAAGGCAGGGGAGCGGTGGCGCGGCTGTGAGCACGGAGGCAGAACGCGCCGTTGTGGACGTCTACGTTACATACTTAAGAAGTAGTACAGATAAGGATCCCTCATTTATGCGCTACCAAGAGAGGGCTTCTAATCACATAACACAAAAGAATGGTTTCACCAATTGAATAGAGAACTTTCTATTTTATCTTAGGTTTTCAAATTCTAGCTTCAAAGTTTAGCTCTAACCTTTGAACTACCAAAATTTTATTATTACTATTTATTTACTTTAGGGAAATATACTTTATAAGTAAAGTAAACTATTATTAATAGGCGTTTTGACTCAAATCTTTTTGGAAAAATTTCTAAATCACCAAAATATAAATTTGCGTATTACAAATGCGCACCAAATAAGAATAGGATATGGTCCCACGCTTCACGGTTAAACCAATGCCTAAATACGTAGGAATCAAACAGGTTATGGTTTTGGCAGATACTACTGCAGTCTATGAAAACCATAGTATTCGTGTCATGGCAATTGTAAACCATAGTATTTAAAAACTTGGTTTTGAAATACTTTGGTTCTAAACAGGACCTAATATGTTTCCTTTAATCCTATACCTAGACAGAGAAGATCATTCCCTTACGCCCAACAATATATATGTCCTTTCTAAATTCCATTCACGAGTACACGTATCTATATATGCATGCTGCAAAAAGTACATTGCTCCACTGGAGGCAAGTATATATCTACATGGGCATGAACTCCTCGTCGATGACCTTGTAGTGCTTCTTGGCGTCGTACTGCTGCACGATGAGAACGGAGGCGGTGGTGGAGAAGTCGGAGGAGGCGAGGATGTCGCCCACGGGGCCGAGCTCCAGGCACTCGGCCCACTCATCCAGCCCCTCCGTCAGCACGGAGCTGCGGTCCCTGCCGCGCCCCACGATGAAGAGCCGGTAGTCCGCCTGCATGCCCCGGAGCACCGCCACCAGCTCGGCCCCGTCCGCCACGTGCTTCTCCAGGTACCCGATGGCCGTGGCGCCCTGCTGCCTGCTCCCGGCCACGTGCTTCCGGTAGAACTCCGCGAAGAACTTGTCGTCCACCTGCATCTGCGCCTCCTCCTGCCCCAGCGCCGACGACGCCGGGGCGATGATGCCGCCGCCGCCGCCGCCTCCGCCGCCGCGCCGGCTGCCCTTGCTCTCGAACAGGCTCGTCCGGGCCTTGGCGCGCGCCTGCGCCGTCGCGTTCTGCACCACGCGCAGCGCCGTCAGACGCACGCCCGGGTGCTTGTACATCAGGGACGCCAGCGTCAGGGCCTCGCGGTCGTCCGCGCCTCCGATGAACACCACCACAACGGCCGCCGCCGTCTGTGTCTGGGAGCCGCTGCTGACGGCGGCGGCGTGCTTCCCGAGGCCTCGGTCCACCACCACGCCCACCGAGCACGGCGCCAGCTGCAGCACCTTCTGGTTGACGACCCGGAAGCCGTAGTGGCCCGGTTCCATGGTGCCGTCCGCCCGCTGCGCCTTGTGGAACGGGAGCAGCACCAGCGCCGCCATCGCGTCCTCCGCGCAGATGCAGATGTCGCTGTGCATGTCCGGGAACGACGACAGAGCCAGCAGCCGCCGCACCTTCACCTTGGCGCCGCCGCCGCACTCCGCCTGGTACGCGTCCAGCGCCTCGCCGATGAGCTTACGCATCTCCGACACCTCTTCGTCCACCACGGTGACGCCGTCGAAGCCGCCGCCCTTCACGATGGCCGCCGCCGTCTGGTCCGTCATCTGCACCATGTCCACGGCGTACACGGCGAGCTCGCCGCCTCCCCCGGCGCCGCCGCCCCAGCGCAGCGCCTCCATCAGGTAGGCCAGCGTCGGCACGTCCTGCGGGCCGTGCAACCCCACCACGAGGCGCAGCTCCGTGGACGGGTCGTGGTGCTGCAGCCCCATGAGCCGCCACTGCACACTCCGCCGCGCCCACGACGCGATGCCCACCCCGACCATGGGCGTCACCGCCACGTTGAGGGCCACCATGAAGATAATGGCCATGAAAGACTTGTCCGTAATGATGCCGGCGTCGAATGCCGCCTGCGCGCAGTAGAGGTGGAAGTAGCCCTTGACGTTGAGCAGCATCCCCAGCGCCAGCGCCTCCAGCCACCCCAGGCCTCGGAGGAGCCCTGCTGCCGCGCACCCCGTGAGCTTCCCGAGCGTTCCCATGACGGTGACGAAGAAGACCTTCCACCACGGGAAAGGCAGCTCCATGACGTAGGCCCGGAAACCTTCGTCCCGCGTGAGCCCCGCCACCTCGATGTCGTCCGTGGTCTGGCGCAGCGAGAGGCAGACGTGGGCGACGTAGAGCGGCAGCACGAAGGAGCTGAGCACGAAGTTGGTCTTGCTCACCAGCAGCCTCGACACCCTGCCCTCGCTGGGGAACGCCAGCCCCACCAGGAACGCCGCCATGTTGACGTTCAGGCGCAGCGCGGAGCTGAGCCAGCAGAGCGCGGCGGCGGCGAGCGCCACGAGGGAGAGGTCGAAGCCTCGCATGCGGCGGCCCTCCGGGTTTCGCGCCCCCACCCACTCGGCCATGGCCCTGGACACGAAGGCGGACACGATGACGACGACGAGGACCGCGGCCGTGAGCACCGGCTGCACGATGGGGGAGTCGTCGGACTCGCGACCGTCCACGCCGGTGTCGCGCCAGATCATGCTTCCGACTGCGATGAGCATGGTGGTGAGCATGTCGGAGGCGAGGCCAGCGCCCACGGCGAGGCGGCCCACGGCGGTCTTGGCGATCTTGAGATCGGTGGTGAGGCGGGTGAGGACGGGCGAGGCGGTGTTGGCGAGCACGGCGGCCAGGCCGAGGAAGGAGCGGAGGGACCGCTCGTGAACGACGCCGGAGGTGGCCTGCATGAGCGGCATGTGGAAGAGCGTGACGAGCACGCAGGTGGAGAGGATTCCGGCGTAGGCGACGACGGAGTCGCCGGTGGGGGCGTCGAGGAGCGTGGTGGGGTCCATCTCGACCCCGAGCGCGAAGAGGTAGGGCGCGAAGACGAAGCCGCCGATCTTGCCGAAGACGAGGTTGATGGCGTTGGTGAGGGAGAGCACACGGAACTGGGCAAGGATGATGCCGAGCAGCAGGTCGGAGAAGACGCGCGGCTGGTAAACTTTGCGGAGCAGCGCGTACAGGACCTTGCTGCTCAGCAGGATGACGCCGAACTCGAACAGGATCGTGTTGTAGTTGGCCGATAGGATGCTGCTCGTCATGGAGCAGTCCATGGCCGCCCAAGACAGGATTCAATGATAGGCTACCTAGCTGCTCGTCGATCATCAATCTCTTGTTCGTTTCGATTCCGCCACGAAGAACAAGGCAGCAAGAGCGGACACAGGTACGGTGGTGAGGCTGCGGCAGAGAGCATTTCGCGCGGGTGCTTCTTTTTATCTAGCTCTCATATACTCCTCGCCCCTTCTTTTTATCTAGCTCTCATACTATAAAAGAAAATCGTTTTCGAAGTTCCTTGCGTTTGGGTAATAGAGGTACTTTTGGAAGGACGGCCTGCATGCTGGACTGTTTTACCCCCATCATTTAATTGCCGACGTCTGAATTAAAGGATGCGCGTGCGGGAAGGGGAATGCATGAGTGCATATGTGTGGCCCGTTGCATGCCGCATGTACCGCGTCGCATGCAACGCGTGGCCATTGCGTTGTCTCGGCATTTCGGAGAAAAAGCTTTCATGCCACATGCACAGCGCTGCATGTAACGCGCGCACATTGCGTTCCCCGTTCCGGTTCCCTCGTTCTGGCGTATAGATGGGCAAACGTGCCAGCCCGGCCTGACCTACGGCCTGTGTTGGACACAGCCTATTTTTACTATACCACAACATTAAATTAGCGTCGGACTATTGTCGCTATAAATAGAGGTATACCATCGAACTGTCAGTCTACAAATTATCACATACGGTGAGTCGGTATATATCTATATTCTAACAGAATTTCCGTCGTTATATTTATATGTGAATAGCGTCGCTTCGTTCGTCGGCAATTTGTAGCAATAGCATTATATCGTCAGTCGGCATAAAAAGCATTGAGCAATTTCTCTAGCGCGCGGCACTGATAATTGTTGGCGGGCAAAATTAGTCACAAGACCTACCTTTTTCACGAGACTAGAACCCTAAGTCTCTCTTTTCACCAAACTCATTGCACCCAGCCGCCCCGCACAACGAATAGTCGTCGCCGCCGCCGAGGAACACCTACACCTAACCGCCGCTGCCAATCTTGTTAAATCAACCGTGTGTGTTTGGGGAGGCGTGGAGCAGCGCGCCAATTTGGCTGCGGCCGAGGCAGTGCCCTGTGCGCGTGTTGGTGCGAGCGTGCGTGAGCAGGGCCATGCAAGAGCGGAGTAGCGTCGGTGTGGGCACAAGGGCGAGATTTGCACAAGGACGGCACACGTGCTGAGGTCTGGGTGCGTGCCGTACTGGCAGCCACTAGCTCCAGCAGGGGTGCGTGCAGTTGCGCCCAAGGAAGAAGACAACATCACCACTTCATTAGCTAGACATATTACATGTATTAATCTCTCTTTCTTCTCCCCCTCCAACGCTATAGATATGTATATATATTGAGAATTTTAGCTTGTGCAAGGTAGATTATTGGAGAATTTTGAAACTTTAGCATTCCCAACAACTGCACACATCACTATAGTTTTGTCTCCACTGCGAGACGCAGACCATGGACATGTAGATCTGCCTTGTGCTTCTTTACAAAATGTGTTGTGTGCTTCTTTACAAACGAAATATGTTGACACATTTAGTTCATGGAAATGTGTGGGGACGCAGACCATATAAAGATGTTGTGTGCTTCTTTACAAACGAAGTATATGTGCTTCTTTACTGAAACCGTGTGTAGAAACTATGTGCCCCTTTATAGATTTTCTTGCTGCTTTGTCAGGAACTGCTATGTGCTTCTTTACAAAGGAAATCTCTCCACACTCCACACACGATCTATTTACAGTAGCTCTCGAAGGAAGAAGCAACGTCATTATAGATATTTAGCTCTCTTTCTTCTCCCCCCTCCACCTGCTTCGACTTTGTCTTATTCATTCCTGGCATGCTACACTGGAGATTCCTAACCATTTTCTACCATGAGTTAGCCCCATTTTTTTCAAATATATCATTTGTCGGTGAGACCCTTGCTGCTATGGTGTCAATGTTTGTTCGCGATCCAGAGCTGATTTGGGTATTACCTATAAATCTACTATCCTTGGTGTTCAGGGTCCAGACTTCATTTGGGTACTGCAAACAAAGGCAAATACAGATAAGTGGAGATAACAGTGTGGGGTTTGTGGCAGTGAAATCTAATTACAATGTAAAAAGTTGTCTGTTTTTGCTCTGCTCTCCAGGTGCTAGCTTCTGCCTTAATGCAGAGTCATGACATAATTACAGTCTAGAGTCATGACATAATTATAGTATAATGTTTTTCTAGCAGTTGTTGTTGGTTTCTTCAATGTTTTTTGTTTACACCATGCTGCAACAAATATTTAGACACGATCCACCAGACCCAGCTAGCGAATCATGCCATGCCGGACAGGTCCATGTGCCGCGGTAGTGGCCCAGACACGACCTGTCGGCCTGCTACATGTGCCGGGTTAGCCCAGTAGCACGCTCGTCCATCTGAGTATATTGTATAATTTAGCAAAAAAATGTGTAGCTATAGAGGCTCAAACACGCAACCACGTGTATGAGAGACTTAAATACACCCATCTAGCCCATGGGGCTGCAATTTTATTATATTATATGTTGAATTCTTATACTTAATATATGTAAACTATTAATTTTAAAATAAAAAATGTAACCATGTCGTGCTCGTGCCAGCACTACGGGTTGAGATGGCGGCCCAGACACGGCACTATAGCCAACCGTGCCAGGCACTAGCACTATACTTGCTGGGCCGGGTCATGCCTAGGCCGTACTTTTTCGTGTCGTGCCTGGTTTGGGCGTCTAGCCCATCGTGTTAGTGCCAATTGGCCATCTATAATCTTGCTAGGAGCAAGTTTAATAACGTAGCCAACTGCGAGCAAGAATATCTCCAATAGTTATGTAAATTTAGCATATAGAAAGTTGTCAAATACATTGAGGAGTAAAAAAATGCTTGTGCTCCAACAGTTCTTTATTTATTGGTTGCTAATTTTTAAAGTTGTCTATCAACAGAAAAAGTAGGTTTGCTTTCTATTTTTAATTCATCTATCAACAACCTTCTCTAACGTTTTGGAAGATTTTGAGTTATCGATGTAAGACCAGACGGTCATGGCAACGGTGCCTCGCCATAAGAGATTTTTTAGCAGTAACGGCTGTTGGTGGCCTTCATCTTCCGAAGGTCCTCAAAAACACAACTAACATGTTTTCCAAGTATAATATACTGTCACAGGAACCTTCAACCTTGAGATGAAGGTGCGCATGGCATGAAAAGGCGTAATCTGGGAGAAGGATGAACCAGTTCTGAAGCTACGTCGAAGAAGCTTCGGCTTAGAAGTGGAAAATGAAACCAACCTAAAGAGGAAAAGGTTGTCTAGTCCTCGATAGTTTATCCTTAGTCAATAATAAATGTCAAGGGCATGGATGTAATTTTACACAGGCTGCGTCCTGTGCCTATAAATAGATGAACAGTAGCACTGTACTGTTCACGCTGACTTGTAATCGCTCGCAGGTCACTCTTGGACTTTTTGCCTTCTATCAAGCCGAAGGTACAAATGTAATTTGATATCATTAATATTTGTTCATGATTATATAATGAGAATGATGATAATCTAATGATTTAATATAATTGTTCATGTTCTTTCTATGCCTCATATGTTCTTGTTTTTATTTCTTACATATTGAGATGATGAAGGTATGTCCTTCATAACCTTCGTCTAAAGATCATTATATCCCATAGGAGATAATGCTTCGAAGGACGAAGGTCTGTAACCAATAACATTTGTGTTGCCTTGTTCTTAATTCATAGCATTTGAGAACACGTGACCAACACTGGCGCCCACCATGGGGGAACTCATTCGACCACCTTCGGCAAAGTTGTGACCTTCGTCATGCCACCGAAGAAGTCTTCAGGGCTAGGGGCTGCACTGCAGCCACTGGACATCAACCAAGAAACACTACGCGAAGCTAGAAGTCAAAAGAGGAAGGCTACAAGTCCAACCCCTCAGGAGGAGGAATTAGACCAAGAAATCAGGGACCTCGAAGCAATCCACCAGCAGGTCCAAAGGAAGAAGGAGAAGATACTTTGTCTTCCTGGTCTTTAGAAGAAGATCGACGATGCCGCTGAGGAAATGCGTCATCTCACCCAAGATGACCAGGACCGAAGTAGTCAACGCAGAGAGCTTCGTCAGGACAATTCCTACGATGATGATGAATGGTATGATGATTTCCATCATGGAAATTTTCCTTTTGATGATGTTTCTCCTCTGTCAGCAGAACTGTAGGCTACCCCATGGCCCCCATCATACAAGCCACCCCAGCTCCCCATGTATAATGGGCACTCAGATCCAAAGCAGTTTCTGATGAGCTACGAAGCAACCATATCTTCATATGGGGGCAACACTGCAGTCATGGCGAAATCCTTCGTCATGGAAGTCAAGAATGTTGCACAAACCTAGTACTCCTCTCTCTGGCCCGGAACAATCACATCTTGGCAGAAGCTGAAAGACATGCTGATCACCAGTTTCCAAGGGTTCCAGACGAAGCCGGTTACTGCTCAATCTTTGTTCCAGTGCATGCAAGACCACGAAGAATACCTCTAGGCGTATGTCCGAAGGTTCTTATGTCTAAGAGCACAAGCGCCCACAGTGCCCAATGAAATTGTCATTGAGGCCATGATCAAAGGGCTTCGGCCAGGACCTACGACTCAATACTTTGCTAGGAAACCCCCTCAGACCTTAGAGAAGCTTCTTCAGAAGATGGATGAGTACATCCGGGCTGATAATGATTTCCGCTAGAGAAGGAAAGAAGCTTATAGGTTTTCTGAGATGACTAGGGGCTTCGGAGGAAGAATCCACCCTAGGCATGTCAGATCAATCCACAACTCCAGCCAGAGTGATGACAGAGGAAGCTAGCTTCAAAGGCCACAGCATAGCTCACAATCCTTAGGGCAACAACAAAGCTCTTCCAGGCCAACAACCCTAAGATGCAGAGGCGGCAGGGGCTTCGGAGGAAGGTATGGGGACCAGCCTAGAAAGCTCTATTGTTTATTATGTGGTGAAGACAAGGGCCACACTACAAGAACATGCCAGGTAACCATTCAGAAGCAGAAGGAGATTGTCGAAGCAGAGGCGCGGCAGAATCAGCCGAAGCAAGTTTTACACACTGCTTCGTGCTTTTCTCCCTATATACTAGAATACGTGGGTAATCAACCTGCAGCTTCTATTGCTTCGGCAAGTCATTCACAAGCTTCATGGCCCCAACTCCCATTACCACCACCATTGCCACCTACTCACACCCGAAGCCAGTAGCCAGAAGGGCACCAGCACGCCCAACAGCAGCACAACTTCAGGGAGGAGTCCGAAGCTCGTACAGTCAATAGCACTGTACTAGAATCGAAGCATATATACTAAGGAATATCCTACCTTTGATGTACCTTTTATCTTTTATGCCATTTTATTTTTTCTACGAGAAACAAGTAATGAAGAACTTAATTTCAAATTCTTGTAATAATTGTGCCTGTATTAGAGTAAAATGTATCTCACGGACTTTCGTAGCTCGAAAAACGTTTCTAAGAAAATAGAGTAAACTCTGAAGCTCAAAAGTCGTTCCTAAAGGAATGTAGAGCCAAAAATTTTGATTTGAAGCTACAAAAGTCGCTCCTAAGGGATCGCAGCGTAAATTTTCTGCTCAAAAGTCGTTCCTAAAGGAATGCAGAGCCAAAAGTTATGATCCAAAGATGCAAAAGTTGTTCCTATGGGAGCACAGTGTAAGTTTTCTGCTCAAAAGTCGTTCCTAAAGGAATGCAGAGCCAAATACCACCGAAATATAAGGTGAAGAAGCTCAAAAGTCGTTGCCAAGGGGATGCAGAGCTTAAATACCACCGAAATAGAAGGTGAAGAAGCTCAAAAGTCGTTCCTAAGGGGATGCAGAGCTTAAAAACTCAAAAGACGTTCCTAAGGGGATGCAGAGTCTTGTGTATTCTGGTGTGGGCGTGTGTGTGTGTGTGTGTCTTCGACATTGCCACCATTTTGCATCAAGTCATCATATCATTTCGCATAACATTACATCATGCATCATATCGCATCAACAGCACAAAGATTGGATACAAAGCTAATCTTCGGCAAAAACTTTGTTAAAATGGAAATATGCTGAGGCACGAAGTAAGCTTCAGGAAATACAGTTTTATCCGACTCGCCATAAAAGGGGCTTCTTTCTTTACAAAGCATGAAAAGAAGGGAAGGTGTTTTTTCACCGAAGGCTCAAAACGGTATGTGTGTAAATTTCATGCATCGTAAATAAATAAATTACAGTAATTTACATGTCTCATCAATTGTTCCATACATCAAACATTACAAAGTATTATTACAATAAAGTCTACTCTTCTCTATTGACTTTTTCTGTGACTTCGTTCAATAGATTATCGACGACTTCGTCGATAATGGAGTTACCAATGCCTATTATATCCAATGCTTCCTTCATCTTCGGATCAGCCATGGGGTTGTACGGCTCCAGCAGCAGTGATAGTTCAGCTGTAATAGGTAAACTATTAGTTCGAAGCCACAAAGTAGGTACCAAAGCTAAAATTCAAAAACAACACCTGTGCACCTTTCGCGTTCAGCAGCCTCTGCAGCTTGCCTAGCTTCTTCTCGGGCGTCATGGGTGTCTTTTTCATTCTTTTTTATAATTTCGCTGGCCAATTCTCGGCCACCGTTCACCTAGACATCAGAATAAAACTTTCCGCCCACTAAAGTTGCTTCGGCTGAAGGGTCCTTTATGTCGTCTATGGAGAAGGCAGCTTCGGCCTGAGTTGTAGCTTTGATGTGTTCGCATCCAGCCTTCTCCAGAATAGCTACAAGTCCCTGAGCGCTAGAGAAAGCGCAAATATCTCCGCGATCATTCAGAATTTCCTCAAAAGCTTCGGCTTCCCCGCTAATCCATTCAATAACACCCTCGGGGTTGCCTCGGATAAAATTTTCCTCAGAGGAATATGCACCCACTTTGGAAAAGCTAGTTTTTAGCTTCTTCACGCGATTCAAGGATTTTTCAAAACATCTTTCCTTGGATTTGCGAAGCTCTTCAATATTTTTCTCTAGCCTGGCCTTCCACCATTCGCTAATTTCTTGGCTGGCCTTTGCGACCTCAATTTTCTTTGGCTTCGGCATGTTGTTTCCGAAGATCTTCAACCTCGGCTTTTTGGGCTTTGGCCTGAGCATTGTATTTAGCTTCGTCTTCTTTCACTTTACTCACCAATGAAATTAAAATCTTGTCTTTCTCCAAAGCTTCGTTTCTCAGCTCAATTACCTCTGAGCGAAGGTTACTGAGAGCTATTGAGCAGCTTTCGTCCTCGGTGTTCTTTTGTGCCCTCAAGGCATTGCTAAGAATTAAGCCCTGCAAGAAAAAGAAAGAATTATGACAATGAAATACTTCATTTTCAACTTCAAAGTTAACAGCATCTATACCTTTATATTGTTGTATGCAAGACTATCCGCAAGGTCATCCTTTGACATGGCGGCGAGGCCAGTTTCAAGCTTCGAAAATCCCATACTTTTGGCCATCCCCCGGCAAACGGATATTTCTTTGTTGTCCGGGAGACAGTATAGGAAATCATCTTCATCAGTGCCATTGAACACTAGGGCCCCCTTCGGGTATTTTAGTTTCTTGGCATAGTGTCTGGCTTCTAGGATTTCTTCTTTGGATAATATTTTCCCCGATGCATGTCGAATAATGTAATCAACATCTTCGGCCAGAGCCTCGGGGGCAGGAGATTTAGCTTTTTCTATCATATCCGACCCCATTGCCCTACCGGTATCTAGAGTTTCTTGCTCACCTTTATCCTCAGGCGCGGCAGGCTTCGTCTCAATGGGCACTGAAGGCCTAGCTTTGGCTTCGGCCTAGACTGTGACGGCTTCGGCAACTTTCTTAGTAAGAGCAGGGGTCAAGGCTTTGTGGTCTCCATGACAGCGTCTAGCACGCTGGCCATCTTCCTCCTCTTAGGAGTTGTGGCAGGAGCCTTTTGCATCTTCAGCAATTCTGCCTCTGGCGGTGGGCTCAGAATTTCTGGAATCATCACTGTTTTTCCAATTCTGGCTCTCTGGCCGCATCATCTTTGGATTCGGTTGGCCCGGCTGTAGGCACCTTCGACATCACAACCGATCCTTCAGCGCTTTGGGCGGCGGGAGCAGCTTGCTCTGCTTCGGCAGTGGAAGAGATCCCTTCACCAAATTCAGGCACTGCGACCGTTTCAATATATCGAGGCCGGTGGGTAAGAACCTTTATTTTCTTGCCCTTCGGCACAGCTGGGGTGGCTGTAGCGGCAGTTTTCCTCTTTTTTCCTTGCCTTTTCAAGGGGTAGCTGTAGTCAGGATACATGAAGCCAATTGCATCAAAAACCTTGTTCAATCTTTTCTTGCCCCGACCCTCGAAGGCTGAGGATAAAGCATCATCTTCAGCCCTGGTGTATGTCCCAAGCAACTCATCGCTAGTAGCCTCAATACATTTCAACCAATCGTCATTGGGTTCGTCAAATCGGTCCCTAAACCTGAAGGTAAATTTCAATCGAACTAATCCACCTTCGACGGACCCGGCAGCAGTATCCTTCGGCATCTCCCAACTATCTACAAGCGGCCACACTCTGTAGGCTATGTGCTCTTGAATTATGTCCCTGGTGCCAATAAAAGCACAAACATTGCTGAAGGCTTTTTGGCATGCTTCATCATCACTCTCAATAGGGACCTTTGACCTTCAAAGGCCGAAGCGAGACCAGATGGGGCGTTGGATAATTTCTTTAATGTCCTCCCTCTCAATCAGATTGTTTTTAACATAAAACCATTCCTCCATCCAGGCCCGGGCCATCTTTTTCGGTATGTTGGAACCAGGTAGCTTGCATTAGAGCGAGCAATAAATCCATAACAACCGAAGTTGTTGTGATACTGCTCTTTGCTGGTGGCCTTTGTCTCGTATAACAGTTCATGCATACTGCAAAAACACCTTGCGCTAGGTTCCATCCCTTGGCTTCTCACAGCCCAAACAAATAAGCCCATTCTAATTATAGCTTCGAGAGTGAGTTGATGAAGAAAGATCTAAAATATCTTTAGCACTTCAACCAAAAATCTGCTTAATGGGAACCGAAGACCCGCCTTTAGAAAGCTTTTGTAAATAACCACTTCATTTTCTTCAGGAGCAGGGGTGGTGCTGTCTCCTCCAACCCTAACAATAGATATGTCATGAAAGTATCTTCCCCTCATAGCATCAACATGGCTCTGTTTAATAGTCGACTTTCCGAAGATGGTATGGCTTGGTCGCCACGGCCGGTCCTCAGAATCTTCATCACCACTATCCACATCAAAGTCATCACTGTCATCAGAATCTTCAGATAAATCTGCCATTATTTCTTTTGTGATTTTCTCCGTATTGGTTTTCGCCATGGTTTCGTAAAACCTAGCAATAAAAGGATCTGCAACCTTTTTCTTCTCATACATCTTCTCCTCCTCGGATATCTTCTTCTCCTCAGACATCTTCTCTTCAGACATGGAACAAACACGTGCCTTTAAGACGGAGCTCAAAAATCAGGCGAGAACTAATAAGCAAGAGTTAAAAATTCTGAGACAATAACACATGCAACACGATTGGTGCATCAAATGTCGCCGCTGTGGGCTTCTATTTATACGCCTAGTGCACTGCAACTTGGCGAGCCCCATTTATCATTGACTTTCGCTATTCTAGCGAAGGAAGGTATTTTTCGGACCTTCGGCTTATGGCCTTCGTTCACATCGCAGTCTGAATTTGTTGTTATAGGAACAAATAATACTGCGAGGGGATACTGTTGGGGGCCTTCATCTTCTGAAGGTCCTTAAAAACACAACTAACATGTTTTCCAAGTATAATATACTGTCACAGGAACTTTTGGCCTTGAGATGAAGGTGTGCATGGTATGAAAAGGCGCAATCTGGGAGAAGGACGAACCAGTTCCGAAGCTACGGACGGAGAAGCTTCGGCTTAGCAGTGGAAAATGAAACCGGCCTAAAGAGGAAAAGGTTGTCTAGTCCTCGATAGTTTATCCTTAGTCAATAATAAAGGTCAAGGGCATGGATGTAATTTTACATAGGCTGCGTCTTGTGCCTATAAATAGATGAACAGTAGCACCGTACTGTTCACGCTGACTTGTAATCGCTCGCACGTCACTCTTGGACTTTTTGCCTTCTGTCAAGCCAAAGGTACAAATGTAATTTGATGTCATTAATATTTGTTCATGATTATATAATGAGAATGATGTTAATCTAATGATTTAATATAATTGTTCATGTTCTTTCTATGCCTCATATGTTCTTGTTTTTATTTCTTACATATTGAGATGATGAAGGTATGTCCTTCAAAACCTTCGTCTGAAGATCATTATATCCCAAGGGAGATAATGTTTCGAAG
The DNA here is from genome assembly GCA_029449295.1 of Zea luxurians. Taxonomy (NCBI): domain Eukaryota; kingdom Viridiplantae; phylum Streptophyta; class Magnoliopsida; order Poales; family Poaceae; genus Zea; species Zea luxurians. The sequence goes on from JAOPSE010000143.1 coordinate 2,096,742, forward strand.
GACGAAGGTCTGTAACCATTAACATTTGTGTTGCCTTGTTCTTAATTGACAGCATTTGAGAACAAGTGACCAACAACGGCGTCAAGATGTCTGAACACTGGAGATGGATTTGTGGCCAATGGGACGGTGGGACGGTCCAATGTTGATTTAGAGAGTCCCAACAAGATTGCTAAATGTAGAGATGAAATTAGGTTTTGTAGGTAATTTATAAATTTAGAAACCTGCTTTACATAACTGTTGGAGAAGAGTTTTTCTCAGAAACTTCTTAAATTCATATTTAGGGAGTCGTTTACATAACTATTGGAGATGCTGACCTTTGTAGCCTATCTTATAGTCGATATATACAATGGTTAGTCATTGGCAATTAATATATGGTCCACTTATCTCTCACACAATTTTTTTAGTTCCCATGTATAAGTTGGCTATTCGTTTGTAGCCCGCTTTTAGTCTCTCTCTTCCCATGTCGTCTTCCATATCAGCATTTAGTCGGCTTACAACAACATATTATGCTTGCTCACATTCGTTCACCCCACGCTCGCTCGTTTGCGCTATATTTCGCTCGCACGGTAAAAGCTCCACACTCGCCCGTTCCATCCAGCGCCCAAGCCAATTCCTAGCTCCCACTGTTCCACCTACATGCGTCGCGCTCGCCTATACTGCCACACTCGCTCGTTCACGCCAGCCGTGCCATGGACGTTTGGCTGGAGTGTCCTGCATCGGATGTCGCGGCGCCATTGAAGAAGCTCCAGATGAAGTCATGTCACAGTCACTCACCTCATCGAAGTTGGCGTCCGACTCCATGATTCATCGTGGGATGGAGATCACGGTTGACGATGATATCGAGCAGGAGTCCTTTATGCCATACTCGGTGCTACCAAAGTCCAAAACTTCTCTACATGTTGTTGAGGTATGCCATAAAGGCTTGCCTACATCCATGTTGTTGAGGTATGCCACAAAGGTTAAGGATCACACACCCTTCCTTGATCTTAAGTCACTCTTGAGATGAGAACATTTTCATTAATTTCAAGGGTAACTTAAAAATTTATAGGGCTGCAATAAGTGTCCTACAGCTCATGGATGAAGCTCTTGCCAACTAGGAGCTAAAAGGGAAATGTACCCTTGGACCATTTCTAGTTGTTTTGGTGATTAACTGCCCAACACACCACTTTGAACTAACCTTCTTCATATGAGCAAGAGCACAGGTTTAGATCAAGCAAATTGGAGATGAGAAGTCCCAATGAGTTGGATTGGAAGACCAAAAGAGAAAAGCACTTTTTGGACTTCAGTTTATACATATTGCAAATCCTTTTTGAAATGAAGTAAAAAAGGTATGTCCGTACACTTTTTGGACTTGAGAAAAGCACTTTTTGGACTTGAGAACACACCACTTTTTGAAATGAAGTAAAAAAGGTATGTCCATACACTTAGTAAATTGTTTTAGTTGCTAACTATGTTTGTCTAAGTGCTAGGGAACCTCTCAAGAAGAGTCAAAAAAAGTTGGAGAAGTTTGGTTCAAAAGAGCCAAACTTGGGCCAGTCTAGGACTCACCAGACTATCCTGTGTGCATGTCCGGTGAGGCGTATGGCTGAAGATGTTGCTCTTAGGAATTTTATTGATAAAACTCATCAAACTGTAAATAGTGCAATGTCCGGTGCACTGGGCATCGTCTTCAATGGCTCTTTCCGTGGGAGGGCGCTAGCCGCCAACGGCTAGCTAACGTGGCAGCTGTCCATTGGCGCACCGGACTGTCTGGTGCCACGCCAGAAAAGGAAATCGGCCAATCAGATCGTCGGGCGACTGTTGGCAACTGAAAATCCAGTGGCGCACCTGACTGTGCAGTGGCGGAATGGACTATGTGATATCCTGGCCCCAGGGGATGGTGACATCCTGGCCTAAGGCTTAAAAATTAATAGAGTACTCATATCAACAAGGTGCATCTTCTTTTTTGGAAGCCTATTCGAAAGAACCTCCAAGTTAAGCATGCTTGGTTTGGAGCAATTTGGGACGGATGATTGACCGAGAAGTTTTCTCAGGTGCACATGAGTGAGGACAAAGTGCGCACAAAAGACTCGTGTTGGTCTATGGGGACAATATATGATCCTAGAGAGATGCCAGGAGTAAGTACCACCGGTCCTAGAGTGGACGGGGTGTTACAAGTGGTATAAGAGCCGACACACGTAGTTTCATGGGCGTGTGTGGGTTAGGGGTTTGGGTATATGGTGCATGGCGCATGTGGGCCCAAAGTGGTCACATGGCATGGCATATAACGACACTAGACAGACAGACGTAGCCAAGAGGGGAGGTTCCTGGATTGGGGTAGACCGATGAGGATGTCGGTCTTCTAAGGGGGGTGGATTGTGATATCCTGGTGCATGTGGGCCCAAAGTGGTCACATGGCATGGCATATGATGACACTAGACACACATACATAGCTAAGACGGGAGGTTCCTGGATTGGGGTAGACAGATGAGGACGTCGGTCTTCTAAGAGGGTGGATTGTGATATCCTGGCCACAGGAGATGGTGATATCCTGGCCCAAGGCTTAATACATTTAACAGAGTACTCATATCAACAAGGTGCATCTTCTTTTTTGGAAGCCTATCTCGAAAGAACCTCCAAGTTAAGTGTGCTTGGCTTAGAGAAATTTGGGATGGGTGACCGACCGGGAAGTTTTCTCGGGTGCGCATGAGTGAGGACAAAGTGTGCACAAAAGACTCGTGTAGGCATGTGGGGACAATATATGATCGTAGAGAGTTGCCAGGAGTAAGTACCATCAGTCCGAGAGTGGATGGGGTGTTACAGACTTGAAAGGGAAATAGGGTCAAACCTTTTCCTATATGATTTTGGTGGTTGAATTGCCCAACACAAACAATTGGACTAACTAGTTTGCTCTAGAATATATGTTCCACAGGTGCCAAAAGTTCACAACAAACCAATACAAAGTTAAAAGAAAGGGTTCAAAACTAAGGAGCAAAGAAAACCGAATGCTGCCCTGGTCTGGCGCACCGGACAGTCCGGTGTGCCACCAGACAGTGTCCGGTGCACCAGGGAGAATCACTCCGAACTGCTCAGCTTCGGGTTTCTGGAAAATGCTCTCCGCTATAATTCACCAGACTGTCCGGTGTGCTAGCGGGAGCAACGGCTAGCGCACCAACAGTCAACTGCAAAAGTGTACAGTGTGGTGAATAGTACGGACTACGCGCGCAGAAGTCAGAGCAGGCGCCAGAAGGCGCACCGGACAGTGAACAGTGACTGTCCGGTGGCCAAGTTGTCAGAAGCTCCAACGGTCGAACCCTAACGGTTGGGTGCGTGGCTGGCGCACCGGACAGTGTCCGGTGGTGCACCGGACTGTTCGGTACGCCCATCGACAGCATAGTTCCCCAACGACCATTTTGGTGGGTGGGGCTATAAATACCCCCCAACCACCACACTTCAAGGCATCCAAGTTTTCAGCCATTGCATTCAATACAAGAGCTCTAGACTTCACTCCAAGACACAAACAAGAGATCAAATCCTCTCCCAAGTCCAAAGTTCACTCCAAACAAATAGTGACTAGTGAGAGAGAGATATTCGTGTTCATTTGAGCTCTTGTGCTTGGATCGCTTTTCTTCTTCCTTCTTTCTTGTTCTCAAGCAACTTGTAATCAACGCAAGAGACACCAAGTTGTGGTGGTCCTTGTGAGGGGTCTAAGTGACCCGTCGATTAAGGAGAAAAGCTCACTCGATCTAGGTGACCATTTGAGAGAGGGAAAGGGTTGAAAGAGACCCGGTCTTTGTGACCACCTCAACGGGGAGTAGGTTTGAAGAACCGAACCTCGGTAAAACAAATCACCATGTCACACTCTTCATTTGCTTGTGATTTGTTTTCGCCCTCTCTTTCGGACTCGATTTTATTTCTAACGCTAACCTCGGTAAAACAAATCACCGTGTCACACTCTTCACCGTGTGCTTAAGTTTATAATTTTCAGATTCCGCCTATTCACCCCCCTCTAGGCGACTTTCAATTGGTATCGGAGTCGGTACTTCATTAGAGCCTAACCGCTCGAAGTGATGTCGGGTGATCATGCCAAGAAGGAGGTCGTGACCGGCGAGAAGCCTGGCACAAGCCACGAGAAGGCTCCATCGGGAGAGTCCGGCAACAAGGGGAAGGGATCCCCTTCACTCACCAAGTCGCATCGAAGCGGCGACAAGAAAAAGAAGATGAAGAAGGTGGTCTACTACGAGACCGACTCTTCATCGCCATCTACATCCGGCTCTGACACGCCGTCCATTACTTATAAGCGCCATGAGCGCAAGAAGTTTAGTAAGATCCCCCTACGCTATCCTCGCATTTCAAAACGCACTCCTTTACTTTCCGTCCCATTAGGCAAACCACCCGTTTTTTAGGGTGAAGATTATAACATGTGGAGTGATAAAATGAGGCATCACCTAACCTCACTCCACGCTAGTATTTGGGACGTTGTTGAGTTTGGAGTGCAGGTACTATCGCCGGGGGATGAAGATTATGATTCGGACGAGGTTGCCCAAATCCGGCACTTCAACTCCCAAGCCACTACTATACTCCTCGCCTCTCTAAGTCGAGAGGAGTATAATAAGGTGCAAGGGTTGAAGAGTGCCAAAGAAATTTGGGACGTACTCAAGACCGCGCACGAAGGAGATGAGGTGACCAAGATCACCAAGCGGGAGACGATCGAGGGGGAGCTCGGACGATTCATGCTCAACCAAGGGGAGGAGCCACAAGCCATGTACAACCGGCTCAAAACCTTGGTGAACCAAGTGCGCAACCTCGGGAGCACAAAATGGGATGACCATGAGATGGTCAAGGTTATTCTTAGATCACTCATTTTTCTTAACCCTACTCAAGTTCAATTAATTCGTGGTGATCCTATATATAAGCTAATGTCTCCTGAGGAGGTTATAGGAAAATTTGTGAGCTTTGAATTGATGATCAAAGGCTCCAAGAAAATCATCGAGCAAGGCGCCTCCTCCATACCCGAGGCACAATCCATCGCATTCAAGGCAACAGAGGAGAAGAAAGAAGAGTCTACATCAAGTAGGCTTCCCATTGACGCCTCCAAGCTCGACAACGAGGAAATGGCGCTCATCATCAAGAGCTTTTGCCAAATCCTCAAGCAAAGGAAGGGGAAAGATTACAAGCCCCGTTCCAAGAAGGTTTGCTACAAGTGTGGTAAGCCCAGTCACTTCATAGCAAAATGTCCTATTTCTAGTGACAGTGATAGGGGCGACGACAAGAGGGGGAAGAAGAAGGAGAAGAAGAGATACTACAAGAAGAAGGGCGGCGATGCCCATGTTTGCCGGGAGTGGGACTCCGACGAGAGCTCCACCGACTCCTCCTCCGACGAGGACGCCGCAAACATCACCATCAACAACGGTCTTCTCTTCCCCAACGTCGGCCACAAGTGCCTCATGGCAAAGGACGACAAGAAGAAGAAGGTAAAATCTAGATCCTCCACAAAGTATGCAACTTCTAGTGATGAGGATAATTCTAGTGATGATGAGGATAACTTGCTCACTCTTTTTGCCAACCTAAACATGCAACAAAAATAAAAATTGAATGAATTGATTAGTGCTATTCATGAGAAGGATGAACTCTTGGATAGCCAAGAGGACTTCCTAATTAAAGAAAATAAGAAGCATGTTAAGGTTAAAAATGCTTATGCTCAGGAGATAGAGAAAAATGAAAAATTGACTAGTGAGCTTAGCACTTGCCATGATATTATATCCAACCTTAGAAATGAAAATACCAAATTAATTGCTAAGGTTGAGAAGTTTGATGTTTGTGATGATTCAATTGTTGGTCTTAGAAATGATAATGCCAATTTGATTGCCAAGATTGATAAATTGAATGCCTCTCTTGCTAGCCTTAAAATTGAGAATGAAAAATTAATTGCTAAGGCTAAAGATTTAAATGTTTGCAATGATTCTATTTCCAATCTTAGAAATGAGAATGCCATTTTACATGCTAAGATTGATGAATTACAAGTTTGCAAACCCTCTACGTCTACTGTTGAGCATATTTCTATTTGCACTAGATGTAGAGATGTTAATGTTGATGCTATCCATGATCACATTGCTATGATTAAACAACAAAATGATCATATAGCAAAATTAGATGCTAAAATTGCCGAGCATGAATTAGAGAATGAAAAATTTAAATTTGCTCGTAGTATGCTTTATAGTGGGAGACGCCCTGGCATTAAGGATGGCATTGGCTTCCAACAGGGAGGCAATGTCAAGCTCAATGCCCCTAAGAGATTGACTAACTTTGTTAAGGGCAAGGCTCCCATGCCTCAGGATAACGAGGGCTATATTTTATATCCTGCTGGTTATCCTGAGGATAAGATTAGGAGAATTCATGCAAAGAAGACTCATTCTGTTTCTCACCATGCTTTTATTTATAAGAATGAGGCTTCTAGCTCTAGGCGTTCTACCCATGCTAAAATGCCTAAGAAGAAATCTCCTATTGCATCAAATGAGCCAATTATTTCATTTAAGACTTTTGATGCATCTTATGTTTTAACTAACAAATCAGGCAAAGTAGTTACCAAATATGTTGGGGCCAAACACAAGGGGTCAAAGACTTGTGTTTGGGTACCCAAGGTGCTTGTTTCTAATGTCAAAGGACCCAAGACCGTTTGGGTACCTAAGAACAAGGCCTAAATTTGTTTTGTAGGTTTATGCATCCGGGGGCTCAAGTTGGATCATTGTTAGCGGGTGCACAAACCACATGACTGGGGAGAAGAGAATGTTCTCCTCCTATGAGAAAAACCAAGATCCCCAAAGAGCTATCACATTCAGGGATGGAAATCAAGGTTTGGTCAAAGGACTTGGTAAAATTGCTATATCACCTGACCACTCTATTTCCAATGTTTTTCTTGTAGATTCTTTAGATTATAACTTGCTTTCAGTTTCTCAATTATGTAAAATGGGCTACAATTGTCTTTTTACGGATATAGGTGTTACTATCTTTAGAAGAAGTGATGATTCAGTAGCATTTAAGGGAGTGTTAGAGGGTCAGCTATACTTAGTTGATTTCAAAAGAGCTGAACTCGACACTTGCTTAATTGCTAAGACTAACATGGGTTGGCTCTCGCACCGCCGACTAGCCCACGTTGGGATGAAGAATCTTCATAAGCTTCTAAAGGGAGAGCACATTTTGGGACTAACAAATGTTCATTTTGAGAAAGACAGGATTTGTAGCGCATATCAAGCAGGGAAGCAAGTTGGTGTTCATCATCCACACAAGAACATCATGATGACTGACAGGCCGCTTGAGCTGCTCCACATGGATCTATTCGGCCCGATAGCTTACATAAGCATCGACGGGAGTAAGTACTGTCTAGTTATTGTGGATGATTATTCTCGCTTCACTTGGGTATTCTTTTTGCAGGAAAAATCTCAAACCCAAGAGACCTTAAAGGGATTCTTGAGACGTGCTCAAAATGAGTTCGGATTGAGAATCAAAAAGATTAGAAGCGACAATGGAACAGAGTTCAAGAACTCTCAATTTGAAGGCTTCCTTGAGGAGGAGGGCATCAAGCATGAGTTCTCTTCTCCCTACACACCTCAACAAAATGGTGTAGTGGAGAGGAAGAATAGAACTCTACTTGACATGGCTAGGACCATGCTTGATGAGTACAAGACACTGGATCGGTTTTGGGCCGAGGCGATTAACACCGCCTGCTACTCCATCAACCGTTTATATCTACACCAAATCCTCTAGAAGACATCATATGAACTCCTCACCGGTAAAAAGCCCAATGTTTCATATTTTAGAGTCTTTGGTAGCAAATGTTTTATTCTTGTTAAAAGAGGTAGAAAATCTAAATTTGCTCCTAAGGCTGTAGAAGGCTTTTTACTTGGTTATGATTCAAACACAAGGGCATATAGAGTCTTTAACAAGTCCACTGGACTAGTTGAAGTTTCTTGTGACATTGTGTTTGATGAGACTAATGGCTCTCAAGTAGAGCAAGTTGATCTTGATGAGATAGATGATGAAGAGGCTCCATGCGTCGCGCTAAGGAACATGTCCATTGGGGATGTGTGTCCTAAGGAATCCGAAGAGCCTCCACAAGCACAAGATCAACCATCTTCCTCCATGCAAGCATCTCCACCAACCCAAGATGAGGATCAAGCTCAAGATGATGAAATGAAGATCAAGAAGATGAGCCACCTCAAAAGGAGGACAATGATCAAGGGGGAGATGCCAATGATTAAGACAAGGAAGATGATCATGGTCCATGACCGCCACACCCAAGAGTCCACCAGGCGATTCAAAGAGATCACCCCGTGAACACCATCCTCGGTGATATTCATAAGGGGGTAACCACTCGATCTCGAGTCGCTCATTTTTGTGAACATTACTCTTTTGTTTCCTCTATTGAGCCACATAGGGTAGAGGATGCACTTAAAGATTTGGATTGGGTGCTGGCAATGCAAGAGGAGCTCAACATCTTCACGAGGAATGAGGTATGTCATTTAGTTTCACGTCCTAACCAAAATGTTGTAGGTACCAAGTGGGTATTCCGCAACAAGCAAGATGAGCATGGTGTGGTGACAAGGAATAAAGCACGACTTGTGGCCAAGGGTTATTCACAAGTCGAAGGTTTGGATTTTGGTGAAACCTATGCACCTGTAGCTAGGCTTGAGTCAATTTGTATATTACTTGCCTATGCTACTTACCATGGCTTTAAGCTTTATCAAATGGACGTGAAGAGTGCCTTCCTCAATGGACCAATCAAGGAAGAGGTCTATGTTGAGCAACCTCCAGGCTTTGAAGATAGTGAGTACCCTAACCATGTTTATAAACTATCTAAGGCGCTTTATGGGCTCAAGCAATTCCCAAGAGCATGGTATGAATGCCTAAGAGATTTTTCTTATCACTAATGGCTTCAAAGTCGGCAAGGCCGATCCTACTCTCTTTACAAAAACTATTGCAAAAGATTTGTTTGTATGCCAAATTTATGTTGATGATATTATATTTGGGTCTACTAACAAATCTACATGTGAAGAGTTTAGTAGGATCATGGTTCAAAAATTCGAGATGTCTATGATGGGGGAGTTGAAGTATTTTCTAGGATTTCAAGTCAAGCAACTCCAAGAGGGCACCTTCATCAGCCAAACGAAGTACATTCAAGATATACTCACCAAGTTTGGAATGAAGGATGACAAGCCCATCAAGACACCCATGGGAACCAATGGGCATCTCAACCTCGACACGGGAGGTAAATCCGTAGATCAAAAGGTATACCGGTCGATGATAGGATCTTTACTTTATTTATGTGCATCTCGAACGGATATTATGCTTTCCATATGCATGTGTGCAAGGTTCCAAGCCGATCCTAAGGAAATTCACCTTAGGGCCGTGAAAAGAATCTTGAGATATTTAATTCATACACCTAAGTTTGGTCTTTGGTACCCCAAGGGATCCTCTTTTGATTTATTAGGTTATTCAGATCCTGATTGGGCAGGGTGTAAAATTGATAGAAAGAGCACATAAGGGACTTGTCAGTTTCTAGGGAGATCCCTGGTGTCTTGGGCTTCAAAGAAACAAAACTCAGTAGCTCTTTCTACCGCCGAAGCCGAGTAGATTGCCGCAGGCCATTGTTGCGTGCAATTGCTTTGGATGAGGCAAACCCTCAGGGACTATGGCTACAAATTTAGCAAAGTCCCTCTCCTATGTGATAATGAGAGTGCAATCCACATGGCAGATAATCCTGTTGAGCACAGCCGCACTAAGCACATAGCCATTCGGTATCACTTTTTGAGAGATCACCAACAAAGGGGGGATATCGAGATAGCCTATATTAACACCAAAGATCAATTAGCCAATATCTTTACCAAGCCACAAGATGAGAAAACCTTTACCAAACTTAGGAATGAGCTAAATATTCTTGATTCTAGGAATTTTGATTGATACTTTGCACACATAGCTCATTTATATATCTTTGATCATATCTCTTTTATGTCTATGACTACTGTGTTTTCAAGTGTATTATTATGCTTAGTCATAGAATTGAAAGGGAAATGGAGTATTCAGCAAAGACGACGCTTCCACTCCACTCCATTGGTATTATCTACTCTTTGCCGGTATTCCGCCATCTCTCCACATTGGTATAATCTTCACTCATTTTTATTGTTTGCCAAAGGCGGAGAAAATGGTAAAAGGGCTTATATTTCACTCACAAGTATCCGTTTTTGGCAATTCATGCCAAAGGGGGAGAAAGTATTAGCCCAAAGCAAAAGGACCGCACCACCACCTACGAATTTTAAAAATAAAGTTTTCAAATTGGTATCTTAATGTGTTTTCAAAAGGGGAGAAAGTATCTTCAAAAATTTGTAAAACCCTCTTGAACACTAAGAGGAGAATTTCATTAAGGGGGAGTTTTGTTCAAGTCAAAGGAAAAGCATTTGAAACAGGGGGAGAAAATTTCAAATTTTGAAAATGCTTCTTTCAATCTTATTCATATACCTTTGACTATTTGCAAAAAGGATTTTGAAAATAATTTACCAAAGAATTTGCAAAAACAAAACTCGTGGTGCAAATGTGGTCCAAAATTTTAAATAAGAAGAAAACAATCCATGCATATCTAGTAGAAATAATTATTGGTTTCATTCCAAGCAACCTTTGCACTTACCTTATGCAAACTAGTACAATCTGCACTTAAACATTTGCTTTGGTTTGTGTTGGCATCAATCACCAAAAAGGGGGAGATTGAAAGGGAAATAGGGTCAAACCTTTTCCTATATGATTTTGGTGGTTGAATTGCCCAACACAAACAATTGGACTAACTAGTTTTCTCTAGAATATATGTTCCACAGGTGCCAAAGGTTCACAACAAACCAATACAAATTTAAAAGAAATGGTTCATGTGACGGAACCTCCCAAGTAATTAGGCCCACCTACAGTTGTCCTTGTCCAACGGACTTTAGACAACCCTGTAGGTGCCCCTGAATTACTTGACAAGTTCGGTATCTTTCCTTACCTTACCAGGAACGATTCACCCGTCTTGCAGACATTACAGAACATCGGAGATAAAGAATTGCGGAAGCGATTACATAATTCACATTTATTTAAAAGCAAGCTCAAGTTGTTTTATTACAGACCAGAACTAAGAGCGAGTGCTGAGTAGTAATATTATACAAACCAAGGGAGGCAAAAACTCCTCCCGAGAAGATTTAAGTAAAAGATCTATATGGAGGACCAAGTCCTCCCGCACTTCAGTCTTGTGTTTCTTCTTTGGGAACCATCTTGGCACAGAAGCAGCAGAAATCTGCTACTTCCTCACCTAAAAACAACGAAGGGATAAACCCTGAGTATGGAATTACTCAGCAAGACTTACCCGACTAAAGAAAAGACTCTCAAGGGTATGCTGGTTATATGGGAGTCAAGGTAAGGCTTTTCAATAATCAAAGACTCTGTTTTGCAGAAATGCTTACTAAGGCCTTGTTCGGTTATTCCAATTCCATGTGGATTGGAGTGTATTGGAATGTATTGGGATGGATTTTGACTTGCTATGGATTTAAACCGACTCAATACCACTCAATCCATATGGATTAATGGTGAAACGAACAAGCCCTAAAGTGGATCCTTAAAAATCCAATTTTATTTGTCAAGTTAAGTACAATTACCTGCAACTAGAGTTCTTATCTACCCTAGTTCAATCACTGGTCCTGCACTAGCCAATTTCTTAACAAAAACCCATCATCTTTAGTGGAATGCTACGTGTAGGTCAGTGACCAAGTCTTCATAACCGCGAAGGTACGGCGATCCGAATCGATTATACTCAGCTGAGGATCTCCAATCACACGACATATGTAGCACTTAACCCTTGCATATGTCAACCCGCCACCGGGATTCTTAAGACCGGATCAGGTTCACGCAAACCGAGAGCACAGATACACCACCGTCCAGCCTCTTGCCACGGAGGGTACACGCTACTCTCGCCACCGCTCCACGCCCATTTCGTGTTATCTTATTCCGGCCTTAGTCTGCCCGAGGCAAGGCTTACCCATGACGAGGCATGTGACCAGCTAAAGGGTCCTCGATCATCAAGCCTACATCGACAAGGTCCTTAATCGACTCAGACGGAGACACTACACCGAGACTCCTTTCTCGTGCAAGTCACCCGCCCGGTCTCAGCTTAATCTTTTCAACCCAAAAACTTGGTACCTGGCAGAGGTACATCTTTTCCAGATGTTGAATCCATCAAGGCCCTGATGGATCCACCATCGAATTTTATTTTTAAAAACACCCCACCCACTTTTGCCACATCATCTTTTGTAAAAACAAAACATTTTGTTTTTCTAAAGCAAGGCTAAGCATCAAAATCTTTTGTAAAACGGGTGATCAAGGAAGGTAATCAAATTCAAGGAAGGTAATGCAGGAATTGTTTTATCAATCAACTCCTATCACCTAATGCATCAAGCAAGTGAGAAAGATTTTAAAACAACAAGGAGGGTGGCAAATGCACCGGGGCTTGCCTTTGTTAACAGGTGAGTCCTACTCGGATCCACAAATATCGAAATAAAAGCAGTTGCCTGCTTGAGGATCTGAGGTTGGTGGTGTCCCCTCTTCAGTGACTTCTTCTTCTTCTTCGTGTTCTAACATAACCATATATATGCTTAAGAATGGATGCCATGGGATGCTCATGAGGATGCAAAGATAATATAGACTTATTATCTAAGTCTTGAGTACAACTTTCCTTCACGGTACTCCGAGAACCTAGGGTTTCCGGAGTCGGTAAAGGAGTTCACAGGGCAGGGGGTGGTTTTAGGTTCTAGTTATCAAACATGGTCCAAATCAACTCAAACCCTACCCAAGGCTTCTAAATATTGTTTTAAGTTCCCATAAAAAGTTTGGGCATTTTTTGGACTTACCAATAATTTTCTAAAAATCCATAACTAATACTTTTAACTCCTTTAAATGCCCTAAAATTTCTTATTTCCACTAAAAATCACAAAACTATTTTTACTAAATTCTAGGGAAAATAAGAAACCTAGGAAAATTGGTTTCACAATTTTATCATTTTTCTACTGTTTTCTATAATTGTTTTGGCTCTGGAGATAAAAGAAAAAGAAAAACAGATGAATAGTACTGGGCTGATTTCAGCCCAGTAGCCCAGCTCGGAGGGGGAAAGCGCTTGCGCGCGCCCGCGCCTTGGCGGTTTTGCAGAACGGCCCCCGCGTTTCTGTCAAACTGCGAATGGGTTCAGACACTATTTGAATTAGTCACTGACAACTTGCAGATAAGCCCCCGACTTTCTATTCCTTCACACAGCTAAGTCCCCGACGGCGCTCATGCCCCGCCGAGCTCCGGCGAGCGCCTGAACCGGTCGATTGGGGCTACGGCTGGGTTCTCCGAGCAACCGACATGAAATCGAGGCTACCTAGATGGTTTTCCCCAACTTAATTTGGCTCAAGATCGACTAAGGAGCTCTGGCCACGGTGGCCGTGAGCATCATGGCAAGACAGCCGTGTTCCCGGCGATGGGTGGCGGTCTAGTTCAATTAAAGGGTTCGAGGGGTTTGCGGGGTACCTAAGGAGGCTAGAACAAGTGGCAGAGGGACTTGAGCTCACCTGAATCGAGCTGGCCACGGTGGGGTCTTCTTCGCGGTGGCGGAAACCGAATTGGGGGAACTGTGAAATTCAAGCTCGCTGGCGATCCACTGGGGACAATACTGGGTGTCGGGGTTCTTGACTACCCTACGGAGCTTGCGGTGGCTTCAATTTATAGAGAAGTTAGGCGGTGGTGACGAATTCGGCCGAGCAGTGCTGGCGGCCGGAGAGGAGGAAGAACGTGGGTGCGGTGAACACGTGTTTATCGCCGTGGCAGTAACTCCGGTGATCGATAGACAGTTAGAGGGGGTCACGGTAATGCGGTGGCGCGGTTGAGACACGCGGCGCACGGTCGGACGGCGGCGGTTCACCGGCGAGCCTATCGCTCCAGCCGCAAAGCAGAGGGGAAGGCAGAGGAGGCCGTCGGAGTGGTGTCCAGCTCACCGGCGGTGAGGATCTTTACTGAGCTATGTTTATCCGATGGCCACGACGCACGAATCACGGCGAGCGGTGATCAACGGCGATGGACCACCGGCGACGAGCAGAGGGATAGGATCTTCTTCAGTTATCCTTTACTGTACCATGGGACATTCAGTTTACGGCGCCTGACAGTCATAGTTTAGGTTCGATTTTCTCACAAATTTTCATGGCAACATACCCAATGATCTGTAGAAAAGTGGTAGATCTACAATCCATCTATAACTTTACTACAATGTGCTCCCACAAAAAGTCACTGGACCTTGCTTAAAATCAAGCCCTAAGTTCATGTCATCCCACTGTTAATCTGAATTTCAGACATCAAGCAGTCTGACAGTCCAACTTCAGGCTTAATTATCTCTGGATTTTTCTTAACAACTGCGCTCACAACCTTAAGCAAGGTTGTTCTCCTATGATTAGGCTATAATTTTGATGTGGTGACCTAATATGAATTCTCATTATTTTGAAAGATACAATGCTCCAAAGTTGAGCCCAAACTCTGAAATTTCAGACTTAGCACAGAACCTAATTGAGGTCCATTTTGCATTTAAGTCCAAAACTCAACATTTGGCTTCCAAGTCCACACATTTGTGAACCAAAGGACTTATGATACCTATTTGGCTTGGGTGTTGCACTTTAGTCCAAAAGTGGACTAATTTTGCACATAGGTCCCTAGGGTTTGGTTTTAGGGTTTTCCAGGGTTCCAATTAGGGTTTCTGGTATCCCAGGGGTATAAATGTGATTCAACTTTATTTTTGGGGATATTTTACAACTATTTCCCTAAAGCCTTTAGGTTTTCTCATCTTAGGTTAAGTTTTACCCCTTTAACCTCTATATAGGGTTAAGTTCCTTAACCAGGGTTTTATTTGCAAAAACATTAAAACAATACAACTTGTTTGAAATTTTTGCCTAGTGATTGCACTCTAGGTGTGTCAAACACATGCAATGCCAATGCTTATGATGTCATGCTCAAGTTTTAGTCATAGTAACACCAGGGGTGTTACATCCTTCCCCCCATAAAAGAATCTCGTCCCGAGATTTAAAGTCCTAGGGTGAGTAATGGAAAAGGAAATGTGTCACATTTTTATTTCCTTATTTTTAGTACAAGGCAGGGGTGGTGTGGGGGTTCACTTCTTTATTGCAATAACTATATACACTTTACAAATTACATGAGGCTAGAAAGCCTGGGAAATTCTTATTCAAGAAATCTTGAGTTTCCCACGTAGCCTCTTTCTCAGAATGCTGGTTCCATTGTACCTTGTAGAACTTGAGAGTCTTTCTCCGGGTAACCCTGTCCTTTTGATCCAGAACTCGGATAGGATGTTCCGAGTACGTTAAGTCTGGTTCCAGGACAACATCTGTCACTTCAATGGTTCGATCAGGAATCCGAAGACACTTTTTCAATTGTGACACATGGAACACATTATGCACAGCAGACAAGGTTTCGGGTAGTTGGAGTCGGTATGCCACTGGTCCACATTGCTCAAGTACCAGGAATGGACCAATGTACCTGGGTGCAAGCTTCCCTTTAACCCCAAAACGCGATACTCCTTTCATTGGTGAGACTTTCAGGTAAACATAGTCTCCTTCCAGGAAATATAAGGGCATTCGCCGTGTGTCTGCATAACTCTTCTGACGAGCTTGTGCTTTCTTCATATTATGAATAATTTTCTGAACCTTATCCTCGGCTTCTTTCACCAGATCAGGTCTAAAGAAGCACCTCTCACCAGGTTCAGACCAATTTAGCAGAGTCCGACACCGTCGTCCATATAAAGCTTCAAAGGGTGCCATCTTGATACTTTCTTGATAGCTATTATTATATGAAAACTCCGCCAAAGGTAAACATTCATCCCATTTTGGTGAGAAATCTAGGACACATGCCCGCAGCATATCTTCAAGTATTTGGTTCACTCTCTCAGTTTGTCCACTGGTTTGAGGATGATAGGCCGAACTGTGGAGTAACTTAGTACCCAGGGATTTATGAAGTTCTTCCCAAAATTTGGATACAAATTGTGGTCCACGATCCGACACTATAGTCTTTGGAACACCATGCAAACTGAGAATACGAGCAATATATAATTCCGCATAGGTAAGTACCGGGTAATATGTCTTGACCGGCAGAAAATGAGCAACCTTTGTAAGTCGATCAACAATCACCCAGATAGAGTCATACCCTTTCGCGGTCCTGGGCAATCCCACAACGAAGTCCATGCTTATGTCTTCCCATTTCCATGTTGGTATTGGTAATGACTGCAATAGACCGACAGTTTTCATGTGTATGGCCTTGACACGTCTGCAAGTGTCACACTTAGCCACATAGCGTGCAATTTTAATTTTCATCTTCGTCCACCAGTAGTGCTGTTTTAGATCATGATACATCTTAGTGCTTCCCAGATGAATAGAATAGCGGCTAAGATGCGCTTCATCTAAGATTTGCTGGCGGAGTTCTTCATTCTTTGGCACTACTATACGGTTTTTAAACCATATCACACCTTGATCGTCTTCCTTGAAACATTTGGCTGTTCCAGCCCTTATCTTCTCTCGTATGTGCTTCATACCCAGATTATCCTTTTGAGCATCAATTATCTTTTGCAAAATGGTTGACTCAAGCTTTAGCTGATTCAGAGTCCCTTGTTGGATTATCCCCAGGTTTAGCTTCTCCATTTCTTGACATAAAGTGTTCTCGGAGGTCTTTGCCATAAGACAGTGGCAGGAAGTCTTACGACTCAATGCATCTGCCACCACATTGGCCTTGCCAGGGTGATAATGGATCTCCAGTTCATAGTCTTTAATGAGCTCAAGCCATCGTCTTTGCCTCATATTTAACTCAGACTGGGTGAAGATGTACTTCAAACTTTTATGATCTGTATATATGTGACAGATATTTCCCAGCAGATAGTGACGCCATATTTTCAGGGCATGAACCACAGCAGCTAGCTCCAGATCATGAGTTGGATAATGCTCCTCATGTCGGCGCAACTGCCTTGAAGCATACGCAATTACTCGGCCCTCTTGCATCAGTACACAGCCGAACCCACTGCCAGATGCATCACAATATACATCAAAAGGCTTAGTGATGTCCGGTTGAGCCAATACCGGAGCAGTGGTTAATAATGTCTTCAATTGCTCAAAGGTTTCATTACACTTAGAAGACCAATTGAACTTAATATCATTCTTCAATAAACTTGTGATTGGCTTCACAAGCTTAGAAAAATCGGGTATGAATCTGCGATAATATCCAGCTAGTCCAAGAAAACTCCAGACTTGGTGAACAGTGGTTGGGGGTTTCCACTCTAGAATATCTTTGACCTTGCTAGGATCTACCGCAATTCCTTTAGCTGATAACACGTGCCCCAAAAATTGAATTTCCTCCAGCCAGAATGCGCACTTGCTGAACTTGGCATACAGCTGATGTTCCCTCAGGCGCGTCAATACAATCCGTAGATGCTGAGCATGCTCCTCTTCATTTTTAGAGTATATCAAAATATCGTCGATGAAGACCACCACGAACTTGTCCAACTCGGGCATGAACACCGAGTTCATCAAATAGGTGAAGTGGGCAGGAGCATTTGTGAGCCCGAAAGACATTACCAAGTATTCAAACAATCCATACCGCGTAGTAAATGCGGTCTTCGGTATATCCTCGGGCCGAATACGGATTTGATGATAGCCCGACCTGAGATCAATTTTATAAAATACCCTTGCCCCAATCAGTTGATCAAATAAGATGTCGATCCTTGGAAGAGGGTACTTATTCTTGATGGTGACCTCATTCAGGGGTCGATAATCCACGCACATCCGCAAGGTTTGATCCTTCTTCTTAACAAAAATGGCGGGGCAACCCCATGGGGACGAGCTTGGCCGGATGAATCCCTTATTCAGTAGATCCTGTAATTGAATCTTCAATTCCGCCAACTCATTAGGGGGCATACGGTACGATCTTCGGGAGATGGGAGCCGTACCGGGCTTTAGCTCAATTATGAATTCTACATCTCTTTCAGGGGGTAGTCCAGGCAAATCTTCCGGAAATACATCTGGAAACTCACATACTACCGGAATGTTCTTGATTTCCGGTACAATGGCTTCAAATATTCTACCAGAAGCTTTGGCTGGATTGGTTATGGGGAGAGACAAAAGAATCTCTTCTTGATTATAGCTCAACCTGATGGTTCTGAGTTCAGTGTTGAGAATTGCCTTGTGTTGGGTTAACCAATTCATACCCAAAATTACATCTATATCCTGGCCTTTCAGAACAATCATGTTAGCAGGAAAGTTCCGTCCGGCCATTGTTACTGGCACTTCATAGGCCACTTCTCTAGTAAAAATGTGTCCCCCAGGTGAATGAATTTTAAATCCCTCTCTTGATTCATGGCATGCAATGTGATGTTGCTCCACAAATTTCTTGCTAATGAAGGTATGCGAAGCACCAGAATCAAAAAGAATAATTGCAGGGTGACTGGCCACGGGAAACGTACCCATCATCACCGGCTCTCCTTCCGGTGTAGTGGCCACTTGAGTGTAGTATACACGCCCTGTTTTCTTGGTATTTCTTCCCACAACATTACCCTTGGGCTGAGGAGACTTCCCAGTTCCTTGCTGAGCATTGGATTGATTTTGCTTGGGGTATGGGCAGTCTTTGATAAAATGTCCTGATTTGCCGCAGTTGAAACACCCGGTTGAAGAGCTGGGCAAGGTAGGGAATCGAGTGCCTGGGGCACCCGGCTGATTTGGGGAAGTGGAGGTATTGTTGGGGCGGATAATAATGGGTTGTTTGAAAGGGAATGCTGGTGGACGAGAAAAAGTACGGTTTTGGCTAGAAGGCCGGATGACGAACCGTTGTCTCTTCGCCTGGCCCTGATTAGGCCTCTCACCACTGAATCCCTTACTCTTTCCAGAACTTGTGTATTTTGCTTCAACAGATAAGGCTGTGCTGACAGCCTTTCCATATGTGAGATCAATACATGTGGCCATCTTTCGCTGCAACCGGTCATTTAGACCTCTCATAAAACAGTTCTTTTTCTTCAAATCAGTATTCACCTGGTCGATGGCATACTGCGACAGGTGATTAAACTTGTTGAGATATTGATTGATGGTATCTCCTCCTTGTTTCAGTTTCATGAATTCCTCTTGTTTCATATGCAGCACCCCTTCCGGTATGTAGTGCTCACGGAAGGCTGCTTTAAATTCTTCCCAAGTGATTTGATGGTTGTCAGGTTGGATAGCCACAAAATTTCCCCACCAAGTACTGGCAGGGCCACGTAGTTGCTGTGCCACGAACAATGGCTTCTGTGTTTCAGAACAACGAAGAAGACCAAAGTTTTGTTCAATAACTCGTATCCACTCGTCGGCTTCTAGCGGGTCTTCTGCCTTGGTGAATAGAGGTGGACGAGTTTCGGAGAAGTCCAGATAGGTGGTTTCACGGGGACATTGCTGAAAACCTCTTCCTGCCTGCTGCTGGAACTGCTGCTGACCCGCCATTTCCCTAAGGAAGCGGGTATTGTCTGCGGTGGCATTCACCAAGGCGGCAATCGCCTCGGCTAGCGTGGGTGGAACCGGAGGTGGATTTGGGGTGACATCCCGACCCCCAAAAGTTCTGGCTGCGTCCTGTCCGCGAGTCCTGGTCGGCATCTGAGGCAAAAACATAATATGCCAAAGAGACCTTCCATTTTACATTACTATAAAAAGTAATGATACAGACTCGTTATTACATAACAGGATACATTACCCATTATACAAAAGTTCAACCTATTATACAACAGTGCATTCTACAATACACTACTCTACTTCTATTACACCGTTAGTCCTGCTTTCCGTTACTTTTGGCGGCCTCATCGTCAGGTGTGGGAGTCCAGACGTCAACCAACCTCAAAGAAGGAGGGGGTTCAAAAAGGTCTAACTCCCCACCCAACGCGCGTCCCGCAACGTGAGAGGGTCCGGCTTCCGCCTCAGCAGAGTGTGCAGGCACACTAGGGTGTAATTGTGAGTATAGTATATGGACTTCCTCATGCAACGTATTGCAGTAGACCTGCAGGTCGTCGACAGTTGAGCTAAGTTCTTTAATTCGGGCCTGAGCCCTTGCTTCCTTAGCACATGCCAGCAAATGAGACTGTACTGCCCAGTCAAGTGCTAAGTCTCGATCAGCAAGCTGATCCTGCAGGTGACGGATGTCCCTTCTTAGTTCATTGATTCTATCTCCGTCTGCGACCCAAGCATCGGACCTGTGTTGCAACTCTGCTTTAAGTCGACTCACTCGGGCTTCAAGGTCTCCTATGGGGTCATTACTTCCGCTGCTGCTGCTTTCATGTCGAGGGGCTAGTTGATGCCGGGGTACTCCAATTGGTCCTGTTGACTTACGTGCCGTTAGCCTTGTGCGTGGCGGCATCTTTCTAAGGGGGAAAATTTATTAGCATAATTCTTAGCATGATGCATGAATAAGTACAGAATCAACCTTAGTCGATTCAACCTTCTATACATTGCACTCTTCCTATCTGGTCTTTAAGATAGACTCTTCAGAATACTTAGGTAAGAAGAGAAAAGAATTTTTAGGTAAGACTTTCGAAAATCCTTTTTAAGATGCCTCATAATATCCGCAAAGAAGGGCTACGCTCCGATACCAGCTGTGATGGAACCTCCCAAGTAATTAGGCCCACCTACAGTTGTCCTTGTCCAACGGACTTTAAACAACCCTGTAGGTGCCCCTGAATTACTTGACAAGTTCGGTATCTTTCCTTACCTTACCAGGAACGATTCACCCGTCTTGCAGACATTACAGAACATCGGAGACAAAGAATTGCGGAAGCGATTACATAATTCACATTTATTTAAAAGCAAGCTCAAGTTGTTTTATTACAGACCAGAACTAAGAGCGAGTGCTGAGTAGTAATATTATACAAACCAAGGGAGGCAAAAACTCCTCCTGAGAAGATTTAAGTAAAAGATCTATATGGAGGACCAAGTCCTCCCGCACTTTAGTCTTGTGTTTCTTCTTTGGGAACCATCTTGGCACAGAAGCAGCAGAAATCTGCTACTTCCTCACCTAAAAACAACGAAGGGATAAACCCTGAGTATGGAATTACTCAGCAAGACTTACCCGACTAAAGAAAAGACTCTCAAGGGTATGCTGGTTATATGGGAGTCAAGGTAAGGCTTTTCAATAATCAAAGACTCTGTTTTGCAGAAATGCTTACTAAAGTGGATCCTTAAAAATCCAATTTTATTTGTCAAGTTAAGTACAATTACCTGCAACTAGAGTTCTTATCTACCCTAGTTCAATCACTGGTCCTGCACTAGCCAATTTCTTAACAAAAACCCATCATCTTTAGTGGAATGCTACGTGTAGGTCAGTGACCAAGTCTTCATAACCGCGAAGGTACGGCGATCCGAATCGATTATACTCGCTGAGGATCTCCAATCACACGACATATGTAGCACTTAACCCTTGCATATGTCAACCCGCCACCAGGGTTCTTAAGACCGGATCAGGTTCACGCAAACCGAGAGTACAGATACACCACCGTCCAGCCTCTTGCCACGAAGGGTACACGCTACTCTCGCCACCGCTCCACGCCCATTTCGTGTTATCTTATTCCGGCCTTAGTCTGCCCGAGGCAAGGCTTACCCATGACAAGGCATGTGACCAGCTAAAGGGTCCTCGATCATCAAGCCTACATCGACAAGGTCCTTAATCGACTCAGACGGAGAACCTACACCGAGACTCCTTTCTCGTGCAAGTCACCCGCCCGGTCTCAGCTTAATCTTTTCAACCCAAAAACTTGGTACCTGGCAGAGGTACATCTTTTCCAGATGTTGAATCCATCAAGGCCCTGATGGATCCACCATCGAATTTTATTTTTAAAAACACCCCACCCACTTTTGCCACATCATCTTTTGTAAAAACAAAACATTTTGTTTTTCTAAAGAAAGGCTAAGCATCAAAATCTTTTGTAAAACGGGTGATCAAGGAAGGTAATCAAATTCAAGGAAGGTAATGCAGGAATTGTTTTATCAATCAACTCCTATCACCTAATGCATCAAGCAAGTGAGAAAGATTTTAAAACAACAAGGAGGGTGGCAAATGCACCGGGGCTTGCCTTTGTTAACAGGTGAGTCCTGCTCGGATCCACAAATATCGAAATAAAAGCAGTTGCCTGCTTGAGGATCTGAGGTTGGTGGTGTCCCCTCTTCAGTGACTTCTTCTTCTTCTTCGTGTTCTAACATAACCATATATATGCATAAGAATGGATGCCATGGGATGCTCATGAGGATGCAAAGATAATATAGACTTATTATCTAAGTCTTGAGTACAACTTTCCTTCACGGTACTCCGAGAACCTAGGGTTTCCGGAGTCGGTAAAGGAGTTCACAGGGCAGGGGGTGGTTTTAGGTTCTAGTTATCAAACATGGTTCAAATCAACTCAAACCCTACCCAAGGCTTCTAAATATTGCTTTAAGTTCCCATAAAAAGTTTGGGCATTTTTTGGACTTACCAATAATTTTCTAAAAATCCATAACTAATACTTTTAACTCCTTTAAATGCCCTAAAATTTCTTATTTCCACTAAAAATCACAAAACTATTTTTACTAAATTCTAGGGAAAATAAGAAACCTAGGAAAATTGGTTTCACAATTTTATCATTTTTCTACTGTTTTCTATAATTGTTTTGGCTCTGGAGATAAAAGAAAAAGAAAAACAGATGAATAGTACTGGGCTGATTTCAGCCCAGTAGCCTAGCTCGGAGGGGGAAAGCGCTTGCGCGCGCCCGCGCCCTGGCGGTTTTGCAGAACGGCCCCCGCGTTTCTGTCAAACTGCGAATGGGTTCAGACACTATTTGAATTAGTCACTCACAACTTGCAAATAAGCCCCCGACTTTCTATTCCTTCACACAGCTAAGTCCCCGACGGCGCTCATGCCCCGCCGAGCTCCGGCGAGCGCCTGAACCGGTCGATTGGGGCTACGGCTGGGTTCTCCGAGCAACCGACATGAAATCGAGGCTACCTAGATGGTTTTCCCCAACTTAATTTGGCTCAAGATCGACTAAGGAGCTCTGGCCACGGTGGCCGTGAGCATCATGGCAAGACGGCCGTGTTCCCGGCGATGGGTGGCGGTCTAGTTCAATTAAAGGGTTCGAGGGGTTTGCGGGGTACCTAAGGAGGCTAGAACAAGTGGCAGAGGGACTTGAGCTCACCTGAATCGAGCTGGCCACGGTGGGGTCTTCTTCGCGGTGGCGGAAACCGAATTGGGGGAACTGTGAAATTCAAGCTCGCTGGAGATCCACTGGGGACAATACTGGGTGTCGGGGTTCTTGACTACCCTACGGAGCTTGCGGTGGCTTCAATTTATAGAGAAGTTAGGCGGCGGTGACGAATTCGGCCGAGCAGTGCTGGCGGCCGGAGAGGAGGAAGAACGTGGGTGCGGTGAACACGTGTTTATCGCCGTGGCAGTAACTCCGGTGATCGATAGACAGTTAGAGGGGGTCACGGTAATGCGGTGGCGCGGTTGAGACACGCGGCACATGGTCGGACGGCGGCGGTTCACCGGCGAGCCTATCACTCCAGCCGCAAAGCAGAGGGGAAGGCAGAGGAGGCCGTCGGAGTGGTGTCCAGCTCACCGGCGGTGAGGATCTTTACTCAGCTATGTTTATCCGATGGCCACGACGCACGAATCACGGCGAGCAGTGATCAACGGCGATGGACCACCGGCGACGAGCAGAGGGATAGGATCTTCTTCAGTTATCCTTTACTGTACCATGGGACATTCAGTTTATGGCGCCTGACAGTCATAGTTTAGGTTCGATTTTCTCACAAATTTTCATGGCAACATACCCAATGATCTGTAGCAAAGTGGTAGATCTACAATCCATCTATAACTTTACTACAATGTGCTCCCACAAAAAGTCACTGGACCTTGCTTAAAATCAAGCCCTAAGTTCATGTCATCCCACTGTTAATCTGAATTTCAGACATCAAGCAGTCTGACAGTCCAACTTCAGGCTTAATTATCTCTGGATTTTTCTTAACAACTGAGCTCACAACCTTAAGCAAGGTTGTTCTCCTATGATTAGGCTATAATTTTGATGTGGTGACCTAATATGAATTCTCATTATTTTGAAAGATACAATGCTCCAAAGTTGAGCCCAAACTCTGAAATTTCAGACTTAGCACAGAACCTAATTGAGGTCCATTTTGCATTTAAGTCCAAAACTCAACATTTGGCTTCCAAGTCCACACATTTGTGAACCAAAGGACTTATGATACCTATTTGGCTTGGGTGTTGCACTTTAGTCCAAAAGTGGACTAATTTTGCACATAGGTCCCTAGGGTTTGGTTTTAGGGTTTTCCAGGGTTCCAATTAGGGTTTCTGGTATCCCAGGGGTATAAATGTGATTCAACTTTATTTTTGGGTATATTTTACAACTATTTCCCTAAAGCCTTTAGGTTTTCTCATCTTAGGTTAAGTTTTACCCCTTTAACCTCTATATAGGGTTAAGTTCCTTAACCAGGGTTTTATTTGCAAAAACATTAAAACAATACAACTTGTTTGAAATTTTTGCCTAGTGATTGCACTCTAGGTGTGTCAAACACATGCAATGCCAATGCTTATGATGTCATGCTCAAGTTTTAGTCATAGTAACACCAGGGGTGTTACAGTTCAAAACCAAGGAGCAAAGAAAACCGAATGCTGCCCTTGTCTGGCGCACGAGACTGTCCGGTGTACCACCAGACAGTGTTCGGTGCACCAGGGAGAATCACTCTGAACTGCTCAGCTTCGGGTTTCTGGAAAATCCTCTCCGCTATAATTCACCGGACTGTCCGGTGTGCCAGCGGGAGCAACAGCTAGCGCGCCAACGGTCGACTACAAAAGTGTACAGTGCGGTGAATAGTGCGGACTGCGCACGTAGAAGTCAGAGCAGGCACCAGAAGGTGCACCGGACAGTGAACAGTGACTGTCCGGTGCACCACCGGACTATACGGTGCACCACCAGACTGTCCGATGGCCTAGTTGTCAGAAGCTCCAACAGTCAAACCCTAACGGTTGGGTGACGTGGCTGGCGCACCGGACAGTGTCCGGTGGCGCACCGGACTGTCCGGTGCGCCCATCGACAGCAGAGTTCCCCAACGGCCATTTTGGTGGGTTGGGCTATAAATACCCCCCAACCACCACTCTTCAAGGCATCCAAGTTTTCATCCATTACATTCAATACAAGAGCTCTAGACTTCACTCCAAGACACAAACAAGACATCAAATCCTCTCCCAAGTCCAAAGTTCACTCCAAACAAATAGTGACTAGTGAGAGAGAGATATTCGTGTTCATTTGAGCTCTTGCGCTTGGATCGCTTTTCTTCTTCCTTCTTTCTTGTTCTCAAGCAACTTGTAATCAACGCAAGAGACACCAAGTTGTGGTGGTCCTTGTGAGGGGTCTAAGTGACCCGTTGATTAAGGAGAAAAGCTCACTCGGTCTAGGTGACCGTTTGAGAGAGGGAAAGGGTTGAAAGAGACCCGGTCTTTGTGACCACCTCAACGGGGAGTAGGTTTGCAAGAACTGAACCTTGGTAAAACAAATCACCGTGTCACACTCTTAATTTGCTTGTGATTTGTTTTCTCTCTTTCGGACTCGATTTTATTTCTAACGCTAACCCCGGCTTGTAGTGTGTGCTTAAGTTTATAATTTTTGGATTCCGCCTATTCACCCCCCCCCTCTAGGCGACTTTCAAGACTACCCGGTGAGCTCGTAGATAGGGAAATTTTTCAGCTTCCTTGTGGAGAAGGCAACGGCTCCTAGGCTTCTTGGAGCTATAAAAGGAGCCCCTATGTGCCCTCTCCAGAACAACAAGCATCATAAGAGTACACTACAACTCTGAGACTCCACGACCACGTTGTTTTAATGTTTTAGAGAGATTTGAGCGTGTTTTTGAGTTGTCACTCTTTTTGTGTTCTTGTGCTCTCTTCTTTGCTTCTGTGCGTGTCGTTGCTACAATTGTGCTCTTGTGTGCATATTCTAACTCCTCCCTTACTCAGTTTGATTGTGATCATTTATGTAAGGCGTGAGAGACTCCAAACTTGTGGAGATTCCTCACAAACAGGTTTGATATAAGGAAGAATACTGTGGCACTCAAGTTTGATCTTTGGATCACTTGAGAGGGGTTGAGTGCAACCCTTCACCGAAGGAGGTAACCATAGTGTGAAGTAGGCTTTGGCCAAACCACGAGAAAAATTGTCGTGTCTCTTGTCCGCTTTACTTTACTGCGATTTTTGTCTTCCTTTGAGCTTAACCTTCACTTATATATTGCTCCTAGTTTAATACACATCTCAAGAGAGCAATCAAGTGAAGAGTCTTTCTTTCTCTCCTCTTCTCATATGAACTTGGTATAATTTATTCTAACTCATATTTACACCAAGTTTGTATTTTTTGAGCAAGTTTTGTAGGATCACCTATTCACCCCCCCTCTAGGTGCTCTTAGGAGCAAGCTCCAAAGATGGAGTTGTGTATTCTAGACTCAAGGACTCCAATACTCAAGAGTAGGAAAACTGAGGAAGAGAGTGTATTCTTGTTGTGTTCTTCTGAGTTTGAATGTATTGTCTTAGTTAGCTAGTTGGGATGGAGTGTGCAACAGTATTTGTAACCAAGTGAGACAAGGGGCAAGATATGTTGTCTGTAATAGATCCTGCTATTAGGATACACAGAAGGGGGCTATTAGGACGAGCATGAATAGAATAGTCAAAGCCCCCACTTGTCTAATGGGTATTTTAATGTCTGGTTGTGCTAGGGCGTGGTAGTACCACATGCTTATGCGGTAGTGTCGCGCAGGTCCAAGGAACATAAATGAGTTGGTATTATATCACTGTGTTCCTAGACCTAAGTATGAGTGGTTTATGGCTTTTGAGCATTGGAAGAACCCGATGTATTGACAAACTCAAATCCTCCTAATAGTACGGAACTTCTACAATAAATAATAAAGTAAATATACAATGTAATCCATATTCGATTTGGGGTTGCCACCACTGTCGTGATACCAGTCATTAACTTGTCGTGATACTTGTCTTTTTTTCTCATTAACTTGTCATGATACTTGTTAAGCAATGTTAGGTCTCTAATTACAAGGTCATCATCACCAAAACCCACACTTAGGACTTGATTGCACTTACATGCACGTCACACGTAGGCTCTGTAACACCTCAGGTGTTACTATGGCTAGAGCACACCTTGACACTCAGGACTGTGATCACATGTGGTAAAGGCTTAGGGAATCACATAAGAACTTGGAGATCATGTGTTAATCAAAGTTTGTTAATGACCTAAGAAGCATTACTCAAATCTTTGTACCTTTACTACCTTGGAAGGGAGAGGGGGAAGAACCCTAGACTAGACCTCTCTTAAACCCTATCTTCCAAAACCCTGGTTAAAAGGGGAAAGAGAGTGAGCAAATGTGCAAAGCATGGGTAAATTTTAACCAAACCTTAAGTAACCTTATAACCAGCAATTAGGGGAGGGAAATATTGCAAAAAGACCCCTAGAGAAACCCCAATTCAAATCTCCAAGTGGAGAGAGAGCTAGAGCTCTCTATTTCTCTCTAAGTCCAATTTTTAACCCTAATCTAAAGATCAACCGTGTTCACTTTGAAGATGGCACCAAAACCACTTAGGATCTATACCAAAAATGTGGCATACCACCTAAGGCACCCCCTGGAAAAAGTGGAGACCGAGCCTTTGACGTTTGACAGGTCTTGGCATCAGTTTTGTCGTGATGTGGGCAGTGAGACAAGCCAGATTTGGCGCCCGTCTATCTCTTGATCTAGGGCGTATCCTCCATTGGAACTCACACATGAGAGATAGCCCTAGGTGCCAGGAAGAGGTCTGCGCCGGATTCATGGCAAGATTCGCACGTTTGTGATCTCTGCACGCGTTTGAACAATGGAAGAAACACACCTCCACGTGTTCGACGCCTTCTGCCCGCGCCAGAGCACGCCCGCGCGTGCCCCCGCATGCCCAGCGCCGCGCCCGAGCCAAGCCAGCGCCATGGCCCGCGCCCGCGCCTATAAAGCCCTCCCAGGCTTCGACTGTACTCTTCCGCGCACACTCAAACTTCACCGGAGCTCAGCTCCCCGCCGGTTGCCCGTGCGCAGCGTGTCCGCGGCCGCCCGATCCCCCTGCCACCGTAGACCAGCCAGTAGACCCCTTCCCAACCCCGGCCAGCCCTCGGAGAAGACTGAGCACACCCCGGTGAAGCTCCCCGAGCGAGGAATTGAAGTTTGCTTCACCGGAGAGGCCAGTCCACGGTCGCCGGAGCTCACACCCTCGCCGGAGTACGTGGACCGGGTAATCCGCTCAATCTTTTTCCAATTCCTGGTGCACACAGCCACTACGTGACCCCATGAAGCTCACCTTGCCCTCGGATTGAACCAGCTCGCCGTGGTTTGGCCGGTACACTCGCCGCCGACGAGAACACCCGCCTGCGTACGTGGACCGAGCGATTCCGGCCATCCCCGCCGTCGAGCCGCACCTCGCTGTGACCGCCAGAGCCTCCCCGAGCCAACCCTGCCCTTCGCCGGACCTATCTCGCCGCCGGTAAGCCGCGCCACCCTTTTCATTCCCGCGGGTACTGTTTACATTGGGGGAAGGACTGCGGGTGAGAGGAAGAAAAGGTCAGGGGGCTTTTTGAACTGTCAGCGACTCAGGGGAATAGTGGCTCAGGGGTAGATTTGTGTGGGTTGATTCAGTTTAAACCCAGGGGCCTCGGTGTAAATTGTTTTTCCAGGAAACTCTTATTTAAATCTGTTTTTAATTTGAACAGAGACTTTAAAAATTCATAACTTCTGTTTAGTTCATCCAAATTTGGTCAAACCAATTTTGTCAGACCCTAAATAATGTAGCCTACTTAAGAAAAATATAAAACCTCCTATGTACTATAGAAAACTTTAAAGCTCTGATTTAATTATAGTTTTGGCCAAAAGCTCAATAATAGAAAGAAAAATAGTTATATTATTTGACTAGGGTTAGGAAAAATTGGAGAAGTTTGTATCTACCTACTAACCTGTTTAAAAAAGTTAAACCTCTCTGTCCACTCCATTAAGTTAGTTTTTACTACTTATTTTGCAATATACTTAAGGTTAAGAAAAATAGAAAATGTAATTTAAATAATGAAACAGAGGGCACCTCTATTTTTATTAGGGTACTTATTCAATAAAGTTCACTGGAAAAATCTATCATACCCTGGTTTAGTATAAAATAAGTAAGATCCCTTTTATTTTTTAGAAAACCAGGGAAACTTAGAAAAACCCTACAAAAATAACCCTAAGGTGAAAACCCCTCAAACCTTAGGATAACTAATGTTTGGTTATTATGAACATAAGAAAAATACAAAATCTGTTGTTTGATATTTTTCAAATGACAAGTTAGTTATAGGCACCTTTTTATCATTAAACTTTAGAAAATCACAACTAAATAATCACCAATTAACTTTCTGTGAATTTTGGCACAGAGGTTTAGCATTACTGTTAGATCCCAACAAAAATAACCTTTAGGAAGAAACTCACCTCTAGTGAGGAGGTGTAGTGTTAAGTGGCCCATTTTACACCACCTTTGTTATTTTTGTCTAAAGCTTAACCTTTTATTTTGAGCCCCAATTTCCTAGGATGGGCTATAGTGACCAATGGCAATCCACTGTAATTTTACAAAAATTTTGGAAAATGTTAAACCACTGTCATAGTTCAAACCTACACTAGAAATTATAAGTAGAAAATGAAGAAAAGGGGGAAAAATGAATAATGGGAATGAATGTCATCCTAAAACTCTCGTAGATTGTCCACTGAAGCATATAAAGGCAATACAAACCCACTATATTTATCCTCAATCAAAACCTAAGCCTAAAAGGTAATAAGCATAAGCCACTGGAAGCCCCGCATGATTAAGGAACCCTAAGTTACTCCTGGACTCAGTTTCTTTTAGCATAATGTTATTAAATCCTACATAATCATGATGTACATATTCATTGCATTCGATAGACTGCAACCTTGCTGACGGAGAGTACGTCCTCATGCCGAGCAAGGAGCTGCTCAGGAGGTAGCCCCAGATCCAGCACCCGAGTCTGCACCAGAGGATCTGCCTGCCACAGCCTTGGAAGGAAAGCCCCGGTTTATGCATAACCTGTTATTTATGCTATTTTACTATACTTGTTGTTTGTAGGCTTGTACTGTGCACTTAAGTGTAGGAGTTGACTGAAACCCTAGTTGCATGAACTCAGGATTCCTTGTTGAGATGAATACTAGTATGCTAGGTCGAGTAGCTGCTTTATTTAATTAGGATCTCGGTAGAAGATGAGTGATTTTTCTAGCACTCGCGCGAGATCAGGAATTGGTTGTACCCACTTTTCTTATCACATTGATAGTTGGTTGGTGGACACGGATCCATGGGGATACGTGGTCTATGAGGTAAAATGGGAATAAGGATTAACGTGCGGATACCTGTGTCAAGCGTTTGAACGTACTAAACATATGCCGAGAAATATGGTAAATCGGTAAGCCTAGTACCTGATTGAACCTGGTAGTGGACTTGACCCCTCACGCGACCTGAGACGTAGTCTCCCATTCCGGTTATGGTGGGTACAAGTGCGGTCACTGCACGACGGCCAGTCGGGGTCAGTGGGGCATTGTACGCCAAGGCGGTGAGCCCTGATCTGCTGACGGGGAATCGATGGGGACGGTTGATGTGTGTGAGGACGGAGTGCCTCGCCACGTCGTGTGTTTAGGTTTACCTTGCAAGGATAAAAACTCGATTCGAATCGTCTGCTTCTCGCAGCTAATGAGACTGCTTGATCCATTGTACTGCATTGAGTAACAAATGGAAATATGATGAGTTGATATAAGATATTGATTGCTAATAATGTTTGCTACTATGTATGAGTAGATAGGACACATTTAGCCTTAAGAGAGTCACACTTAAATTTGACAAAGTTAAAACTTGATTTAGAAACTCAGCTAGTGCTTTTAGCAAACCAAACCCCACAGCCAAACAACTGCATGTCTAGAGGTAGAGGAGTAGACTCCTCACACCGGGTAAGTCTAGCTGAGTATTAGTATACTCAGCCTTGCTTGTGGCATAATTTTACAGGTTCTCTGGAGGACATGGTTGCTGGAGTGACTTGGCCGTCCACCTTACCACCGGGTTGGACTGTTGAGTGGGACCCCGCCTCGGCTGAGGAGGAGCATGAGGAGTGATGGGGCAGGCTTCCCCATCTCTCTGTTTATTTACCATAGTTTATTTCCGCTGCACTTAGAACAATGATGGTCACTTTTGCAAAAACTCCGATGATGATGATGTAATAATCTAATACTCTCACATGCATGGTTTTATGCTTTATTGTATTTGCTCTGTGACTCACCATCGAGTGAGATTGTGGTACTTGATCCTGTCAGTGGCCGTGTCGGACTAGATCCGAGGGATTGATGGGTTATTCCCATTTAAGTGTGGTCTAGCCTCTAAGGCAGGGCTTAGGCACTTAAGTTGGAATAATTCGGACAGTTCCGCCACAGGCTCTATGGACCATTAGTGTTTGGCCCAGAAAGGCGCCAACATACTTTTTGGTGACTCTGTTGGGGATGAAAGCTTTGGATCTACAAAAAATGGATGCAATGGCTTATTTGAAAGATCTCAACGATGTTTCTCCAGACAATAACACAAGACTGACTATAGATGATTTGTCGGTCGCTGA
The DNA here is from genome assembly GCA_029449295.1 of Zea luxurians. Taxonomy (NCBI): domain Eukaryota; kingdom Viridiplantae; phylum Streptophyta; class Magnoliopsida; order Poales; family Poaceae; genus Zea; species Zea luxurians. The sequence goes on from JAOPSE010000143.1 coordinate 2,128,501, forward strand.
GAAGAAGGAATTTGAAGACTACTTGAAGAAGCTAGACGAGGAGGCCCAGTGAGGACAAGCTCAGATTTGTGAGGAGGTAAAGAGATGGTACCTCTCGCACTTCACAGTAGATTGTCACCAAAGGGTCATCCAAGAGAGGGAATTGGAGTTTGCTTCCATAATGGCCTCGTTGTAGCCCACCACTACATATGCAATCGACTATCGATAAAGTTTGATTGATAGTTCTAGACATGCAGTTGGGCAATCAATCCTTATTGGTCAACACTTTAGAACTTGATGGGAAGAAAATTTTGGTTTGGCCATAAGAGACTGATAAGAACAAGTGTGACAATATTGTCATCGGTAACCCTCAGGTGATCAATGAAAAAGCAAGGACCTTGGCTAGGAAGGTGATTGTATAGAAAAATTTGGATGGACAAGAAGCCATCAAGATCACCATCAAGTCTACTGGTATTGGGGGCAAGACAGAAGAAGAAACTGATAGAGCTCTCCAAGCCAACATACACTGAACAATCTGGTGCTTAGTGCTAGCAGTCTGGTACTATCGGCAATAGAACGAAGACCCACAGGATGAAAGTTGAAGAACCAAGAAGCAAAACCAGGCTAAGGCTTTTGGCAAATTTGCTAAATCTGGTCTTACATTTGATCGACTTCTTTCAAAATATATGAATAAGAAGGTCGTTCCACATAATTGGCTAGCAAAATGATCAAAGTCATCCGCAAGAAACAAGTAATATGTACAGGGGCAAAGACCGACTATACCAGCCCGAGAATTGCCTCAAGTAGTGTCACCTGCTCATCAGTCTCTAGGGATATTGTGGTGCTTTTTACTCGTCTACTCATCGCCGATGTTTTATCCGGCTCAAGCATGGAAAAGTGTGATAATGAATCTACATTACATGCACATCCCATTTGATTATTCGTGCTAGGGGCATCACAATTTTGTGCTTTTGGCATATTAATTAGATGGTCATGACCAATAGAGATGTATCTGAAACAACCTTTATGCATTGGAGCTTTGTTGAATGGCTATGCTATTTAGAAGAGCTAATGACTTGCATCAAGCTAAATTGCTTATTTCAGGAGCAAAATGAATTATCAAATATGTTGTTTCTCGAAAGATGTTGGTGGTACAAGTGCTTTTGGTTCATGACCCGCACTAAAAGGCAGGAGGACATATGTTAAACACCAAAACTAGTAATACTAGTACTATCGAACTGTTCAACCCTGCAAACAGTCTAGCATAATAGCCTAGAAAGTATGTGCCCTAAACAGTCTGACGTGTTAGCCCGGATAGTCTAGGATTAGATCTGTTCGGGCTAGAGTCCTAATTTTTTGTTGGATTCTTCGGATATCTTGCGAGATTTTATTGGAGTTTGCCTAAGAAAGGGGCCAGACCTCCCCCTATATATATGAGAGACTAAAACCGTCTGAAACACCACCAATCGAATCAACAGTTATCTTGTATTTACTTTGTCATTCTTAGATTAGATGTAGTTTAAGCCCTAATTATAGCTTTCCAATCCCTGGTCTTCACCTCTCTTCGACTTTACGTCGACTTAGGGCGCTTTGGGTGGGTGGTCGATTCCAAAGCAACCCTAGAATCCCTCCTCCCCGACAAATACGTGTCGAACAGTCTGCTAGCCAGGGCTAGATAGTCTGTCAACCTGCAAAGAGGCTCTAAAGTCCTACATGCTGGCCCTAGGGATGATACATGAATGTAACACCCTGAAATTGGGGGTATAAAATTTCTTCTCTAATATTCACCAAAATCCAGGTGTTACCTGCTTTCTCCTCTTCCTCTTTGCTCCTTTCTTTTTTCAAAGTGGTAGAGGGATTTATTTTGAATTCATGTATCAAGAAAATCCTAAGGAAGTCGTGTGATGTTGCACCATGCTGAAGCACATATTTTATTTTGCTTGCTGCACATGTTTGAAACACATTCATCTTGTTCTGAGTTCGTGGTCGAGTTTGGAAGTTGGATAGAAAAGAAAGGAATAAAAAGAGAAAATAGAAAAGGGCCAACCCCCACCTGAATTTCCCCAGCCGGGCCCAGCTCGCCCCTCCCATGGCCCGCCCCACGCCCCTTCCCCCCAGTCGTGGCCCACCCAACGCCTCGCCCACGGCCCAGCCACACCGTGCCCTCATGACCTCACTCGCGAGCGCACTGCATGAACGCAGCCTGCCTAGCTGCCGCCTGGCCTATGGGCATCGCACGTAGGGGTGTCTTCCTCAAATCGCCATCCTGCCTAGGTTGACTATGATGTTAGGTTTTTTAGCAACTACACCCACGCCCCGATTCAATCGCCCTTGCATCCCCTCCACTTTGTCCCCTACCTCATCCCTCGCCCACGCCCGAAACCTCCATCTCCTCGCCCGCCTAGAGCACCGCCGTCTCTCTGCTTCACTGCCCGAGCCTCGCCCGCGCTGAGTTTGCGACGCTGTTCGCTAGAGGAGCCCTGCGCCGTGCCCTCAGCTGAGGTGAGAATCAATGTTGTCTAACTCCCCATCTCCCTCTCTTCTTTATGCCTGACGTGGCCATGGCGCCTGCCCCTAGCGTGGCGAGCCCGCCCCCGTGGTGGTCGAGCTCTCCCCTGCACGCCAAACCCCCTGCGTGCCAACGCTTACCGCGACTGATAGTCGCCTAGAGGGAGATGAAAAGGCGAAACCTGAAATTTACAACTTTAAACAATCTTGATCCCCTAGTTAGTGATTAAAACAAGATGAACAATAATTGGAGTATAGAACTAAGTCATATTCTTACAGAAGTGTTGCTTTCAAAGAATGCGTAATAAACTCAAAGCAACACAACTAAATATCTATGATGATTAGAACAAGAATACTTAGTTAGGAAGGGAAACAACACAAGTTCTTTCTTGCAAGGAGTTCCTTCTATATATCAAAATTTAACATGAAGCAACACAAAGTAATATTAACAAAAAATAACGCAAGAAAACTTAGAGAGTGAGAAGACAAATAAATCACAAGCAATAATCACAAGAGACACGGATGATTTATTTTACCGAGGTTCGGTTCAACAAGAACCTAATCCCCATTGAGGAGTCCACAAAGGACGGGTCTTTTTCAATCCTTTCCCTCTCTCCAATGATCACCAAGACCTACGAGTGTTCCTTCTATTGTTTACTTGTTCTCGATTGCTATATACAACCAAAAACAAGGCAACACAATGTTAAAAATAAAATCAACCTTCATCCTCGAGCAGTTATCCCTCCGAGATAATTCCTTCGAAGACGAAGGTTAAGACTTAACCGAGTAAATCAGGTCTTAATTGCGTGAACAAGTAAATATGTAAAAAATGTAAAGGAGTTTAAACATGATAACTCATCTTAGATATATCAATATCACATTTCTCCTCTTTCGTATAATGAATTTATAATTGTACCTTCGGCTCTACAGAGTGAGTTAGAACGAAGGTGCTATGGAGAAGAGATTACACACATGAATTATCCAGCCCTACAAAAGGTACTTTATGTAGGGCACTGTTCATCTATTTATAGGGAATCGTACAGCTTCGTACGAAATTACATTCGTACCCTTATGGATTACACAGAGAATTTACAAATAATATAAGGGCAACATTGTCTTTTGCCTTCAGCATTCAGGATGACACCTTCTTCTTATATCATCTTCATGTGTTGTTATGACGAAGCTAGCTTCGTTATCCTTCCACTGTTCCACACTGAAGGTAGTTTGATGCCGAAGCTCCTGTGATGCTTGACAAATATGTTGACAACCAATGGTTAACCGTGTTTTTTAGGACCTTCAAAAGATGAAGGCCCCCAACAGTAGCCCCTCATGGTATTAGTTTGTTTCTTTGTAACAGACTCAGACTATGAAATGAACGAAGGCCTTATGCCGAAGGTTTGAAAAAACACCTTCCCTTCGCTAGAATAGCTAAACTTTCTGAACTGTGGGGGCCACTTTGCAGTGGTGTTTTGTGTATATATATATGAGGGTTGTGACAAAATATTTTTCGTTCTACCGACTTAAGTTGGTTTGTTCTGAGCTACTGCAATTGCATCCGTTTTCTAGCTTCGGCTTTTCGCTTAATCAAAGTTGAGATGGCAAAAGATAGGAGGAGAGAAGACCCTACCTTGGCTAGGTTTTATGAAGATATTGAAAGAACCAATTCTAAGAAAATAACCAGCAAAATTCTTGCTGGACTGTTTGAAGATTTTGAGGGTAGTGATGATTTTGATGTTGATAGTGGTGCAGATGATGCCGAAGATCGGCCATGGAGGCCAAGCCATGTTATCTTAGGAAAATCTACTGTCAAGAGTTGACAAATTGAGACAATGAATGTGACAGCCCTCCAAAGTTATCGGGCCCACATGCACCAATCCTTGCCATTAACGACCTCGGATGGCTATGCACGTGTACCATGTAACTTAACAAGGCTATCGAGTTCATAAACTTGAACTCATCATCCCAAGGATCTCCCACATTCATGTATATTACAGTAACCACATTCGATACACACACTTCGGAGATAGAGCAGAAGACTTTACAAACATACTTTATATTTCCAAAACTCAAGATTTACACCATAAAAAGAGTTATAATTATTACAAGTCCTGAAATACTCAAAGTGCATAACTTGTTACCATAACAGGAAGGTAGAACCCTTCCAAAGTTCACACATAAACCTAACTAATCCTCCCTCAAGACTGGAAGCATATTCCAGCCACAGGGACACCTCGAAAGCTCCTAATTACCTGCAACAACAAGGGTTCGAAAACCCTGAGTATGAAGTGTACTTTCGCAAGTCTTACCTGACTAAGGAAAAAGACTCTCAAGGATATGCTGGATTTGGGAATCAAGGAAAGGCTTTTAGCAAGAATCAACTTTAATAGTTCACAGTAAAGCTTACTAAAATGAGTCCTTACTTTCAACATTTTAATGCTAGATTAAGTATTAATAGACCTTGTTTGCATCTAGTCTAATTTCATTATCACATTAATCAATACAACATGATTTTTGCTCATCATGATTCCATCAATGACTTAGATTGCAGGTCAGTGATCAAGTCTCCATTATCCGAGGATATAACGGTGATCCGAATCGATTTACCTTGCTAGGGATCTCTAACCACATGACATATGTAGCACTTAACCCTTGCATATGCCAACCCACCCCCTGCTATCTAAAGACCAGACCGGGTTCACGCCAACCGAGAGCACAATTACTCCACCGTCCAGCCTCTTGCCACAAAGGGTACTCGCTACTCTCGCCATATCTCCAATCCCATTGCGTGGTAGCCTTTCTAGTATTGGTCAAGCTGAGATTAGGCTTACCCTGTCCCATACCAGGGCATGTGGCCAGTTAATATAGTCCTCGATCAGTAGACCTACATTCCCTATAATCCTTAATCAACCTGGGCAGAACATCACCTGTTCCTAGCCCAAGTCTCGATTTATGTACTTTCATCCTTCGGACTTATTTGTGTACCTTAGGATGATTAAAACATCACAGGGAACCTTGCTTTAGATCTCCCCATGATCCCGATGAAAATATTCTTGTTGGTAGAGCCATCCTTCCTCAGGATAAACCCTAAGCTAGGCATTAGTGCAAAGGACAAACTCTATTTGCAAGATTTACATCTAGGCAGGGCTAAGCAATTTTTGTAAACAATATTTGATACTTCCAAAGAAGTATCTATAACAGGAATGGATATCAAGGTAGTTAATGCATCAAATAGTTTCCAAGCAACTCCTATAAACTTAATGCACATTTCACTAGACTTAAAGTGTATAAAAGTCTTTTAAAAATACAAGAAAGGGGTTTCATGCACCGAGGCTTGCCTTATTGCAGTGAAGAGGTTCCAGATCCCTCTATCCAATACCCGGTTAGATGGCTCCTCCACTTGATCAGCAGCCAGTGGAGTAGACTCCTCCTTCAAACACCACTTCTTCTAGGTGTTCTACAAGTCAATTACTATACCTGAATGCTTATGTAAGGATGTGAAATGCAAACTCTCACAAGGAGAGGTGGGGAACATAAACACTCCTAAATAAGTACATGACAAGTATACACCTACTTCTACACAACCTAGCACTTGATAAAAGTGACCAATTTGAATTCACTTAGGTAAATTAGGGAACTAATCCAACTTATATCTCATCCAAAATCTTAAAACTTCTTAAGCAACTTCATCTCTTCACTAAACTACTAGATATCCTCATTTCATAGGTGAAATCCTTTTCCTTTTTGGGCAACAATTATTTCACTAAGCAAATCATATTCAAATAGTTCCAAACTTTGCTCAAGAGTTCATATTTAGATGACAAGTCTCTCCAAAAATTTCTACCTTTTTGGTGTTATCCTCTTATTTATAAAATTAATATAAGCCTTCCAAGAGCACCTTAAATTCACTTAAAATTTGCTAACTAATCTAAAAATCCTAAAACCAACTTTACTAGAGAGCTCTTGATTTTAGACATCCAACAAGATTTGTCTCACTATTTCCAAGTTGTCGGGTAAATGAATAAAAGGAAACAATTGATTCTGGGCTAAAATCAGCCCACGTGGCCCAACTCTAGGCAGAGCCGGCCCACGTCGGGGGAGCCCGCACCCGCGTCTGCGCTTTTGCACAAAGGACCCCGCGCTCTTGAAAAACCAATCTAAGCTCCTGCCACTATTCATTTGTGCCACTGAAAATCACACAGACACCCCTCGGCAACCTTCTTTTTACAACTTCTCGACCCTGTCGGCTCCGTGCCCAACTCTGGTGACCTAGCATCGGATTTGCCATATCAGGTCGTCGCAGACGACGGTGACATCACCAACCTACTCCTTGGACTACGGTGAACACAGACACACATTTAATTTGACTGCGGAGAACATCGGAACACGGCTACCAACTACGACGACGGAGAGTAAGGCTTGACGAACTCGATCCCGTAGCTTCCATACGGTAGAGTTAAATCAAACATCGTGGGGAGCATTAGTGGCATACCTAGGCTTCAATGCTTGCACTAATTTGGCCGAGGACAAATGCAAGTCAATCGGTCAACACTGAGGCATGTCCACGGTGCCAGATTGCAATGACATGTCCCTGTTCCACGCAACATGCATCGGTAGAGTTCAAAGGCAGAGTTGTGTAAGCTTCAGTGTCACATGGAGATCAGAGAACGGGACCAACCTAGGTGTGCAGCTGCTCCATATGTCCTGGCCATGGCAAGGTGAGCAATCGCTAGCTATGGTCACCACCTAGGGGATGGCATGCAGGGTTCTGGGTTGGGGCAAAGCTAGGGACTAAGGAAAGGTGTTACACAAGCATGAACACAGGGATTCGAACTCCTTGCAATGGTCTTTGGATAGAGCTCGAGACAGGGAGGAGACTTCCACTGAACCATGCCCTATAAACACTTAATTATGGGTCGAGGTGTCCCTAACCTGTTCAACATGCAGGGAAGGGTGTTTCCTAGAGTGCCACCAACATATGAGCTCATGGATGTGGCTCCCATGCACCATCAAAGCACAGGATCACAGGGGCAGCTGGGGCACTGAATCTGGTCAACCTTAATAGCCAAAATATCATGTGACATACTACAGAAATATCAGATGAGAACTCCACCTGTTACAGGCACCAATGGGTCCAAAATTGATATTTTTCTGCAGGGGTGAGGCCACTAGATCTTTTGTTGACTAGCCCAACCACATCTCAATTCGAGCACACTAGAGAAACCAGCAGGGATAAAAAATCTCCTTCAGATATTCTTGGAGTACACTGAACTGCTACTGTTTGACTCAGTTCACAACTTCACCCCTTCATCTCTCCCAGTTCCTAGCAACAACAGGGGAACCAACCTTAATGAACTTTGTTCACCAACTAACCCTCTAACAGTTTTCCATTGGGACTTTAGTCTTGTATCCCTCAGATCAGACACAAAACAGCTCCAAAATCCCAAGAAAAACAATAAACCAACCCAACAGTGGACTGAACCAGCACACCACTGATCCCTTGCAGTTGCAGGCCTCCCTGTTAGAGCCCTATTATCTCACAATTTTATATAGCAACAAACCACTCTCTTTTAACCAAAGTTACTCTCCATTCATAGCTCTACCACTTCTAGATAGCAACCCATAACTGAAAACATATAGAACAAAAGTTATGGTACCCCAAATTACAGCCAAAGTCATTGAAAATTCAGTTTCAGAAATCTGGAACAGCATCACAGAGTCTGACAGAGGGTCTTGCTACCCCCTTTCCTCTAAATCCTACAAAGTAACAAGCTAACTCTCTGCATGAAAGTTTTTCCCTTTCATATGGACTTTGACTTTACTACAGAACTCTTAACCAAAATCTCCATATTTTAATTATCATAGAGCTCCAAATATGTGTAAAAACTCACTGAATTTTCTGCTTCAGTTATTTGCAATAGCATAACACAAACCCTGACAGCCCAGCTTGGAACCCACTCTTCTCTCAATTCTACACAGCAATAAGACTAACAACTTATAATAAACTTGTTCTCCTTTAAATGATATTTTACTTTACTATAATATTCTTAGTCCAAATCCACATGAATGGTCACAAATGGGCTCCAAACTCAGCAACTTTCACTGAAATTCAGTTTTTTAGTAACTGAATACAATTCAGTTTCAGCCACAAACAGTCCAATTTTGTGCCAGTTTTACTCCACTTTTCGTGTAGGATCATGCTATACCCACTTACTGAAAATTATTCACCATCATATGGTCTTTATTTCATCTACAAACACCATAGCCTAAAACCTTATAGTCTAGCCACAAACCAGCTTTCAAACAGCCATCAAAACACTAAAACTCAGTTTCAGTTACTGTTTCCAATCTGAAAATTCAGAAATACAGCAACACCACTTGGAACCACTCTTTTGCCTAGGTTCCAAATGTTTCTAGGGACAAGTTTCTTAATAAAGTTTATACTCCTATAGCTCCTCTACAAGTTTGATATAGTGACCATTAACCAAAACCTCTTGGATTCCAAACTACAGTAGCCCAGAGTCTGCTCCAATTGCTGAAATTCAGAATCTGAATTTCACTAAGTCTGGAACCTACAATTTCTGACAGCTTTACTTTGTACCAGGTTTTCTCTAAGTTCCAAACAGTGTTAGGGCTAGGTGACTTAATTAAAATTATACTCCTCATATTGCTCTATAACTTTGTTATAAGGACCATCTTCAAAATTCTTATAGGTCAGAATTACAAGGGTTCAAAGTTGGCTAGTTTATATTAATTTCAGAAGTTCCCATTGGAACCCAAAACTGAATTTCTACAAATTACTCCAAATTTCTCCACACAACTTGGAATCCTCCAAATATGAATTTTGTTCACTTTTCTAAGTTCTACAACTTTGGTATATGGACTTTTAGCTAAATCTTTCTAGATTTTGAATTCCTCTTTTGGGCTAGTTTTAGGGTTTCAAATGTGGCTACTGTTTCTTGCAGTGATTCATCCCTCTGATCCCTCCACCTAGAGCAAAATTACTCTCTAGCTCAAGATCCAATCTTTGATACACATAGCTCATATCCAAAATGTCCTGGTTTAGAATTTCCTTTACTTAACCATCTATTCCAGTAAAGCTCAAGTTAAGGTTTGGAGTTATTCCAGCTCCTTAACTGTTTCTTCCACTTGACCATCATTCCAAAACAAGGCTACTCTAGGCTCTAAGACTTACCTTTAACACTTAAGACTCCAAGTCAATTTGTTACTTGCTTAAGAGATGACCTACTCCTGTTTAGCTTAAGCCAAGTCCTTAAACTAAACTCTAAACCCAACACACAACATCATAATTTTGAAAAAGTTTAACCTAGTGAATGCATTCTATGTATATCAAACAAGATAATGCAAGTGCTTATGATGACATGCTAGCGTTTTAGTTATCATAACACCAGGGGTGTTACAGCCTTCCTCCCTAAAAGAAATCTCGTCCCGAGATTTAAAACTCTAGGCTAGGTATTGGAAAAGGAAACGCGTCACGAACTTATTTCCTAACTTCTCTTACAAGGCAGGGGAGGTGTTCTGTATTGCTTAACCATGAGTTAACCACGATGTCGTTCGATGTTCTCACCTGTCTCATATACTATGGACTTCCAATGATGACTCAGTAATATACCTCCTTCTGTGTGTTTTACCCAAGATGTTGCATCTAATTTGTTTTAGATAACATCTAGCCATTCGTCCATTTCTTGTTCAACAGACTCACATGGGAAATCACGGTGGTACCATTTCATCAAGAAACACAACCAGAAACTATGGTACCAGCGTGTGCCATGTCATTTATCCACACACGTGCATCCACAAGGAATATCCAATGGAATAGCCATTTTAACTCTTGGAATTCGACAAACGACTAAAGATATTAAAAGTTGCCTCTGAAACAAGCAGTTGTTTCTTACACCATAGTCATAGAAAAGCTCATAGGTTACATGATCCAGGTGAAATAGGAAAACTCTTTACAACAAAGTTTACCCTATTTTTTTATACAAGCTAACATTGCCATAAGGGTCTACCTTACATCTACCTTTCAAAACTAATTTACATAGGTATATAGCCTGACGAGGATTAAGTTGCCTACTATATCTTCTCCTGTTATCACATCTGCCAAATGTCTGTTTCCATGCTCCATAGGTACCTTTTAGTCCATTGGTGTTGGGGAAGAATAAAAGTCAACATTGAGGATATGCATCGTTTGTTGCAGATGGTTGATTAGTCGCTGCGCTGTTTGAAATTCCATTGGATAGGTATGATGCAACTCCTCAAGCACCTGATCCTGATGACCTAGGAAGCCCATGGTTTCCTTAAGTTCTTCATTAATAGTAACGGCATACGAGTGAGTATCTTCTTGTTGCTGAATCAAAACTCTAGATTTAGAATGAGAATTAGTCAGCTTATGCTCAAGTTCCTTGATGCGATTCTGATCCGCTTGGTGTTGTGCCTGCAGTTCTGCTACCTGATGCTCTAGTACAACAATTCGCTCAGCTTGAACCTTTGTTTCTTCAAGCCACTCTTGTGCCTGAGTACAAGCCCTATTCTTAGCCATTTCCATCATCTTAAATGTTGCATAACTCCCAGTATACAACTGTTGCCACTTTTGACGACTGTGCCCTCGAGGAAGTTGCAACTCTAGCACGGCCATCAAAACTCGAGCAGATGCCGATTCAACAGAATCCTACCCAATGGGAATGTTTTCCATTAATCGGGTCTGGTGATGATACACAACTAGGTCACTTAAGGCAACTGCAGGGAACAACCTCATAGATATGCCATGTATTTCTTCCCATTTTTGGTAACAGATGGTTGTCAACACCTCTAAGGCAGCTACCTGAGCACCTTCCCAAGGAGCCATTCCTTCGGCATGGAACATCCAATGTGGCCAAGATGGTTTTCTAGCACATTCTGGAATATGCACTGCTACCTTATACCATGGTTATCCTCTAAGAACAGTGCGTGACCACTGGTACTTGGGTGCTTCGGTATATCCAACTTCTTGAAGTAGTCGCCATAGGACCATTGGAACACCAAAATCTCGTAGAAACTCTCCAACTCCTGTAGGCACTTCTTGTTGATTCATCTATAGAGAAGAGCAACGGATACACTCTATTCACTAAGGATGTATGAACAGGGTATATGAAACACGTACTAAAACAGCTACGCAAGGGGTTTAACTTAAAGTTATATGTCATGATGCATGCTCGTCATATTCGTCCTTGCACTCTTGCCAACATATAGTGGTTGTCACGTTCTATGGCAGTGGCAATCCTACTCACTCCGTCATTGAACACTAGTCGCACTTTCCTAGGATTTAGTTAGTGTACCTGCAGAAAATTGCATTATAGTTGTGGGTTAGTGATTAGCATCCTAAACTAAGCCACCTTATAGCCCTTAACTTAACCATATACTATTTGCACTTCAACTATCAGGATTTGATCATAGATTCTTAAATTTTCCAAAATAGTTTGGACTCAAAATCCTTTTGGAAGTATTTCACAAGATTACTTTAATATCCATGCTAATGGGGGATTGCTCCGATACCACTCTGTGACAGCCCTCCCAAGTTATCGGGCCCACATGCACCAATCCTTGCCATTAACGGCCTTAGATGGCTATGCACGTGTACCATGTAACTTAACAAGGCTATCTGATTATCCCAAGGATCTCCCACATTTATGTATATTATAGTAACCACATTCGATACACACACTTCAGAGATAGAGCGGAAGACTTCACAAACATACTTTATATTTCCAAAACTCAAGTTTCACAAGATAAAAAGAGTTATAATTATTATAAGTCCTGTTATACTCAAAGTGCATAACTTATTACCATAACAGGAAGGTAGAACCCTTCCAAAGTTCACACATAAACCTAACTAATCCTCCCTCAAGACTGGAAGCATCTTCCAGCCATAGGGACACCTAGAAAGCTCCTGATTACCTGCAACAATATGGGTTCGAAAACCCTGAGTACAAAGTGTACTTTCGCAAGTCTTACCCGACTAAGGAAAAAGACTCTGAAGGATATGCTAGATTTGGGAATCGAGGAAAGGCTTTTAGCAAGAATCAACTTTAATAGTTCGTAGAAAAGCTTACTAAAATGAGTCCTTACTTTCAACATTTTAATGCTAGATTAAGTATTAATAGACCTTGTTTGCATCTAGTCTAATTTCATCGTCACATTAATCAACACAACATATTGTTTGCTCATTATGATTCCATCCATGACTTAGATTGCAGGTCAGTGATCAAGTCTACATTATCCGAGGATATAACAGCGATCCGAATCGATTTACCCAGCTGGGGATCCCTAACCACACGACATATCTAGCACTTAACCCTTGCATATGCCAACCTACCCCTTGTTATCTCAAGACCAGACCGGGTTCACGCCTACCGAGAGCATAGTTACTCCACCGTCCAGCCTCTTGCCACGGAGGGTACACGCTACTCTCGCCATCTCTCCACTCCCATTGCGTGGTAGCCTTTCTGGTATTGGTCAAGCTGAGATTAGGCTTATCCTATCCCATATGAGGGCATGTGGCTAGTTAATATAGTCCTCGATCAGCAGGCCTACATTCCCTATTATCCTTAATCAACCTAGGCACAACATCACATGTTCCTAGCCCAAGTCTCAATTTAAGTACTTTCATCCTTCGGACTTATTTGTGTACCTTAGGATGATTAAAACATCATGAGGAACCTTGCTTTAGATCTCCCCATGATCTCGATGAAAATATTCTTGTAGGTAGAGCCATCCTTCCTCAGGGTAAACCCTGAGCTAGGCATTAGTGCAAAGGACAAACCCTATCTGCAAGATTTACATCTAGGCAGGGCTAAGCAATTTTTGTAAACAATATTTGATACTTCCAAAGAAGTATCTGTAACATGAATGGATATCAAGGTAGTCAATGCATCAAATAGTTTCCAAGCAACTCCTATAAACTTAATGCACATTTCACTAGACTTAAAGTGTATAAAAGTCTTTTAAAATACAAGAAAGGGGTTGCATGCACCGGGGCTTGCCTTATTGCAGTGAAGAGGTTCCAGATCCCTTCTATCTAATACCCAGTTAGATGGCTCCTCCACTTGATCAGCAGTCACTGGAGTAGACTCCTCCTTCAAACACCACTTCTTCTAGGTGTTCTACAAGTCAATTACTATACATGAATGCTTATGTAAGGATATGAAATGCAAACTCTCACAAGGATAGGTGGGGAACATAAACACTCCTAAATAAGTACATGACAAGTATACACATACTTCTACACAACCTAGCACTTGATAAAAGTGACCAATTTGAATTCACTTAGGTAAATTAGGGAACTAATCCAACTTATATCTCATCCAAAATCTTAAAACTTCTTAAGCAACTTCATCTCTTCACTAAACTACTAGATGTCCTCATTTCAACCTAAGGATTTACTAGTTTTTTCCTATCCTGTCCTTGATTACCTTTTTGGAATTTAGCACTATGACCAATAACATGCTAGCTAGTGCTTTACTTTAATCAATGAACCTGACGAGAATTTATTTATGATACAATGATTTTATTTTGGTTATGATGATAAACTTGTGGCACTAAAGGGGACTCGGGCTGTTTCCCGAGTACCTCTCCGTAAGGACCTACTCGTTGATAAACCACCAGAAAAATAGTGCAACCATGAGGGTGTATGGGACGCCCTTAGCTAATTAATTAGAGGAATCTAGGGTGTAGTTTGCTTCATCGTTGTATCGTTAATGAGGGCTTGGGCATAGTGCTTGCTCTGCTAAGGGTGGGGTGCTGGGGTTCATTCGATTACGTTTTGTTAGTGCTTCGCCCGTTAGGTTTTGCCGGTCGTACAAACACAGTACTCCAAGCCAAGCATGCTTAACCTGGAGGTTCTTTCGAGATAGGCTTCCGAAAAAGAAGATGCACCTTATTGGTATAGATACTCTATTAATTCTATTAAGCCTTGGGCCAACATATCCCATCCTATGGGCCAGGATATCACAAGAACCCTAGGCAAAAAGGGAATCACGGCTCGTGGGTAAAGTGTGCAACCTCTGCAAAGGGTTAGAAACTGGTATATTAGCCACGCTCACGGTTAAGAGCAGCTTTGGAATCCTCGTTGATTAGAGATGCTCTGGATACATTTATGATGATAGTTTAATGATGACGACTCAAACTATGCATTCTAGTATCTCTTCTCTAAGGAAGTACTGGTTAGGTTAATAACTTTGGTTTTTATGATAAAAGTTGGCCTATACTAATAATAAATACCTGACAATCTAAAAGCAACTGCTTCGAGCTTCAACCCACAAACAGCTAGTCCACTTTAGCCAAATAGGACATTTGCTGAGTACGTTGATGTGTATCCACCCTTGCTTAAACACAAAACACCAGGTTGTCCACACTACAACCACTGCTCATGAGAAGACGAAGGTAATGCGGAGGACTTTCAGGAGTTCCATGACTTCGAGGAGTTTTAGACTAGATTAGTGGCAACCCCCAATCAACTGCATGTGAAGGCCTTATCTTTACTGTGTTTCGCTTTAGCACTTTGATTACTTGTTAAGTTGATGACTATGTTGATGCCTTCAAGGATGTAATAATTTAATACCTCCTTTATGTTAGATTATTCAAGCACTATGTGATGATGTTCATTTATGTAATCGCTGTGTACGTGAGTTCTGATCCTGGCACGTACATGGTTCACATTCGGTTTGCTTTCTGAAACTAGGTGTGACAATGAACAACACCAATTTCTCTGTTTTCCTTGCAAACAACTAAGTATATTTTTTAGATAATGGAAACAAGTTCTAGCCTTTTTGCACTTTCATGCATACAACCTTACAAGTAATGACTTACAACTTCATAAACACCTAAGAAAAGATAAAACATTCAAATATTTGGAACCATAAACAATTTAAGCAACCTCAATATTAGCATAATATCACCAACCATGGTTTGTGAATATCTCCGGGCCACCACCTCCAAGGATTAGCATACATCGAGAACTTCTTGGTGTGATTCTTCTTTTTGCAACAGTCTCCAAAATCGGAACCAATGTGTTCCCCTTTAAATAACCTGCATAATTAACGGTATCAGTGTATGGTTAAAAACCACGTAATTACGGCATAGCCAAATGGATCAAAACATTGCCGCCACTTCATTAATTTTCTTTTTTATGTGTGCTCCCTTTGTTGGATTCCCAGTCCCCCATAATATGATTAATACTATGAGGTTTGTCTATGTGTAAGGCAAAGATAATGGTTTTCCATATGTTTCTAGCAAGGTAACAATCAAAGAAAAGATGTTGAATATTCTCATTTTAATTGCAAAAAACTACACTTCAAATCTCCCTTACACCTTCGTTTCGCAAGGTTGTTCTCAATGAGAGTTACTCCCCTCCCAAAACACCATAAAAAAATAATTTGAGCGGGAGCTTTAGTCTCCAAAGTAAAACATTATGATTTTGAGTGAAGTTATTCATTAAAATAAAGTACAAGACTAGGAAAAGTCCATCTCGTTGACCTCCCCAAAGAAATCTATCTCCCGTAGGGGCCAAATTAATTGTGGCCAACATAAGTAACAAATTATGCCATTCAAATTATTGGTCTGCGGAAGGACATGTTGATGATGGCCGCAGATAAGACATCAATAACTATAGCCTTCTTATTTCGTACTACGTTAAAAAGATCTGGACATTGCTCTTTCATAGGTCTATTTATAAGCCATCTATCCTCCCAGAACCTGGTAGATTGTCCATTACCTACCCGGAACTGTCCCCAACACAAAAAATCATCTTTAACTTTCATAAGGCCAGACTAGAATTGAGAATCTCCCGGTCTCCTTGAAACTTGAGTAAGCGCTTTGATTCACAAATACTTATTTTTGAGAATTTGCAAAGTCATGACTCGTATTCTGATCGGATTCCTAATGCTGTCTAGCAGCTTACCCATCATATGACCCATCTTAGAAATATTTCAAACTTCATTCTACAAATAATGCAGTTTATAATATAAAATAATGTTTTGCATGGTCATATACACAATATGTTGTTGGAGATAGCGCTATCACTTCTATTCTAGTCTCACTGACTGACTGGCACTCTTATTCTTCCTCAGGACTGGTCGTTGCATATGACCTGTCTCATCACAGCATGATCCTATGTTACCAAAACCCAAACCACAATGACAGACACCAAAAGCATTCCCATTCCCATCTCCGCCATGGACGCCTTGTTGGATGAAGGAGCAGCAGGCGGCGATGTCTCCTGTCTCTCTGCCGGGCAAGTATAGCTGCAGAGGCTGGGCCTCACAACTCGGTAGACGCCTTTGCTGGCCAACACATACATGTCCTTGCTGTTGTCCTCGCCGAACGAGTATACGTAGCCAAGCGACGGGAGAGGGCTCCCAGCAGCGGCGTCGCATGGTATCGGAGACTCCTTGGAGCAGCTGAAGGGAATCAGAGCGGAGGTGTAGTTGCCACTGCTCTCTGGAGCCTCCGCGCCGGTCCACATGGCCGAGGCGTACAGGTCAGCATACAAATACCTAACAGAAACAGACATCTCGATCGATCATGAGCTGAATACAAGAGAAGCAGAATGATGGCGATGAAATACCTTCCATACAGGCAGGGATCAGCGGACCCTCTGTACACGTAACCTCCCATGATGGACGCCGACCCGATATTCTTGTTGACATCTGAATGGCTGTATCCCATGATGGGAGGAATGGCGTCAATGGAGCTGAGCGAGGTGTTTCCTCCAGGCGCCCACTGCGGGTGATAGATGAGCGGACCCTCCAGCGCACGCCATCCATAGTTCCCGCCTTTGGAGATGAGATCCACCTCCTCGTACGCGTCCTGCCCAACATCTCCACAGTAGAAGTAGGAGGGCCTCTCGGAGTCGAAGCTGCACCTCCACGGGTTTCTAAGGCCCAGCGCCCAGATCTCTGGCTCTAGCTCGCTGTCATCGGCGTAAGGGTTGTCCTTCGGGATGGAGTAATTGCCCCACAGACTTGTGTTGCCCAGATCTCCTCCTGATGAAGAAGGCGTGCTGTCGACATCAAGCCTCACGATCTTGCCCAGGAGCGACTTCTTGTTCTGGGCGAAGTTGAAAGGGTCCCCCTTCCCTCCGTCGCCCAGCATGAGGTAGAGGTACCCATCGGCAGGGCCGAACAGTACCTGGCCTCCATGCTCGGACGTGTAAGGCAGCCCCATCGCGAAGATCCTCCTCACCTCAGATGGATCGGCGGCAGAAGTTGCCTGAGAAACATTCGCCGCGGCGGAGCCTCTGGCTGAGTACTCTGACACCACGACCTGGTACTGGCACGGCTGGGCGCCGCTGTCGGTGCCAAGCTTGGAAGGGTCGCAGCCCACGTCGGAGTTGCAGGAGCACCTCCCGGTGCAGCTGGGCGACTTGGTCCGGTCACAGTTGTACGAGGCGAAGAAGCGGCCGTTGGTCGCGAAACCCGGGTGGAACGCCATGCCCATGAGCCCCAACGCCGAGTCGAAGTGCACCTGGTCGGTCAGGTCGACAAATGGGCCTGCGCCCTCGAACTGCAGCGCGCCCCCGGACCCTTGCTCGGGGACGGTGGCCAGCCATATCTTCCCGGCTTGGCTGCCGAGGAAGATCCTGCTGGAGCCGTCGGGGTGAGGAGCCAGGCTAAGGTAGGACCCGTTGTCGATCCTCTCCAGGCATACCCCTCTTGGTTCTGGTCTTGGGGAGGGTGAAGGTCCGGCGGCGTTGAACGAGACCGTGTCGCCGCTGAGGCATACAGACGACCGGCCGCCGAAGGAGCCGCAGAAGTCGCTCTGGGATCTCCACGCGTCGGTGAGCTTCGACGGTGAAGTAGGAGGCGGCGCGGTGCCTTGCAGCGGGGGTTGGAAGGGAGAGCTGGCGATGCTCACGTCCTTGCAAGTATCCCAGACGAGTTTGCAGTAGTCCTGAGTGGTGGTGGTGGTGGTTTCCTTGGACTCAGCAGAGTTCGCCGACGACGATGAGTTGCAGAGGGAAGGAACCGTCCGGATCTTTGGCCCCGCGCCGAACAGGTCCGCGGAATATGGACTGCATTTCTGGAAAGAAGAGTTGTCGAATTCAGATCCCTTTTCTGATCTAGATTTCAGTCAGCTCAGAGGGTATTCGGTCACTTGGAAACATGTTATACTGCTACTTGTTAACGTTTTTTCTTCTTTTTTTTTATATATGAAGTACATCCAGCATTTGTCCACGGTGTATTTGAATCAGTAAAAAGAAAAGTTTCATAAATGTTTGTGTCCAAATGCGCAGGTGAAGAGGACAGTAACACTCGCTGCTGCAGTATGAAACAGAGCAGGATGGATGAGATGAGACCAAGACAGGCCAGGTGTCGAACACGTGGGGAGCGAATTTGCAACAGCTAAAAAAGAGCAGAGCTTGCAGTGGCGGAGTGTTGCTTCTGAGCTCTCTCTCTCTCTCTCTCTCTCTCTCTCTCTCTCTCTCTCTCTCTCTCTCTCTCTCTCTCTCTCTGTAAAACGCAGCTAGCTCGTCGGGAGTGGAAGAGAAGAGAACCAGACAAGGATGGCTTACAGCGCAGAAGATTGACTTGACGACGGCAGCGCAGGCAGCGTCGGAGATGGCCATGGCGTCGAACTGCTTGCTGAGCGCGGCATCGGCGGTGGCGTCACAGCAGCCTCTGCTGTTCCTGCTGGGGGAGGCGCAAAACTTGAGCGTGGTGTTGAGCAGCACCGGCGCCCCTGGAGGGAGAAGGAGCAGCAACAAGTTAGTGGAGCATGCAGCGCCGCCGGTCGCTGGTCGACAAAGGGAACTGACTGACTTGCATCGGTGCATAGTGGGTAGGCGAGATAGGCAGGGAGGAGGAGGATGAAGCTCAGGCTCAGCATGAGCCGCCGCAGCATCTTCATCTGTGGAGCCTGCTCTGATGGCGTCGAAAACGGAGGCTGAAATCTTTGTCGATCAACCGGTAATACTAGAGTGGAAGAGGACGACTGACAGTGACGGGGTCTGGCGTCCACACTGCGTAGAAGGTAGAGTGGGATCGGAACTGGATATGCACGAGACGAGAGGGAGGGAGTCCGTACAGTACTCCCTGGCCTGCGTAGCAGAAGGTACACGAAGAGATCGTCAACTTTGGGTTTGGGTTGGTGGGAACTGGCAACCTGCTGTGCAGCCTGTGCTGCTGCTTCTTTTTTTTTAATTTCTTCTTTTTTGGCTTCCAGTGTCAGTGGCTCAGTGCCATACCTAGGTGGGGACGGCAACTACCAGTGTCAGTGCCAGTCTGCCATAGGTAGGAGGTGGTTGGGAAGTGGACGGACGTGTAACTGTGTAGGTAGTTTTTTTCCTTTTCATTCCACCGTTTTCAAAAAAAAAGAGGTGTGAATGGTAAAATGAAATAACATCCATATTGCCCACACAGCTGACACAGGTTCAAGCCTTAGTATTTGAATGTCAGCACCATGCATGAGGTCCTACTGTCTTAAACCAGTATTCTATATAAGGCCTCATTTGTAAAGAATTTTACAGGAATTATATAGGAATTTCGTAGAAATTAGTTCAAGAAATTTTCCCTCAATCCAAAGGAGGCCTAAATTTTGGCCTTAACCCATATTCTATATTTTGGTGCTTGATGACCATCACAATAATGTAGACTAACTAGTTTGCCAAGTTTGTGATTCATAGGTCATAAGATCAACATCTAAGTTTCTAAGTCACAAATAGCCCAAATCCAGCCATATAGGAGGTAAAACTTGGAATAGAAGAACTAGCAATAGTTCTACACCTTGAATAAGTTCTAAATATCTCTAGGAACCTATTTGGTGCATCTAGAGAGGATGGAAAGCTCAGATTCAACGATTCACTCTTTTGAACCTAGTTTGAGCTAAATCTAGAATATACGTCAGAGAAATCAAAATGTCTAAGTTCATTGACTTAGACTAGTTGGATAATCTCTAGATATGTTTGTCTAAGCCATAGATACACCCTTAAGGGCAATCAAATCAAATTGAAGAAGATTTGGACAAGTTTACAAATTTTGGTATGTGATGTGTAGCACCAGGCCGGTCTGATCGTGCACCAGACCTCTTAAACAGGGAAGGCTAAAACTTATCCTCGGGCGGCTGGGGCACCGTCCTAGTCCAGTGGTGCACCGAACCGGGTTTGCAAAGAGGGCTAAAAACAGACATTTGGCCAACAGAGGACCAGATCAGTCAGGAAGCAACAACTATCTTCAGATCTCAACGGTCATCTCTGACATGGTGCTGACGTGAAGGGTCTAATGCTCCACTAGACCATGAACAATATACCTGACGCGTCAGAATGATCACCTGCTAGAGTAGCTTTCAGAGGGTCCGGTGGTGCACCGGACCAGCACTATATGGGGTCTGGTGGTCCACTCGACTGTGCAGTTTTTGCTGCTTTTCTTCAACGGTTTTATGGGGTGGTTGGGGCTCTAAATACCCCTAACAAACATTCAAGACACATGAGAGCTTCACCAAACTCACATTCATTGCTTATAACAACTCCAAGTCTCCAAACTCCTCCCACAGTGCCACATTCATTAGAATTGTGCTAAAGAGACAGTAATGCCTTGTGGAGTGTTTCTTTTAAGATTTGTTGCAACCGATTCTTGTATTCTTGGGTTTCTTTCTCACCCCTATTCTTATTCTCATACTTGTAAAGCTAGCAAGAGACTCAAAATTTATGTGGAGGTCCTTGCGGAGACTTTGTGTCTCTTGATTTGAGAAGGAACACTCAACCGGTCTAAGTGACTGTTAGGGAGAGGGAAAGGGTTAAAAGAGACCCGTCCTAAGTGGACTCCTCATCGGGGACGTAGGTTCTTCATAGCCTAATCTCGGGAAACAAATTTCCTTGTCTTTGTGTTGAGTTTAATTGATGATTTGTCTCTTCCTTCCTTCTCTCTTTTAGTTCTCTTGCTTGCGCTTGATTATAACCCAATAGTGTTGCTCCCAAGTAAATTTTGTAATCATATTGAGCAACACTTGCAAGAATAACAACTCTCCCTTACTCCGATAGATTTACTTCTTGTTCTAACAACTAATTGGGGTTTGAGTTTGTGGTTTAAGTTTTAAATTTCAAGTTTTGCCTATTCACCCCCTCTAGGAGACTTTCAATTGGTTTTAGAGCCCAACACTTCATCTAAGAGTCTAACAACTTGAAGTGATGTTGGAAGAAGTCACCAAGAACAAGAAGGCACCCTCGAGAGAGAAGCATGAAGAGAAGATAGATTTGGGAGGAAGGCCCGAAGGAAAGTTGCCATCGGAAGAAGGCAAGGTGCCCTTAGGGAAGAAGAGAAAAGGGAAGAAAGAAGAATCCCAAGGCTCTTTTAAGCCGCACAAGTAGAAGGATGGCAAGAAGAAAAAAGGATGAGGAAGGTTGTCACACCCGGTTTCAGAAGGCAAACCGAATGCGAATCATGTACGTGCTAGGATCAGAACTCACGTACACAGCGATTACATAAATGACTCATCATAGCACAACACTTCGAATAATAATAAAGAGTAAGCAATAATATTATAGGCTAAAGTCATTTACATTATATAAATCAAAGTACATAGAATAGAAACATTGCCAACGTAAATAAACCCCACAGGCACCTGACTGGGGGAGGTCGCTAGCCTAATCCTCGAACTCATCAAAGTCCTGGGACTCCTGGAGATCCTCCTCGATGCCTTCTTCTTCTCCACCTGAGCATAGGTTGCACCAAAAGCAACCTAGTATTTGTTAAAGCAAGGGTGAGTACACATCAATGTACTCAGCAAATGTCCCGTTTGGCTGAGGTGGACTAGCTTTATGTGGAGTTAGGCGTCAAGTTTTTTCATTAATATAAGCCAAGTTTTATCATCAATCCAAAGTTATTATCACAAGGAGTACCTCATAGAGAAAATACCAGAAATCCATAATTGGAAACACTATTAATAGAACCATCATCATAATCTATAATCAAATCCATAAATAGAACCATAGTATCTTGAACCATTTGTATCTATAATTAAAGAGGATCCCAAGGTCGCTCTTAACCGTGAGCATGACTGATATATCATTTTCATAACGCTCTACAGAGGTCACACTTTACCCATGAGCCGTGATCCCTTTTGCCTCAGGTTGTACGAACCCTTAAACACTTCCAAGGTGAGTAGGCAAGGTTTCACTACGTGGCTTTTCCCTAGGGTCCTCATTATGTGAATGTTAGAAATGACCACTGCATAGAGACCATCTAACGTACCCAAGCCTATATCCACTGCTCTTAGGAAAAAAGCAGTGGGAACGACGTACGTACCTAGATCCCTGAGCGAGAATATAAGAGCCATAACAGATGCCTCCATTCCCAATGACCAAAACCAGCACCCAACACAAGACTACCCTAATTACTTGGCCAAGGGCGTCCCATACAAGACTTCCTTAAACACTTCCAAATAGAAAGCTAGTCAATCCTTAGGTTTGAATTATGTAATGCAGTGAAATGAATTATCATATAAATAGGATATAAGTAGGTTAGAGGACACTTGCCTTCACCAAACAGATGCACAGGGTCTTTAACCTTGTAGAACTCGAAGAGTTTAATCTTGGGGTCGCCAAAGCTTGACTCTCGATTCCTCGAAGCCCGAGAACAGATCGCGTTTATTCGTGACACGCAACGAACACGAACAGACACAAGCAAGCAATCATACACATGCATAAGAACATTACACCATATAAGACAAAACATTATAAAACATTCAATATGGAATAGAGCTCGCTTCTACGGTCACCAGAGGAAAAAGAAACACCAAAATTGAGCTACGGCTAAAAAGATATTACTTTCGAAAGATTCATGTAATTGAATATGTAAAACTATATTCTTTTCTAAGTTGATTTAATTAATACAAGTCATCTGTGGGAGATCTCATTTAGCTGTAATCGAATTTATATTCTAAATAAGAAACATATTTCAAACTTGGCAAGCTATATTTATAAGACGTTACGCGGAATTTGTATCGTCGAAATAATTAATTTTAAAGAAGACACAAGAAATTGATTATCGTGTTCATGTTAAACCAATAACTATTACTTAATTAATTATCATGTGTGATGAAGCGAAATGATTTAATAATGTGCGTGCACTGCATGCGATACGCGCAGACCGCGTGTGACAACACGCGAACGGTGTGCGTGATAGCACATGAAAGGTGTGTGTGATAGCACATGAACGACACGCAGCAATGCGTGCGACACACGCAAATGACGCGTGACGACACGTGACACTGAGCGAAACAACGTGCGGAAGGCACGTGAAACGACGCGCGCAACAGCGCGTGAACAGCACGCGCGATAATCACTAACAGATGTCGCATTTATACTAGACAATTATTAATGAAAAAAGTATTTAAGTTAATATTAACCATGTTAATATTTATTTATAAAACTGCAAGTTCAAAACTATAAATTAGATTTAATTGGAACGCTAATTTAAATAATGTTAGTCAAACAAACATTTAATAAATTATTTGAAACATGTGACGTTATGAAATAATATTTTTAACATGTAGACAATTTTAATACAAATCTAAATGGACTTGAACAGAGTGAATCAGATTTATAACGCAAAAGATATCAGATAATCTAATAAATCAAACATCTATGTGCACTTAGACGTAAACTCCAAGGTCGTTTTTGCAAAACTGCCTTCTTCTACCTCTCTCTGTTTTCTCTCGTGTAGGAACCGTCATTGGCACCGCGGGCCGATGCTGGCCACGTGGGTGGAGAGTGGCCGGCCAAGGCAAGGCATCGGCCACTAGGCCGCGCCCATTCCGCACCAGCCGCTG